>JAEQBH010005036.1:0-632259 GCA_016808115.1 Tetrastigma voinierianum
AACCCTAATGTGTGAAATGACAAAAATGCTAAAATAAGAGATTACATTAAGACAAATGGTGGTAATTGATCAAAACGTGGTCGTTTGGAATCAAAAATATCAAAAAATAATAGGCAGCCATTTCGTTATGCAGCAACTCGCTAGCATAGCCGGGAAAAAAAAAAAAAAAAAACTTTCAAGATAGTTATTTAAATTTCGCTAACACAATTTATTAAATTTTAAGTAGATAGCAAAATTGGAGAAATTTCGCTTAGAAATCGCAGAATTTTCGCTTAGCTAGCGAAATTTTCACATTTCGCTAAGATTGCGAAATTTTCACTATGATTGCGAAATTTTCGCAATCTCAGCGAAATTTTAGCAAACATAGCTTAAAATCCCCGTTCGTCTCCTCGCTTCCCTATTTGGCCACATCCTCCTTTCTTCAAACTAATTTCACAATTCTTCATTTTTTTAATGATGAAAAAAATTAAATCCCTGAAGATTCCTATTATCTTGACATCAAACTTGAACTAATTCAATGAGGCACGCAAAACCCGCAAACTTACCTGCCAAAACAAACTCGAAATGGAATCAGTGGTACTAAGTGGACCTCAGACACATCAATTGGCTTAATTGATATGATTAGTGCGCAAAAAGCACTCAAAACCTATCTTAAATAGGGTTCAAAATAGCACTTTTTGGGCACTAATCACACCCCCCAACCGACACGTTGCTAGTCCCTTAGCAATGCTAAAAACAATAAAGGTATGTATGCTGTGCTTTTACAAAAAGTGCATAAGGTTCAAAAAGTGTGTGTACAGGTAAGCTTTACCTTTAGTATGAACAATTTAGACCCTGAACGAAAACCGACATGAAAGAATAAAGACCATGCAAGAACAAGTTTGAGGGCAACATCGGTTCCAAAGAAGTCAACCTGAATTTCCACCAACATCTAATTGTTCCTAAGGTAACCAGTTTGAGCCAATAAATTGCAAAGCTATTCCCTCCCCCCAACCTAGCTACTGCCATGGCCTTACACTAAACTTGACCAACTTAAATAGGATTAGCTACACTCTTATTTCTTTATTTGGTCACATTGTAGGGTGCAATGCTAAAAACTCGACTTCACCAAAGTCCGTATAACGGGGGTCCACCGATGACTCCCAACCAATTAAGGTTTAAGGCATCAAGCCAAAAGGATCACTTGACCACAAACTCTGCAGGCTTCACCCTGGACTCCGAATGACTTCGAGAATTAAGCACCTACAACACGCTAAACTCTACCCATCCACCCATAGCTTAACACTAAGTCGATGACTCCCAACCAACTAAGGTTTAGGCACGGCTTTTAAAGGCTGCTATATACCCTCGGACCGCTTTCTGCTTCAAGGCAAAGCGTCACGACTTTTATTTTCTTTTTCTTTCTTTTCTTTTCTTTGCTTTTTCTTTCCTTTTTGAAGACTACATTGGCCTTCACAGGCAAATATAAACCTATTATGGGTCACAATGTGTCTAAGGCCTACTTCGCAGAGAGGAAAGAGTGTAAATAATTTTTATCAACCTATTGGTACAATCTGGTGTGCAGTGTGTGAATTAGCTAATGGGGGAATGTTCAAGGTTGAATATGCTAAAATCTCAATTGACCGAAAACTAAATCATGCATGGAATTGTTCTAACATTAAGGTAACATACATGGCTTCAATTTTTCAACTAAAGGCAAGAGCTGAAACACAAAATGACAACACAAAAGTGATTTGCAAAAGTGTAGTAAACTGTAGATAATGCTATAAAGCTTTTGATATAACCAAAATACTGCCATTACATGCTTAATATAGCTAAATATGACAAAAAACATCACCGTCTACTATTACAATACATGACTCCTATACAAATGAGTGCACCGATAAAGCCGAAAACCCGTACAAAAAACACGATAGAAGATTCCTAACTCCTAACTTTTCCTCCCAAACAAAAGCAGCATTACGTCATAGGATAGGAAAGTTAGAGACAGGAGGACCACCCCACTCCTCGTAGTGGTAGGATCGTATCATTGCCGGGCCGCCAACATGTCTAAGGAGGTTGTCAGCCAGGCTCATCACGATGTGCGTGCTCGGGCTGAGACCGAGGTGACTCCATGATCCGCCGATATGGTATGTAACACCTCGAAATATACCCTAGCGCTGACTTGTTTAGAGTATATTAAAGCTAAATGGAATTTTTCTGAATAAACGAAACTCCGGGAAAGTTTACAAGATACAAGTAAGTAAATCTTGTAATTTGTTAAAAAGGATATGAAAGTTATAAAAGAGGAAAGATTAGGGTCAAACTATAATGGCATAAGTTGAATTTCAAAAAGGGAAGAATTTAAGGACCAAGATGCAATTATGAAAACTTAAAGCAAAAATGGTTTTTTGTCTTGGCCAAACATGGCCTTAATGTGGGGATCAAAATATCTTATATTTTGGTCTCCAAAAGAGAGAAAAACGGGAGAGAAGAGCAAAAGGAGAGAAGAAGAGGAAGAGGAAGAGGAAGAGGAAGAGGAAGAGGAAGAAGAAGAAGAGGAAGAAGAGAAGAGAAGCAAAGCCAAACTAAGGTATGGAACTATATGGTTTTGTATGGAACTTTGGATTTTGTATGGATCACATGGAATTTTAAGGCTTTGTATGGTGAATATATTATCTCCAAAGCTAGGGTTTTGATAAAATTGTATCCAAACCTTGGATTCTTGAAAATAGGCTGATAAAACCCATATGGTACAAGATAATCATAGAATCCCTCTTTAGGATGGACTTTTGGTTAATTGAGAGTTCTTGAGTTGTGGTTTAGAATAAACCCTAACTAAACATCATGTTTGGTTTGTGTATGGGTCATAACCCATATTAGAATGGTTTTTGAAGTGATTCATGAAAGAATTTGGAAGAAAGATATCCATTGAAAGAGGAATTGAGTATAATAGAGATTATAAGATGAATTTGGAAATGATTTTGATGTGTGTGGGAAGTATAGGAGTGATCCATGGATGAAAGGGCATGAAAAAGGGGAGATAAGACACATTCTGGGCATTCCCGGGTGATGTGTACCGGTACACTTTGAACATGTACCGGTACACTTTGTGTTCTGGTCATTTGGGTCAATGTGTACCGGCAAATACTGGGTGTACCGTACACCGCTCGCTTTTCCCAATTTCGAATTCGCCGTGATTTGGGCCATAACTTGCTCATTTATTATCCGATTTGAGTGATTAAAGTGGCCAATTAACATAGATTTCAAGTAAAATCAAACATAAAGAAATAGACATCGTCAAATTATGACTCTAAGAAGCCCAAAAATTCACTTGAAGTGGGGCCATGTGCAAACCAAATTCGGTTTCGCTTGACATAGAGAGTCCTGGTTGTTTTTGACGTATCTTGAGTCTTGTTCAATTGGTGATTCCAGTTGGAATAGAACCCTTAACACCTTAACTTTAAAAGAGTACAAAGATATAGTGTCAAATATGAAGTTAAGACCCCGGAAAAATGAGTAATATAAACTGTCCCTAGTGTAATCGGTAAATTGACGAGTTTGACATGAAAATGCCATAACTTTAGTTTGGATGATCCGATTGGATTAATTCCAATTCCTAAGTAAAGTAGATTTATAGATGAATAAGAATATATGAATGAGGTGTGATTTCATAGATATCATACTTTATAAGTATATGAAGTGCTATATGTAATAGCCATGAAACAAGGAAAATATAGAAAATATAATATGTATAGATGTGTCCAAGAAAACATGAATATGATATGAAACATGAAAACGAAATGAAATAGGAACATGAACATGAACATGAACATAAAAGTAAAGGAAAAGTATATGAAAAAGAACATGTATGTGCAACGCATAAGATATGATAGTCTAAAGTACATGAATGATAGGCATAGAAAAGACATGACAAAGTAAGTAATATGGAACATTATATGAAATACAATATAAAAGCATATGACAGTAGAAGCATGTATAGAAAAGTATATGAATATAAGCATATGGCGATATGAATATATGATAGACATACCGAAGAAATAAGACGGGAATACGCGCAGAACACATGACAAAGGCATAAATGATAAGAACGATAGAGATAAGCAAATATGACAAAGCATAGGAATGAGTACATGTACATGAATGATTTAGTACATGTATGAATATATGAATTATAAAGCATGTATGATAGAAATATAGAAAGTACATGAATAGCTAAATCATGATAGAAATGCATAAATGATATAAAGAGATATGAATATAGAAAGCTATATATGAATATATGAATACAAGAGTGCATAGATGCCTTCATGATATATGATAGGATTTACATATATGATACGAAGACAAAACTAAATGATAGCAAAAGATATGAAATATGAAAACGAACTGAAACAGGAACATGAACATGAAAAGTAATATGTCATGAACACAGAATGTGAGTAAGATCCATTATTAGTTGCGATATATATATGTTCATATGACTACCTAGGACCAAAGAATGAATGAGTGACGCCCCGATTAGTAATTTCTACATTTCCGATTAGTGCTACTAAGACTTTGTTCAAGACTTATTCCCGATTAGTGCTACAAGACTCGCTCTCAAGATTTCGTACTCCCGACAGTGCCACGGCACTCCCGCTCAAGACTTCTCAGAGACTTTGATTAGTGCTCCGCACTCCCGATTAAGATTGGTACTCCCGATTAGTGTCCCAAGACTCCCGATTAGCACTCGCAGATTCCCCGATTAGGTGCTCCCAAGACTCGATTAGTACTTCTAAGATTCCTGACAGTGCTACGGCACTCCCTGCTCAAGATTCTGGCATCTCGCGGCAAGTTATGGCACCTCAGTACTGTATTGTACCTTCGGGTACTTATTGTACTGCGTCCTACTCATTTCTTATGATTGGTCTAGGTAGTCAAACAGATACATGATATGAGAAGCATAGCACTGCTATGCGATGAAAGTATAGACAGTTACAAGAACAAAAATAAAAGTACAATATGATAGTTTATGAAGAGTACAAAGTATAGTATACATAAAAGGATAAGGAACAAGTAAAAATGCATGTAAAGTAGATAGAAGAGAAAGGTATATGAAAAATATAGTATATGAAAACACATGAAAGCCTATGTGAAACCCATGATAGTATATGATACGATAGGGTAAAAGAGTTAAGTCTTATATCACGGAGATATGAAAGATGAGATAGAAATTCACGTAATACGAAAAATAGAGATATGATATGAAAGTATTGACTTAAGTCAACACATGACAAGTACAAAAAGTATACGAAAAGCACAAAGTATATGATAGAATAAGAACGTACAAATGTACGTGAAGTATATGTAATAGTACATAGAATGCAATAAATCATAGAACCGAAAGATGAAAAAGACATAGACTAGAGACATGATATGTAACCTGAAAAAGAATAGGAACATTGAAAAAGACATATGAAAAGCGTGAAAGATGAACACATGATAAGTATAGGAATACAGAAAAAGTATAGATAAAGGGATATGCCAAAGACATAGAACATGTAACAGAAAAAGGTTGACATGCAATAGGCATATAAGAAGATAAGTAATTCAAGTTATTGTAAGATGTATAGATATATGAAATGCATATGTATAAGCTTGTGACAGTCGCCATTGGTGGTTGTCTATGCTTATGTTCCCATTAAGCGCAAAGCTTAGCACACGTGTTCAACCTTGTAGTAATGCGGCGTAAGACGAGGCTAGAGGACGTGATATTCCACATCACAGAAAGGTGCCATCTCGCAGATAGGTGCTCACCAAATACGCTCCGCAATCTCTGACTTTGTATATGTGTATAGATTTTTATGGACACCACTCCGGTGGTAGTTCTTTTGGTATATGTAAATGATTTTTGTTATTACAGAATTGCTCAGATACTAAGGCAAGGCACAAATTCGAAAGAACAATCAATGAGAGTCCTAGTACAGTATAGTATACAGTATATAGTATAGATAGTCTCGCGCCCTGGACTTCGGTTCGGATCCGCCAATCGGGTCAGACTGGGATCGGGGGCGTGACATGGTATGACAATGCTCTAAAGTAGTCTCGGCTCGGGCCAATCTCTGATCCATCGATGCCTGTGTAGTAGCCAATGAACAGATAGCATCCATAACACCGCGCAAATTTCCCCGGCGACATGAAATATCTCGAGAATGCCGTGGTCGAATATGAAGGGCCAGATGTCACTAAAGTCGGGACCGAAGGATGAGGAGGGGATGAGGGACAACCGGCACCGACCTCTCCACCTCTACATCGTGATCGTGATCATCTCCCCTCGTGGGATCCTCTCGCCACCTCATCCGTACCTCCCCGGTCCAAATCACGAGGAGAAAAGAAATCTAAGATCACCATGGCCTCGCCCCATAGACAGGACCCGAGGGCATCCTCGATCCTCCTCTCAATACTTCCGGCCCTCCAAATCCCAATGCTCCAGGACTCCGCCCGCAGTCGCTGCATCAACAATGGTAGACTCTCGTACCGAGCCAAAGCCCTTCGCGGTGGACCTTATTCGGCGCTAGGCTGCCATGACTAACCTTCAGAGGAACTCCGAACTGCATCCTCCGAGATCCCAAGATGTATTCCGAGTATGGCCTCCCGCGCTGGACGAGTGTCAGAACGGGAACAGTCGTGGTCCGGAAAGGTGATCCACGAGAAGACCATACTGGAGCCGCTCCTAAAAAGTACCGGTCCCGCCGTGGTATTCTAGCGCCAAGGCCGACCATCTCGGGCCGTGGTCGGGCCGTGGGCCAACTTCAATATCCTCCAAAGATTAGCCTCGCTTTGTCGGTGGCAGGGCCTAAAGCAAACGGAAATGTCCGGCCGCTTGGAGTAATTCCCGGGTCGATCGCCTATGGTGAATCGGAGCCCGTGAGACGGTTCCCGGTAGTCGCGGAGCGGGTAGAACCGGCACCACCCGATAGTAGACCGCCATGCGTCATGAACGGCAGCAGGGAGTAATGCGTAATCAGTCTCATGGAGTCTCTGAATCGGGGGTCAGCGGTTAGTGCTGGCACGTCGTAAAATGACTCTCCATGAAAATCTCTAGCGTGGAGCCCACGCTCCTGACCTGGGTCCCGACAAATAATGGCCGCCCGATCCCGAGGCCGGCTATGATGGGGCGACGAGCTCCTCCGCACGGGTGAAGGATGGCTGAGGCCTAGATGACGAGGACTCCCCCGGGCCTGATGTCCGGGCCCGCTTGGAGGGCCGGGCCCTCCTGGATCGTCTCTAAGGCATCGGGGAAGGGGCCCGAGGTCCCATCCTCGTCTGATACCTCCTGAACCCCTGAGGCTCCTGTGGACCAGGATCAGCACCGAGCCGTAGCCGGGGCCCCGCCTCCTCCCGCCCCGGAGTGCAATCAATCTTGGGCCCGAGGTGGACCCACCCCGGTAATGCACTACGTCCTAAGCCCGAGAGGGAAGGCAACAGGCTCACGGCTGGGGAGTGGCAAAGGTAATCGCGCTCACTTAGCCGACCAGTGGCTCGCTCTGCACTAACGCAAACCACCGCGCCGCACGCTATACCAATGGCCGACAATGGACTGGAGAGGCGATGGGAGATGGCTCGGGCACGCATGCAAAGTGGAGCGAGGCCGGGCACGGCACGACGACTGTGGCTCTCGGGGCACGCGCGCGGCAGCCGAACCGAGCCGTGGTACTGGACGGCAGCCGCTGGCTCGGCACGCGCGAGGCGGTGCCAAGCTGAGCCGTGGTACGGACCGGCAGAGCCGTGAGACTCCGCGGCCAGTACTGGGTAGATGTGGGTCCGGCAGGGGCGGCAAGAGCCGGTGCAAGGCGCGGCCACGGAGGCCTGGCGCAAAGGGAGGGGGAAATGAAGATGTATGGCCCTTCCCTCCTCTTTTATACAAATCGCTTGGACAACTCGATTGGTCTTGGGTCTTGGAAGCCGAAGAGCCACTTAGTCTCCACTCGCTATTATAGCCAAATTCGATCAACCATCATTCGCAAAATAAAACATATAAAAATTTGATTTAGGCAGATTAGAAACAAAAATAATCAAAAATAATTATTATTTTTAACAAAAACCTAAAAATAAAATTAAATTTAGGCTACTTAAAAAGGAAAGTTACTAAAACGGGAAGTTACTAAAAATAGCCTAATATGAAAATTAAACAACTCTAAGCAAAAAATGTGCAAAATTGTAATCTGGGTTCCAAAGGGACACCAAACCAGCTCAATTTCATCGATGACTAAGCAGGGTCAAGGAGGAGGAGCTCCTTAACCCTGCAAAGGGCTTCAGGCCGCAGCCTTCATGCATGGTCCATTCTTGTTGATTTTCTTCTCACTACGTGAATTTGGGCTGACCAATGGCTTTGCAGGGGTGACTGATGACAACTCCCAATCAACTGATTCATCTCATAGCCGCTCTGCAATTTACGGACCTTGGCTTCCCCGCATTGCATCCTTTCAATCGGGTGCGCATTTCATCGCTTCCTTCCTTATCACCTTCCAATGGCTTGTTCTTGTGACTCAAGTGGAATATGTTGAGCTCCAATGTCATGTTGCCAAATGTGAGCTGCATTACTCCATTTCGGCAATTGATGATTGCATTGGTAGTGGCCAAAA
Source organism: Tetrastigma voinierianum (assembly GCA_016808115.1). NCBI lineage: Eukaryota > Viridiplantae > Streptophyta > Magnoliopsida > Vitales > Vitaceae > Tetrastigma > Tetrastigma voinierianum. The sequence continues at coordinate 8,628 of JAEQBH010005036.1, forward strand.
ATGGTCTTCCCAGGATAATTGGCACTGACAGCTCCACTTGCAATCGCTCTGGTGATCAAGCACTACAAAATCTACTGGGTAGTAGAATTTGTCTACTTTCACCAACACATCCTCAACTATTCCCTTAGGAATCTTCACTGATCTATCAGCCAATGACAAAGTGATGTTGGTAGGTTTTAGCTCCTCTAAACCTAACTGCTTATACAATCGGAAGTATGGCAAGAGGGTTTACACTAGCCCCCAAATCTAGCAAAGGTGGTCTATGCAAGTCCCTCCAATGTTGACTGAAATTGTGGGGGATCCTAGATCCTTGTATTTGACTGGGGTCTTGCTCTGGATTATGGCACTGACTTGCTCGGTTAGGAAGGCCTTCTTTTCAATGCCTAACCCTTTCTTGACTGTGTACATAGGTCCTTCAAGAACTTTTGGCTAAGTTTGGGACTTACGACCATGTCAAGCGTTGAATGTCTACTTCACTGGCTTTACACCTCCCAAATCTCGGCTTGGTTTGGGGTTTTTTTCTTTCCTCTCAGTGCTTGGGGAAATGGAGGGGGCATGGTTTTTTTCACTGGGTCTTCACTGATGATCACCCTCTCAAGCTCAGCTTCCTTTTCCTTGCATGTTTCTTCGCAGTCATAGCAATCGGTTGCTCTATTTCTCTTCCACTCCTCGTGGTGATTATAGCTTCACTTCATCCCTCCTGAATTGTCGGATGAACCTACCTCATGGACTTTTTGGATTTGGCAATGTTTGGGAAGGAACCTCTCTTCCCCGTATTCTCAAAGAAATTGTTGATCTCTCGTGATCAACACGCAGTTGTCAATTTTCTCTCGATTAAGATCAAGCTCTCAAGCCCATCTATTCTTTATTCAAGGTACTTCTACAAGACAATTCTTTGTGCCAATTGTACATTTATCCCCTTTTGCTCCTCCACAAAATTGCCGACCACCTTGCTCAAGTTCAAGATGGCTTGTCTAACTGAGAAGAGGATGGTAGCAACTGGTGGGAGTCGAGATTTAGGAACCAAACTCAAGTTCTAAGACTGTGAATACATAAAGTGTGTGGGATTAGGCTCGTGAGAGGTTAGGTGATTCTTCCAATTGGAATTGTATGTTACCGTATGGGGCATTCGGTTGTGGCTTGTATTGGCCCACGACATTAGCATGTTCTCGACATCAAACTTTCACCGACTGGCACTCGGGATAGTTTTCTCCTTCGACGGACATGGCCGATAATCGATGCAATGGGCTGCCTGCGCATTTTCAGCCACGCCGCACTTCATGGAGCCTCTTTCCTTCTAGCTCCTCCACCTTCCTAGCTAGGGTTGAGATTATTCATTTCCATGTCCCTCCTAAAGTGTAAAAATTCCCTCCCCTTCGTGGGTCGAGGGCCTCATTTTCTCCATCTCTCAAGCTCCTGCTCATCCTAACCCTGGAAGTTTCAGCCACATAATTTAAGAAATCCATAGCTTCATCTGGATGCTTGCTCAGAAAGTCACCTCCACACATGGTTTCTAACAGTTGCTTCATGGCAGGTGACATACCATTGTAGAAATGATTCACTAACATCCATGTATCAAAACCATGGTGTGGACATGCATTGATGGTCTCTATGAACCTCTCCCAACACTGATAGAATTTCTCATTGTCATAGGCCGAGTAAGTGTAGATCTGTCTTTTCAAACTGTTGGTCTTTGTTGCACTGAAGAATTTCTTCAAAAATTCAGCTTGAAGATCGGCCCAATTTCTAATCGTTCTCAAATTTCAGTTGAATTTGAGCCATATTTTGGCTTTCATTCCCGAGGGTTAAAGGAATGCCTTCAACTTCAATAGCCGACATCGGTTATACCCTCCTTGAAAGCCGTGCATACCTCCTCAAACCTGTAGATGTGTGAATATGGATTTTCATTCTCCCATACCATGAAATGTGGGAAGCATGGGCACTAGGTAGGTCTCACCGCTACATCTTCGCAGAGGTATGATGCGGGTGAAGGAGCACTCACTCTGTAGAGGGTGCATGTGTTCCCATCTAATTGTGATCTCGTTGATCTATAGGGCGTGCTTGTTGACTTTGTCGGTTTCTTCTCGTAGAGGATCCATTTAGTCACCGTGCAACACCGATTTCACAACCCATTCAACTAGTGTGCACCCACCCTTTGCAATCTACTCGATATCCCTCATCCCAAAGAGCCGTATAAACACTCACATAATAAAAAATGAAACAAAACAAAGAACACATACAAAGCTTGGTAAAGAAAGGTCGTATATAGGAACAAAAACTCGATCGGTAAAATAAAACTGTGGCAAGAACTCGCTGCTTAAAACTCAGCTCCTACACACTTAATTCAAAAGGACTGAAGATCACCAACACTTGTAATGTCACTACAAGTACACATCAACTCATCATACGTAGTTTACATCATCCCCAAGAACGCGCCCATTTGATTCAAGGTACACGGTATGATTCGAATCAACAATATTTTGTTTCCTATGTTCCTCCTACTGCCGGACTCAAGCTACTGCAGTATAACGATCTAGAGTCGAACACAGGGATGGGTTTTCATTCCACGAATGATTCGCATCAGTGATGGAAAATGGTGAGACTTTTTGTTTGGATTTTAGGATTTGTTTAAAAACAGGGGAAGTTGTTTGTTCACTGACTAACTGTAATGGCTTAATGTGAAATGTGAAATGGTAACTTAAGGTTGGGTCAGCCACTGATAATATGGGGCCATTAAAATGTCCTCGCTATTTCAGATTAGGGCAAATGACACATAGTCGTAGCCAAAACCGATCTTTGCTTAGTTATAAACCTAACCCTAGAACCACTCTATTTGAGTCAACCAAATACCAAGCATTCAAAGTCCCATTCGCTAGAAACCCTAGCATTTAACCTCTTTTAATGGCTCACAGAATGACATCTAAAGGAGGCCGCTGCATCTACCATTAAGAATGCACGAACCCCAAAGTATGACAAGTATTGACCAAAGAAAGACATTAAATGGCATTAAACCCTAGTTTGGAAAGTCGGGAACCATAAATGTTAAAATTGTGAATATTCAAAGCATGAGGACAACTGCAATGCTCTGCAAAACCAAGCTAGCAACCCTCCTCCTCAAATCTATGAGGCTTAGCCAAGCATCCCTTGAGTTGTCATCCTCAAGGGGGGTGTTTGGCAGCCGAGAAAATGAGAGAAAGAAGAGATAGAGCAAAGTAAACCTAAAATGAAAAGCTGCGGGAAACTGTATTAATGGAAAAGTTACTTTTTGTTACAAAGTTGAGGGGGCTTATATAGCCAACCCTAATGTGTGAAATGACAAAAATGCCTAAAATAAGAGATTACATTAAGGACAAAATGGTAATTGATCAAAACGTGGTCGTTTGGGAATCAAAATATCAAACACAGGGCGATTGCATAAAGAAATTTTCGTTAGTATACGTAAATTTCGCTAGCCTAGCGAATTTTTGTGAGATAGCAAAATTGAGAAATTCATTAGGAAATCGCACTTCACTAGCCAGCGAAATTTCGCTAGCCTAGCCGAAATTTCATGATTTCGCCAGGGACGTGGGCCACATAGATCACAAATTCTCGCAATCCCAAGAAATTTTCGCAATCAGCGAAAACTCGGTTTTGCTCCCCGTCTCTATTTCGCTACTACATCCTCCTTTCTTCAAATCCACTTCAATACCCTTCATTTTTGAATGATGAAAAAATTAGAACCTCAAAGATTCCGCATATCTTGACATCAAACTTGAACTAATTGACGAGGCATCGCAAAACCTCGCAAACTTACCAAAAACACCGAAATGGACCATGGTACCAAGTGGACCCCTGCACACATCAATTGAGCGCACTGATATATTTAGTGCGCAAAAGCACTCAAAACCTATCTTAAATTAGGGCCCAAAATAGCACTTTTTGGGCACTAATCATACTCCCTGCCTCTCGATTTAGTTCCCAGAAAACCCACGGGTACCCTGTATCCGGGCTGCCTGGTTTCCCGAGCAAGTCTCCGTCTCGACAAGTCCCGTCTCCGATTAAGCTCAGAGTACCTACGGGCACCCCCAGATCCGAATAAGTCCAAGAGGTACCTACTTACTCCCCGTATCTGCAGAAACAAGGCATAAGTCCGGCAGTACCTAAGGGTACTCGTATCCGTAAAATAAGTATGTTCCGCAGTACCACCTGCACTCTCGCATCGGCAAACAAGTATAAGTCCAAAGATAGTGTTCCAAGGGTACCTCGTATCCGCAAAACAAGATAAGTTCAGAAGTACCACCCGTACTCTCGTGATCCGTGAAAACAGCATATGTAATCGATGATCTGTACCTCGCTACGGACTAATGTCCATACCTGATATGTATCTGTATAGGTTTGATTTGTCCCGACTTATCGTACTTACGGGTACCTTCGCACAATAATAAGATCCGTAAGATAAGAATAAGTTCTGTAATACCAGTATAAGCTCCGTAAGATAAGTATATGCTCTGTAGAACATGTATAAGATCGGAAATACATGTCTAAGTTCCGAAATACCAAGATACGTCTGCATTCTCGCGATACCTACGGGTACCTCTGAACAAGGGTAAACTCCGTAGTATAAGGATAAGTTCTGTAACTCCTATGGGAGTCCCGAATAAACATAAGTCTGTTATAAGTATATGTTCTGAATAAGGATAAGTTCTTTAACTCCTATGGGAGTCCCGAATAAACATAAGTCTGTTATAAGTATAAGTTCAATAAGGATAAGATCTCAGAGTTCCTACTGAGTCCCGACAAACATAAGCTTTGTTATAAAACATAGTTCCGTATAAGAATAAGCCTGTAACTCCCACGGAGATCCGAATGCTGCATATACTCCTCAGATAAGTTCATAATATAATGTGGCCGAAATTTATATTATATGTTATTGTTTTATGCGTTAAATGAGTATATGCATAAGATATATAAGCCCCTACTAAGCGCAAAGCTTAGCACGGTTTTAATCCATGTAGGTACGTGGAAGACATTCAAGACTTCGTATACCGCTGAAGCCAACACACTAGGAAGGGTTCACTACATGTGCTCTGATTTGTAAATGTAAAAGTACAGTTTTGTAATTGTAAATGGGACTCGGTAAATGTATATGATATTTTGATATTGTTACAAGATGTGGGCCATACCCACAGGTACCAGTTCGGTTTAAAAAAATCGCAAAGAGTCCCAAGATATGGTCTCGTCCTTAACTCTGGGCTCTGGATCCGCCACCTGCCTGACCGGAATCTGGTGTGACATTATATGTGGATGACATATTAATTATTGGAAATGACATCTCAAAGTTACAATATGTCAATGTATTTGTTATCCAAGAATTTCTCCATGAAAGAACTTGGAGAAGCAACGTAATCTTTAGGGATATAGATTTATAGTGATAGCTCAGGAAAGGTTGCTTAGTCTTTCACTAGTCTACATATATAACTGAGATACTAAATAGGTTTAGCATGGAATAGTCCAAGATAGGACATGCATGAGTTTGATCCCGTATGCTTCGGTTATAAGATCAATCATGTATGTTGTGTAATGTAATAGACCCGATTTATCATGTGTTCTGAGAGTCATGAGCAGATACTCATTCCACCCAAGGGTCATGAGATGACGATATCATTTACTATCCTCAAGTACTTGAGAAGCACTAAGGATGTATTCTTGATTGATGTAGTTGGGGGTCTTATGGTAAGATGCTAGCTACTAATCTAATATAGATGACTCCAAATCTCAATCAAGCAAGGTGTACATATTGAATGGAGGCATAGTCAATTGGAAGAGTTCTAAAGAGGAAATGACTATTGGATTCATAACCTAATCAAAAGTACACTGCTGAGCTCCATTGGAAGCCATTTGAGTTACTGGGACAAAGTAGTTCATTTGGCGAACTAGGAGGTCCCGATTACACTCAAAAGTGCTATTGAATCCCATTTAAGATAGGTTTTGAGTGTTTTTGCATACTAATCATATTAAATAAGCCGATTGACATGTGCGCATCCGATTATACTCACCGATTTTGTTTCGAGGTCGCTTTTATAGCTTTGGTGTGTTTTGTGTGCCTCAGCCATCATATCAAGCTTGGCATTGTAATTGTGATGTTTTATGCTGAGTTTGTATGGATTCTCAGCGATTTCATCAAGCTGGAAATGAAGAATTGCAGGCTAATTGATGCATGAAGCAATGCAGGAGGAATAGTGATTTTCGCGAGTGGTACAGCGAAAATTTCATACTGGCGGTAATTCTCGCAATGGTAGCAAAATTTCGCAAGATTCAGCCATTTTCATATGCCATATTTTCGCCATGATAGCTAGCTATCATAGTGAAATTCGCTATCATAGCGAAAGTTACTATGCATAGCGAAAATTAAATTTCTTATGTTCAAGAATTTTCGCTATGATACGGAATTCAATCGTGGCATAGCTAAATTGATGCCCTCTTTTGTGATCCAAACAACCCCGCTTTATAAATTCCCATTTCTGGCCTCTCATTGTAATCATATTATTTTGGTTATTTTGGTATTTCACACATCTTGTAAGGTTATATAAGCCACCTTATGGACAAATTGTAACCCTAACTTTTGCTAACTTTCAATCCACGCAGCTTTTCACTTTTGTTCCAGTTTTCTCTCTTCTCCTTTCTTCATTTTTGCTTAAACACAATTCTCGAGATGACAACTCAAAGAATGTTTGGCTAAGCCTCAAAACCTTGAAGATGAGGGTTGCTAGGTTGGAGCACGGTGGCTTGCAGTCTCTCTCGCTTTAAATGGGAGCAGGTAATCGCATTTATGTGTTTCAAACTTTCAAACTAGGGGTTTAATGCTATTTAATGTATTTCCTTTGGTCACTTGGCATGCTTCAGGGTTCAGCAAGCTCCTACGATACACTGACATCCATTAGATGTCATTTACGAGCCACTGAAAGTAGGTTAAATGCTTGGTTTTCAACTGTAGAAACATTAAATGTTCAGTAAATGCTTTGGTTCAACTAGGAATGTTTTTAAGGGTTGGTTTTTAAAGCTAAACAAAGATCCGATTTTGGCAATGACTATATGTCATTTGCCCTAATGCGAGGAAATAACCCAAGGACACCTTTATAACCTCATTAGGCCAATCTAGTGACCCAAGCCTTCAAGGTCTCCATTCTACACCTTATTTTAAACTGTTTCAGTTAACCTAGTGACAACAACACCCACACTTTTCATCAAGTTAATCCAAAATCCAAATGAAAGCCTCACCATTTCTTTAACCATGATACAAATCATCTGTAAGATGAAAACCCATCCCCGTGTTCCGACCCTAGACCGCTATATGTCGCAGAGAGCTGACCACGCAAAGAGGAGGAAAAATAGGAAACAAATTCTTGTTGATTCCGATTCACCCCACCGTGGCACGACCAAATGGCGTCGCGTTTCTGGGATGGTGCCAAACTGCGTATGATGAGCATATGTACTGTAATCCCTAATACAAGTATTGTGACCTTAACCCTTTTTGAATTTCGTTTGTTAGAATTTCAAGTTTTCTTTACTTAGCGCCACCACGCACCGTTTATTATTGCACTATTTATATTTTTGGCTAACACATCCCTTTGGCAAGCCTTTGTCGTTTCTGCTTTGTCTCATTTTTGTGTCACGTGTTTATGCATCACTAGGATAGAAATATATCGTAGACTAAAAGAGTCTACATAACTAACCGATCAAGTTGTAGTTATGTGCACATGAACAAATGGATCCCCACCGAAGAACAAAGAAGTCAGCAAGGTGCTCCTATGAATCCTGGCTAACATATGTCTAGCGAGGATCACATACACCCTCCTAGAGTGAGTGCACCTTCCTGCATCATACCACCTGCTGATGATGTGGTAATGAGACCTTATCTGGTGCCCCTGCTTCCCACATTTCATGGTATGGAAAATGAAAATCCATACACCCACATCCGGGATTTTGAGGAAGTTTGCACAACTTTTAAGGAGGGTGTAATCGATATGGATTTGATGAAGTTAAAGGCATTCCCATTAACCCTCAAGGACAAAGCCAAAATATGGCTTAATTCACTAAGACTAAGAACCATTAGAAGCTGCAGAAAGCCGCAGCAGAATTTTTTAAAATTCTTCGCTCACAAAACCGCACTTGAAGAGGCACCCACACATTTGCTGCCCACGACAATGAAAGGTTCTATCAGTGCTGGGAAAGGTTCATGGAGACCATCAGTGCTTGTCCACATCATGGTTTTGACACATGGATGCTTGTGAATCACTTCTATGGTGGTATGTCTCCAACTATGAAGCAATTATTGGAAACGATGTGTGAAGGGGACTTCCTGAGCAAGCACCCAGATGAATCCATGGCCTTTTTGAATTATGTGGTTGAAACTTCCAAGGGATGGGATGAGCCAAACCCAAGGGAGAGGCGGAGAAATGAGCCTTCAAGACAATCTCAAAGGGGAGGCATTTTTTGCACTTTCTCTCGAGGATATGGAGATGAAAGAAAGACATTAACCTTAGCTAGAAAGTGAAGTGCCGGGAAGGGAAAAGGGCTACATGAGGTACAAAAGGATCAAAATTCGCACAGCCAACCCATGCATTAATTTCAATCCACCAGCCCACCCGTAAGAACACCGGTCCAAATGTCTTCAAGCAGAGATTTACGTCGAGCATACAATACCGTGGCCAATACAAGCCACTCTCAATGCCCCATATGGTAATACATACACCCAATTGAGAAATCATCCAAATCTCTCTCGAAGCCTAACCCCGTGACATGCGGTTCTCCTCTCCCGGTGCCAAAACAACGCTTGGTTCCTCATCTCAACCACAGCCATCAACACCCTCTTCCCTTGTTGAACAAGCTATTCTAAACTTGAACAAGGTGGTAGGTAATTTTGTGGAAGAGCAAAAGGGGATCAATGAACAATTGGCTCAAAGATACCGTAGGAAAGCACCTCTAACAAGAGAATACGGGTCAACCAAATTTTAATCGTAAAATCGATAATCTACGTATTCGGGCCACCGTGGATTACCAATTTGGCTGGAGGTATTGTGGAGAGAGAAAGGAATATTCCCTCTTCCAAACACCGCCAAATCCGAAGGAGTCCATGAAATAGGTTCTTCCAGCAGTCCTACCCCAAGGATAGATGAAGTAAAGGCTATCATCACTGGTGAGTGGAAAATAAATCGAAAGAAACTGCCCATGACTCGTCGAAGAAACAGAAAGGAAAAGGAAGTTGAGCCGAAAGGATAATAATCGAAGATTCAATGAAGAAAACATGCCCCTCCATTTCCTCAAGCACTTAGAGGCAAGAAAAATCACAAACCAATAAATTGAGTCGCTATGCTTGTAAATATCCCACTACTCGACACGACAAGGTGTCCCAACATATGCAAATTTAAAAGACCTGTGCACAAGAGAGGGCTGGGCATTGAAAAGCAGCCTTCCCAATGTAATGCTAGTGCCATCATTCGTGAAAGCAAGACCCCAAAGTGGAAATACAAGGATCCGTGATCCCCACAATATCAATCAACACGAGGGACTCGTATGTATTAAAGCACCGGCTGACTGGGGCTGTGTAAACCTACCGCCATATTCAAGATATAAGCAAGGTTTAGGGAGCTTAAGCTCATTTAACATCACTCTCTCATTAGCTGATCGATCGGTAAAAATTCCTAAGGGAATAGTAGAGGATGTTTTTGTAAAGGTGGACAAATTCTACTACCTAATGGATTTTGTAGTACTTGATACCGAACCAATCGCAATTGGTCCAAATCATGTGCCAGTCATCCTGGGAAGACCATTTTTGGCCACTTCCAATGTGATAATCAATTGTCGGAATGGAGTCATGCAGCTCACATTTGGAAACATGACACTAGAGCTCAATATTTTTCACCTAAGCAACAAACACAAGCTAGTAGAAGGCAGAGGGAAAGGTTGATGAAGTTCCCACAATTGGTCCAAGCATGTGGAACCCAATGCTCACAAACCCAAGCGGAATTGTGCAAAAATGAAGCAATTGGTGGAGAAATGGACTCCATCGCTACTCTCGCTAGCCAATGTTCCCTCCACATCTACCAAGGAAAGGCTCAAAACAAAGGAGTCGAGGATGAAGGTCAGAAGACACATCACCGCAGGGGCTGGCGGAGCTCCTCCTGATCCTCCATGAATGGAACCAGTGTAATTGAGCTGGTTTGGTCTCCACTGAGACCAAACTGCAGCTCAAAATTTTTGCTTTTTGCTTGATTTGGTCAATTTTCAGTTTATTTTATTTTTAGTAATTTTCTTCATTTTAATTTTAACTAAATATAAAAATTTCACTTTAGTAATTTTACTTTAATTTTATTTTTATTTATATTTATATTTCTTAAATTTTTTTTTTATTATTTTATCTAAATTAAATTTTGTTGTTATTCGGCGCATGGAAGGTATACAGTGTAAATTCTGCCAGCCATAGCGAATTTGCATCCACACTCGTTTCCTCAGTGGACCTTTCATTTACCCAACCGTTGATAAAGGTGCCCCCCCCCTCATTTTCATTCCATCTCATCACATTCCCTCCGCACATCCCCGCGAGATCTCCTCTCTATGCCCCGAGTTCACCCCGCGCAGCCCACGCACAACCGAAAGCCTGCTACACCGCACATGGCCGCCTCATATCGCCCGCTAGTTCCGTGTCGAGCCCCACCCGCCCGACTCCCTAAGCCCCACGCTACCTCTCCACCGTAGCAGCCTCGAGCTTTCCCGGGTTCGCCGCGCCCCTTGCGCACAGCTGAAATCACTGCCGCCGGCCGCCACTTCCATCGAGCCCCGCTTCCGCCCTCTCGCCGCATCGACTGCACCACACCAGCTGGTTCGTACCCGTGGAGGTCATCGTTACAGCCCAGGGTCCACCTCAAGCATCTTGAGAGAGATGCTGCTACACTCCCAAGGTCAGAGGCTCACTCCTCTCGAATCAGCCGTGAGAGTCACCACCTACATTGGCCCCAACTGCTATACCGGAGGAGCCTCAAGCTTCTGAGCCCCATCCCGATAATATCGCATCAGAGGACCCTGGCCCTTCTCCAAAGGCATCCGAGACCACGGGCAGAGGGCCCCGCCTCTGCCGGCCCGACATCGTGCCCGTGTCTGAGGTCTCGGCCGCAAATTGGCCACTCTCCTCCAAATCTAATCAGAATTCATACCTCAAAGTTATCACCCGCTCTCGTGATCAAAGGCACTATGTTTTCCGCGATCCGATTCCAGGAACTGATCTACGGCCAGACTTCCATGGGGATCCATACTATGACATACCGGTGTTGACCGCGGACCAGCGTTTCAGAGATTCTATGCGGTTGATCCGACAGTATTCACTGCTACCTTTCATGAAGCCGAGGCAATTCTTCTATCCCCGGGTCAGGCTTGAGCGCCCTACCACACTATGACATCCCCGGAGTGCCTCAGTCCGCTGAGATCCGGCTCAAAGATTGACGTGTCGCCCGTACTTTGAGCCAGCGGATATTACAAATGAGATTAGGCCTCCGCCAAGAGTTCCGCGAATTCCACCTGACATGTGTGGCCTTAGCCATCACAACAGAGATATTCAATATTCACTGAGACACCACAAACGGCCTATACTCTCCGCGTGCGCCTTCCCCTCGATACCCTAGTGGACCACGTGCCCATACTGCCATGCCCCACTACGCAAAGACTATGTAATAAATAAGCAGGGAGCTATACTCGAGGCCCTATACCGGATCTCCGAGGGATTCTGGTTTAGTCCCTCCGAGCTTGTCATGACTTTGTTGCACTTTGAGGAGAAGGTCCACCGCAAGGGCCTGGCTCGAGCTGAGACTTTGCCTTTATTGATGCCGAGGTTGCTGAGCCAGGTCCTAGAGCAACTGAGGTTCCCTGAGGAGCCACATATAGAGCGGCTGATCGGGCCAGACTGTGTCTTATCCACCGAGCGATCTCTATACATGCCGATCTCCATTATTCTCCAATAGTAGGGGGAGGAGCAGATGATATGGCAGAGGACCCACCGAGGGGAGAGCATCCTATTCCAGAGGTGGAGGTGGAGGTGGAGAGGACCCCAGTTCCAGATTCATCTCCTCCAGCTCCACCTCCTACTGCCCCAGCCCCTACTGACACTGCTGGCCCATCCTATACCTCACAGCAGTCTCCAGAGCATATCCATGTCGGCCGCCTAGGGAGCTAGCACTGCTATGGATGCCGCCCGCAAGACTCTCTACAACAACACAAAGGCCGTTAGGACCACCGGATGGGCTCCGAGCCTAGGGTCATCACAAGCAGAATCACGCCATGCTTCTTCTGATCACGAGCTACCCTCGCCTCCCGCCGTCAATGAGACGAGCCCGCATGTTCCACTCCAAGACTCGGGCCCACAAGAGTAGCCTCCCTTGATATGCCGGCACCACATGCCAGCCTCTCGTATCCACCGACATCTACACCACCACGAGAGTGAGGTGGTCGCACTCCCTTCTCTAGCTTTCCGATCCCTACCTAGTGGAGACATGTTTATACTTTGGTTAGGGGGAAAAGTTAGAGTTGGAAGTGTCTTCTATCACATTTTGTCTTGTTTTTAGCTTTATCAATTGCCTACTTATTTTATACAGATTGTATATAGATGCATGTATTAGCCGATAGTAGGTAAAGTGATACTTTGTTGTGTTTAGCTATAAGCTGCTTCTAGTATTAGCCACTTTGGTTATATCAAAAGCTTTATAGCAATATTTACATTTTTCTACACTTTTGAAAATCATTTTTTGTGCCTATATTTTTGTGTTTCTGCTCTTACCTTTAGTTGAAGAATTGAAGCTCTGTATGCTACCATTCCTAGAGCAGCCTCATGAAGGACAAGTTTTTGGGTCTGATTGAAGTTCCAGCGTATCTAACCTTTGTATATCCACCTTAGCTAATCACACACAAAGGCACTTTTGCTTTTATCACAGGTTGTGAAGTTTTATACTCTTTTTCACTTTGCAAACCGGCCTAGATCCTGCTGATCTAATTGCACAGATTTGTGTTACCCACAAATGAAGGCCAATGAAGTCTTCCAAATGAAAAAGAAAAAAAAAAGAGCAAAAAGAAAAAGAAAGAAGAAACAGTGATATGAATTCAAGTCAGACACTTTAAGCTCCTTGAAACCCAAACACGGTCCGAGAGGGTATGGCTGGGGCCTTTAAAGCCCTGTCTCTAAACCTCACTAGTTGGGAGTCATCGACTCTTGTGTTCGCTACACGTGGATCGTAGAGTTTAGCGAGTTGTAGGTGCTGACTTCTCGAAATCATTCAAGTCCGGTGAATCCTCGTGAGCCAGGGTCGGTAGATCCTTTGGCTTGATGCCCTAAACCTAATTGGCTGGGGAGTCATCTATGGACCCTCACCTGACTTCGTGAAGTCGAAGTTTTCAGCATCGCATCCTACAAAGATACTAAGTATAAAATAAGAGTGTAACTGAATCTATTTAGGTTGGTCATCATTTTAAGGTCCTGGCAGTAGTTTGGTTGGGGGGAGGGAATAGTTTTGCAGCTTATTGGTTCAAACTGGTTACCTTAAGAACACTTAGATTTGGGGTGGAAGTTTGCCGACTTCCCGAATCGATGTCAGTCTCGAAACTCTGTCTTCTATATGGCATTTGTTCTCTCATGATGGTATTTGTACAGAGTCTAAGTTTTTCATACTAAAGGTAAGCCTCACTTGCACACACACTTTTTGTATAGCATACTCTTTTTGCAAAAACATAGCCTGCATACCCTTGATTGTTTTTAGCATTGCTAAGGGACTAGCAACGTGCCTGGCCAGTGATTAGTACCAAAAAGCTCCTATTTCAGTCCTATTTAAGATATTTTGAGTGCTTTTGCGCACTAATCATATTAAATAAGCCGATTGACATGTGCGCATCCGAATAGTACCCATTTGTTTGAGTGTCAGTTTTTGATAGTTTTGGTGTGTTTCCTATGGTGCCTTAGCCATCATAATGCTTAGCATCAGAATTGTGATGTTTTATGCTGAGTTCGCATGATTCTCGCCGATTTCATCAAGTCGAAATGAAGAAAATGCAGGCCGATTGGATGCAGAAGCAATGCGTGAGGAACAAAGATTTTCGCTTACAGATAGCTTAAAATTCTCAAGAAGGATCATAAAATTCCTCAATGGTAGCGAAATTCGTTAGCCTTCCAGCAAATCTCCTTCGCTTATGCCATATTTTCGCTATCATAGCGAAGTTACCGTGCATAGCTTAAAATTCAAACTTTAGCTATGTTCGCCAGAATTTTCGCTATGATAGCGAACAAATTCACTGTGCATAGCTAAATTGTCGCTCTCTGCGGATCCAACAACCCCGCGTAATTCATTTTGCCCTCATTGTAATCATCATATTATTTTGGTTATTTTGGTATTTCACACATCTTATAAGGCTATATAAGCCACCTTATGGACAAATTGTAACCCTAACTTTTGCTAACTTTCAATCCACGCAGCCTTTTCACTTCTCTCTTTGCTCCGGGGCTTTTCTTCTTCTCTCTCCTCTTTCTTTCATTTCTGGCCAAGCTAAACACACCCCTTTGAGGATGACAACTCAAAGGATGTTTGGCTAAGCCTCAAAACTCAAGAGGAGGATTTCTAGGTTGGTTAATGGTGGTCGCAGTGCCTCTCTCGCTTTAAATGGAGCAGGTACTGCATTTATGTGTTTCAAACTTTCCAAACTGTGGTTTAATGTTATTTAATGTATTTCCTTGGATCAATACTTGGTATGCTTCAGGTCTTCGTATTCTTAATGGAGATACACCGACATCCATTAGATGTCATTTACGAAGTCAATGAAAGTAGGTTAAATGCTTGGTTTTCAACTAACATTAAATGTTCAAAAGAAATTCTTTTCGGGTTCAACTAGAATGTTTTTAAGGTTGGTTTTTAAAGTTAAACAAAGATCCGGGGTTTTGGCAATGACTATATGTCATTTGTCCTAATGCTAGAAATAACACGAGACACCCTTTATAACCCTCATTAGCCGAATCTAGTGACCCAAGCTCTCTGCCCCATTCTACACCTTATTTTAAACTGCTTCGTAACCTAGTGACACAACACCACACTTTAATGCTTAACCAAAATCCAAATAAGCTCTCACTCATTCTTAACTCAGATGATAAAACTACTCAAAGATAAAACCATCCCCTAACATCTGATCATGTCATAGTCGTCACCAACAGGGGAGGAAAAATAGGAAACAAATTTTGTTGATTCCGGATCACCCTACCATGGCACGAATCAGTCCCTAGCATTGTTAATTTGATACTATAGTATTGGGATGTCAATGGAGCCATTGTGAAAGCAAAAGGAACCAGGGTCTCATCAAATGTCCAAACTAGTACTCAAGGTGAAACCATTTGATTTAAAAAATCTTTGGTGATCATGCTGTTAAGATAGAGAAATGCCTACTTATTAGAGTATGTTTGATATCTTGGCTAAGCCACTTCCCCAAAAGAAGTATGATTCACATCTATTTGCTTAAGGTATGAGATACATAGGTGATTGACTTTAGTGCAAGTGTGTGTTTGTTAGAAAAGTGCTCTAAAGGTAATCGCCCTTAGCACTTATTGTATGTATTACATATTGTTTAATATGAAAGGCTTCTTCATTAATTTGATATTCATAAGTTGAATTGATTTAGATCTTTAATCGAATTAATGAAGTCCATGTTTCATAAGATAGCATGAAGGAAATCATGATGAGATCATGATAATAAGATTCCTATCATGTGCAATTATGTTAGTATCTAAAAATTTCTAGTCATAAGATCGAGGAGACTGGACATTGTTGATCCAGAAAGACTCTCACATGTCATACTCCATGATTGGATCATGTAGTGGATCTTATAAACTGTGATCATGAGTTGATTAGAGTTAAGATGTGGATGCTTTCTAAGAGTAGTTAAGTACATCGGAGACCTACTATGAGACAATCATATGGATTATCTGTTGCATGTAGATGCTTGTCTCATCATAGCAATGGTGCAAGTATCCTTGGACTTGAGGTGCTCAAAGATATCTTAGACGTTGATTCTGTATTTTGATTTCATTCTTTGTTACCTTTTCGAGATCACTCATAGGGTGATCATCGGGTACAGCTTGAGGTGTTCAAAGGTATTTAAGTAGCCAATAAGGGATTCGCCACTCCCATTAAAGGGAGAGTATACCTATGGCCTCTTGGCAGGATCATTACTCAAGAATCTCTAGCCATAGTGAAAAAATCATGAAGAGTGTCTTTTAGGTATAATCCTCTTAGAGAAAGAGTTTCTTCTACGAAAAGATAGTGAGAGCAAGGGTGAACTTAGTGAAGTTCAAAGTGCTAAAAAAGATGCGGATCAACTAACTTAATCTAATGTTGTTATTTATGTTGAAGAAGTAGCAGATGATCCTTCTAAAACATAAGCACATCGTAGCACAACTAACCTACGTAATGTTCTAGAGAAATATGGATTTCTCATCAATGAACAGTGGGATGTATTGCTCACAGAGGTTGATGAGCCTGCTACCTATGATGAATCCTTGAATAGTTTAGAGTCTAACAAATGGCTCATAACCATGAAGCCAGAGATGGATTCCATGTGAGTCAACCTAGTATGGAATTTGGTTGGTCCACCCGAAGAGATAAAACGTATAGGGTACAAGTAGATCTTCGTAAAGAAGACAGGCATGAAAGGTAATGTGATTACCTATAAAGCTAGGCTTGCAACCAATGGTTATCGTCAAGGCAAGTAATTGACTATGATGAGAATTCTAGTCCGTTAGCTTTGTTTAAATCCAAAAGGATACTCCTTGTCATTGTTACTCATTATGATTATGAGCTATGGAAAATGGATGTGAAGAAGGATTTCCGCAAAGGAAACCTAAATAAGGATGTGCACACGACACAACCGAAGGTCTTCACACCTTGAAATGGCAATAAAATATGCAAACTTCATATATCCAATTATGGATTGAAACAAGCATTTAAGAGTTGGGATATCCGATATGATGAGACAATCAAAGTGTTTGGTTTCTCATAAAACCTGGATGAGCCTTATGCGTATAAGAAGGTTAGTGGGAGTGTAGTCATTTTCCTAGTATTATATGTGGATGACATATTATTTATTGGAAATGATAGCTCAATGTTACAATCTATCAATGTATTGATTATCCAAGAATTTCTCCATGAAAGACCTTGGAGAAGCAACCTAATCTTTTGGGATATAGGTCTACAGAAAAAGCTAGAAAAAGGTTCCTTAGTCTTTTACTAGTGTACACACATAGCTTAGATGCTAAAGAGGTTTCGCATGGAACAGTCCAAGAGAGGACTTGCATGAGTTCGATCTTGTATGCTTTAGCTATAAGATTAATAATGTATGTTGTGTAATGTTCAAGACTCGATGTATCATATGTTCTGAGTATCACGAGCAGATACTAGACGGACCCAAGTGAGGGTCATCAGGTGACTGTCAAGAATATCCTCAAGTACTTGAGAAGTACTAAGGTAAGACGAGGATCTTAAGGTAATATCCTAGCTGCTAATCTGATAAAGATAACTCCAAATCTCAATCAAGCTAGGTGTGCGTATTGAATGGTGGCATAGTCAGTTGGAAGAGTTCCAAAGAGGAGATGATTGTGAATTCTACAATTGAATTAAAATACATCATTGGTTCTGATGGAAACGGAATTGATTTGGACAAAGTAGTTCATTATGAACTAGGAGTGGTCCCTAGCATTGTTAATCTGATACTATAGTGTTAGGATGACAATGGAGCCATTGCGAAAGCAAAAGGAACCACGGTCTCATCAAAGGTCCAAACTAGTACTGAGGGTGAAACCATTTGATTTGAAAAAACTTTGGTGATCATGATGTTAAGCTAGAGAAATGCCCACTTATCAGAGTATGTTTGATCTCTTGGCTAAGCCACTTCACCAAAAGAAGTATGATTCACTTCTACTTGCCTAAGGTATGAGATACAAAGGCAATTGACTTTAGTGCAAGTGGGAGTTTGTTAGAGAAGTTCTCTAAAGGCAATCGTGCTTAGCACTTATTATTTGTATTATATATTGTTTAATATGAGCGTTTTTCATTAATTTGATATTCATACGCTGATTTTGATTTATATCTTTAATCAAATTAATGAAGTCACTCTGATACATAACATAGCATGAAGGAAATCATGATAAGATCATGATAATAAGATTCCTATCATGTGCAATTATGTTAGTATCTAAATTATCCATAGTCACAGGATCGATGAGACTGGATATTGTTGATTTGGACAGATTAGCACATGTCTTATTCCTTGATTGGATCAAGCAGCGAATCTTATAAACTATGATCATGAATTAATTAGAGTTGACATGTGAATTCCTGTTTAGAGTAACTAAGTACATGGGAGACCTACTATGAGACAATCATATGGATTATCTATTATATGTAGATGATTGTCTCATCATAGCAATGGTGCAAGTATTCTTAGACTTGAGGTGCTAAAGGATATCTTGGATACTGATTTTGTCCTTTGATTTCATTCCTTGTTACATTTTCAAGGTCGCTCATAGGGTGATCATCAGGTACAGCTTGAGGTGTTCAAATGTAATTGAGTAGCCAACAAGAGATTCGCCACTCCCATTAAAGGGAGAGTATGCCCATGGCCTCTTGTCAAGATCATTACTCGGGAATCTATAGTGATAGTGAAATGTCATGAAGAGTCTTCATGTGCAAAAGTGATGAGTAATGAGTCCGAGGATAAGATCTAATATCACTTGGGCTAGATGTGGCGCAGCCGATCTAGTGGGAGCTACACCTTGTTCATGCTCTGAATCGAGTAGGGTATGATTGGTGAAAGGGAAAATTGTGTTGTAATTGTCTATGGAAGGGTTAGCAGTCAGACCACTAATTCTCCGGTCAATTAGGGGTCATGATGTGTTGCTAGACACGGCTCATGACTTGCCTAATTCAATAGTTGAATCAAGTGGCCAACATAACCGGGAACATAATGGGTCACACACTTAAAAGAGTGTAGGGATAATATAAAACAGACTTGGATATGATCCAAATATGAGGGAGATCAATCTCGAGAATGGAATGTCACGAGATTAGTGGAATCTTGGGATCAAAAGCCTTCATTAAGAGATAAATCAGGTTTGGGCTTAATGCTCATGAGGAATAGACCATAACGCATAGGGATGCATGTAGCCTATCACCTCTACAAGAGAGGGGCTTTTTGGACATTTCATGATCTAGGGTCTTTCTATAAAAGGGCCTTTATGGAAAACCCTAACCCTAAGCCTTATTTTGCCCACTTTTCTCAATATTAGTGTTCTTGAGTTAGAGAGAGTGTTCTTGAAGAACAACCCCTACTTTGTGAGATTCAGAGTCAAACTGGCTATCTTCTTCGTATCTAGACTGTTAGCACCAAGGTTTCATCCGAGATACAACAATACTCGGGAGGTTATCTACCCACTCTTCATGTGGATACTATTAGAGGCAAACCAAGGACGTAGTCTACTTCGGTCGTTGGTGCATCGCCCTTTGGGTTCGGTTTTACACCAACAAGAGGTATAAATGCCGCATCATCTTTGGTTTGAACTGACTTTGATGCCTCAAGGGATCCTTGGAGGTTTTTCACTTTTTTTTTTTTTTTTTTTGTATCTTCCACTACTTTGGTATGAGATGCCACCATGGAAACCCAACATCTTCATCCTCGATTCCCATTGCTCGGATCGAATTGGCCCTTCACGTTGGACTCGCCTCTCAACCGGTCAGTTCTCTATACGGCCGGGTAGACTTGATTGTAATTTCACCCAGTGGAACTACTTTTTCCTCCAATGCTATGAATAGGACTCATGCTTTCTTACAATGCTCAAATATCAATGATGGGTACCCAAGGTTGTGTTTTCCAGCACTGTTTATCCAAATGGACATCTCTATAGATTCACCCACATCAAATTTAATGTCTTCCATAATAACATAGAGATATATAGCCCTTTCTTTGTTTACCTTAAAAATGTTTCCACTTGGTATGATTTTGGCTGTTATGAAATGGTTCCATTGTTTTTCCCAGGTAGAAAAATCCTTTGGCTGGAAAGAAAAGGATTTTTCCATTATGATTTCTCACTTCCATGACATCTTGCCCTTTGTTAGACACTCAAGAATGCTATCATATTTAGGGTGATGTGATAGTGCCTAGAACTCTTCATAGTTTTCCTCTTTCAAATAATAATACTCATTGATCTCTTTCTTTCCAAACAGAGCCCATTTTTTTTTTTGGATAATTAAAACAGAGCCCATTTACCCTAGGAAAAGATTGTTCCATCCCACTCTGCACATAGATTTTCATAAAACTCCCAAACAACTAACTTTATTGAAATTCCTCTTCTTAATATCCCATTAGGATTAGAGCCCTCTCTTTCTGCAGTGAGTTTTGAGAGACACCGGTTTGTGTGCTTCTACCTTCTTAAGCGATGAACTTGGAGGGGATGTCAAATACTCTTCTTGAGGAGGATGAAGCACCCTTCTTTGCTTGCTCTCTTCTTTGATGCCCGTCTGACGAGACTTGTGATGGCTAGAACATACCTTGAACGAGGGGAGCTTGTAGTGCTTTGATGTTCTTCTAACATATGGTTAAGAAGAGTTGGGCCAGGTTAAAGCGATTCTTGCCTTAGAGACTTCGTATGGAAATTTGTTAAGCACTTAGTGTGCTTGAGAGTCCTTTGCTTGTAAGAGCTACCAAGGGTTTGAAAAATCCTCCAAATTACACACACTCAAGCCTAAGCTCATCACAAGAACCAAAGCACACTTTAAATAAAGAGAGACAACAAAAAATTTCAAGCCTTCGCTTCTTAGGTTGTTGGTTTGGGTAGGGAAATGAGGGTTTGGAAAATGGGGGAGATTTGGGATGGTGAGAGAAAATTTCTTAGTTGTTCTTTGGTGAATAGGAAATAGAAGTGGAAGTGAAGAAAAAATGGAGAATAAGGCTTGGGTGAGATCGAATGGTGTTTGGAGAAGATCTAATCGGGTGTGGGGAAAGAGAGCTTTTGAAAATGGGGAACAAAAAATGGCTTTGATGGCTTGGGAGGTTCCAAAATTAACCTTTTAACGGCCTAGGACACACACTGGTGTGTGTGTGGGTTCCTCACGCCCCAACATGGGATCTCCACGTTGTGGTGTGGGAACTCCTACTTACTGCATCCTCTATATTGTTTTCATGTAGCGACGTGAAATTTCACGTTATAGCATGAGTAGGCTTTGGCTTCTGTATCTCTCAAGGCCATTTCACTCTTGGGCGTGAGATCTCACGTCTTAGCTTGAAATGGGCACAAGGGATACAAAATGTGGCCTTCACGCTTGCAACACAACATTTTTGTTCTGCTCCCAAAAATTCTTACTCCCTTCTGCTTGCTCTTTATCTCATGTCTTGCTCTTCTAGTAAATGTTCCAACTTTGGGACTTCCAAAATCCTAAAATTTAAGACCAAAAACTGACAATCCAAGACCAACTAAGAAAAATCTAATCAACACAATCACAAAGTAAAAAGAAATAAACTTGAAACTAACTAAGGGATGAAAAAAAAAGTAAGAAAATATCACAAAGCTTGGGTTGCCTCCCAAGTAGCGCTTTGTTTAATGTCGTTAGCTCGACTTCGCTAATGGTGGCTCTAGAATTACTTATGCCTTGCTTGCATTGAAGCCCTTATCCCAGTGAGGCTTCAACCTTTGGCCCTTAACCTTAAATGCTCTAGTTTTCTTGATCGTGCTAACTCCCCCATATGGAAATACTTGCGCGATAGTGAATGGTTTGGACCATATTGATTTGAGCTTTCCGAGGAATAACAAAAATGGTCTCATGAAGTCAGTTCCTCAAACATCAAACAACTCCACTTCCAAAATTGTGTTTAATGGCATTTAATTCCTTCTCAAGTTCACACATATGTATGAGCATCTTTGAATAGAGTACGCCCGATAGAATCGACAGAGTACCTTCCTTGCCAGTTGTTCTCGATTAGTGAGTGACAATCCTTTAAATGTTTTCCATTTCCTCATTTAACACACACCTCTTCTGATTTAGTCGACCTGATGTTTGTCTGATAGGTCCTCCCAATAATAATGCTTCACCTCAGAGAAAAATTTCTTCCTTTGTTGAGATGATAGCTCTGATGGATCACTTTCGCTACAAGATACTTGACTATATAGGCAAATCATAGGGCTACATCAAAGTGAGATACGGCCAAAAGTTGTTCATCTGGAAAAGTGTCATTAATTTGAACTTGGTGTCTTCACTTTCTTGTAATTCCAACCTAGAAAAGTGACCTACTACTAAATTCTCGGTTCCCTTCTTATCCTTGATATTAGCATCAAACTATTGAAGAAGAAAAACCCAACGAATAAGTCATGGCTTAGCATCTTCTTCACTATAAGGTACTTGATTGTTGAATGGTATGTATAGACAATAACTTTAATTTTTATCAAGTAAGGCCGAAACTTATCAAAGGAAAATACTATGGCAAGTAGCTCTTTCTCTATTGTTGCATAATTTAATTGAGCTTCATTAAGAGTTCTACTCGCATAATAGATGGCATGAAAGATTTTGTTTCACCTTTGTGACATTTGCTCCCTTTGCATAGTCATTGGCATCACACATAAATTCGAAGGGTAGCTCCTAATCCGAAGCTACAACAATGGAAGCTGAGATGAGTTTCTCCTTAAGTGTAGTAAAGGCCTTCATGCAAGGTTCATCAAAGTTGAAGGGGACCCCTTGCATTACAAGATTTAATAGAGGCTTTGAGATTTTTGAAAAATCTTTGATGAATCTTCTATAAAATTTGGAATGCCCTAATAAGCTTCTAATTCTCTTCATTGAAGAGGGAGAGGGTAGTTTCTCAATTGTCTCTACTTTGGCTTCCTCAACTTCAATCCCCTTTTCAAAAATCCGATGGCCTAGAGACGATACCACTGTATCTGATAAAATTACACTTTTCGATTAAGGACGAGTTGGTCTCTTCACATTTGAAGCGAATTGACTCCAGTTTTGTTAGGCCGATTATCAGTGAAACCGACCACGAATCGTCATGAATACCTCAATAGATCTTTCAACCATATCCGAGAAGATTGCTATCATACATCTTTGAAATGTTTCTAGTGCATTCACATGCTTTCGAGCGACATCCTTGAAAGAAAATGTTAAATGGGACAGTGAAAGTTGTTTTCTCTTCATCACTAGGGCTATAACAATTTGGTTGTATCACAAGCATTCACCTAGAAAACAGCTAGCATTTGTACACTATAAATCTATCTAACATTTGATCAAAGAAAGGTAGAGGGAAATGGTCTTTTCTCGTGGCCTTGTTAAATTTTCGATAATCAATATAGATCATACTTTGATCCTTTGTTAGTGTGAGGAAATCAAGTCATTGTTTTCATTTTCGATCACTACCATGCCTCCCTTCTTGAGCACAACTTAAACCAGACTAACCTAAGGGCTATCTGATATAGGATAAATTACTCCGATGTCAAGCCATTTCAACACTTCTTTTCTCACCACTTCTTTCATTATAGGATTATGTCTCCCTTGAGCTTCAATGGTGGGCTTGCTATTATCTTCCAATAGGATTTGATGCATGCACATAGAAGGTCATATTCCCTTGATATCCATTAGAGACCAACTAATAGAACTCTTGTAAGCCCAGAGTACTCTTAAGAGCCTATCTTCTTCAACAATGGAAAGAAAAGAGGAGATAATTATTAGAAAAGTATATGAGTCTCCAAGGTATGCATATCAAAGGTGTGCCAGGTAATGGTTTTTCTTCTAAAACATATGGTTTTCCCACTGATGAAATAGGGTGACTTGGGCGCCTGCTCAGGGGCTTGAGAAGTGCCCATTACATTAGGCAGAAAGGATTACATCCATAATAAATACTCCTTCGGTTCCTCATCTTCGAAATCTCCCAGAGTTCTCATGTATGGAAATTTAGTCTCAAGGGGTTAGTGTGACTGACTTGGTTGAACCGCGATCGCCTCTGACATGATATTAGGCGGCTATCATTTTCTCATGCGGTGCTTAATGGCATCAAAACGGTAGATGTAACTTCTTAACTTTTCTTGCACTCTGATCTCGATTCACCCCTCGTACATCAATCAAAGCTCTACATCTAGCTAAGAATGGTTTTCCAAGGATGATGGGGATTTCTTTATTTTCTTCCATATCAAGAATGATGTAATCTATCGGGAAGAGAAACTTATCCACTTTCACTAATACATCTTCTATCATGCCCCGTATATGAGTAAGATATCTATCCATTAGTTGCAAAGTTACCGTTGTCGATCTTGCTTCCCCGAGCTTTGGTTTTGAAAGTGAGGAAAGCGACATCGGTGATACCCAGCTCCCGAATCACAAGAGCTTTCTCGAATATAGAATTCCCAATGCACATGGGATTGTGAAGCTACAGGAGTCCTTAAAAGCAGGTGGCAACTTCTTTTCGCGAGATGTACACTCTTCGAGGTGTGACATTTTCACATTCTCCTAACTTCCTCTTCTTGGCAAGAATATCCTTCACGAACTTTACATAGCTCGGAATTTTCTCAAGAGCATCATGAAATGGGATGCTAATATGGATCTTCTTAAACACTTCAAGGAACTTGGTGAATTGACTATCGAGCTTACTCTTCTTCAATCTTTGGGTGTATGGTGTTAGAGAAGTGCTCTAAAGGCCATCACCTTTATCACTTGTTGTATATCTTATTTAATAAAGAAGAAGGCTTCTTCATTACTTTGATATTCATTTTCTATATGAATTGATATCGATCTTAAATCAATTAATGAAGTCATGATACATTACATAGCATGAAGGAATTCATAATGTGATCATGATAATGAGATTCCTATCATGTGTAATTATGCTGTATCTAAATTATCCCTAGTCATAGGATCAACGAGATTGGACATTGTTGATCTGAATAGACTATCACATGTTGCACTCCCTGATTTGATCAAGCAGTTGATCTCATGAACTGTGATCATCGTGATGATTAGAGTAGACATGTGGATGCTTGCTAAGAGTGGTCAAGTACATCGGAGACTTGCTATGAGACAATCATGTGGATTATCTATTTAGTGTAGATGATAGTCTCATCAGGTGCAAGTATCCTTAGACTTGTGATATTCAAGGTTATCTTAGCTATCGATCCTGTGCTTTGACTTCATTCCTTGTTGCCTCTCAGAGGTTGCTCATAGGGTGATGATTAGGTACGGCAGGGTGTTGAAAGTGTGGCGATCCCGACCGAAAGGATTCGCACTCTTGATAAGGGAGATATACCCTTGGCCCTTGGCGGGGATCATTACTCGAATCTGGCGGATTGAAATGTCATAAAAGCGCATGACTAATGAGTAGTGAGTCTGAGGAAGAACTATTGCCGGCCCCAGATGTGACATATCCAGTCTAGTAGGAGCTACACTTTGTCCATGATTTGAACCGAGTGGGGTATAGGAAGGTGAAAGGATGATTTACGCATGATGTTGTCTATGAAAGGGTTTGCAATCAGATCACTGACTCTCCGATCAATTAGGGGTCATGATGTGTTCTTTAGATCTGGCATCATGACTTACTTAATTAGTGTTAGACAGTGGCCAACATAACCCAGGAAGCTTTAATGGGTCACACACTTAGAAGTTTGAAGCTGGAATAAAGTGGTTTTGATTTGATCCAAATTGAGGGACATGCTTCGGATATGATCCGAACATGACTTTAGAGAACTTAGGCTTGCTAATGGGCTTGAGGCCCATGAGAAGCAAGCCCCATGTGCATGAGATGCACATGCCCCCAAGCGGGAGAAGGGCATTTTGTCTTTTCTCTTTACTAGTCTAATATGGTAAGACCATGTGTGAAAGGTGATATAGTAAGTGAGAATCCAAACCAAATTAGCGTTCATTGAACCTAGACTTGATTTTGTGCTCTTATGGAGAAAGGAAGGTGGGAGACATGTGGAGCCCACTCTTCTTACTAAGAACAGTTCAAGTTGGCAAGTTTCTTTTAATATCACATAATTATGTCTAGATTCAAAGAATCTAGATAGTTGGAAATGGAATAAGGAGAATTGGTCTTCAACTTCCCATAACCAATATGGTCAAAACGTTTTGAGAAAGGAAGAAAAGAATAAGTTCTCTTATCATCCATTTGACATACCATGATCATTCTCTCTTTGGAGAATACGTTTTGGTGTGGAATTGACACTCAACATTCTTCCCATGGACTTGTGAAGTTTTTGTGAAGGAGAAAAAGGTGTTTCTTCATTCTATCTCTCTTTTTCGGATCCGGGTTTAGGTAGCCACCAACTTATTGTCAAAGATCACTCCCTTGGAGGTTTCCGGCTTCGACTTCGTGTAGATCACCATTGGAGGCGTGCTCCGATTGAGACGTCATGGTTAACTGCAAATCCTACACCGAAGGAAGCATTGCTACAAGAGGTAAATGTTTTTTCTTCTTATACAATATCCATCTATGATCTCGGTTTGGGAGATCCTCGGTTGATTCCTTGGTGGGATCAAAAATTTTAGTTTCTTCCACTATGGCCCGGGACGTGCAACTCGGGGTAGGATCCCAACATATGGCATTTTTGGTGTTTCCTCTCGAGGAGGAGTAACTACCACTTGCTCTTTCTCAGATCCCCCCAAATTTGGAGGTAAAATCGAGGGTTGGGCTTCCTTTTTATCATTCAAAGGCTTTTCAACTTCCTTAGAAGCTTCCAACTCTTTTCTACTTCTAAGGTAGCGCCCCCTGCTTATTTTTTCCTTTCTCTCCTTAGATTTACCTTTGAAGTACTTGGCAACGAGCCTTGTTGTCTCTCATGCATTCTACTTTCCATTTGTCTCAACTGTACTTCTATATTTTTTATTTGGGCTGATTGATTACTAAGGGTGGTCTTTGTGTCATTCACAAATTGACTTTGAGACTTTTGCTAGTTTAGCTTGAGATCTAGCTAACTCTATCATAGCCTCTTTCAAGCCCAAATTTTTCTCTTGTGGAGAAAGGGGGATGGGGCTTGCTCTGCCCAAGATTCATCATATTATGATGCATCATATTCTAATTGTTCCTCCATGAGAAATTTGAGTAATTCCTCCAACCTGGATTAAAAGTATTTGAGTATGAGTTGGATTACTGTTGGGGTGGTGAAAACATTCCTAAAAATTAGGCTTACTCTAATGTCATTTGACCAAATGGATTTCCAATTTGGCATTCCAAGCTTGGAAAGGGGCCATTCTGAAATTCACACATGGGAGTGAGCTTAGACCATGTTAGTAGTGGCTTGAGTACTGAAGTTAGTTTCTTGGAGTTTTTCTTGGTGAGCAAATAAACTTGGGCCACTAAATTTGAAAACACGTGATATCGTATATCCGTGGCCTTCTTTAGGAAACTTATCGCGGTCATTGGGCGTATTAATGGTGCCATTCTCGATCAGATGATTAGCTTTATCTTCACTTTTTCTTATGAATGCTCCTCCTACTAATGTATCCAACAAGGTTCTTGTTGTACAGGCCAGTCCAATGTAAAAATGGTGAACTTGCATCCATTATGGCAAACTATGGTGAGGACGCTTCCTTAGAAGTTCCTTATAACGGTCCCATGCCTCATAGAATGTTTCCCCGTCATATTAGGAGAAATTGTTGATTTCGATCCTCATCCTTGTTATCTTAGCCGATGGGAAAATTTTGGCTATGAACTTTAGGACCAATTCGGCCATGTAGTAATCGAGTCCGGAGGTTTCGAATCTAACCAATGCTTAGCCTTGTCCTTGAGTGAGAAGGGGAATAATAGGAGTCGAATGACATTATCACTTACCCCATTGTATTTAACTGTGTCACACATCTCAAAAAAATCGGAAGTATGGGCATTAGGATCCTTTTAAGGCAACCCCATGAATTGTATATTTTGAACCAACTATAGAGTAATAGGCTTTAACTCAAAGTTGTTTTCTCGGATTTTCGGCCTTCTTATAACTGAGGGGGTTCCAGCCGGTGGTAATGCATAATCTCTCAAAGCTCTCGGGGAATGAACCATGTAAGGGGTATTTGGGTGTGAGCTTCCCTCACTTCTAGACTCAATATCCTCTTCATTCCCTGACTTACGAAGATTCTCCATTCTTTATACGCACATTTCGGCAAGCTTCTCTCTTTTCTTTTCTAAAAATTTCTCTCAAAGTTCTTTCCAGTGCATGCCAGAGAGGTACAAAGTATCACTACTCGTTCTTCGCATACCACAGAGCTAGTACCTAGTCACTGAATTGAAGAGAGATACAAGATGTCGAAAAGATTTGGAACTACAAAGACAAACAAAATATCTAAAGTAAAGAAGGGCTAATTTGGTATCAATATTAGCTAAAGCACCAACCCTAAAAATGACACCAAAAACTTGTTAGGCGCAAAAAGTGTCTCTAAAATTGTGCCTATGTGTGCAAGTGCATGTGTCACCTCAAGAAATATAAATGGAAGTACGAGTATCGTCCCGTGAGGATTAAGGATTACTAATTACTGAAATTGGATTAACCACTAGCGCTATGCAGATGATCATAATGGAGAACTTTGATTTGAAACTAAATTGGCTAAAAGAAAACTAAAAATAAAAGCGTCTACTAACAATTTGATAAGGGATTAAAAATATCGAAGGCTTAGGGTTTTGACTTCATCCAACAATTCCCTATGGAGAAGTCTTACTTGATTTCTTTGATGTTCGAATTATATATTGATGGAAAATTTCCTGACACATGTTATTCTCGACCAATAACGATCTGATCCTTAGACAAGATTACATTGTGTATTTCTACCTCAAACCCTTATGACCATGATTGTTTCTCACATGTAACCCACAAATATCTCTATAAAATGGGTGGGCAGTGATGTTGTTGTAGTCCCAACCCGATAATTGTTTCTGAAGCACAAATTAGGTCATAAAACATGCTAACGATGATCGAGCAATAGTAAGCATGAGGAACTAAATAAAACATTCAATATATTGAAATCCAAACATCAAAGATTACAAATAAAAACCTTATTCCATAGTTTCTTTCAAACTACATCAAAACCCTAGATTTAAAAATCTAAAACATCTTAGAGGGGTTTACAATTTACTAGGCAAATGAAAACATAGGAAAGAAGAAGAGAAAACTTGGATTTGATGAAGACATGTGAGCTCCTTCCCATGCTCTTTAGCCTTTTTTCCTTGCTTCAATCTTTCTCTCCTCCAAAAGTCCACGAAAAATGAGCCTTAGCTTGCCTTATATAAGCCTCGTCGATTTGAGCTAAGCTAGGCTTTCCAATTTGATGAGCCTCAACACCCACACCTCAGTGTGAATTGGTTCACACTACGGTGTGACAAAACTGGACAACTATTGGATTCCATCAAGACAATTTGGCGTTATAGCATGGAGACTCGCATAGAGGCGTGATATCTCTCACGCCACGCTGTGGTGTTATGCAACTCACGCTGAGACGTGAAGGGATCCACACTGTGGTGTGAAGAGCATCACGTTGCGGCGTGATGCTCGCTTCACTACAACTCTAGTTATACTCTATATTCTTCACTACAACTCCAATCTTTACATAAATCTTCTGCAAGTATTTCGGGTGATCCTGAGTATCATGGCTTTCAAACGATCATCCCTATCCATTACTCTTTGCACCTAAGTTTTCTTTAGCTTCTATTATGTTCTAGCACACGCCTTACATGAAGGACCACCTGCCTCGAGAGCTTGCTCTTATTTAGGGAAAATCCTCTTCATCATGGAGCAACAACACGTACATTAATGAACACTCAAATTACATCTTTTTATAGTCATATTTCATAATATTTATTAGTGTGAATCGCATAAGAATCCCTAATTTAGCCACATGTTAGTCCTTATACCTAGAACTTATGTTTTCCTCGAGTTTACATGAATTTTACAAGATTTAAGTACTTTTGTAGACTCTTGAAGAATGAGAAGATAGCCACAAGGTTTCCTAAGGCCTAAACACGCTTAGAGAAAGCTTAGAAGTGATACATAAGGCTTAACAAAGAATAAGAATTTTTGAAGTTGGTTTCAAAGTCACCCATAGTGGCTTCAAAAATTTTAAAGCACCCTTGTTAACTTTCTACCCGTTTTTGAAGTCACTCCCTAGAGACTTCGAAATTTTTGAAGTGTCGTCACATGCTCTCTACTTGATTTCACATTCACTCCCTAGTGGCTTCAAAAATTTTGAAGTGACACCCTTACTGCTCTTTGTCCATTTCGAAGTCACTTAAAGGCACTTTGAAAATTGTAGATTCTTTAGAAAATTTAGAGACTTTAGAATACATCACGTGAAAAGCCTCAAGCTCACTTCCCCAAAAGGCAAGAACCTCGTATTAAAAGACAAGACTACACTTAGAGCCCTGAAAGCTTATAAAAGCAACCCTACTCGTGAATTTAAAGGTTGTTGACGGCTTGGAGATTGGAGCCTCCTCGTGACATCCTAAGGCATAACCCTGAGACTATAGTACCAGCTTCTTTCCCTTCTCTCATGTCTTTTATTAATTCTTTTTTTTTTTTTTAGATTAGTAATGTTTTTGTTTTTGTTTTATTTTCTAGAGCTACGATGTAGCCTAAGGTATGAACTTTGATTAGGATTTGGTATTTTTAATCTTTCAATAGAATGGCTATTTAATATATTGACGTTTTCATTCAGCACCTAGCATTACTTGTAATTGCTTGATCACCAATTGCATGTTGATTTCACATCAAGCTTGAGGCAGGAGATGGGAGATGGGATGAATGAAGTTAACGCCATGTGATGACCATAGGCTGAATACTTATGGATCATGTGTGTTTAAGACTAAGTAGGCATAATGCTTCATGAACCTTTAGAGCGAGGTAGAAGCGATAGCCATGTGTTACGAATAGGTTGTTGGTGCTTAAGAGAGACCAAAGATAGGATAAGCTAGTTGACCTTCAATATATGACTTGCATGCTTTAAGATTCTACCAAATATGAGCCATTATTATTAACTCGGGTGAATTAGAAAACCCTAGATTTTTCTTATCTTAGTTAGGTTATTTATTTTAATTAGTTTAATCAATCAAAGTCACTAAATTAGATAACCCAAACTAACTTATAGTTAAATTGGATTAGTAATTAATAGGCTAGTCCGTGTGGGTTCGACAATCTAGACTTATTTTGTAACGCCCCAAAAATACCCTAGAATTTTTATAATAATTTTATTATATGTATTCCGGGTATGAATTGAGCCAAACTTGGGTTTTTCCGAGAAAACTGATAAATTGTGAAAAGTGAAATGAATATGTTAGGATATGATTAAATATTATATCTTTAAGAATGAGAAATTGATTGAACTTGAGAAATAAACCAGAGAAAAAGGGCAATTTGGAATTTTGTAAAATGAGGAGAATTCGAATAGAATAAGCAAATGCAGTAGATTAAATGATAAATTAAAAGTGAAATTAAGACGAAAAGGAGAAGAAAAGGAAATAGAAATGGAATTTGTGTGTAAAGCCCAGAACATGGCCTTACACTTAAAATGAGGAATAAGGAGACCAAAATGCTGAAGTGGCTAGGGAGATAGCTGCTTGGGCAGCAGATTTGGAGGGTGAGGAGGGAGAAAAGGGAGAAAAATTTAGGGCAGGAGTGAGAGGGATGAAGATTGTTGGTGTGATTTCTTCTCATTTCTTGCTTTTAAGTGATCCAAGCATCTTGGGTGAAGAAGATTGAAGGGATTTAAGGTGCATGAACCTAAACACGAGAATGCATTTGATGTTTGGGTCAGAAGAACCTAATCCATCCATGGGTTTACTTTCATAAGTTAGTTTAGGACAAATCATTAGGATATTATTAAGGAGTGATTCCCATGTTTTTATTTTGGGATTTTGAGGATTTTTGAATCGCCTGAGAAAGCGGAAAATACGGCAGCCAGGGCTCCTACCTTCTGGCAATGGGAACCGCGCTGTGGCGTAGACCTATACCAGTGTAGGACACCCTGCGCCGCGGTGGTAGGGATGCCCAAAATGGCACCACCCGAATTTACGGGGCGTAGCAGCGCTCTGGCCGCTACGAGCCTACGTCGCCGGCATAGTAGTGCTGCGCCTACGAGCCTTAGCCCCTCTGCGTACGGTGAGAAATTTTTGCATATTTGTTCCGAACATCTCGTATTCATACACTGATATTAATGAGGGTTCAAAAAAGGATAAAACTTAGTGAAAAACTTACCGTGCGCAAATCTTTCGGCGGAGTTCGTTTAAATGGAACTTAGTGTCTTAACCCCCAGGCAGTTAACGAAGATAAATTTCTCATTCACTAAAAATGTATAATAATTGTTTATCCACTAAGAGTGGTGTAATTGTTATTGATTAGGGATGGGTGAGGATCATTTAACCTAGGATAGAGATCGAATGGAAGGAAACGAGAGTCGAAAGCTTCGGTTTGTTCACTGACCCTCTATCCTTATTTCAAGTGTTTTTGGTAGTATACCAAATAAATCTGAAATGATTAAATGGAATGATTATATCTTTGAAATTATATTACGAAAGTGCATATGGATTTAAAAATGTGATATTTGAAATTTCTTAACAATTAATTGCATGTGAATGATTAATTGAATTATAAACGGGTGGTCGATTCTTGACATCTCGAATTGAATCGATATACCCGAATGACCAACATGGCGGGATGCAAATTGGCATGCATTAAGCGTTGTAACGCTCCCAGCTGCAGGAACTTTTATTATAATTTTATTATATATTACGGATATGAATTAGGCCAAATGTTAGTTGGACGAAAAGACATATACAAATTTATGACAGTATTACCAAAGGACTATTGTCTAATCCTGACAAATAATGCCATGAAACTTGTTAATTATATTTCTTTGCAATTATACTGATTAAAAATGGTTTCCTTAAAATTTGGATAAATTTCTTCTGGTTTTGATCCATGAGATTCTACGAAGTGCACGCAATTAGAACAAGTAATAAAGTGGATTTTGGCAGGAACCTTGATCCCACGAGATCTCGAATTTTCAATCAACTACCACAAAACACTTTCAGCTCACATACTATTTGGACTATGATAGACAATTTGAATCAGATTTTGAAAGCCTTAAAATAATGGCCAAAAGATTGAATTAATAACGAATGAATTGAATGCGAAATAATGAAATGACAATTTCGACAGTTATCTATAAAGGGAACACGTGAAAATAAAGCTATTGTGAAACATCAATTCCTTAGTTACCTTTGTAATTTTGCTTCATGAACCACGATTTAAAACTAGTCGAGGAGTATGAGTGCGTGGATCTCTCAAAACCCAGCGGATTCGTCATCTCACCTTCACTGTTTCTCTCGAAGATAGTGGGTTAGATAACTACCTTTAATTTAAAAATTTGCCTTGTTACAAGGGTATTTTCTTTTGATATATACCTGACTGGAATTTGTAAACCCCGAGCTCCTAAATTATAGTCATTACCTTGATTTACACTATCTTGGTTTCTCTTCCCTCGAAAATTAGAACGACTCATTCTTTCCTTGATTAGATCCTTGCTAACCGCAGGGATTGAATTCACCATTCGAATCGAAGCGGCGAACTCTCACGCATGTTTAAATTGATAAATCGTTGACTCATTCTCGTCTCCAGTGAAGGATTTATCAATTTGGTACCTGACACATTAAATCACGATAGCCGGGTTCGCATGCAGGTGCAATTGCTCATCACTCTCGGGGAATGCCTTCCTGTGTCACTCGAGAGGGGCCTCCTGAAAATCGGAGCTTGAGACGATTAGTTTATGGGTGGCGACAGCGATGATGGGATCAAATCCATAAAATAAACAAAACCCGGCAAGTGGGTTACAAAGCGAAGTTCAGCATCGATGAATAAAATACTGCAGGAAAGATAATTTCTGACGATAGAGTCATTTCAATGGAAGCTAGGTTTCTAAATCATTGGATTACACCATACATTGGCTTGCTGATTAAGAAACCACTGTAATTAGGAAACCGGTAGTTCGAAATCCAGGTATTAAGAATTCAAACAACCGAGACGGTAATTTAAAAATATAAATGCGCATTCGACTACTTTAACATTTAACGTTCGGATCAAATTTAAAACAAAAATACGAACTAATCTAAAATAAAAACAAAGAAGAAGAATTAAAATACGGGGCCTTCCCGGCTGTTTTGAATCTCTCTTTTAAGTCGCGAGCTGCGTTCCTTCGTGCTTGACTACATATTTATAGGGTGCGAGAAGTTGGGCCCGCTAATTTGATGCACCTCTTTTTGGACTTAGTTAAGCGGCCCGATTGGTTGTTGATGTCGACATCGATTACTTTATCGCGACCTCTGTTGTCTCGGCGCGCGTCGCGAAGCCTTTGTTTGAGGTCGCGACATGTGCCACGAATGGGCCCGATGTCGCAGCGATGATGTATCGCGCGACCTCCTGCTGGGCTGATGTCGTAGCGACCTCTTGGCGTCAGCGACCTTACCTCTTTGTATATTTGATGTCGGGAGCGACCGATGTTGCCGCGACATACGGTCGCTGCGGCGGATGTCGCGACCTGCGCCCAGTGTGTGGCCTGCATTCCGCACTTATGTTGTCGCGGCGTTGAATGATGTCGCGACCTCGAATTCTTTGCGATTGATGTGGCGACGACCGGGTGTTGGCCGACGCTACCCTCTTCTGATTGTTGTAGCGGCGGGTTGAGTGATGTGGCTACTTCCTTTATGTGTAGTTGATGTCGCGACAACCAAGTGTTGTCGCGACCTTCTTCGGTGCAACTGATGTCGGCGACCTTTTGAATGATGTAGCGACCTTTAACTGCTGGCGATGATGTGGCTACTTTAGTTTCCTTGCAAGGCGTGCGGCTTGCTTCTGGTCGGTGTTGATGTCGCGGCGCATCAGGATGTCAGCGACATAAATGTTCGTCGGTGTTTATCTTAATCGCAACTTCTTTTGGTGTCGCGACCCCTCATTGTCCACTGTCTTGGGTTTGATGCATCGCGACCTCACGAATGATGTCGCGACATCATCGTCTTTCTTCTTCATCGATTCTGGTTGCTTGACTTTGAGTTTCTTTCACGCCCATTTCGTTTGTCTTCAATTCACCAGCACCATTTCTTATTTGGAGCTTTGTAGTTGCAACCTTAATATGTATTTCGATTGCTGTAAAGGCTTCTCGACATCAAATCCTTTAATCCCTTTGCACCTCTCTGCTTGCCTTGAATTTCCTTCGGCTTGATTGTCCGATGCTTCATTGCGATACCGCTCCCTTTCACTTTGCAATTCTTTGCTTTCTTTTGAATTCCCTAGCTGCAATGGTTAGTGAAGTATTCCATATTCACCGCATAAATCAGCCTTTTTAGAATAAATAAATCAGAAAAATGGACTGAAAATAGATGACTTTTAAGCTCATAAAACTCCCCCGAACTTAAAATTTTGCTTGTCCTCGAAAGCGAAAAAGAAAGATTTGTTTGTCCTGAACAAAAGACATTTGTTTTGTTTCTGATTCATAACCAATTTAATTAGAAAACTAAAACTCACGTTAGTTTATTGTATATTTTGCTTCAAAGTCGGATAAGGGTTAGTTTCTGCTCGATCGAGGTGTATATAACTAAATTGTTAAATTTGTTTCCTGAAGCAGTGTAATTGATTGATCCTGGCGAAGAGTAGGTTGGTCTTCTATTTCCCTCAGGAATCTTAGTGAGAGTCGGCTAACCCTCAGGAAGTTCTTCCACGGAGTTTGATCCTTTTGAATAGTTTTCCGAATTCCATAAGCTTACATTGTTCATATTGATCCTCCGCTAATGTAGGTAAATTCGACCTTGAATCAGGTGGTCTTGGGTTTACATAATCATTAGAGCCCCAGGTGAGGTGGGTGGGATAAGATGGAATTTTTAGGGTTAAGATACCCAAACTCTTTCTTCTTTCTTATACTTCTTTTGCCTTCCTTTTCCTTGCAGCTTCTTTGTTGAGTTTCCCAAAACTTCTTCTTTGAGAGTATCTCCTTTGAATTCTTGTGTTTAAAAGCCCCATTTTGTTCCAATTTCTCGTTTGTATTTCTCCTTTATTGGAACTCTTTCTACGCCCTTTTAGGAAAAGTCTGTGTTACATCTTTTAGGCTTTCTAACACTCTTAGCAAACTTGGGTTATTAACTCCCCATACCTGAGTTGGCATTAGGGTACTAGGTGTTGAAACACCCACAGAACTTAATTGTTGAAGAGTTAGGCAGCGAGACAAAACTTCTTCCTTTAAGCTTTCTTTTAATTGTTTCCCTCTAAACTTTGAATTGTCCGCTAACCCGTTACGTATTTCTCCTTTAGTTCTCAATAATACTCCCCCGAACTTTATTTCTTCCTCCCTCCCTTGAGTTTTGGGTAATCGAGCTTCTTCTTTGGAGGATTAGTTATAAAAGGATGGCTTGGGATTTCGATTGCTTGTTTTGAAGATAGGGACTATTTTTGTGGCTCAAATTTAGAACTAGGGTGTATGCAAAAGCATATAAATAATGGTGGCTAGAGGCTCAGCCCCCTTGAGGATACTTTCAAATCATTTCTTGTTAGTTTTTATTACTGGGGATTTGCCTTGATCGATAATCTAACAAGTTCTAGAACTCTTTTGGTTAGCGTGAGATAACCTAAGGATGTCCTTGACTCACTTAGTTGATGAGGATTTATTTGATCCCGAAGGAGTTCCGCAGAGAGTTCTTTAACCTAGCTGTTTATAATTCAAACCCGAAAATATGTTTTGCTCCTTCATTTGTATAACTTTACTTTAATGCGGACTTATCATTGAGATTCAAAATCGATTACACACATTCTTGATTTTCTTGTTTCAGTTAGGTGTGGTAGCAATTGGCCCTTATTTTCAATTAGTTGTGTTTAGTCCTATATTCTAATCAATTAGCTAATGATATGTCATCCATTTTCATTACTAAGCTAATTCTACGTTATTCTTCTAACAATTAAGCGAAAAAAGTAACCACCGCAATTTGACTTGAAGCAAACCGCGACATCGAAGCAAATTTCTTATTTATTCATGGTTATTGTAAAAGTTAAGAATCAACGGTGCAGAGATAGGAAGAGATGGATGAGTCAATTGGAAGGTTTTTCTTTTGAGGAATGTAGCAAAGATGTTTGGAGGATCGGATCAGGGGTTGCCGGGTTTGGGTTGAACTCAGGGAATTTCATTTATGTCCTCTTCTTCGAAACAGCACTTGCTTTCTCGTTTGTTCTTGAGAATCAGTTCATTGGTGAGATCCCGAGCTTTTATTCAAATCATCTTGCCTTTGACCAAGAGTTTGTTCATTGTATTCTCCATTTTCGGTCATTACCTCTAAAATTTGGATGATAAATTGTTTGTTAATCGAATCAATTTTCGACCCGATTTCTTCTATAAGCATCCATTGTCATGAAGCACTTTATCTACATCATCATCTTCTTCCTCGAAGTCCTTTATGATGACATGTAAAGGAATTTGAACCTTGATATGCTCCTTTGTCTTGAAACTGCTGCTTGATTATAACGTTCCTTTCTTTGATAAGTTTGGGGTTGAGAGTCCTCGATCCATCTTGGAGTTATTGTAGGGAATGATTCATGTAAATTTAAAAATTCTTGACTTTTCAGTAGATCTTTGTCTCTTCCCTCCATTTCCTTTTGAAATTTTCTTCTTAATGCTCTAGGATCTTTTAATTTGCTCCTCCCATACGCACCGAAACTCCTGCTTCCCATTTACGCTCTTTTCTCTTCAACTCACCTTCATACATTTCCTGCTACGATTCGGTTCCTCTTCCCCCTTTGTTGATCTCTTCTTTTCGAATTCGACTTCATACATCTTCTACGAATTTCTATTGAATGCTCCATTTCTCTTCTCTTTCTTCCATACTTTTGCATAGAAATGAGCATCTCCATTATTTGGCTAATATCTTCTTGGGCTCCTCTGGGGCTTTCTCCACAGTTCTCTGAATTTCTGTTTCTCATTGGGGGGCGGCCGGTGGGGTGAGGTGAAATAATAGGACTTCTTTCATCTGCTTCCATGTCCCTCTGAAAATAGAGGTGTTCCACTCCGACTGTGTTTAAGTTTTGTTCTTCTTAATTAGCTGACAGAAGGGATTTCCTCTTCTTTTCTTGTGTGGTATTCTCCTCTTCATTTCCAGGTGTCACCTTCCTTTTATGACCCCCTTTTCTTCAATTTTCTTGGCCCCTTGCTTATCTGTCCGGGGGTTAATGGTGAAGCATTGAACCAACTCTTCTTCTTACTTGACTTCCTTTCACACCCTGACCCTTATACATAACACTGGTGATGGTTCTTTCTGAGTATTAAGGAATCGAACTTTTTGTTTCCCTTCATGATATTTCATTATGGAGTTTTCAATAATAAGCTCCGGCATTGACATAGCCGCGGGATGGCATAGAGTATGGCCCGCTTCTTGTTCTCTCTTGCTGTGAGACATGCTTTGTAAGACGAGCGAAGCCCGAGAAAAATAAAAACCTTACCTTGGCTTCTTACGTCGGATCCTCCCACATTGATAATCTTTTCTCTCCTTGACCTTTCCCAGTTTCACCTTGCCATGTCGAGCCTCCCGGCTATCTTTTCCATGATTAGGGCTTTCTGGCTATCTTCTTGTACTTTGATCCATGCTTTTTGACCCTCGTTCGGTACATTGCATTTATAGTCTCGACTCGCCATAGACGAACCCCTACGACGAAAGCAGGAGTTCTCCTTTTAAAATAAGGTTTTGAGTAAAATTCTCTCCCACCAGCTATTTGCATAACCCGTTTTTGATGTTTACTTGGAATTTTTCCCTTTCTCTTTGCTCATCGACTCTTTGAGCAGGAGATGAGATGACTGAATCCCCTTTATCTTATAAATCCCTTTCCTGCATAGTGTTTCTTCCATACAGATGGCTTCTTCTTAAAAATGAGTCATCCCTCCTCCCTCTTCTTGGTACCTCTCCTTTCTTTCTCCTCTGGCGCCTTCGCAGTAGTTTGAACTCCCGAGGTTGTTCAGACTGACTGTTCTCGAGCTGTAGGTTCAAAAATGAACCTCCCCTTAGGTTTGAGCATGCTCCTCCGTGATTTCACTTTCAGTTTGGGATCGGGGTTGTAGGTTCGGCCATTAAGAGAATTGAAAGGTCGGTAGGAGGATCTAGGGTTGTGAGATTGAAAATCGAGGAATATGTGAAGGTGAAAAAAGTTGAGATTTGCTTGAGAAAAATTGATATTGGAATGAGCTTCTCAGTAGTTATAATTCAATTATGATTGTGAAATTATTATTATTTCATTTATTTGCGCTTGTGTGACTTCAATTTTCATTGATGAGTCTTTGTCTAAATTAAATTTAGAGCGAAATTAAAGAGTTTACTTGAGGTGGCGAACTTTCTAACTGATATTAGCGGCAATATTATTGTTTCGCGACGTAGAATTATACTAATGTGAGCCGTCGTCTGAAGCTGCGACATCGAGGCATCGCGGCGGTATTAGTTATCGCGACCTCATTCTTGCTCTTCCTCCGATCTTGGTAGTCGCGACATCAACTTTCTGATGCGACTTAGGTTTAATATGACATCAGTTTTTGTCGCGACTGAGTATAGCGATTGCCTCGAAAATTTAATGAGCAGACATCTTTTCACTTCTTATTAATTCCACAAATTCGGCATTGATTAAATCCGATGCGTCTGACAGCACTTCCGAAAATGTAATTCTATTCGAATTTTCACCAGAATTTGTTTAGGAGAAAAAGTACTCCCTTTTTTCTGTCGTTTTCTTACCTTGAGTTGTTGGAGATGTCACCTAGGTTGTCCTTTTTCTCTCCTTCCCTTGCATTTTTACCATAAGCACTGCGACATTTCGAAGGATTCAATTAAACAAAAATTAACTTCTCAAGTACTAGCTTAATCATTATAAAAGCTGAAGAAAACAAAATCAACATGAATTATAAAAAATATATATATATCGAAATTAAAATCGAAGCTTGAAATCTCTGGTTGCCTCACATTAGTTGCTCAGTTTTGAGTCCATGGCTGAGACTTCTTCAATTACGATTCTCTCCCTCTGCTCTTAATGAACCAGGCTGGAAGTTCTTCCTTTTCTTTCCTCTGCTTTGATAATGCTTGATCTTTTTATTAATTGACTTGAAATTCTTCCCCGACATCGGAGTCTTTAATGTTACTGTTCCAAATGTAGTGCTTGACACTACTGTGTATGGTCCACTCCATTTGGATTTTAACTTCCTTGGAATAACTAATCTGGGTTAAAGAAGAACATGTTCTCTGCTCACGAACTCTCTCGAGAATCCTCTGATCATGCCATTTCTTTGTTTTTGTCCTTGTATATTAGCATTGTCGTAGGCTTCATTTCTCGAGTTCTGTGAGTTCATTCGGTTAGACGATCTCTCTTCCTTTCGTTTTAAAATCAAAAAGTTCAGCTTCTTGATGGCCCGCGTAGCTTTGTATTCCAGTTCTAGAGGTAGTGACATGGTTTGCCCAAAAACTGACTACGTATGGAACATTCGATGGGAGTTTTGAATGTAGTCACGTAAGCCCAAGTGCATATCGAGTTTGGAGAAGACCCGATCATTCTGCTTGAACTCACGGTCTTTCGGGATTCTTTTAATCTCCCGGTAAGAATCTACACTTTGTCCGTTAGTGCAGGGATGATAGGTAGACTCGCCTTAATGCTTGATCCCATACATGCTCATGAGTTTTGCAAATATTTTGTTTGCAAAATGGCTTCCAAATCCTTAATAATAGTTGGGTGTTCAAAATACGCTCAAATATTCTTTTGTAAGAAACTCACAAGCGTATTAGCATCATTCCTTGGACAAGCCAGTGCTTCCACCCATTTGGAAACACAATCACTTGCCCGGAGTAGTATATACGGGTTTCCAAATGATGGTGGAATAGTCCCATAAATCTATTCCCTACACATGAAAATTTGCACTTGCAAATTTATACCTTTTAAGGGCATTTCATTTAATGACATTATTTCCAATCTTTTTTGGCATCTATCACATAATTTGACCCATTGATCACGGTCCTGCAGCAGGTTGTGATAAAATCGATTGGAATATCTTATGAGTTGTTCTTTCTCGAGGAGAAAAATGCCCCGCGTATGGTGATGCATGGCGTTCATTCATAATTACACTTTGTTCACTCCTGGTACACATCTTCGATAATCATGTCGACACCTCTTTTAAATAGCGATGGATCATCCCGGATGCGCGAGTACCTGGCTGTCGATTTGAGAGGCTTTCTTTTGTTGGTAGGCCCGAATTAAGTGAGATTCTACTCCCGCAAGCTAGGTAATTCAGATATCGACATACCATTGGAAGTTGGAATGACATAGCCAAAACGGATGCTTTCGTCTAGGAAGTTCTCTTGTTAATTACGCCTTCTCCTTTTACCATTTCATTCTTTTCTACTCTTACGAATGATGATCGGCTATCACATTGTCACACCTTTATCTTTAATTTCGGTCGAACTCTTGCGTGCGGCACCCACCTTATCGGTCTTGGTTTAGCTTCCTTTTGACATCGGATATTTGATGGAAGTCCCCATGTGACTATAACATTGGATCCCAAAATCATGGCTGGAATTTCTCACAAGCGAACTTATGGCTAGCATCTCCTTTTCGGTTGTGGAATAGTTTTCTTGTGCTTCATTGAAGGTTACTGTTTAGCATAGTATATGGCTCACGAGATATTTTCTCTTTTCTTTGCCACTATCTGACCCCATTGCGAAATCGCGGCATCACACATTATTTGAATCCACGATTAGTGCCCCGAAAGTCTTATTTTGAGCCTTTATTTGAGATAGGTTTTGAGTGCTTTTTGCGGCGCTAATCATGTCAAATTAAGCGATTAAAGTATTCCCAGTCTACTTAGCCCATCACTTATCTTAGTTTAGAGGTTATTTTGGTTATTTTGCGGGTTTGCATACCTGCTTAGAGGTCGATATCGAGATGTGTGGAATAATGAAGATCGAAACTATTTTCTACCATGAAGCATGTCGAGGTCGGTGAAGGAATGGAGGCGAAGTGAAGAAGAAGCGATGCGATGGAGGTTCGGGATCACGGTGCATTTAAGAGCAGGCAGGGCCCCCAGATTTTCGCTACGATTGCGAAAATTTATTTCGGATTAAATTTATGAGTCGCCATGGCATTTCATGTCCTAGCCGAGGAGAATGAGAGGCTATTTAGAGGTGGCGGGGAATTTCGTATGTAGCGAAAATCATGGTACTAGCGAGGTGCTTTAATTTCGCTGTGCTCTAAAATGTTTCGCTAGGCTAGCGGGATTTCGCTAGTAGCGAGTTGATGTGCATAAGCGGGAATTTTGGGGATTAAGCTATCTACGTCCAATTTAGCTAGAATTTGGTGAATTTGTTTGGAGCTAAGCGAGATTTTAGGCTACCTAGTGATTTTTACGCATGTGAGAATCTCTTTATTTTGTCATATTTTTTGTAATTAATGCGGCCAGAGCTTCATTTTTGGTGTATTACCTCCTTGTCCCTTTGTACTTAGATATGTTAGGCTTTCTTGTATTTTCATACATTGGGTAGCTATGGCCCAATTGTAAAGAAGGAGAGTAATCTTTTAGCGACTTTTCATTTATGTAAATACTCCGCGGCCCAGGTTAAGGTTTGTTTTCTCTCTTCTCTCTCCTCTTTCTCTGTTCTAGAAGTGCAACAAACGACCCTCTTGAGGATGACGACTCGAGGAGATGCTTGGCCTAAAAGAAGTCTCTTAGCTTTGAAGAGGAAGGTAGCTAGCTTGGTTGTGGGGCAGTTGCAGGTTGTCCTCATGTGTTAAATACTACAGTCTTTGTATTTATGGTTCCATCTTCTCCAAGCTGCAGGGTTGAATATCATTTAATGTCATTGCTTTGTGATATTCACCCACGACTGCTTT
Organism: Tetrastigma voinierianum; assembly: GCA_016808115.1. Lineage (NCBI taxonomy): Eukaryota > Viridiplantae > Streptophyta > Magnoliopsida > Vitales > Vitaceae > Tetrastigma > Tetrastigma voinierianum. Next base: position 51,556 of record JAEQBH010005036.1, read on the forward strand.
GAATCTGATTACGCACCACTTATTGCTAGATGTCTTTGTTGTTCTTTAGATGGCCTTTACGAACATTTGAAATGAAGTTGAATGTTGAGGTTTCAAAGCGAAAGGGCTGTAGATGCATGCCTGTGTTGACTCAAATAGGGTGATTAGGGTTAGGTTTTCTAGTTAAACAAAGTCCGGTTATGGTTTGGGTATAGATTGCTTGCCGTGATGCGAGGATAAAGCAGGGACACTGTTACCAGTATTTGTCAAGCTAGTGACCTAAACCTTGAGTTACCTTTTCTCACTTCACTTTCAGGTTTTGCAGGAATTGATCACCATCCAAACAGCTTCTTGTTTTGAAACCGTCCGAAAAATCAATTAAAAAGCCTCATAATTTGACGATGCGAGTCATTCATAGGATGAAAACCCAGCATCCGTGTTGGAATACTAGGCGCTATCTTCGGGTGGCGACTGCGGCGTGGGAGGACTTTCAAGACTAATTTTTTGTTGATTCGAATACGCACCATGACACGAATCAAATGAAAGATTGATTGGGGATGGTGCCAAACTGCGTTGATAAGGTTGAGTGTACTTGTGATCAACATCATAAAGTGGAGGTGACCTTTTAACTTTTTGAATTTCGATGGGCGCAGCGCAAGTTTCATCACTATGTTGGGTACCTTCATTTTGTTTCATCTGATCGGTTTTTATTTGTGGCACGGCAACACTTGCAGGTTGTTTATTATTATTTCTTGTGTCTCGGAGTTGTATAACGGTGTTTATGCTGCTTGGGAAGAGAAACATCCAGTAGTTCTTGAGAATGGTACACCCGATTGCCTGAAGTTGTGAAGTTAGTGTACCGTGACCCAAATGGATCCCCACGAGGAGCAGCGAGTCGGTACGGGTACCCAGTGAACCCCTGGCCCGCGGCTTACGAATTGTGGGGATCACATACACCCTCCTAGAGTTAGTGCCCATCTGCGTCATACCTCTGGCGAAGATGTAGCAGTGAGGCCTTATTTAATTTACTCGCGTATCATGGTATGGAAAATGAAAATCCATACACACCGCATCAAGGGATTTTAGAGGAGGTTTGCACAACATACAGGAAGGTATGATGGACATGGAGTTGCTAAAGGCTGAGAGAGCATTTCCACTTGAATTTAAGGGCCAGGCGAGATTTGGCTTAAACTCCCTTTGAGGCTTTAGAACCATTAGAAATTGGGTAGGCTGGCAGAGTTTTAAAAATTCTTTAGTCAAGACCAACAATTTGAAGAGACAATTTACACCTTTGCGTTTCCGAGATGGTGAGAGGTTCTAAAGTCTTGGGATAGATTCATAGGAACCATTAGTGCTTGTCCACATCATGGTTTCGACACATGGATCTTGGTAAACCATTTTTATGATGGTATGTCTCGGTAATGAAGCGACTATTGGAGACTATGTGCCACGGGGTAACTTTTTGAGCAAAAGCCGGATGAGGCCGTGGACTTTTTGAACTATGTGGGTGAAACCTGAGGCATGGGATGGGGCCGAATCCGGGAGCGGTCGAAGCCTTCGAACAGGCGGGGGGCGTATCGCCCTTTCTAAGGAATTTCTTACAGAGATGAAAGCAAAGCCCGACCCACTTTAAGCCCCAGAAGATTGGATGAAGTTTGGAAATGAAAAATCAGCATGAAATCACGAAGCAGTAAAATGAAAGTTATCTGCATCCCGACTTTCTTGCTTCAATTTTTCGGTTAAATAATTAAGCTACGAGAACCTTGTCGAGCATGCCATTATACTAAATCACGTAATAAACCACCATAAGATGCTCCATATGGTAACACTATAACCACAGCGGAGGAAATCATCGAGCAGCACATCATGGAAGCCAAAACCCCACATAGCCCTCGAGAAACGGCGCGGTTTGGTTCCCACTTGATACAACAACGACCTCCTCCACTTTCTTCTCTGTTGAGCAGGCAATCCTAAATTTAAGTAAAGTGGTAAAACGCGTTTGTAAGAAAAACGAGAAAGGTGCCCGAATATTCAAAACCTGTCGAAAATTGAAGCGATGAAAGCTGTTTAAGCAGGGGAAGCTGGGCCAAATATGCGTGCAGAATTTCCAAGACTATCGACAGCAGTACGCGGGGTTGAAGAGGGGAGGGTTCCCTTCCGATCCACGGCCCCGACATAAGAGAGGAGTGCATGAAATAGGCGACGATGATCAAATCACGAAGGCGATGAAGTTAAGGCGTGTTGACTTTAAGAAGTGGTAAGAGCGGGACCGACAATCTGACACTATGGCAATCATTGTGATGTGACCATGAGAAGATCGGTCGGTAAATAGAGAGGAGGTGAAGAGCAGTCATGCCCTGCCAGATTTCCCATGAGCTCTTAGAAAGAGAAAAGTTACATAACCCGATGAAATTCTAGAAGTTTTGCGGCGAGGTAAAAGTTAACATTCCCCTCTCCTTGTGATGAAACGAGTCTACCCTACCTTGAAAGTTTTTTTCGAAGGATTTATGCACGGTAAAAAGGGTCTGATGTAAATAAAGGCCTTTTTGAGGCGAGCAAGTGATCTTATCATTGGTACGAAAACTCCAGGTGAAATATAAAGACCCGGGATGTCCAGTGATCTCGGTTAATATTGGAGGCATCGGCGATAGGCTTTCTTATTAGACTTAGGGCTAGTGTGAACCTTGCCGTATTCTATGTACAAGCGATTAGGTTTGGGAGAAGCTGAAACCCACTTCCATCACATTGTCAACTAGCCAGATGGAGTCCCATTAAAATCTGAAGAACGTTGAGATCATATTAATATAGGGTTTGTAGATTTTGTTACCCGGTGGTTGTGTTGCCATTGTGAGCCGGTTGCGGGTGGGAGCGATCTGTGCCCATCATTTTTAGGGAGGCCATTTTTGGCTACTTGAAATCTCATAATCAATTGGGAATGGGGTTATGCAGCTCACATTTGGGAATATGACTTTAGAACCGATATCTTTCATTTAAGTAAAGGCATATGCACTTTCGGAAGAAGATAGTGTGAAGAAGTGTATAATAGCCGATGCGATTCTTGAAGAGCAGGCGAATGAGCATCGGGTGCGGAGGATGTATTAGCCCAGGAGTTATCAGGTGTCTTGGAGACAGCGGGAGCCTCGAAGCATGGGCTTAGTACAGGGGTATTGGGGGAGAAAAATAGAAATCCTACCTCATTAGCGGTGACAGACAGGGAACCCCGACGAGTTAGAACTGAGCCCCTCCCGGTTGAGTTAAAGTATGCATTTACGGAAGGCCGATGGGCGTGTTAGGTTGTGATTTCATCAACACATTAACTGCCCATGAAGAATAACCTGGCACCTTCTCGAAAGAGACGAAGCGAAGCATTGGGGTGGGAAAATTTACGATTTAAAAGGCATAAACCCGGATATGCGCACCCATCACATTTACACAGAAGAGAGGAGTCGAGAAAGAATTTGTTGGCGACCACGGCGAGGAGGTTGTTGAACCCCCGCTTTCACGGGAGGTAGTTCGCGTGAGGTCTGAGAATTGCTCCAATGGTATCATTTACCCATTTCGGATAGTACTTGGGTGAGCCCGGCTTCGGGTGAAGTGCGCAAAAGTTAGAGGTGACAAGCGTGAAAAATAAAAAGGGTGAAGAATTATACACCACGACTCCTCTGGTTGGAGAGTGTGCATAGATTATAGGAGCTCGATAAATTAACGAGAAAGATCACTTCGGGTTACTTGTTTGTCGATCGGCTCCTTGAAAGGTTTAGGACACCCATTATTGCTTTTTGGATGGGTATTGAGGTATTTCGGATAGGATTTGCCAATGGGATCGGGACAGAACCACTTTCACTTGTCCATTAGTACGTATGCTTATAGAAGGATGCCTTTTAGTCTTTGTAACGCCCTGCCACTTTTGGGAATATGCTTCGCATGTTCAGCGATATGGTGGAGCGTATATTGAGCTACATGGATGACATCCTTTGTATATGGAGCGATTTTGAGGAATGCGACTAATCTGGAGGCCATCTGAAAAGGTGCATAGAAGAACCTAGTCTTAGCGGGAGAAGTGCCATTTATAGTTCAGCTTGAGGAATTATCTTGGGGCACATTATTTCCAGTAGGAATAGAAGTTGATAAAGCTGAGAATTGAACTTATTTCAGTGCGTCCACGGCGAATGTAAAAACGGTTAAGCGATTCCTTGAAGTCATACGGAGCTTCTGAAGGTTCATTAAAGACTTTGCCGAAGATTGCTAAACCCATGTGCAGCTCTGAAAGATGTAGAGATTTATTTGGGAGGAAGAATGCCGGGAGGCTTTGAAGAAATTTGGAATCGTTTTTTATTCTTGCCACGATAGATGCAGGCACTGGCCCCGGCGGGTTGCCTTTTGAAGTGATGTGTGATGCAGGATCTTAGCTATCGGTGCGGTTCACCGGCGAAGAAAATGGAAAACCTCATGTAATCTATTACATCTGACCAAGCATGAATGAAGCACAAAGGAATTATCTTGCCTGGAAATTGTTGGCGGTGGTGCATGCTTTAGAGCAATTTCGAGAGGCACCGCGGTGAGTGCGATATGGTGTTTTACGGTTACATTAAAACTGAGTATCTCGACCTTGGCAAATGCGAAAGCGAGCTCATTCGATGGGTTCACTTTTACTTCCCCGGGAGTTTAACTTCGCGAATTAAGACAAGAAGGGAGTAGAAAGTGTAGTGGCGGATCATCTTTCAAAGTTAACGATGCTTTATGACACTCATAGCGCCCCTTCAGTGATGAATTCCACACGAAGAATCCGCAATGCGAATTTGGAAAAAGCTCCCTGGTATGCTCATATTGCCAATTTCCTCGCCACAGGGGAAATCCCATCAGAGTGGAAGGAACAGGATAGAAGGTATTTCTTTGCGAAGATCCATTCCTATTATTAGGAAGAACCCTTCTTTTTCAAATACTGTGCAGATCAAATAATCAGGAAGTGCGTGCACGAGGGGAGGGGCGACGGGGAAATCACGAGTCTTGCCGTATAGGCCTTTGTGGCGGTCATTTTGCTTCGACAACGATGAAGGTGCTTTGCGATCGGTTTCTACGGCCTTCCTTATTGGGAAGCTCACGGAAATGTCGCCGTGTGTGTGAGTAGTGCCAAGCTTCGGGGAGATTGTCGCCGTCGGATGATGCCGCTGAACCTATTTTAGTAGTCGAACTTTTGATGTTTGGGGCATCGATTTCATGGGACCCTTCCCCGCGTCCTATGGTCACACGTGCGTATTGGTGGGAGTGATTTATGTGTCGAATGGGTTGAAAAACCTTGATCCACAACGAGACCGATGACCGGGTGGTACTTAAATTTAAAGCGACATATTTTCAGGTTCGGGTCACGAAGGCCATTATTAGCGATGGGGGTTCACATTTTTGTAACGAACCATTTGAAAACCTCATGGAAATTTAAATGTAATTCAATGGCTCTGAAAGTGGCCACCCTTACCATCCCAGCAACGAGTAGTGGGTAGAACTTGCAGCGAGGAGATCACGACCATTCTAATGAAGGTGGTAAACACCCGACAGGAAAGATTGGTCCATGTTGTGATTCTCTACGTGGGCTACGGAATGACTTACCGAGTGATCCACAGGAATGTCCCTTATCGGTTGGTCACATGGTAAGGCATGTCACCTTCCGGTGGGATCGGTCTAGAGGCATGGGTGGGCAATCGAAGGTGACATGGACCTAAGTAGGTAGGATCAAAGGTTCATGATCTCGATGAGTTGGAAGAAATACGAATGATACTGCCCAGATTAGAAGATTGCAAAAGAAAATAAGATGGCATGATCAAATGATAGCGGGAAGAATTTCAGGGAGACCCGAGTTCTTTTATACGACTCAAACTCCATCTATTTAAGGGCAAGCTCAAGTACGATGGAGCGGTCCGTTCATTGTCAGCAGAGCTACCCCCGATGGTTTAGTAAGATGCAATCAATCGGTTGATAGCGAGTGTTGAGAGTCGATGGGCCAGAGGTGAAATACATGTGGTGCGACGAGCCATCGGGGAGAAATTCTCCTGGCTGGACCCTCCACGAGTCTACCTGATACATAAGTCTAGGGTGTTCTTTGCTTGGTTGCCCGGCTTATTTATTCTAAGCTGTTTAGTTTTGATTAAAATTCATTTTGTTCAAAATTTGTGAAGTTCTGTCCTAACGTCACAGGCATTTGATTTCGCACAATGGTGACAAGCTGCGGTAACACTAACAAATGAAAATGCCCCTTTTAAATACCATACTTGAGGAGTGCAGTTCTACCATGGTTTTTGCATTTTCATGACAATCCGAGTTAAAGGTAATTTTCATGCTACACATGTCTGGTTGTTCAAATTTGTTTCCTTTTCTTTTGCACATCACTTTTTGTGCCCCCACTTTGTTTTTATTTGTTTTTGTCTTCCATTGGAACAATTGAATTACTTGATTGGACAATTGGAATTTTGCTAATTGAAAAAATAGAAACCTTGCATATTACCTTATGCTGCAGAACAATTCCATGTTTGAAGAAATTTTTGGTCGGTTGAAGTTCCATCATGCTTGACCTTGAACATTCCACCTTTAGCTAATTCACGCGCACATCCAGTTGTACCGGTGAATTTGTCAGTGTTGCCTCCTTTCACTTTGCATAGTAGGCCTTAGGCATGTTGTGACCTAGGATGGGTTGTGTTGCCCACATTTGAAGACCAATGGTCTTCCCCAAAAAGGAAAAGAAAAGAAAAATCAAAAAGAAAAAGAAAAGAAGAAAAAAGAAAATAAAGCCACACATTCTACTTGAAACCGAGCACTGGCCCGAGGGGTATACATAGAAAGCTCAGCCCCGATGCCCTAAGCCTTAATTGTCAGGGGAGTCATCGACTTAGTGTCTGCTTACACGGTGGATGGGCAGAGTTTAGCGCTTTGTAGGTGCTTAATTCAAGTCATTCAGTCCCAAGTAAGCCCGTAGTTTGTGGTCAAGTGATCCTTTTCGCTTCGATGCCCCAAACCTTAATTGGTCGGGAGTCATCGCGGGACTCGCTACACCTTATTCTTGGTGAAGCTCTGTTTAAGCATTGCACCTCTACAATGTAGCTTTCCAAATAAAGAAATAAGTGTGCAAGCATCCTATTTAGGTTGTTCAATAAGCCATGTCCGTAAATAGGTCGGGGGAGAAAAAAAAGTGTGTAAGTAATTTTGCACTTTATCGTTTAACTCCGGGTTATATAAAAGAACCATTAGATTCAGGAAATTCGTGTTGATTATCATGGATCAAATGTTGACCTAAAATTGTTCTTGTATGGGTTCCCGTCATGCTCTGCCTTCGCTTGGTATCAATTTTTCATATTAAAGGTAATGTTTATTTGCGCTTATTACTTTTTGAACCATAAACTTTTGAGAAAATCACCGTGATGCATGCCTATTATTTTTACTTGCTAAGGGACTAGCAACGTTTTATTGGGGTGGGATTAGCGCCCAAAGTGCTATTTTGAGCCCTATTTCGAGATAGGTTGAGTGTTGTCACTAATCACGTCGCACTGTCAATCAAGTGTTCCCTGACTACTTAGTATCACTTATGCCGCTTTAGAGGTTATTTTTGGTTATTTTGCGGTGTTTTTTGCATACCTTGGGAATTGATATCGAGATGTGTTGGAATAAATCGAAGATCGAAACTATTCTTCCACCATCAAACATGCCGACTCAACAAGGAATGGGCGCAGTTTACAGTAAACAATGCAAAGGAGGTTCGTGGATGCAAGGCGTGCTGAAGAAATGTGCAACCCGTAGATTTTCGTTTATGATTGCTTAAAATTTTCGCAATATTGCGTAGTGTACTACTGGATTGCAAAATTTCGCAAATATAGAGAAAATTAATCCCAAATAATTGAGAAATTTCGCAGTTAGCGAAATTTCGCTATGTAGCGAAATCATCGTGCCTAGCGAAATTCTTTTAATTTCGCATTCCTAAAATATTTAGGTTAAATAAATTTCATAATAATAATCGATCACAGATAGCGAATTTAGATTTCTTATTCTCGTCTAATTTCGCTAGTTAGGCTTAAATTTTCTACCTAATGAAATTTTTCTCGTAGATAAATAAATCTCGCCTGTCATATTTTTGTAATTAATGCCAACCGACTTCATTTCGTGTATTAATTCTTGTCCCTTGTGTTAGCCAATATGTTAGGCTTTCTTAGCTTACACATCATGGCCCATATAAGCCCCCCAACAAAAAGAAGGAGAGCACTTTGCAACTTTTCATTTTATAACATTCCGCAGCCTCTCTGCCAGGTTTGTTTTTCTCTCTTCTCCTCTTCTTCTCTCATTTTCTAGGTTACTAAACAACCCTCTCGAGGGATGACAACTCAAGAGATGTATCAAGTAAGCCCTTAGCTTTGAAGATACAGTAGCTAGTTTGGTTGTGGGCAAATATGTGTCAGCCCTCATGTGTTAAATGCTGTGTAATCGTATTTATGGTTCCCATCTTCTCAAACTAGGGGTTGAATATCATTTAATGTCATTTAATAATACTTACCATGCTTTATGATAAGCGTTGTGCTACTTTATCATAGATGTACCGGTTGCTCTTTTAGACGCCTTTACGGTAGCCACCGAAATGAAGTCAATGTTGTGGTTTCAAACCGAGCTGAGTCAGAGATGGCATATCTGTGGTTGACTCAAATAGAGGATTCTAGGGTTAGGTTTTCTATAGTTAAACAAAGATTCTAAGTATGGCTCGACTATGTTAGATTGCTCGCTATGATGCGAGGATAAACCCGGTGACACTCGTTACTCCCATGTTGTCAAGCTAGTGACCTAAACCTTCAAAGTTACCTTTTCTTCACTTCTTTACAATTAATCACCATCCAAACAACTCACTGCTTTGAAACAAATCCAAAATCCAAATTAAAAGCTCACCATTTTCAACACCGATGCGAAATATTCATAGATGAAAAACTCATCCCCGCTGTCACCTCTAGATCCTCATATCAAGAAGAGCTGACCACGCATAGGAGGAACTTGTGACTACAAATTTTGTTGATTCGAATCACCCACCGTGGCACGAATCAATCCCCTCGATCCCATTCTCGTGCAGCCATGATAGGTGCTTCGAACCACCTAATCTTGATTCTTCAAAGGCGTACTCAGAATCATCAAAATTAAACTCTTTGTGTCCTTTTCTGCACCCGGAGATAGTGGTTCAAGCCATTCTTGAGAAGTCTTCGATGAATCTCCTATAAAAATCCAGTATATGCTCCAAGAAACCTCCTTATCCCTTTACCGCTGGTGGGAGGTGCAGGGTTTTGATAATGGAAATTTTGATCGTCCACTCTAGCCCTCGTGAGCATAAATTTTGCGACCAAGAACAATACCTTCGTTACTCATGAAAAATGGCATTTTTCCCACTTAGTGCTAGCTGCTTTATTCAGATCTTTGAACTAATATTTCCGTGTCGTCGCATTGTTCAAAAACTAGACCCATACACCGTGAAGTCATCCATAAAAATTTCCATGACTTCTCAACTAAATCGAGAACATTGACATCATACATCGCCTAAAGTAGCAGAGCATTGTACGCCTTAAATGCATCCTTCCCTCGGGCGCAAAGGTACTATAGGCATGTGAACGTATCTTTCTCGTCCTCGTGTGCAATGCATCTGGTCAGAGCCGAATAAATTGGCCCAAGAAACAAAAAATGAGGGTGTCCCGCTTAACTGGCCCAACATCCGATCACGAAGGTAAAGGAAAATGATCTTTCCTGCTTCTGCTCGTCACTTCGTAATCAATGCATACCTCCATTCTGGCTGTCTGTCTTGTTGGAATTAATTCATTTCTTCCACATTATGATCACAAAGAAATCCACCTTTCTTTGGAACCACATGGACTGGGCTAACCCAAGGACTGTCTAAAATTGCATAGATAAAACCAGCATTTAACCATTTGAGCACTTCCTTCCTGACTACTTCTTTCATTACTGGATTCAGTCTCCTTTGGTGTTCAACAAATAAGCCAGATTTTCTTCCAAGAAGATTGTGATGGTATATTGATGGACTGATACCTTTTAACTCTTCAATAGACCAAGCTATAGACTCCTTATGACTCCTTAAAATTTCCAGCAACTTCAAGTTTCTCAAAGATCACTAAGTCTAGCTAAATTATTACCGGTTTACTCTTGCGCTTCCAGTAAGCATACTTTAAATGACTTGGCAACTCCTTAAACTAGCCCTTCTTCACGGTTTCGATGAAATTCCTTTCATATTTTTTTGTCTCCTTTTCAACCCATTTTGTTCAAGACTCATCACTTTTTTCAGTAGAATGTAACCGATGTGCAAAAATTCGAATCAAACCTTCAAGATAATGAAATTCATCTTCTTCTTCATCGATTGAAAGTCGGGACTTACAACTGCAGTAAAATCAGAATTGTTTACATATACATCTTCTATTGACTTGATATCTTCCCTTTCTATGTCTAAATTCCTCAAACTTCCGATTAAATTGAAGTCACCGGCTTCTTCTCCAACTCAGAGTGAGAATTCTTCCTGCGATATCGACAAGTCGCTTCCAGCTTGCAAGGAATGGCCTTCCCACAGTTAGAGGGACTTGTGAATCTTCTTCCATATCTAGTATGATGAAGTCAATCGAAAAGCAAACTTCCCACCTTACCAAAGACATCTTCTATGATTCTCTCAAAGTTTTTCCAGGTTCTATCTCGCCATTCGAGGGTAACAAAGAGGGAGTAATCTCCCAAAACTTCTAACTTCGCAACGTATCAGGGCATTAAATCGACATCGGCACCCGAGTCACAGAGAGCTTTCCAAAACTCTAACTCTCCAATGGTGCAGGGAATGGTGAAGCTCCCTAGATCCTTCATCTTTTCTGGTAAGTCTCTCGACACAATGCTGATCACAAGTCATAGCTGTGTTCACAAATTCCTTCTTCATCTTCCTTTTGCTCGCATAGTCTTTCAAAATCTTGCATAAAGTGGCATCTAGTCACCACTTCGTGAAAGGCAGCATCGATCTCCTGCACTTTCAAAGGTTTTCAAAAATCTGCAACCCATCTCATTTTGATTTCTCACTGTGGAAATGGACTCCGCAGCGCATTGTTCCGGTTTCTTCTTGCTTCTTTCTTCTCCCGACAAATGTTTCCTTCTTCTTTCCGCGTTTCCAACATTGTCCGGGCCTTCTTCTTCACTTGTCGCTTTCATCTTTTTCTCTGTCTTTCTCCAAGTTTTCCCACTTCCGAGCCGTACAAACATACGCTCCGCTGATTCTTCTTCATGTCACCGAAAAGCATCTTCATCCGTTTCAGAAAGGTTGGGGCCGCTGCTCATTTGTGTCTCCAGCCTGGTGGGAGGCATTAAAGGGTCTTCCAAAATTAGACTGGTACTAGATTCCACCAAACTTGCTCATGGAGGTTTAAACAGCTTTGTCATTTCTCCCATGAATTGCGCATTTGATCTTTCAAATGGCTGAGCTCTCCTCCGACTCCTCGTATCGCTTCATTTTCACCTCCCATCATTGGCTGTAGGAACTCGTGGTCATGATATCCCCGCTGAGATCTCCGTCCCATGCCTCTACCCTAGGAGGCCCCTCCACCATATGAAAATTTTCATGGTTCCTCAAACAATGATGATAGTTTGGTCGGGCAAGTTAGATTTGGTTTGAAGAGGCTGCTCCTGGCAATTTTTAACTCCTCAAAGATCATAAAAATGGGCTTCTTCAAGTACATCAAGACTTCTCTCAATAGTTCCTTCGACCGCTCCTATTTCATGAGCAAGGTGCATCTTCCTCTTGCTTGTCCATTCTATGCATTACACTCAATCTGTCTTCCATGGTCAGCCATCTCGCTTCAAATTCCAGACTCCTCTTCCTCTGCCACTACTCTTGAAAACTCGATGAGTCATATCAGATGAAGAACTCTAATCAGATCTCTCGCTCTCTTCAAAGACTTTTACGTTTGAAATGCTCCATAACATGAAGTATCACAATGCCTGCATGTATCATTCAAGACATGATACACCATGTCCATCCTGTGTTCTCTTAGATCTATTCCATGCACTCCAGCATCTTTTTCAAAGAACTCCTTGAATCTCTCTCATGCTACATATAAAGGCTCTCATCTTCCCTCATTGAATACAAATTATCTCCTCCTTCTCTCTCTGAGGTGAGTGACAGAAGAATCTACCCAAGTAGGTTTCTACCTTCTCCTAAGTGCATCAACAGAACCACATGGTAGAGATTCATACCATGTGGCTGCTGCTGTATCTCTTAGAGAAATGCAGAATGAAATGCACGGAGTGACCTCTGTCTCACCCCATTCAACTTCAATCAGAGCCACATCCGAGAAACCTTCCAGTGCTCACTAAGCCTTCAGGGACGACCAAGAAAACCGGCAGTTGTTGAACCATTGTAATTCACATAGTCAGCCCAGTTATTCAGATCAACTAGGTCATCTGATCACAGAGTATTCATCCTAATACAGGTCTCCAAAAGTCCTCTATTGTATCACGATTGAGGCCTTTCCTGGCCACGTTCTTCTGCCCTTCGCTCCGGTCTCATTTCTTCATCCGCCATAGCGGAGTTTTCTACCCTTTGTTTTTCTAAGCTTTCCGAGTGTTTCTCTAATTCAGATTCCGCCGAACGGCCTGTTCGTTTCCTATGCATTGAAATTCTTCCAAATAAAAAATATGCTCACACATTGTGGATTAGTCAGTTTCAATAAATATTTTCAATATGGTTTGTTAAAGGTTATTAGTGGTTAAAATAACCACCGCTTGAAAAAATCCATTAGTTCTTTTCTTATGTCCAAATTGTTATTTCTTCTTTCACCTGAATATCGATCTACTAAATTCTTTCGATCCAAGAATCCGCGCTAAAACTCGCTCGCTGATTAAAGATATACAAATTTATGACACTATTACCAAAGGACTATTGTCTAATCCTCAAAGAATAATGCCATGAAACTTGTTAATTATATTTCTTTGCAATTACCGATTAAAAATGGTTTCTAAGACCAGATAAATTTCTTCCGGTTTTGATTCATGATTCTACAAGTGCACAGTCAACATAATAAAGTGAATTTTTTAGTCCGTATATCGATCCCACTGAGATCTCAACAATTTTCAATCAACCACCGCTACTAAGCTCTATACTATTTGGACTACATACTGAATTGAATCATTTTTGAAAGCCTTAAAACAATGAAACTAAAAGAATTGAATTAATAAATAAAATGAATTGAATACCTAAATAATGAAATGACAAATTTAGACTAATGAATTTATCTATAAAGCGAACATTGAAAATAAACTATCGCAAACATCAATTCCTTCATATCGCACTAATTTTGCTTCATGAACCGCTGCACTAAAACTAGTCCAAGGAGTATGAAAGTACAACTAGATTCTCCAAACCCCACCAAGCCTACTGATTCACTTCACCGCTTTCGAAGACAAAAGGTTAGATAATCACCTTTGACCTTGGGGCCCGTCTTGAGCCTCCGGGTATTTCTTTTCAATACTTCACCCACAACCCGGACTCAGAACCCGAGCTCCTAAATTATAAAGTCAAATGTATTTACACTATAATCGGCTTCTCTTCTCAAAATTAGAACATCATTCTTCCTTGATTAGATCCTTGCTAACAATGGGATTGAATTCACCATTCGAATCGAGGCGAACTCTCTGCATGTTTAAATTGATAAATCGTTCAACTCATTCTCGTCTCCAAGTGAAAAGAGGATTTATCAATTTAATTACACATAGCACATAAATCACCAATAGCAGGTTCGTATACCGTCCCACGACCGCTTCACTCGTGAATGCTCTCTCAAAACTCGTAGGGCCTCCTAGAAATCGAGTTTGAGACACTAAGCGATGGTAGCTATGACTGAGACAGATCAACCCATAGATGAAACAAAACCAAAGCAGGGTAGATTTTGATAAACCTAAGTTCAAAGATCGGCGAATAAAATATCATAGAAAGTGATAATTCTCTACCGATGTAGTCATTTCAATGGAAGTCGGGTTTCAAATCACTGATTACACCAGTACATTACCGTTGCATCGTTAGAAACCACCGTAATAGAAACCGGTAGTTCGAAATCCAAAATTTGTCTCGAATTCAAACAAACTGCATGGGGACTTGAGCAAAGATAAATCAGGATCACAAACTAATAATAACGTCGTATCCAAATTTAAAAAACAAAATACGAACTAATCTAAAATAAAAAACAAAGAAAGAAAAGAAAATTAAAATACAGGAGCCTTCAAAGAACCCGCATCTCTCTTTTGCTCACAAGAGTCGTTCCTGAGGGCAAATCATATTTATGTGGATTCCAAGTCGACCCCACTTCGATGCACCTCTCGACTTCACGATCCAACTAGCTATATTGGTTGATGTCACACGATTAAATTCTTTTCACACCATCGTTCTCAAATTTCTTTGCTCTGATAAGCTCGCTGGTCGCAATGATGTCTTTGTGGATCCCGATGCCCACTTGATTCTCACGTTAATTTCTTTTCTGGGGAAACCGATGGTCGCGACAACCATCGACGCCACCTTTACTCTTCTCATTAGATTATATCGACAAACAATGCTACTTTCACAACTTCGTTCTGTAATGATGTCATACCTCTTATATGTCGCAACCTCGCTCCTTGCGCGCTTATGTTGTCGCCGACCGCTGAGAATGACGTCACACCTCTCGCGCCTTTAGATGCTCGCCACAACCGTGTGTTGTCGCGACCTTCTTTTCGAGAATCGTTTTCGCGACCACAGAGTACGTCGCTACCTTCCTTTCTCAGAAGCCGATGTCGCGAATAAACTGTGTGTTGTCGCTGAATTCTTTCGCGAACTGAGCGTCGCCAAATTCTTTTGGGTGATGTCGCCACCCTTCTTCTCTTTAATACATGTCATGAATTTTTAGTTTTTGCGTCGATGTCGCTGACCGCTCGATTCGTTGTCATGTCACGACCGAGATCCAGATGTCGCGACATAAATGTTCACAATTCGTTTATCTTCTGTCGCACTTCTTTTGGTGTCGCTAATTTCATTGTCCACCGTGACCGGGTTTAATTCGTTGACTCGAATGATGTCGCGACATCATGTCTTCTTCTTTCATCAATTCCTCGGTTGTCAATTTTGAGTTTCTTTCACGCCAAATTTCGTTTTGCCTTCAATTACGCCATTTGCTAATCGGAGCTAGAGTTGCAACCTTGCCATGTATTTCGACACGTAAAGGCTTTCTCGACATCAAATCCTTATCCTTTGCGCCTCCCACGCAATTTCTTCACCCGCTACATTAGTACCACTGTACCACATTCGCTCCCATCGCACCGCTTTGAATCCCTCGCCGCACGCTATTAGCCAGGAAGTATTCCATATTCCCGCATAACCACTTTTAGAATAAAATAAATCAGAAAAATGGACTGAAAATAGATGACTTTTAAGCTCATCACCAAACTTGGGTTTTTCCGGGAAAATTGATAAATTGACAAATTGTGAAATGTAAATTTAAAGTGTGAGCATATGATTGATTATTGTATGCTAAATTGAGAAATTGATTGAACCCGGAACTAGACCCAAGTAAAGAAGGAAAAAAAAATGTGGAAAATTGTAAAATGAGGACCTAAGGGTCAAATGATAGCTTAATTGTAACGCCTCGTCCCGAGATAGTGTACAGTACATGGAACTGTAGGGGGCGTATATTGTTAACTATGTCAGCATCGTATTTTCAAAGTTATAAATGAAATGATAATGAAGTGAACCCGAAATTGTGGTACTAGAACAAGGATAAAATTGTAATCACATAAGGGATATAAAACTATAAAGGAGTAGAGATGGGCCATAATAGAAATAAAACAAGTTGATTTGCAAAATTAAAAGGGTGAAGGACTTAATTGCAATATGGAGAATTATGGGAGTATAAAAGGAGTGTGGAGACAAACAAAATTCATTTGTCTCATTTTTGGCTAGGGCAAAATCCTATGAGAGGAGAAGAAGGGAGAAAACAAGAGGAAGGAAGCAGGAAGAAGAAGGGAGTAAGGAGAGGAAGACCAAAACCAAGGTATGTTTCATTCAAAGCATGGGTATTTTGGATTCCTAAGGTTTAGGTTTGGAGATTAGTTGCTCCTTGTTCTAAGGTTTTGTGGAAGAGATCACCCAAACCCTAGATTTGTTGAGGTTATGGGTAAAACCCCACTGGTGTAAAATAACACTTTAATCATCATATTTATATGGTTTTTAGAAGAATCGTGGACTCGGTTAAGTTCATAAAAGTTCTCGATTTCACCAAGGTTTTGTGATAAGGAGGTTCCAAATCACCAATTAAAGTATTATGGAGTTGTTTTGGATGATTTCCATGTTGGATTTTTTGAGGTGTTAGCTGAAACGGGAAGTTGTATAAAGAGAATTGGTACAAAAGTGGCAAAAGAAGTAATTCAAGTACCCTCGAGGTGTACTCTAAGATAGAGGTTAGTATTGTACCCTAAGATACTAATTATAGGCCAACTCAGGTCGTGACAGTCTGACTCACCCAAGACAGTCCAACTCAGACCGATACAGTTAATAGGTCAGTAACCTTTTACCTAAGATGTGTCCAAATTTTACAAGCAGCTCCAAATTCGCCCGGGGATTGTAGTTTTATTGCATTTGAGTCAAACTGATACAATCGCTAATATAGGAACCTTATTAAATGATTTTCAAGAGAGGTCTGGGCCAAGATTGAACTCGACATGAAAACGTAGCGCACTTCTGCCGATATTCGCTTAGCATAGATTATTTGCCTAACCACTAAGAGTGAAGAAGAATTTGACTAGGTGCAAGGAGGACGACAACCCGACCTGTGGATTGATCTCGAGAAAGAAACTAATCGATAATTGGTTTGTTCTAACACCTTCGCCTCGTTTTCCAAGATTTGAAAATGTTTGTTCATCGACCCTGTCTCCATTTCACTGTTCGTGTCAGATACCAAATGAATTTCTGAAATTTTATTACGAAAGTGCATATGGATTTGAAAAAGGACATGATCTAAGAGAATGTTATTTGTGAAATATATATAAGTATATATATATATTTAATGAATTATTGTTATTCGAATGTTTGGTCAAAATATATGGGCTGAGCATATTTTGAACTATAAGTAGTTATTAAAAAGTAAGTTGATTCGAAATGTATTATGGACGATCAACATGACGGGATTCACCAACCGACCGCCATGAAGGTAACCGTAATTTTGATGAAATCACATTACTAATGAATGACAAACAGGGATGATTCAATTAACCGACCAAGCCAGAATGCTTCCATTTCTATAGCCATATGTGAAATGGTAATATTGAGTGTGAAACCACATTGCTACTGAATGACAAACAGGACAAAATGACAAAAAGGACAGGTGGGGTGCACCAATCGGCATCCATCAGCGATGGAGACCGAATCATAAACGCAAGCACATTAACGAATGACAAAAAAAGGACAGATTCACCGAATGGAACTGGCCATGAATGTGAATTGTATAGAAAAAGTGAAATAAATAAACTTTGATGAGTGAGAATGAGATTGTGAATCAAATACGTCCTAGGGAGTATATGTTTGAATCTCATGATTTGAGCTAAATGATTTGTTGTACGTGGAAATGAATATTTTGATATGGATTCAATGATTTGTAAAGTGAAAGCATGTGAAAATGAATAAGTAATGAGCAGAAATTATAAAAAAAGGCATGGTTTTATGATAAATGCATGTCGTGTTAAATTGAAAAATTAGAATAAAATTGTATAGAACCACTAAGTATGAAAATGCTTAGCGTGTAGTTTTTATCTATGCGCAGGTTTCGAGTAAACAGGAAAGAAGACAAGATCAAGAAGAGCAGAGTCATAGAGAAAGTTGCGGCGTATAAGTATATACTCCGTCATATGCATATCATTTCTTTTTGAACATGTGATATTTTATGAACAAAGAGCACTTCAAATAGTGTTTTGTATATCATTTTGTAAAGGCGTGGTACACCATTTTGTAAACGTATTGTGTAAAAGTAAATGTTTATGGGCCTACCATTTGAAAATGCTTCCGCGTAATTGAAAATCCTAAAACGAAATGGCATAAATAAAATGTTTTGATAAGATAAATGAAAATGGTCGGAGTAAACCTGGCTCCGGTTCAGATCCGCCCTTCGGGTCGGGCCGGGGATTCTAGTCACGACACTTTTACAAAAAAAAAAAAAAAAAGCAAATGAAAAGTAAATAAAAATTAAGTGAGTGATCCTGCTCCGGCTCAACCCGGCTTAATCGTGTCGGTCCTAAAGGTAAGGCATTTAGTCCACTATATTTGCATGATCCATATACTCGAATTCAGGCGTCGAAAAATGCCCAACAAGCTGGGTCGCTTTCCAAGGAATTACAACCATTATGTTAACTTAAATAACTCTTTATTTGCTTGGGATATAGTTTAGTGTGAATAAAATTTTCTTATTTTATTTTATTTTCTATTTTACTTGAGTTTCTCTTTTTGTTTTGCTTTGGTAGATGCTTGACTCCACAATGGAGGCTTGAACACTCTCACAAGTCAAGTGGCTCTCCCTAACCCAACAACCCCGTATAAAGCAACTAATACCATGGTTCGTGATCAAGGTGTGGTATGCGGCGTTGGAACCCGTGTGTGCCTATGGAGCTAGAAGTTCGCATATGGGTAACTCCAATCAACGACATCATGACCCATACTCAAAAACATGCAATCTAGGATGGCAACACCACCCAAACTTTCAATGGAACACATACTATCTTCCCCATCCTCCACAAGAGCAATGCTCAAAATTGAAGAGGCATTGACTCGATTGACTAGCTCTCAAATTCAATTCATGATTAAGACTATGACAAGCCTTAAAAATTAGCTTGATCAACTTAGGAGTTTGGATTCACAGATGAGCCAGCTAGTTTATACGCTTTCAAAAGTAACCCCGAGAGGAAAGGTTAAGGAGCACTGCAAGGCAATAACCTTAAGAAGTGGCAAAGAGCTTAAAGAGCCTAAAAAGAGAAAAGGCAATTACCAAAGAGAGAGGTAAGATGGTGAAGAAAGAAAATAAGGCTAAATCTGCTCAAGAGGTGGAAAAGACAATGTCTAAGCTATTTCCAGACAACCCACCTCCCTATATCTCACAAATTCAACTCCTATAAGGACTTTGGAAAAACTAACTAGGCAAGAAATCCGCCCAAGTTGAGGAAGAGGAAGAAAAGGTCGAGAACCACGCACAAGGATTAGTTGGAGCAGGCCAAGAAGACAAGGAGGCCAAACCACCTTTAAAGGGGTACACCCCAGTTCTTCCATACCTCAGCAAGTTGAACACTTGTAAAGTTTTTGACATCTTCAAGAATCATGTATATCAGCAAACCCTTTGTGAATGCTCTTAAACAAATTCCAAGCTATGTGAAGTTAATGAAGGAGATCTTAAAGAACAAAAGGAAGCTTGGAGAATATGGTCTTGTTGCAATCTCTAAAGAATATAGTGTCATATTGCAGAAGAAGCTACCACCAAAGCTCAAGGATCCAGGAAGCTTCAGAGTCCCATGCTCTATTGGGAATATCATATTTGAGAGAGCCATATGTGATTTAGGAGCCAACATAAATATGATGCCCCCATCGATCTTCAATAGGCTTGGTCTGGGTAAGGCAAGTCCCACTACTATGATTTTACAATTTGCATATTGATCCTTCAAACACCTTGAGAATGTATTACTCAAGGTAGACAAGATCATATTTCTAATAGATTTCATTGTCTTATATATGGAGGAAGACAAAGAGATCCCAATCATACTTAGGAAACCATTCGCAAACCGTAAGAACAATCGTTGATGTTCAAAAGGCGAGCTGAGGTTAAGGGTACAAGAGGATTAGGTAGTCTTCAATGTTTTTAAATCCATGAACCATCCAAATGATAAAGGATATAGTGTACGAGATGACACCCAGTATACAATGGTTAATGAGATTAGTGGAGTCCAAAACCAAAAAGCCTCATTTGCCTTTTATCCACCATGAGTACATCAAGGACATCCGACTAAGGACGTTAAATTTAATGCTTTTCGAAAACCCAGCTTTATCCTTTATTTTAGTTTAGTTTTTAGTTTTTTTTTCTTTATTTTACTACTTTAGTTTTGTTTAGTTTTAATTTATTCTCATCTGTTCTTTTAGGTTTTCTCCATCTATAGCATGATCAATTGTCAAAGTAAGCCTTACAAAGTGTCTTCTTAACCAAGTCAGCTATTTTTAGTTGTTTTCATCATGACCAAATCTATAAGCAATTTATACACCCGCACACATCATTGTGAATCGTGGTATTATCTCTTTTCGTGATTTTTCTTCACCACTTTATTTTTTGTTATATGTTTGGATTCATCGGGGACAATGATGTTATTTGGTGGAGAGCTTTAAGAAACCACATAACTAAACTTTTTTTTTTATCATGTTGGTATTACAAGATAACGGATATTTCGATGGATAGGAATATGTTCAGTCAATTTTGTACTTGAGGATTTTTTGTTAAGGGCAACTTGGTTAACTAAGTCTTCGAGATTTTCACCTTGACGACTCTAGATTGAGCTTGTACTAAGCTAACCAACCCTATCTCCTATGCATACTCCTAGGTTCAGGCACCCCTTTCTTGAGACAAACCTCACATGTAGCCAATAATGGCTTACATAGTGTTGAGACACCTACTATAGAGGGTCAATGAGCCCCACAAAATCAGAAAAACTGATAAAAAAAATTGAATAAAGTGTTCTAACCTAAATGGAATCTCGAGCACGGTTAAAGGGGCCTCTCAAAGCCTAATGCCCTAAGCCAATTGACTGGGAGTCATTGACTCACTGATCCCTACATAGGACAAAGGATGGGATAGTTTCACAAGTAGGAACTTAGGCTTTAGTCGAGCTGCTCGTGAAAACTGAGGTAATCAATGTCCATGCCCTTAACCAATTGGTGGGGAGTCACCATGATCCCTCGCATGTGGGCTCTTTTTTTAACTTCCTTAGCATTGAAGCATGTTATTTAGGTATGTTAGATGAACAAAGGTGCGCTTTTAGCTGCCCTAAGTCATGGTCAGCTAAGTGAGTCAAGCTCGCTTGGGAGTCCGAGCCTCGATTACAGGCTTGAGCTGTATCTTAAAATAAGCAGCTCTGAACGCCTGAGAAGATTTAGGGACATAGGTACCATGCTTGCCCTAGTATGAAATGGCCTCATACATTAGAGACACTAAACACATCCCAATCCCAAGGAATTTCTAAAATTATTGAAAAATTACCCACATAATTGAGTTTAAAAGGGGGTTTGTGGTTCTCTATCACTACTACATGAGAATGCTTAAATGGTCATTGTTATACTCTTTGCCACTTTGTTGCTAGAATTGTAATGAGCTAGTTGGGGAGTGTGATGAACACTCAAATTACGTGTTTTTATAATCACATTTCATAGTATTTTCGAGTGTGAATTGCATAAAAATCCCGAATTTAGCTACATGTTAGTCCTTATGCCCATAATTG
The DNA here is from genome assembly GCA_016808115.1 of Tetrastigma voinierianum. Lineage (NCBI taxonomy): Eukaryota > Viridiplantae > Streptophyta > Magnoliopsida > Vitales > Vitaceae > Tetrastigma > Tetrastigma voinierianum. The sequence goes on from JAEQBH010005036.1 coordinate 73,063, forward strand.
ATTTTTGCACGTTTTAGGTACTTTTGTAGACTCTTGGAGAATGAGAAAAGAGCCACGAGGTTTCTCAAGGCATAAACATGCTTAGAGTAAGTTTTGAAGTGATACATGTTTCCTAAGAAAGAATCGACTTTCGAAGTAGGTTTCGAAGTCACCTATAGTGGCTTTGAAAATTTTAGCACCCTTGTTCACTCTCGCCAATTTCAAGTGTCGTCACCTCTCTCTCGCTCTAATTTCTCGATGTCATTCCCAGTGCCTTCTAAAAAAATTTCTATGACCCCATTGTTTTGTCCAATTTTGAAGTCACTTAAAGGCACTTCGAAAATTGTAGATTCTTTAGAAAATATAGAGATTTCGTATCACATCACTTGAATGCCTCAAGCTCACTTCCCTGGGCCAGAACCTCGCACTCAAAAGACAAGATTGCCCCTCGGGAGCCTTATAAGCTTACAAAGCAACCCTACTTGTAATTTTAGGTTCTGGCGGCTAGAGTGTTGCCTTCTTCTACGAACGTGGAGATCAAGATTTCGAGGTCAGAACATCATCTTCCACGTGCCACCCTTAATGCCTTTCATTAGAGTTGCTGTGTTTTTTTTCATAATGTTTTAGTTTAGTATTTTAGGGCTATGATGTAGCAAGGGTATGAACCCTATTTTTGGTTAAACAATGTAATCTTTCAACATTAGTTCAGACATTTTATGTTTTTGACTTTGCTCTAATGCTTGTAAATGCCGGGATCACCATTCCGCATGCTTTTTTTTTTACATTAAACTCGAGACCGAGAGTAAGACTGGGAAATGGGATTGGGGTGTTAAACCATGTGTCGGGTCTATAGTATGAGGATTGCACATCACATGTGATCGCAGTTGCTACGACATAATGCTTCCTGAAACCTAGGGCTTGAGATTGAGAAGCAATAGGTGAGTCTTAAGGATAGGTTATTGGTGCTCGAGAGAGACTGATAATAGGTTAGGCTAATTGATCTACAAAATATAACTATGCGTTTTAAGATTTCATACAAGTTAGAGATAGGGGGATTATTCCTAGTGAACTTGGAAACCCTAGTTTCTATCAAATTAGTTAATCAATTCACCTCTTAGCATAATTAGATCAATTAATCACATCATCAATTTCGGTAATCCAAACAACATTAGAATTATATTAGGTTAGTAATCAATGGCTAGTTCCCTATGGGTTCAACATTTCAGACTTTGTTAAGTCCACTTAATTACTTGTATAGTTCATTTACTTGTGGAGAATTTAAGCGTGTTGAAAACGCCAAACAAACATGAAGATCCAGAGCACACCGCCTATTTGATAAAGCATAACCATGGATTTATTGCCAACTAATTAGGGCTCACCACTTATATTTGACATCCGAGGATTTCACCTACATGACCAAGTCCTAACCTTACTCTCCGATAATAGCAAATAGCATCGGAAGTTTTTATCGATACTAAGGAATTCAGCAGCCAAAAGATAAAATAACTCACACAGACAAGACGAGGTTTTAACATCGTTTCCTCGGCCATCCACGATGAAAGAGAATCTTCCAATTATACTACAGAAAATATTACTGCAGGTAGAATAACATACACCAGGCTCCAAAACATGGGATGCTCTGGTGAACCCACCGTATGTCGCTCTACCTTGTAATATTTTATCAGATACCTGAAAATTCTTATCATCCGTGGATGTAGGCACAGATTACGAACCATCGCTAAAACCTCGTGCACCTTTGTATGAGTTATTTTATTTTATTTTTTGTTCTTGAATTCATATTATCTACATTAAAGCTTCCATTCGCACAACATATTTTTGTATGAATTGAAAGATATTTGGTTTTGATAAAAAAAAAAGAGTAGCATATTGATTTTTCTTATTTTTAGAGAGAATTTTACTTTACTTTTTAATATTGAATATAATTAAACATTATAAAAACAAATATCCAATACTTAGCACTATTAAGTACTATTCATTTTTTTAGTTTTATTTAAAAACAAACGCCACAAGTTGTCTCATGTTTTTTATATAAACTTAGGTCATTAATTACATACATACACATAAAAGCTAGGTCTAGTAAAAATTTTAAGATATGTTCATAACCTATCTGACGCGGGGTGTTAAATCAACTAAAATTTTTATTTGGTTGTTTTGGGATATTATTTTATTTCCTATTATTGTTTTGAGATATTATCTTTATTTCATATTATTGTTTAGGATATTGTTGTATTTCCTATTATTGTTTGGGATATTATTTTTATTTTCTATTATGATCATATTATGCCTAGTATAAATAGATGTTGTAGGGTTTGTTTTAGGGACTTACATCACTTTTATCAATTTATTAATCAAAGTTACAGCTTTTGCTTTACTTTCTTCTCTAGATTGAGAATTGGTCTTTGGATTAAGAAGTGTTTATTTTTGTTAATCAATCGTGTGTTGACCAATCACACTACACGCTATATCAGGTGGTATCAGAGCGAGTTTCTCCTAATCGATGGCTAATACTGGTGCTAGTGATGGCAACTAGTCCCAAGATAGTAATCGGGGATTGCAGAATGTTTGAAGATCAATTAATGAGTAGCATTAATCAATCCAAAATTTAGCTCAACAGTTGGAAATACTACAAACGCAATTTCATACGTTATTGATGATTGATGGATAATGTAGAGGGATGCTGACTATGAGGAATATGAGTAGGAAGAGTACACATGTGTGCCGAGAAGTCTGCTGTTATCTAAATGTGGTGATAAGACTCTCAACGCCATGTGCTCTTTCACATTAGGTGTATTATAAGGGAGTTTGTGTTATCTTATTATTGATAGTGGGAGTCAGGAGAACATAATAAGTAAAGGTGTTGTAGAGAGGCTACAGTTAGAGACCAAAACTCACGCCAACCCATATACTATTAGGTGGATTAAAGAAGTTGGTGGTATTCGAGTGAATGAACGTTGTAAGGTGTCATTATCTATTGGCAAGTATAATGATGAGGCGTGTGGTTTTCATTAGCAAGGCTTACAATGCAAGGTGATCATAACAAGCTTCAATAGAGAAAATATGGACCGTACAAGATTGTTAAGACGATCAACAACAATACTTACATGGTTGACTTGCAAAGTTGGATGTGAATTTCAAAGACCTTCACTGTTAGTGATCTTACCTTGTTCCACCTAGATTTGAGTCTTGGATATCATGAAAGTAACTCAAGGACAAGTTCTTCACAAGTGGAGGTAACTAACATATGGCATTTGATCAACCAAAATTCTTATTTTGGTTGTTTTAAGATATTATTTTTTTATGATATTATCTTTATTTCCTATTATTGTTTTGGGATATTATTTTATTTCTTATTATTGCTTTGGACATTATTTTTATTTCCTTTATGCCCATATTATGCCTAGGTTATAAATTTAGATGTTTAGGTTTGTTTAGGGACTTTATCATTTTATCAATTTTATTAATCAAAATTAAAGTTTTGCTTACTGTTGATTGAGAATCAATCTCAGATCAGAGATGTGTTTATTTGTTCATCAATCATGCTACATATTGTGTCACTATCAAATTTTTGTCTTTATATTTACAAGAAAATTAAAAAAAAAAAAAAGTTATTTGTCAATAAATGTTATCTTATATAATGTTTTCAAGGATTGTTTAATTTCTTTAATATATACGAATTTCAAAATTGTCTTTTAAAAAGTGATGAATTAAAAAACAAATTATTTAAAAAAAATGACTTAAAATTTTAAAGCACTTTGCTTTAAAATTTACATTGAACTAATATCTAATACTATTAATTAGCTTTTAGACTTAACCACTTCAATTATAGAAATATGATGTAAAGTAGGACTACAACTCGAGCAGGTTGGGTCGGGTTGAAAGTCAACCCAAGTCAAACCTAAGCATGAAATACATGAACCTGAATATAACCCAATCTGATGAGCTCAAACTAGACTCAAATTATGAAACTAAAATTAAGCTTGAGTTGAGCTCATGTTGATTTTATGTTGGTCTAGTTAATCAGGTTGATCGGTTTAGTTTATGATGGCTCAAGAGCTTAAAAAATTATTGAATTACAAAACTATTTGATAGCTTTATATGAATTGCAAAATGATTAATTTAGTGAAATACAAAAAAGGGAAAAAAAAACCAACAAAGTGAAAAAAAAATTAAAAGAAAATCACTTTCATTGCTGCCAACATTTCAAATGAAAGAAATACCAATATCAACAAAGGTACACTCGAGCCCTATTGATTTTATAAAAAATATGATTCAAAACATCATTTTTTTTTTTCATTTTTCTCAACATCCAAACGTTTGAATCTAACGTAAAAATCAATTATTGAAAAAGAAAAATATAATATAAGGATACCTTTAGGTTTTAACTTGAAGATTGATGAAAATGCATGACTTGAGGAAATGATGGTTAACAAAACTAAAAACCTATATAAACAAAATAAAAAATAAATATTTGGTTAAAAAACATCAAATACTCCTAAATTTGTGAATCTAACCTCTGTGACACCCCGAAACCCGGGGGTCCCGTTGACAACTCGTCAACTGCTGTAGTCCCCGTGAATACCTGCATCCCGATATCACACTCATTCGTCTCATATGGAGAGACCCATTTCTATATATAATATTCTACAAAATAACCAATTTGTAATAATATTTCACAAGAGTTTGATGCACAACTCTTTACACTTTATATGCCAAAATATATTAAAACTCAATTAATTCTAATATATTTACTAAAAATAATTCTCAAGACCATAACCCTACTTCTTCTTAAGACTACGACCGAAGGAGCACCGCTCTCTCATGTACCTAAAGGGGATCCTAAACACTGCAGGAGTAATGCCTAGTAGTGATGGTTCCTACATGGGTTACTCCCACCTGTTTATTATTAAAGGCAGGAACCAAACACATTCAAGCAAATACATGATCCTACTTGAATGTCTACATGATATGGATGAGAATGTGACTCACCCTTTCCCACTTCTCGAGCCCTCACTGACTCCCTCACGCATGCCTAAGCCAAGTGTGTGAAAACACTGTTTTCAAAACAAAAGGTTTTTGTTCTTGAAATATACTACCGAGTTTTGGACAACCCTCCGAGGTGAATTGTTGGGTAATTCTCCGAAACAGTCATGGGTCTGCCTCCGAGATGAACTGTTGGATAACTCTCCAAGGCAATTCTTCGGAAAATCTTCCTTGAAATTCCTTTCACAACCATTTTCATTTTTCTTTCATGTCATGCACTCACACCTATTAATCTAGGTTGCCCTAGTGCATATGAAATGCATTATGCCATTTTCATACAATACATGTTAATATATCAAGCATGCATATATTAACAAAATTTACACACAACAACATGTTATTCAAACATAGCAATACACACAAACTGTGTCACAATTGGGTCTATCCAACCGAAAGGCCTCATACAAACACAAACATGAACCATTTTGGTTCCAATCATCCATACAACATCAACAACTAGAAAAACCTAGAAACTTTAGGTTCCGCTCAAACCCCAACCCACCACAGCCTCGACTTGCGGAAACCTAGCCATAGAAATCCTCTATCTTCGGTCCCAAGTTGAACTAAACCATACGGCCTTCATGGCCCCATAGATAGCCTCCATACCATACCCAATAACCATAGCCTGGCTAACATGCTGGTATGCGATGGTCATGTCATATCCCTAGCTTATTCACTCTACATAACCATGCACCTACACACTTGGTACAAAATATAGGTTTTAGGTTATGATCACTCACGCCTCCACAGCACATATTTGGGAATTTTGAATCAATGGTCTTCCGATAGAGTCCAAGAACACTGAAAAGGGAGTTCTGACAAAGAAGTTATGACCTTCCACTGCCTGAGGTCACACACGAGCAGCCGCCCGCCCGAGCCGACCTACCCGACCTATCCCCACGACCGACTCCTCGTCGGCCAGCTCCAGCACCCACTTCCCTCCACAGGCACATGGCTGGAATCTTGACTCAATGGCTATCCATAGAGTCCAAGAACACCCGAAACGGAGTTCAGATCGGGGCGATATGACTTTATGAAGTCGAGGTCATACTAGTCAGAACCAAATTGCCGACCGACTCACAGTCGATCTCGACTGGCCGAGCTCAGTCGATACATCTACTATCCTACACAGGCATATGAATGGAATCTTAACTCAATGGGATTTCCATAGAGTCCAAGAACACCGAAAGGGAGTTCGGGCCGAGTCGACCGACTTCGCTAAACCGACCGACTGGTCGGCTGTGCTCGACATCTACTATCCTACATGCATATATCGGAATCTTGACTCACCGGATTTACAGTCCAAGAACACCCGAAAGGAGTTCTGGACGAAGAAGTTATGACCTTCCGGTTGAAGGTCATACGAGTCAAACCCGTACCAGCCGACCGACACGGCCGAGTCACCCCGACCTAACCGAAATGAAGGCCGACCTCTAGTCGAGCCGACCGCCGAGCCGACCTCTCTACCAGCCGACCGCTGACCTCTACCGCTGATGATTAGTACCAAAAGTTAGCTATTTTGAACACTATATTAGATAGTTTTTGAGTGCTTTTTTCACACTAATCATGTCATTTATGCCAATTGAAGTGTTCAAGTCTTCTTAGTATCACTTATGCCGCTTGAGGTTATTTTCGTTGTTTTTGCGTGTTTTTGTGTACTGGGAGTTCGATATCAAGACATATGATGAATCATGAAGATCAACTCAATTGTCAACCATCAAACACCAAAAATCAAAGAAAGAATGAAGGCAAAGTGATGGAAATCGATGCAAGAGAAGACAGAAGCAATGCAAGATGAATCGCCACCTGTGGACTATATGATTTAAATTACCGGGATTGCGAAAATTTCACACTTTACGAAAATTTCATAATCTTAGCAAAATTGACAATTTTCGCTAGACCCAATTTTCATAAAGCACTTATTCCTAGCTAATAATGCTACACTCACAAGAATTTTCGAGTTAGAATAAATTTCTGCTTAGCTAGCTTAAATTTCCAGTGTCTAGCTTAAAAATTGAGCCTTGGCCTAAATTCACTACCTTGTCATGTTGTAATTAATGCAACCGACTCAATTTTGGTGTATTAATTTCTGTCTCAAAATTAGCCAAATTGTTAGGCTTTGTGGTACTTTCATACATTGGGTGGCCTATATAAGCTCCCTCCCATTTTGTAACCCTAAGCAACAAATCGAGGGAAGCAATTTTTGGCAAGTTTATTTTGTAAATATCTTTCGTAGCTTTAGTTAGGTTTTGCTTTTCTCTCTCTTCTCCTTTCTCTTATTTTATTGGTTGCCAAACACCCCTCTTGAGGATGACAACTCAAGAGATGTTTGGTTAAGCTCTTTCTTCAAGAGGAAGGAAGCTAGCTTTCTGCAAGTAAGACACGATGTTTTCCTTGTGTTAAAAGTTACAGGTACTGTGTTTATGACCCATATCTTCTCAAAATATGGTTGAATAGCATTGAATGCGTTAGTGACTTGGCCAATAATACTTACCATGCTTTAGATGTGCTGTATACTTATCACAGATGCACTGTGGGTTTTTGGGAGTGGTCTCTTAATGAAACACCGAAATGATGTTTAATGTTGGGTTTTTAAACCTCTAAAAGGGCCATAGAATGCATGTTACCCGTGTGGTTAACTCAAATAGGAGTTGTTTTAGGGTAAGGTTGTGTTAAACATAGATCCCAAGTATATAGGACTATAGGTTGCTTCATTATAACGCGAGATAAACCCGAGGACACTGGTTACTCTAAGTTACCAAGTTAGCAATCAAATCTCTGTTAACTTTTCACATCACTTTTCTGCTTACAATTTCTCGTATTTAAACTATCACCGATGAAAACAAAAATCCAAAAGTCCAAATAGAAAGCCTTACCTTTTTACACTTATGCAAGTCATTCTTGATGAAACCCATCCCCGTAGAAACAATTCCTGTATTCACTATACAAAGAGCTTGACTACGGCAAAGAGTAGGAACTAGGTGTAAATAAATTTTGTTGATTTTAGTTTCAGCCTACTGTGCAGCCGAATCAAATGCATAGCCGCGTGCGGATGGTGCTACAAACTACGTTTGATAAGTCGAAGTGTACTTGTAATCAACATTACAAGTGAAGGTAACCTTTTAACTCTTTGTAATCCAAATATCAGAATCGCAAGTGTTCACTTCAAAGAATCGCACTGCTTTTGTTTTTTTATACGCTCGTCATTTTAGCTAACAATAAACTCTTTGCAAGTTTGTTTAATATGCTCTTTGTTCTACAATTTTATAACAGGTGTTTATAAATAAAGGATAGACATCAGCACCGTATAGAATCGCACACAACCCGACCATCATGAAGCCTGGGTGGGTACACACCGGCATTCATGGATCCACTACCAAGAACAATGTAGTCACTGGAACCCCAATGAACTAACAGCCTATAACCATGAGGGATCGCATCCACCTCCTAGGTTAGTGCCCCCATCTCCGTATCATTCCTCCGCCGAAGATGTAGCAGTTGGGAGGCCATATTTGGTACCTCTACTCCCCACATATCATGGTATGGAGAATGAAAACTATGTATTAATTCAGGTTGGGGTGGATTTCGAGGAGGTTCGCACTACCTTTTAAGGAAGGTATGATGGACATGGATTTGCCGGGCTAAAAGCATTTCCACCGACTCCTAAAGGACAAGGCCAAGATTCGCTAAACTCATCGAGGCCTAACCATTAGAATGTCGAGTCAAGCAGCGCACTCGAAGAAGTTCTGCCTATAAGACTAATAATTTGAAGAGACAAATTTATACCCTTAAACATGATGGTGAGAGGTTTTATCGTTGTCGAGAGATTATGGAGACCATCACCATTCACTACCATGGGTTTGAAACATGGATGTTGGTAAACCACTTCATGGTGGTATGTCTCCTCGCTACGAAGTGTTGTTCATGTGTGGAGGAGACTTTTCGAGTAAGCATCTTCGACGGGGCTTCATGGATTTTAAATTACGTATCGAAACTTCTAAGGGTTGGGATGAGCCAAAACCCTAGGGAAATGCCACAATGAGGCTCTCTGCCCAACCTCCTGGGGAGTGAGGGATTTATACACGCAGAGATATAGAAATGAAAGCTGTGGATTTCCTAACCTTAAACATGAAGGTGGAGGAGTCAAGGAAAAAGGCTCCATGAAGTTTCAGTAAAGATGTCCGAAAATCTCGCACACACCAATCTTTGCACCCACTCTAACTCTGCATATCCAAGAGGAACCATGTCCTATGGCCCCCGCAGCTGAAGGATTTGACGCCGAATGTGCAAACACCGAGGACAATACAAGCCACAACAATCCAATGCTCCATACTAAATACCTACAATTCTAATTGAGTGAATCACCCCACCTCTCATGGAGACCTAACCCCCCGCCTATGTTCCCCCCAAAGCCAAACCTCGCTTGTTCCCTCACACCACAACAACCATCATCCTCTTCCAGAGAACAAGCCATATTGAATTTGAGTAAGGTGGTAGGCAACTTGTCGAGGAACAAAAAGGGAATCAATGTGCAAATCGAACAAAGGATTGATATCACAGACTACACCAACAAGAGAATAGATGGGCTTGAGAGCAATCTCAACTTTAAAATTGACAACCACAAAGATTCAATCACCAAGATCAACAAGTTGCTGGAGGTACAAGAGAAAGGGAGGTTTCCATCACAAACAGTGTCAAACCCAAAGGGAATTCATGAGGTGGGGTCATCCAACAATTCAGGAATGGATGAAGTCAAGGCTATAATTACCCTGAGAAGTGGAAAAGAGGTTGATCGCCTCATGCCAAACCTCCGTTGAAAACGTACAGAAGAATTGCAATTGGCATATTCTCCTAAAGGAAGATTCAATGAAATCGATACCACCTCCATTTCCACAAGCACTTAGAGGTAAGAAGAAGGCATCTCAAATAGCGTGCATTTCTCTTAGGAGGTCATAAGGCAAGTGAATGTTAACATACCTCTATCGAGGCAATCAAACAAGTCCCCGCTTACGCAAAAATTTTGAAAGATCTTTTGTACAATTAAGAAGGGATTAGGCATTTGGTATAGCTGCATTTCACCGAACAAGTCGCTATAATCCAAAGCAACACCCCGTCAAATACAAGGATCCAGGATCTCCCACAATTTCGGGCCAATATCGTGGAAGTGCATAGACAACCACGCTGGATGAGCCGCAGAACCTAATGTCGATTCAAGATACAAGCAAAGTAGGGTTTAGGTGAACTTAAACTCACCAACATCACACTATCATCGGGTCGATAGATCGCGAAAACCTTAAGGATGGGGCTGAGGATGTTCAGTGAAAATAGACAAATTCTACTACCCAAGAGATTTTGTAGTGCTTAATGATCGAGCCAATCGTGCGAACCCAATCATGTAAATTAAATCATCTTAGAAGACCAGGCTTCGTTGGCAAACAATGCAATCATAAATTGTTCGGAATGGAGTCATGCAACTTACCTTTGCAACATGAAGACTATGGAGTTGAATATCTTTCTATTTGAACAACAAGCAAAAAGTCGCTGTGAACATGAAAATCAAATAATCGATGCATTGTTTCAAAATGTTCGGGCAGATGCAGTGAAGCACAAAGGTCTCAGAATTGCAGGAAAAATCAGCCATGGAGATGAAGAGATATCGGGTCTTCGCTTTATCGAACACCCACCGCAAGCCAATTGATCAATTCTAAAGGCCATCACCGAGGACCAGTCAACAATCAGCACTCAACATAATGGAATCAAGCCATAGGCTGAGGAGATCATTCTCCCGACCCCTTGAGTCCTCTCTCCCTCCTTAAGGAAATGAACTGCTCCTATGGTTTTCAAAACCAATCAGTAGCTTCTCACAATTTTGCTTTTTGCTTTAATTCACTAATTTTAATACTTTGTTATTTTTAGAAAATTTTTAACTTTCAGCTTCCATTTTTAGTAATTTTGTTTTTATATTATGGTATTTATATTAAATTTCTCTAATTCTAGTATCATCTAATAATTTGTATCATAATCTTTATATTTATTATATATTAGTAAAATTAAATCTAAAATTTTGAATTTCAAAGGAGGTTATGTCGGAGTCAAATTCCTGGCAGATCAAATAAATGAAGAGGGGAAGACCCTTCACTACAAATGCCTATTTAACCGGGAGGGGTTATCATTTTGTCACTTCAGTGATACCTCCTTCCCAATGAAGCCCCAGTCGCCCAGCCTCCGTCGCCACACGCGACCGCCAAAGTTCGCCCGCACGACTGAGCCGCCGGGTGCCCTCACCGACCGAGCCTCGACCGAACCTCCATTCAGCTAGCATCACCACGCCACGCACGAGCCCCCGACCGCTCACAAAATGGAGCCGGCCGCCACGCCGAGCGCCATCTCCGCCGAGCCTTCATCATACTTCCACCGGCGCCTCAAAGACCCCTCGCGCCCCGCCCCCAGCAGCTGGTCCCCACCGAGCTTTATTTGACTATTCTAGGTCGGCAGGACCCGCAATCGCTGAGCCTGGTTCATCTACCTCGCTTCAGAGGACTCCGCCACCCCAAAGTGAGCCCCGCCTGTATTAAGGCCTTAGTCAGATTTTCGTGGGAATGTGCAGCCCTCTTCCGTAGTTTTATTCAAATTCCCGATATGGTTCAGACGAGGTGGGGTCCCGCCTCAATCAAGGAAGGCCGATTCAAAGACACTGAGCGAGAGGCTCCCACCAGCCCGGCCCCATTCCAAGATTCATCAACGCCCCGAGGCAAGACTGAGAGCCTCGTGGATTTGGCCGTTATCAGACACCTGACGGACCCTGCCCCACTCACCCGTGACTGCAGGAGAGTTAGGAGGGCCCGACCTCCAAGCGGGCCCGCACATCGGGCCCCGACGAGTCATCTTCCTCTCGGCCGCAGCCATCACCAGTCACATCAGCTGCGGAGGCGACATCATCGCCTCAGTTGTCACCTGCCTCCAGGATCAGGAGGCCGTTGTTCGTAGGGCACCCCATTCCGGGGAATACTGCACTACATTCGAGGGACTTTCATCAGGAGTCATTCTACGATGTCCCCAAGACCGAGGGTCGATCCCGCATTTAAAGGGAGTCCATGAGACGGATCTGAGATTATTCACTACTACCTTCGAAGACCCGAGGCAAAAGATATTACCCACGAGCGTGCCGCAGCTTCATCGCTATCGCGATATCTTTGAGGAGCGTATGGTCCACGCGGAGTCGCGCTTCTTTCATCGATGATCGCCGCCGAAAGTACTCGTGAGCGCACATATTTCGCCAGCCTGGCTCGCGTGATACCGCCGGCCAATGCGTAGGTTATAGAGATCGGGCCCACCCACCCCATCGGGAGAGATGGTTCGAAAGACCGCCAGACACCACACCGACCCGCATCAGATAGATGCGCCCCGCCGATGTCGCCGACGACCACTTATCTCGAACGAGTCCGGTCCCGCTACAAAGACACGCAGCGGAGGGGGAGCCATCTGAGGCTCTCACCGGATCTCGAGGGATATCGTTCAGCCCTCCAGCCAGTGATGACCTTACGCATTTCCGAGGAGAAGGTCCATCTGGCACCGGTGCGAGCAGAGAGTCTTCCGTCATTGGCGCCGAGACTACCCGGGCTGTTCCCAGAGCATCTGGATCCCTGTGAGGAGCCCAGATCGAGATGAGATTGGGATGCCCTCTGGCTCTATCACTGAGCCTGGTGGATGACCATGCCCAGATCTTTCCATCTCCGACAGCAGACTGTGGAGGAGGTGGCCTGGATCGTGTGGTCGAGGACTCCACATAGGACGACATGGCCGCCCCGAGCCCGAGATGCACAGAGTCCAACCCGCAGATGTCACCCCATCTCCTCCTCCACACACCACATCCGCACTGCAATTCGATACACCTACCATCTTATCAAAGACACCATTCACCCGAGTATGTTCACGCCGGGCCAGAGAGATTGCGTGTGTGATGGAGCTATCTCGCTCATACTAGCAAATACACAGTAAAGATAGATCGTAGGCTGGCCCAAAGGTCACTTTATGCTTCAGCCAGATCATGACGCGACTCACCTTCCTCGTGTTCCCGATCGAGAGGAGCCCACCACTGCACGCTCATTTGAATGTTTTAGTCAGCAGTTAAAGAGCCAGCCTGTATTCCACCACCACCACCACGCTGTTGAGGTGGTTAGGTTTTCTTTATGATTTTGTATGTTACTACTTTATCAACCGCCTACTAATTTTGATTAGGATTTATGTATTGTACCATAATAGGGCAAAGGATACTTTGTTTGTTTAGCTTTGTATTCATGTATTAGCCATTTTGGCTATATCAAAAGCTATTCAGTCTATATATATATACATATTTTTGCATACCATGTTTTGTGCCTTTACCATGAATATTTGTTTTTCTTTCAATTAACACCGACTGCTACACGGACAATCAATCGCTTTGTGTCGGAAAATCAATCCCATTCACACCTTTATGTTAGGAGCAAAATTCCATGCTTGAGTCAATTTTTGGTCAGTTGAAGTTCCAAAGATGCTCAACTGAAAATTTCTCCTATGCTAATTCACACCAAGACGCCGATTGTTTCAAAGGGTCAGGACTTACTTCCTTCCTTTCACTTTACAGACACGGCCTTAGTATGTCGGGCAACCTAGGATAGGTTTCCGCAAGCACTATACTTTAAGACCAATGTTGTCTTCCAAAAAGAAAAAGAAAGAAAAAGCAAAGAAAAAGAAAAGAAAAGAAGAAAAGAAAATAAAGTCGCAGTTTTCGCTCTTGAAACCCGAGCACCTGGCCCGAGGGGTGTACTATGGAAGCTCAAGCCCGATGCCCTAAGCCCCACCGTCAGAGTCATCGATTTAGTGTTCGCTATACGGGTGGATGTAGAGCTTTAACGGACGAAGTGCTTGATTTTCAAGTCATTCCGTAGTCCGGTGAAGCCCAGAGTTTGTGGTCAAGTGATCCTTTCGTCGATGCCCTAAACCTTAATTGGTCGGGAGTCATCGGTGGACCTGCTACACCTGACTGTGAAATCGGATTTTAAGCATTGCACCCTACATTGTAGTTGAATAAAAGAAAGAAGTGCTAATTATTCCTATCTAGGTTGTTCAACAAATTAAGGCCATGTCATGCTAGGTTGGGGGAGGGGACAAATTTTGTAAATTTTATTGGTTAATCTAGTTATATAAAGAACTATTAGACTTAGGTGGAAATTCGCTGAGAATCATGGAAACCAATATTGGACCTAAAATTGTTCTTATATGGTTTTTGGTTCTTTTCATGTCGGTTTTCAAACTTGCGTCCATTTTTCAGCTTTAAGGACAATGTTTATATGTACATACACCTTTTGAATCATAAACTGCTTGAAAATCACTACATACATCTCCTTTTGCAGACGCTATGGGACTCAGCAACGCTGGGTCAAAAAGTGATTAGTACTCCAAAGTGCTACTTGAACCCTATATTAGATAGGTTTTGAGTGCTTTTACACCAATCATGTCATTTATGCCAATTGAAGTGTTCAAGTCTTCTTAGTACTTATACCGTTTAGAGGTTATTTTCGTTGTTTTCGCAGGTTTTCGTGGTACTTCTGGGAGTTCGATATCGAGACATATGATGAATCATGAAGATTGAACTCAATTGTCAGCCATCAAAACGTAATTCAAAAATCAAAGAAAGAATGAAGGCAAAGGATGAAATCGATGCGTAGGAAGATGAAGCAATGCAAAGGATGAATCAAGAATTCCAGTGGAATTTTCGCTTAAGATTATGTAAAATTACTGGATTGCGAATTTCGCACTTTAATCTAAATTAAGTAATCTTAGCTAAATGACAAATTTTCGCTAGACCCAAAATTTTCGCAAAGACTATTCCCAGCGAAATTTCTCACGTCGCTATCACGTTAATTTGAAGCCAGCTTAAATTTCTAGCTAGCTTAAATCGTCAGTGGTCTAGCTTAAATCTCCTATTTTCTCTATTCGTGATTTATTAGTTAGCTAAATTCGCTTGAAGAACGAAATCTTCACGTAGCTTAATAATTTTTGAGCCTGATTTAAATTTTTCGGCCTTAGCGAAATTCACGCCTTGTCATGCTTTGTACTACGCAACCGACTTCAATTTTGGTGTATTACTTCTTGTCCCTAAAATTACTAAATTGTTAGGCTTTCAGGTATTTCACACATCGGGTGGCCTATATAAGCCCCTCCCATTTTGTAATCCCCAAGCAACAAATTGAGGGAAGCAATTTTGGCAAAAGTTTACTTTTGTAAATATCTTTCGTAGCTTTAGTTATGGTTTTGCTTTTCTCTTCTCTCTCCTTCTCTTATTTTCTTCGCTACAAACACTCTTCGAGGATGACAACTCAAGAGATGCTTGGCTGCTTCCTTTGAAGAGGAAGGAAGCTTAGCTTGGTGGTGGGGCATATGGCATGTTTTCCTCTTGTGCTAAAAGTTACGTGTAATCGGTTTATGACCCATATCTTCAAAATATGGTTGAATAGTATCAATGTTAGTGATTCGGGGCCAATACTTACTATGCTTTAGGATACAGTGTATACTTATTGCTAGGGGATGCACTGTGGTTTTAGATGGTCTTTACGAGCCACTCGAAATGATGTTTACGTTAGGGCTCTCAAACCCATAAAGGCCATAGATGGCAGGTGCTACCCGTGTTAACTCAAATAGGAGTTGTTTCTAGGTAAGGTTCGAGAAGTTAAACATGATCCTGGGTTATGGCTGGGACTATAAAGTTGCTTGTCATAACGCGAGGATAAAACCCGAGGACACTGTTTGCCCTAAGTTACCAAGTTAGTGACCTAAATCTTCAAAGTTAACTTTTCACACATCACTTTCAGTTTTTACAATTTCTCAGTATTTAAACTACTTCCACTGTTTTGAAACAAAAATCCAAAAAGTCCAAATAGAAAGCCTTACCTTTTTACACTTATGCAAGTCATTCTTAGGATGAAAACTCATCCCCGTGTTCGACCTGCACCACCATACCGGCAAAGAGCTCGACTCACGGCGCAGAGGAACCCTGTGGGTGTAATGTTCTGCTTGATTTCAGCTCAGCCTACCGTGGCACCGAATCACCGACTTCTACAGTCGAATTTCATAGTCAATTTCTAACCGCCTGTAGGATCGCTCAGGGAAAAGGACCATAACTTAGTCTACAGAGATCCAAATTGAGAAATTCAAAAGCCTAACATCAATTTCACTGATGTGGCTACAATTTACTTAAAGGACTCACTGCCAAATTTCCTTTATTTCCTACCCAAAAACCAGTTCTAAGGTCCGGTTAATGCGTATCATCACAACATGGCAGCTTTCCATGGTTCAAAATGCAACCAAACATTCCCCTTAGGGCAAGACACCATAACACATAAATATGGCACACAAGGATAACTACTTAGTCCAAAAATCAGTCCCCGGACTGTCAAAAAATAATCCCAAAATCTCTCCAAAGACACCGTCCCAAGTCTGGGATCTGCTCACACCGCCTCACTACCACACAACCCCCGGCCACTGAATGGCCCTAGGACAAGGATTAAAACCAAGTAGGAGAAGGTCCCACCCTCTTGGAGTTTTTTGTCAAAATCCTAACCCAGCCTCTATGCGAAGCCCTTGCCGTGAGGATGAACTCTTCCTTTTGCTCCGCCTGAAACCGCCGGTCCGATCGTCGTGAAATTTAGAGAGAAGGTGGAGTCTCTATCTCTCTAAAACTCTCAAATCTGGTTTGCCTTTCCTCTTCTTCCTCTCTCCCAAACCGGTTGGGAGAAGATAGAAGTCAAGTGAGATGTCCTCTCACTTGCCACTTGTCCAATTCTAAGTGGCTTGGATTACCCTTATTACTTTATCCATCTACCTTAGATTTCCCTCCTCCAACATGTGTCAGCCACGCCTCTTCTAGTCCCACTCAGCCATTTGTTTGACTAGCTCTCCACTTGACACGTGTCTCATCTCGAGCCACTCACATGCGCCAAGTGTCCTGAAGATTTACCAAGGCTTCTAAAACGAAATCTCCAACTGCCTCAAAATTCGACGAAATTCGGCGTGGTAGCTAGATTTTACGAGACGATTCCAACGGTGAAGTTCGTTTCATCATTCGAGATCTAGAAAAATTCTGGATTTTTGATTGAAATTACCGTTTTACCCTTTATCCGAAAATTTGGATTTTCCGGGGTTTCACATTAACCTCTCCCATGTTTATTCTTGAAAAATAACTCATTTTGGATAAAAATATCATTCTCTATTTCATGTATTTACATTGTTTCTTAAAAGGATGAGTTAATTTTTCAAGAAAATAAGAAGGATATTTTTTTCAAAATGAAGCTAAAATTGAAGAGATGTAAGATTTCAGATTTTGGGTTTTCAAACGGTCATTTAATCAAATCACCCAATAAAATTTGGCTTATGAAAAACGAGGATGATAGCACAATGGTGATGAGAACAATTTAACGAATGTAGAAATGAAAGCAATTGAATGATGATGACTTATGAAGTAGGAAATGTTGAAATATGAATTAAAAAGAGGTTTTGTGACGCCCCAATCCCAGGGGGGTCCTTTATTTTTATTTTTATTTTTACCACTATAAGAAGTCTGTCATGATAGAGAAATCTCTGTCGCTATAGAATACCTTTTATCGTGGCGCGCCCAAATTTTGGTGTCTAATTACGGCGCGGTCTCGACCTGTCCGCCGAGCGTGCATGACCTTCTCTATCGCGACACAACACAGCGCCACACTATCGCGATAGAGCATCTTTATCGTGCAAGCATAGCTTGGTTACGACACAATGCCTTGCCCCAATGTGGCGACCTAGAACACTATGTTGCAACATGGAAGATCTCATGTCCTGGAACTCTCTGTCGCAACGTAAGGTAACCTTTGTCGTGACATAATTCCAAGCAACTCTGTCACGACATCAAATTCTCTATCGTGACATAAACTCTCTTGGCCTTTTCCCCAAACTCCTACGTAACAAGAAAAATACTCTATCATGACCTAAAATCCCCTGTCTAGGCTAAACTTGTCGCGACATAAAAATACACCGCCGCGACACAAAATACACTTTCACCATAGAAACTCCGGTTCACCAAACTATGTCGTGATTCTCGACATAAATTTATCACGATAAGAGAAACCTCGCTAAGGCCAAACCTCGGGCAGCAACGGCGGGGGTGCAACACTAATCTTCTTGTCATGGCCGCCTCTACCATGACATAGAAACCCCATGCACGACATCAAGCCACGACAGAGAAGTTGGGTGCCACCGTCGCGACATGGAAAACTATGTCACACCCAAGCAATCGCTCGCACTCCTAAGAACCATATGGGTTATGCATTATTGTGGAACCCCTATCGCGACACAAGACCAGAAACTCTATCGCGACAAGGAAACCCCTGTCGCGACCTAAAACTTGCCTAAACCTGCAGTAGCCTTTCTAGCATTTCCTGCACCTCCAGCTTTTTCCCTAAACACTATAAGTTGTCACAATGGCCTCAGCATAATAAAGGCAACATAAAAACTTGGGAAAAACCTATCAAACTGTATTAAAATTCAAAATGAGTTTTATTACAACTCTTCTCTTTTACATTACAGAAAATTGGATAACTGTCAAGAATTTTACAAAATACAAAATAAGTCATAATCTAGCCTTCTTTACCATTAAGATCTCATATGAGTTCCACCTCCTGGTGTACCTCCAGCACCTAAAAAATATTTTCCCATGACAAGGTGAGCAATGCCCAGTAGAGGAATTCTCCTACAATGGCTACTCTCCACCTATGTGCACATGCAATGTCATGATTCAATCATTACAAACATATTAAGCAACAGCATATGCATTTATACATGAATGCTCACATGTCATGCCAATGTCCCGAGCCCTCACTGACTCCTTCACACATGCATATATGTGTGAAAACCTTCATTTTCAAACAAAAGATCTTGTTTTATAGACCAAACCTGACAGCCTTCGAAAACCGCTTTAGTCTGGGTGTCATGTAGTTCTTTGTTGGTAACGAAATTTCTCTCGCTTTCACCGCAGTCAGACACCTTCCTCGACACTTTCGTGGACTTTCACCGCTATATGCATATGTCTGACCAAGAATACAGGTCTTTCCCCTTAATGGGTGTCTATCCCTTCTTGCTTCTACCCGACACATAATTTCAAACCATGTGACTCTAGGACATCGTCCCTTTTTTAGAGCTCACCATTTAAACACCAAACACAATGTTCTTTCATGCCATGCACTCACACCCGTTTCACACTATGCCCCTGTGCATATGCAATGCGGAATTCCATTGCATGTTCTTTCATGTTACATGCATGATGAGAGCTATATGCAACATTTATGATTCATGGATAATCATATCTACAACATAAACTTTACATCCATAATACAATTCATGTAAATACACGCTTAAGCATATATCCACATGGATTTTTCACACACTTGCATATCATTCAAATTCAAGCAACAACACACAAACTCGATCTTCATGTTCAGATCCGTCAATAACACAGCTCAGCATATCGCCCATGTCCAAAGATCGACACACTACAAAAATCATCATACTGGTCTGTATTTTCCATCATACAACCCGCTTCAATACTACAGCCTGGAACATAAAGGACCTAAAAACTAGTCCGTAATTCACCAATAGTTCATCACAACTATTCTTGCACCAGCATAACTATTAGGGCTACACCTCATGGCCATCGAATGGCCCTTAGACAAGGACTAACAAGAGTAGGAGAGAACCCCACTCGAAAGTGCAAATCACTCTCGTCTCGAATCTGCTAAACCTCTTTGCTGTTCGAACACTGGAGACTAGTAGATGTTGGACCTCCTTTTCTCCCTCCCTTTTCTTTCTTTATTTCCTTCTTTCTATCTTTTCTCTCTTTTTCTTTCTTCCCAATCGAATTTCTTTTCGTCTGGGGTGTAGACACCTTTCTTAGAATCATCTGACACGTGGCCATCACTGCACGTGTTTCACATGCCACCTATTTCCCTCTACTCATTTCATGCATGAGGAGAATGTGACACTTGGCTTTCTATGTGCCAAGTGTCCACCTGTTTGGTGCCACATGGCACGCGTCCTCGTGTCATGTGTCATCGTGTCATTCGTCCACTTTGTCCTCAAATGGAAATTCTTACTCATCCCCTGACCGACGTAATTCGACCGTGTAGCTGTAGGATTTCACGAGACGAACTCAATCTGGCAGGTGGTCCGGTGGCCGTTATCCGAGATCTAAGAAAATTCACGTGCTTGCAACCCGTAGCATAACTAGAATCTATCATTACACTTTTTACCCGGTCCTCATCGTTTCTTAGGGAATACTATAATATATATATATATATATATATTGGATCTGTGATAGGACTAAGTTACCTAAACCATTTGTCCAAGCCCAACCCAAATCAGGGGTTGATAAAATTGAATTCATGCTTCAACCCAAATTGGGTAAAAGGCAAGGCCCCAAGTAATATCCAAACATTCGATTAGGCTAGAATTGGATTGGATTAACCCGACCAAATTGTAACCCTAATGTAAAGCTACACTCAAAGAAGAAAATATTTTCTAAGGACCTTTCAAAATTAATTATAGAAGTATGCTCATTAATAGCAACTTATGAAAGCTTTAACGTGGTCCTCTACTTTTTTTAGTTAAATTATCCAAATTCAAAACTCGTCATTTTAAAAAAAAAAAAAAGAATAACTTATGGCAACCAAGCATGGCACATGGATTTTCCCTTTGTCTTGTTTTCCCCTTTTCTTTCTTTCCATTTTATGCTAGTCAATAAATATCCAAATTTGTTGGTTGCAATTTATTTTTTTATTAATCTATTTTCATTAATTATTTATCATAAACATAATAATATTAATAATAATAATAATGTCTAAACTCCACTTGGAAAGCAAAAAATACTATTGGCAACAGTATCATTTCAATCCCATTTATATCCCTTATACACATAATTCATTCAGATCTCATAATTTTCTGGTACCTATGTCTCTTCAGGGTATGTTTCTTTGTCTCGAACATCTTCAAGGGCTTGTTCAATATATGCCTCTGCATGGGCCTCTTGTTCACCATATACCTTTTTAGAGGCTTTTGTTTATCATATGCCTCTACAGGGGCCTTTTGCTTATCATATACCACTTTAGAAATATCAATTCTCCTTCTTGTTCTTTTCTTTTGGGCGATTTTATCTTTTGAGCCAATAGGTCTCCCACGCTTCAAGCATATTTGTGACTCATTTGCTAATTGTCCTTTAGGGACATCAATCAAAAGCATTTACAATCGATATGTGGGACTTGTCACTTTTGCATCAACAAATGCATTTGGAAATTTATTTGCAAGATTTTGCAAATGAATGAACCTTTGAACTTCCAATTCACATTGATTTGTACGATGATCTAAATGAGACATTGTAGATGTATTCTAAGTAATTTCTCGTCATTCTTTTGGAACCGATTTTTCTCCCCCTAATGGTACTCTCATTAAAATGACAATCCATAAAGTGGGCTAAATTAAAAACATCTCCTATTAAGGGTTCAAGATATCTTATGTTAGACGGAGAATCAAAACCTATATAAATCCAAAGTCTTCATTAGGGACACATTTTAGTGTGTTGTGTAGGTTCAATTGGTACATAAACTACACAACCAAAGATTCGTAAATGAGAAATATTTGGTTGTTTTCCTTATGCAAGTTGTGAAGGGAGTATTTATGGTAATCTATTGGTCGAATACGAACCAAGCTTGCAGCATGCATAATAGAATGTCCCTAGGCAGAAGTCAACAATTTGATTTTCATTGGCAATGATCAAGCTATTAATTGAAGACGTTTGATGAGGAACTCTACTAAACCGTTTTGGGTGTGGCGTGAGCAATGTGATGCTCAACATTTAACTAACCGACAAGCAATAGTCGCAAAGGTTTGGGAGGTAAACTCATTGTCAAGTCTAATAGTCTTAACAGATACCCAAGAAACTAGGATCATATAATTCTGTCTTTTTTTGTGTAAGGAGTCTAGCAAAGTGCCAACATTTCATGCAAATGAAGACAAACAT
Organism: Tetrastigma voinierianum; assembly: GCA_016808115.1. Classification (NCBI taxonomy): domain Eukaryota; kingdom Viridiplantae; phylum Streptophyta; class Magnoliopsida; order Vitales; family Vitaceae; genus Tetrastigma; species Tetrastigma voinierianum. Next base: position 95,180 of record JAEQBH010005036.1, read on the forward strand.
GTCACCAACTTCTAGATACCTATTGGGCACTATGTTAGGGAAGGTCCATATTTGAAGATAATAGTACCATAAACGTCCCACGTATCTTTCAAGCAGCTATTCGCACCAAATGCGACTTTGCTAAATGATGGCCCTGGTCATCACTCAACCACAGCAAGTTAAACACACTGGGTATTCATTGGGAAAAAGAATATTCTCGTTAGTTTAACTGATGCTCTTGTGGAGTGTCTCTCCTCCGCATCATTGAGGTGACTAAAGTGTCCCAACCTATCATGCCAACAATAAAAAGTCTTAGGTTGTTAAAGAACTCTTGTTCACTTAATTACATATGACTGAACAGTTTGCTATATTTGCATGATATAACCCAGAGGAGCAGACTAAGATTTTTTTCATTATAAGTTTCTTGTCATAAACAATAGAGGTAATGTAAAGACATTCTTGCTACCTTCATTCATGGTTTCCATTATGATATCCATTTCTACTGTAAATGACTAAACTGAGCAAAATTCCCTATATATTTTGCTTAATATATTTGATTTGATTGATATGAACTAAATGGTTCCATTTAGCATTATGTCGTCTCTTTTTGTTTCAATTAAGTTTGGTAATACTGTGATATGGTACTTACATTGGCATTTGTTAATGTCAAAATCTAGAGTATCTTTTATCTCAAGAATTGTGTGGGTCGTAATAATAAGACATACATATCACCTCATTCATCTCGAGATCAATAACATAATATTGATTTTAGATAAACTATGAAACCATAGATAAATATAAATAACAATGTAGTAGATGTAATAACAAAATGATATTTTATTTAACATTGATATAAGAAGTATCATTCATTTAGTAATGTTTTCTAATTATTCATCGTTATTAATTCATTTTTTTTCACCGAACCCCAAAAAATCAAGATCATAGTAAGTTGGTCTGGGGCCATTTCCACCAATAAAGTCTACTTCACCCATTTTCTTTTCGATTGATGCTTGGTAGAGGTCACTAAATGTCTCGCTGCACAAACAAGTACGCAACCAATGCCCCTTCATACCACATCTATGAAAATTATCTTTACGGGGTCTCTAAGGCGATTAGATATACTCATTGCTCACTCAAAGATTATTCCACCTATGGTGGTTTCTGCTGAGGCCTTCCTTTGTGGAGTTTGAATGTTACTACCATGAGTACCATAAATTCCTTCCATGACTACGACCACGCCCTGTCCAGTCCACATGTTTGGGGACGATATCACATCACCTCGTGGAAGGTTCGAACTAATTAATCTTAATCGTGATTTTCACCAAGAGCTCAAGTTATTTTGCTCAAAGAACAAAAAAGACATGAGGACTAGTATTTTTTTAATCTACACTCGAGCACTACTATTGTATGAGACATCCTGCAAAGTATGAATAAAATTAAATGTTTTTTCTAGCATGTCTTCTTCAGACTTCACTCGCATAGTTTAATTGGGAGATGATTTCCTAAACAATGTGAGTTATTTTACTAATTGTTTAAAATCTTAACCTCAGTGCATCTAGTCATATCAAACTTTGGGAGAATCATAGTTTAATGGTCATATCTCCCCAACTCATCCCATGAGGAGGAAGTCCTTTATCAGGTATTCACACTTCACCCTTCAAGGATGCGGTACCAAAAAACTGCTGGGTTTTTGCTATTGACTTCATGTATGATGCTTCATTTCTCTGATGAAGTAAAATTCTAAGATCTCAGGCATCAAATGCATTTCAAAGATCAAGGATCCAAGATAGATAGTTCTTAGTACTCTACATCACTTAACCTCAGTTTGACTTTAATACTGTCACTCAATCTTTGACAGATATGATATAGTATTAGAATCGATTTTATCAATAGTGAATATAGATTTTAGCTTACAATCAAAACCCTAATAGATATGCAAAATCAAACAACCCTAAACATAGGTTAGAATTACCTTAAGTGCAAACTCGTGGTTACAAACTATTATGAAAATATTATAAATGCAAAAGGGAAGAGTAATGCACACTATTCCCCAGAGAAAGAGAGTAGAGAGAGGATCCTGATAAACAAGAAGAGAAGAAGATATGGAGAGAGAAAGAGGTGGAGGCTTCTTTCACCTGCAGATTTGTAAAAGAAGGAAGCCTCTGATAAGCTCCTACTGAGCCTACTCACTCACCTTAATGTGAATAATGAAGGTATATGAATGTATCTTTAACTCATTCATCGAGTGAATGAACCTAATAATATGGTCATATAATAATAATAATAATAATAATAAAATAGTAGTTGAAGGGTTAGATAAATAATACAAATGTAATAATTGAAGGTTGGATAAATAGATAAATAATAAATTGATGGTTTTTAAAATAACAGCATGTTGGTCACATTAGTAAATATGATTCATGGGACTGCTTAAAGGATGGTGGACCATTATTTGGTCGACAGAGACTATATATTAAATGCAAAAAATATTATCATTATAGATGAAAATTATATTCAAATCTATGAAGAAGATGTTGTCAATACTTTAATATTTTTTATTACAAAACATTTCATAGGAGATCCTCTTTATTTTCAAGAACGAACTTTAAATTTCAAATAATTCTCAATGCCTGATGCTTCAAATATTTAAATGGGTATAAAGATGCTTTAGTCAAGATCATAATTAGGTTTGATTGTACTAGCCATTATTGAAAGAAAATTTTGGTAGTTGCCTCACCACATTACTTGTGAAAAAGGATAAAGGATTAGAAATTTATATAATGGTAGAATTCCTTAATCCATCAACCCATGGCGAATTAATTGTTTTTTTCAATGATAAAGGTTTAGCTCTCTGCAAAGGTGATCCTCGCCCTAAAAGGTCAAAATGAAAAACAAATTCAAGATAGCATAAAAGAATAGAAAATTTTACTGTACTATGGTTGTGATACGCCAGTAACTCCTCCAAATGAATAAGCATAATTTTCCCAAAACCTATAAAACCATGAGTGAGTCAAAATTTAGTAAAAAAATGTAAGTCCAAAAACTAAATAATAAACAAAACCATCAAATTTAGGAGAAAAAGCCAACTCACTATAGATGGGAAAATAGGACATTATTAGACTGTCAATTAGAAAACAATTGAATCTTGCATGCGATGAATTGTTACTAATGATTAACAAAAGTGACAATAATGGTCATCAACAGAGAAAAACTGGAGTGCACTACAATAAGAAACAACAAGTAGTAACGCATTTGTTCTCTATCTAATTCAGATGGCTTCATCTGTTTAAATACAGATATGCATTTAAACTATTACTTTTCATCCTTACTGTGCATTTATGCTGTCTATGATGCATTTTTTGTCTTCTGTCTTGATTTTCTTTATCTTTATGAATCTGAAAAGAAAATTCACTTTTGGGGAATGATTGGAAGGGTAAACTCCCAAATCTAATTACTTGGACCATTTGTAAGAAAATTTTGAAAGTTATATAATATTTTCAAAATTAGCTTTAGTACGTAGAATAAAGCTATATGATTTTGAATTTCTTATGTTAGAGAAGACATAATGCTTTTTATACTATTGATGCTTGTGCTTATTGACTATGCTTAGGGAAAAGCATTTTAGAGGTTCTTTTAAACAAATGATGTTTGTTATGATTGGTTTATTTTGATATCCTTTTAAAAGTTTAAGTTGAAATATTTTATCTTTAGAATAGAACATGATATTTTTTAAGAAATGTTCTTATAAAACGCTCCATTTCAGATCAATGGTTATCACAAAAAATTTCTAAAGGAAGATGGTTATGGGACAAATAAAAAATTAAGGTGACTTCATGAATTTATTTATTTTTTTTTTGGTAAACTATTGTTTCATGTAATCTATTGATTATAGGATTCTTAGTTAGCTTTAAAATTTTATCAAAAATTTATAATTGTTAGATTATTAGATTGTTATATTTATTTTGTAATTTCCTAAGATTATAAATTCTTGTATTTTCCTAGATTGTAATTTGTATTTTCTTAGGGTTGTACAGTTCAGCCCATAAGGCCTCCTCTGTACTCTTTTAATTATATTTTTAATATAAAGACTCAAGTCTTTCTTCATGGTATCTGGGAGCAAGATAGTTGAATGCTCGCTCCCAGGATCACGTAAGGTGAGACGAGAGGATGGTAAATGAAGAAATATGAGCTCAAACAGCTTCCACCTTACTCTGCCATCTGTCCATCTGTCCACTCCAACTTTTTTTTGCCACAAACCACATCCAAAAAGAGATAACAGCTGTTAAAAACCAAGTCAATAGTTGTTCAAATAAAGAAGATTATGAGCGAGTCAATTCAAACATTTGAAACAGAAGGTTATATGTATGATATTACTAAGATGAGGACATGCAATAGGAAACCATTTGCAAAGTGTATATGGTAGGAGAGCAAGCCAGAAGTGTGTGAAGGTACAACATAAGGAGAAGAAGTCATATGATTGCAAAGATCAAGGTGAGCCATAGAGAAGTACCCGATATCAGAAAGAGTGTTTGATGCACTGGAAGATAAGACAACCCGATTTAACTATATCCCGTAGATTTGCTATGGGGAGAGATGAGGCAGACTCACTGAATGGGAGTCCATAGCTGATAATTCAACCTGGCTCAAAATGAGTGCCTGGTACGTCGACGAGAGTGTAATATTGTGTTTCAATAGAATGACCTTTGTTCTGTTAAAAAGACTTCTTATTGTTATGTCGTCAGCATTATTCCTTTGCCTTTGAAAACGGTAGGTGGGTGTGAGAGGAAAAGCGGGAGTAATAATCTGCGGAACAGCGGTTGGAGGAGCAAGAACCATGAAATGCGGATGAAATGGGTTCAATATGAAGGCCGGTTCTCATTATCAGCAACTTATGAATAGCTTGTAGGAAGCTGGTAAAGGATCTGATGGAGAATATGACTTACAGCTAATTCAAACTCATCACAAAGCCCATTCACTTGAAAGCTTGATGCGTCCTTGTTCACGGTGAACATAAACCAATTTGGTGTCGGCGAAGTGGAAGCGGTTTCAGATACGATTAATTGATCCTAAATAGATTTCAGCCGGCTATGATCTATAATGATCCGCTCACCTGGTTCCTGACAAATCTGATAAAGTTCGTGTATGAGCTTGAAATTGCGAGCACCGCTCGGTCCAGCATACCTAGTAACAAGTAAGTCTCAAACTTCTTTGGCAATATCAATGTTGCCAAACTCATCAACAATGGATGGAATAGATGTATTCTGGCCAGTGATGATCGATGATTAGCACTTTCGATCCTCAATCAGAGATGGCGTAGGCGGAATCGGTTCACGGAATAGGACGGTCACCGAGAGACATAAAGCCCTTGACACGGCCTTTGAGATAACTACGCGTAGCTTGAAACCATTGGGCAAATTATCTCCATTAAAAATAACATAGTTGGACAAAGAAATCTCATCACCTAGCATATTGAAATTCGAGATCAAAAGCAGATGACAAAAATGGAATCGAGAGCGAAATAAGTCGAATGCACACAGTCAAATTTTACGGTCAATGGTGTTGCTAACGTGTAAAGTCAAAGGGATGATGTGGCAAAGTCAACGGGCGCAGTAAGCGGTATGACACGAAACGGGAGGAAAAAGGATCAAGCGTGGTTTCGCCAAAAAAAAACAAGTTGTACGGTGGCAAACGATGGTGTTAGTGCCGCAAAGCTAAACGGTGGATTTATAATGCCTAGGCCCAGAGTAGGGCGACGGAAAAAATCAGAGAACCTTCTCTAATACCATGAAGAAAGACTTGAGTCTTTATATTAAAAACTATAAATTACAAGTACAAGAGGAGACCTTATATAGGCTAGGCTACACAACCCTAGGAAAATACAAATTACAATCCTAGGAAAATACAAATTATAATCCTAGGAAATTACAAAATAAATATAATAATCTAACATCCCCACTCAAACTCATGGTGGTTTAAGAGAAACCATTCTGAGTTTGGAAGCTAAAGCTCGAAAAATTCACCGGAGAATGGTTTGGTGAAGATCATCGGCTAAGCGATCTTGAGAGGAAAGCAGTTGAAGTGTGAGTGTACTGCACAGAGCGGATGATGGCGGATAGTGATAATCAATCTTAATATGTTTAGTACGTTAATGGAAGACATCATTATGAGCAATTTGAATAGCACTTCTATTATCACAATGAAGTTTAGTTGCAGGGGAACAGTCAACACCAAGATCCTGTAGGAACCAGTATAGCTCAAATAAGTTCGGTGTAGTAGAGCGATTATTTCTATATTTTGCTTCAATCTTTAGACAACTGGCTTATTTGTTTGTTTCTTGCTTCTCAAAGAGATAAGAGAATCACTGAGAACAATATCATGTAGTCGTCGGCGATCGATTAGGATCACTTTGCCCGATACGCATGCGAATATGCACGAAGAGTTAATGAAGAATGGGAAGAAAAATAGGGCCGCAAAATATATGATGCCTTTCGGATATCGAAGAATCCACGAGCAATGACATAATGAGGAGATCTAAGGGCAGCCATACACTGGTTGACTACATGAACTACATAGGAAATATCGGGCGATAACGTTGAGATGGGTGGAGCTCAGGCGGTATGCGTAGAGGTAGCATCAGATAGTGATTCGCCATCATGAGAATTGAGGCGACAGTTATACTCAATAGGTGTGTCAACTATCTTGCTATCAGTGATACTGGCTCGAGAAATCAGATCAGAAGTATACTTGGCCTGAGTAAGATAATAACCATCTGCAGAAGAAGAAACTTCTAGACCAAGAAAGTAATTAAGAGGGGCTGAGATCTTTTATTTCAAATTAACGACCAAGAAAGTCTTTAGATACGAATACCGCATATCATCACACAGTAATAATCATATCATGCGACACAAGGAGGAGAATAGTAATACAATCACGAGGCCGTCTCAAAAGAGTTGTATCAAAAACTTGAAAAACCATGTTCGAGAGATAGTAGAACTAAACTTTTCAAACCATGCTCTGAGGCTTGTTTAAGCCCATAAAGTGCCAGCGCGTGATCGAAATACTACGTGAGGGAACCTCGGAGGTGAGTAACGGGAGGAAGCTTCATATAGACTTCCTCTGCGAGTTCACCATTAAGAAAAGCATTTTTAACATCCATCTGAAAGAGTGGCCATTTGTGAGCCGTAGAAACGAAAATAAGAGTCCTGACAGAAGAAAGTCGAGCCACAGGAGCAAAAGTCTCCTCATAATCAATCACATACTCCTGAGTAAAACCCTTGGCAACAAGGTGAGCCTTGTAGTGATCAGCGGTGTCATACGTCGAGTCTTGATCCTCGACCCATTTACAACCCATTAGTAGATTTTCCATAAGGAATCAGCAGATCCCATGTTCAGTTTATGCAGTCATCCAGAGCTCTTCTTTCATAGCTTGCTGCCATAAAGGGTTAGAGGAAGTCTCATGAAAAGTCTGAGGTTCCTAAGAGAGGCAAGAGCAGATAAGCAATGAAGTCACGAAGGTGAGAAGGAAGAGTAGTTGCGATGGGAGCATTGGGTGCATGAGTCGGAAGGACCCAGCGGGATCCACAGTTGGGGGTAGTGATATCGTGTACGTCGATGATCGGTGCGGGAAGCTCATCTTATGCATGAGAAAGAACATCAATAATAGAAGGGGAAGACTCAGATATAGAGGTGGAAGACTCCTCAGTAAGGTCGAGGAGAGAGAGGATCGATGGGGGGAATAGAAATAAGAACATGGGGTAGTTCGTAAAACATTTTGTGTTCTGAGACATATGCGAAACACGAAGACATTTACTAATGGGATCATAACACTATAACCTTTTTACCAATTCCATACGAAAACAAACGCAAGCGAGGAAACGAGACTGAAGTTTGTTTCTTTCATGATCATGAAGAAGAACAAAACAGACACATTCAAAGACTCCAAGTAAGTCATAGGAGGGAGAAGAACCAAACAACAGATCATAAGGAGTTTGATTTTGAACAATGGGAGAAGGACACCGATTGATGGTGTAAACAACAATAAGAAGCGACACCCCAAAGGCGAGAAGTAGTAGAAGCGCGATAGTGTGCCACGAGGAACAACATCAAGATTGTGACGAAGTTTGCGCTCAACCCTTCCATTTTGCTGAGAAGTGCCTACAAGAGGAATGAGGAACAGTACCAATTGATGTAGAATAGAAGTAAATTCATGGGCTTTATATTCTTGGGCATTATCAGATCTAAAAACTTTGATAGGTTATGTTTCAATCATTTTGCTAAAGTCACAATATATTTGATAAAGTTCAGAACGATTTTTGAAGAGATAAATCCAAGTAACAAAAATAACAAAGTTATGTGACCCACCCGGAGTAGAAATGGGAGAAGGGCCCCATACATCAGAATGAATAAGATCAAAAGAAGAAAGAGCATGAGAAACACTGTTATTAAATGGTAAAGCAGTTTGTTTTCCAAATTGACAGGTGCTTGGCCGTCCGAGAGTGTATAGTACATTTAATTGTAAGGCGTACCAGGAGCACCAAGTGTCACCTTTGTGGTATTTTGGGAAGGTGTAATCATAATTTATGGAACCCAGGTGAGTACTAGTGGGAGTAAGTAGTAGAATTTCAAAAAAGGATATAAAGGGCATATTTTGAGGAAGATAGTATGCCAAAATGAAAATAAAATAAGTTGATTTGCAATATCAAAAATGTTTGAAAGACTAATTTAAATTGCCACTGAATATGAAAATCAAAATCAAAGTAGAGATAGGCCGTAATAGTAAAAACAAAAGTTAAAGCGCAATATTAAAGAGATGGGGACGAATGTTAATTAAAGGAAAGTTGAGGCCAAATAGGAGATGAGACAAACTTAACATTTCTGTTTGGTCTCTCAAGCTAGGCTTCACGAGTTGGAGGAAAAGGGAGAAAGGAAGAGGAAGAAGAGGAAGAAGAGGAAGAAGGAGAAGAAGGAGAAGAACAAAGGTATGTTTTTGTATGGAATCAAGTGTCTTTTGGATGTCTAGGGTTATTAGTGTGATTGCTAGGGTTTTCTTTGGAGATTGGTTTGTTCCAAACCTAGGGTTTTGGTTGAGAGATCATCCTAACCATAGATTTGTTGAATTCATGTGGGTAAAACCTTAATTGGTATACAATAAACATGAAATCCTCTTATTTATATGGTTTTGTAGGAATTGGTGGACCTTTGGTTGAATTCATAGGATTTTTTACCTAGGGTTTGGTTTATGAAGTTCCAAAATCACCAATTCAAGTGTTGTGAAGTTGTTTTGGATGAATTCATGTTGGTTTTGAGGAATTTTGTAAAAAGGAGAATGTTGGGTTTTTAAAGGAATTGCTGTCAAAATTTTTGTAAAACCCCTGTTCTTGTTTTGGATATAGATTAAGTTAGAATCATCCAAATGAATTGATTATAATTGGTAAAGAACCATAAGAGATAGGACTACAAATGTATAGAAGGGACAAAGAGCAAATTGTAGCTCTAAAGCTCCCAAATACGGACTGAAAGGTGAGCTCATGTAAGCTCACTTGATTGTCTCTGTTTGGGTATGGTTGTAGTGTTTTGGTCATAAGTGGAGTTTCACTCATTCAAATTGATTGATTCAAAATTAAGGGTAAAATAGACTTCTAGGGGAAAAGGTTATCTGAAGGAAGTGCATGCAAATTGTAACCCCAAAGTGCCCAGAAAATTTGTCAAAGTGGAGCTATGTGCAGATTCTGTTCTGCCAAATTGAGTCATCTAGATGTAAAATACAATAACTTGAGTTTTGGTGATCCAAATTGGGTGATTCAATTGGAGAAGAAACCTTATAACCATAGTTTCAAATGAGTGAAGAAACAATTTTGAATTTATGGAATTTAAGACCCCAGAAATCAAAAAGATAACAGTAGTGATTCAGTGAGTTAACCAAATTGGCATCAAAACATGTTGTAACTTGTGTTATGTGGTTAAGGGCCTTAGAGAAGGTACAAATTAAAATTTAAGAGATGTCATTGGATATATAAAGGACTGATCTGGAGTTTCATAATTTTGAAGACCGTTTGAATAATTTTTGGGTCATAAAATCTATAGAGTATTGTTGGAAAGAGTTGCCAAAATGGTGGTTTTTTATTTAGGAGTTTTTGGTGCTCAGGAGTAAATTGTTAATTTGGCTTTATATGAATGTTGTGTGACCCTAAAGTGACTTAACGTTTGAAGTGCGTTAAGTTTCGCTATCTGCGAGCGATTAATCGTTAGCCGTGATAGTTGAGTGTGTAGGCTAAAAGCAAAAGTAGAAAATGGTGGAGTTGTGCTCAAGTTTCGGGAAACAAAGAGGTGAGTGTAAAACGATTTGTGAAAATTGAGTTTTAAAGTGAAAATTTTTAAATGTTAAAATGAAAGTTTAATGTAAATGTATATATATGTATATTAAATATGTATGCATATGTTAAGGCATTATGAAAAAGTTTAAAGTAATGTAAAAGAATGCATATGTGTTTTAATGATGAAATAAATGATTTAAATGGATTTATAAATGTATTTTGAAGAAATGTTTTACTGATGGTTACCTGACTATATATTATTATAGTGATATCGGCTGCGGTACCTTAAGCGTGTAGGATTTGGGGAAACACAATTAGGTTACTAACGGAGGAGTAGATTTTTAGTGTAATATCCTTACACGTGATAGGTCTCTGACTAGAACCCTATGCAAGATGTGGGGTTTCTCATGGCGTAGTGGTTATATTTAGATTGAGACTCCCTCACCGTCTGATTTTGAGCTGATTCGATGTGTTTACTCACGGGTTCCATTAGAAAAGAAAGTTTAAAGCATAAAATGGTTTTAAATTGTATAAATGTTGTGCTTTGATATATACTAAAAATATTATCTTAATGAAAATGTACACTCCTTTGGGCTCCCCAGCTCCTCTTTAGTATGTTTCAAAACATTTTCGGGACTGAGGTGAGTGCGCCATTAGGAGTACCCTCTGCTTGCGAGTGAGTCGAGCCATCGAGGAGACGACGCATGTGACTACATTGTATATATATTTTGCATATTGTATATGTTGAATATTTTGTCATGTATATATGTATATATATTTTGAAAAGGAACTACGTGGGCTTTGATCCTCAGTGGGCCAAAGTCGTAAACCCGGTCGACAAGTCAGCTCAAGCCAATCCTTTTTATAAAGCGTATATGGAATTGAAGAAGTTTTGAATGTTTTGATGATTAGATAAATAAATGTATATGTGTATATATTGTGTGCTTATTTGGGTTGTGGGCCAGGAGTCCTAAAATAGAGATTGAGAATTGAAAGATTAGAAGTGTTTTAAATGTTTTGCGAGGTTTTATGTAAATTTAGGAAAGTCAGAAAAAACAGGAGGAAACTACAGCCCGATTTTGAAAAATCTAAGTGTTTGAAAAAAAAAAATTTACCCTTCACTTCCGCATTATTTTTCTAAAGATATGTTAAGGATTGTAAAGGGTTCGCTCCATGGATTTTATTTGATTGTTTTGAGGAAAAGTTTCTATCCGTTGGAGTGCTGGGAGGTCCCCTCGGGTTCATGAGGTTAATCCGGGTCGGGATCCTTCACAAGGCATACAATCAAAACTCTTATTTGAAACCAAACCTAACAAACCCCTAGAAACTAGTTGTTTTTAACCCTAGAGATAAGCATGACCAAGGCGAGAATGTCATAAAAAATATAAAGCCCATGAATTTACCTCTATTCTACATCAATTTGGTATTGTTCCTCATTCCTCTTGTGCAGACACTTCTCAGCAAAATGGCAGGGCTAAGCGCAAACTTCGTCATATTCTGATGTTATGCATTGCTCTCACCCATTGCAGCTTCTCCTTCTCAGTTTTGGGGAAAGTTGCTCTTACTGCCGTTTACCATCAATCGGTGTCCTTCTCCCATTGTTCAAATCAAACTCCTTATGATCACATTTGTTTGGTTCTTCTCCCTCTATGACTTACTTAGAGTCTTTGGATGTATACATTTGTTCTTCTTCATGATCATGAAAGAAACAAACTTGATCTCGTTCTCATTTGTGTTGTTTTTCTTGGAGTGGAATTGGTTAAAAGGTTACTTAGTGTTATGATCCCACATTATAAACGTCTTCGTGTTTCTTGGCATGTAGTCTTTTGGATATAAAATGTTTACCAACTACCTCATGTTCATGTTTCCCTTATTCCCTCTGTCGATCCTCTCTGACCTGCCTAGGAGTCTCCCACCTCTCTTATTTGAGTCTCCCCTTCCCATTCTGAAGTTCTTTCTCATGCATCAGATGAGCTTCCCGCACCAATCATCGCGTGGCCAACGTCTGCCCAATTGTGATCCACAGTGGTCCTTGACTCTCATGCCGCCGCCGTTCCCATCGAGATTATAACTACTCTTCCTTCTCACCTTAAGTGACTTTCATTGCTTTTCTGCTCTTGCCTCATCTAGGAACCTCGGACACTGGGGCTTTTCTCTACCAACCCTTTATGGCGACAAACTATAGAAGAGTTAGATACCTTTGCATAAAAGCGGAACATGGGATGCAGTTTGAAGTCTCCCCCTATGGAAAATCTATTATGGTTGTAAATGGGTTTATAAGATCAAGACTTGATCGAGGATGGCTTAGCATTGATCACTCTGAGGCTCGCCTTGTTGCCAAGGTTTTACCACTCGGAGTATGTGATTGATTATGAGGAGACTTTTGCTCCTGTGGTTTGACTTTCTTCCGTCAGGACTCTTATTTTCGTTTCTACGGCTCACAAATTGCCACTCTTTCAGATGGATGTTAAAAATGCTTTTCTTAATGGTGAACTTGCAGAGGAAGTCTATATGAAGCTTCCTCCTGGTTACTCTCACCCTCCGAGGTTCCCTCACAGAGTATTTCGACTACGGCGGGCACTTTATGGGCTTAAACAAGCTCCTCGAGCATGGTTTGTAAAGTTCAGTTCTACTATCTCTGAACATGGTTTTTCAGGCAATTCTTTTGATACAACTCTTTTTCTAAGACGATCTGGTGATTGTATTACTATTCTCCTTGTATGTCGATGATATGATTATTAGGTGAGGATATGCAGGGTATTCAAGATCTAAAGCACTTTCTTGGTCGTCAATTTGAAATGAAAGATCTTGGCCCTCTTAATTACTTTCTTGGTCTAGAACTTTCTTCTTCTGCAAATGGTTATTATCTTACTTAGGCCAAGTATACTTTTGATCTGATTTCTCGACGATATCGCTGTACTTAAGATAGTCAACACACCTATTAAGTATAACTATAAGCCTCAATTCTCATGATGGTGAATCACTATCGATGCTACTCTCTACGGAACGGCTTGTTGGGATCTAATCTATCTCCTTTATTACTCATCTGATATTTCCTATGTAGTTCATGTAGTCAGTCAGTTTATGGCTGCCCTGAATCTCCTCGTTACATTGTTGTTCTGGGATTCTTGATATCTAAGGCACCATATTTTATGGTCTTCATTTTCTTCCCATTCTTCATTAACTCTTGGGCATATTCGGATGTAGATTAGGCGGGTGATCCAGCTGGTGTCAATTTACTCATGAGGATATTGTTTGCCTAATACAGTTGATTCTCTTATCTCTTAGAGCGAAACAAGCGGTCGTTACTCTATTCGACGGAAATAGAATATAGAACCTTTGGCCGGCTACTAATTTGAACTTATTTGATTCACGTTGGTTTCTCACGAGGGATCTTAGTGTTGTTGTTCCTTGCAACTAAACTTCTAGCGTGATAATTGAAGTGCTATTCAAATTGCTCATAATGATGACTTCCATGATATTCGCATGTGAGATTGATTGTGACCATTTAAAATTAAATTAAATACACTTGGGTACACTCACACTTAGTGCATTTTCTCGAATCGGTTAGTTGATATCTTCCCCGGCCGAGCGACTTACTCTAGGCTTTTGTTTATTTGGCTTCATGTCGTTTCTTAAACCGCCATGAGTTTGAGGAGAATATTAGATTATTATATTGTTGTATTTATTTTGTAATTTCCTAGGATTATAATTTGTATTTTCCTAGGATTGTAATTTGTATTTTCCTAGGGTTGTATAGCCTAACCTATATAAGGCCACCTCTTGTACTTGTAATTTATAGTTTTTAATATAAATACTCAAGTCTTTCTTCAATAATTATTGATTAGTTTTTATAAACCTTTTAGTATGGTAGTATAACTATATGGATGCAATGTATTATTTTTTGGCTCAAAACATTTTTAATAATTTCTATTTATTCGGAAAAGCGATTCATCAGGATTTAGATCATATGATAAGCTATCTTCACAGTTTTTCTTTGAATAGAATAGATTTAGGCTTTGATCAATAGTTAGGGGATAACAAAAAGGAAAATATATAATATTTATTAAGTTTTAGTTTTTATTCCTTGTTTATTCTTTTCAAAGAGAATATAGCAGTCAAAATTGAACTTGTTATAATTATTCGTTGAGCAAAATTGGTAGGTATTCGAAATTTATATTAATGTGAAATTTAGTATAACTATATGAATTACAGTCTTATTATTTTCTGGCTCAAAACATTTTGAATAATTTCTATTTATTTGGACAAAAAGATTCATCAAGATTTAGATCATAAGATAAACTATCTTCATGGTTTTTCTTTGAATTGAATAGATTTGACTTTGATCAAGGGATAACAAAAAGGAAAATATATAAAATTTATTAAAGTTTTAGTTTTTATTCCTTGTTTATTCTTTTCAAAAGAATATAACAAAGCCAAAATTGAATTTTTTATAATTATTCGTTGAGTAAAGTGGGGAATAATTAAATTGCTTTGGTTAAGGAGGGTAGACTCTGGGTTTTTTTTTTTAAATAATGAGATTTAATATATCCATTATTTTTAATTTAAGGGTTTTAACTAAATCTTGAAAACTTATGGTTTCTTGTTGAAAATTTTATTCAAAGTATATTGAATTAATAAATCTTTTGGATTTTGCAGTCATATTCTATAATTTTTATGGGATGAATTTTTTTATTCAATTCTTCTAAGTGTTTAAAAATTCTTATCACATGAGTAAGCATTCATTTACGAACAGTACTATTAATCAACCAACTATTTCCTAGAAATTTTGTAGGTTATTCTTGTCTATGGTTCTCTTTATTTTGTTTTCTTTGATTTTGAAGATTTAGACAATTTTTTTTGTTCTTTATTATAATTTCTCTTTTGAGTTGACATGGGTGAATTGTTTTGTAAGGAATTCTTAAAATTAAAATAATTCATACTTTGATGTCTTTTGCACTTTTGCTATTTTGAGTAAGAATTTTATTTTTACTATTATGGACTACATACAAGCTTTAGATCACTTCTTGCCTTAAGTCGTATGTAGTCAATAAATTTATAGAATTTTCAAGATTTTCTAAATAAGCTGTAGATAAATTTCTTTCTATACGATAATTGTCTAAATTATAGTATATCTCTTGTGCTTTTAATAGACTTTAGGTTGTGATTTCACTTATTAGTTATAGAAAATAATCACAATCTAATCTTTTTATCAAATTAGAGATTTCTTTTTTGAACAGGGACCACCAACAAGCAGACAAACACAGGACTTACCTACCTTACAACATCGCTAAACCAAGGGCTAACCAAACCATTAAAAGAAAACTCAATTTGATTCGACCAAAGACTACAACTACGATTATCCATTGTTCCACAACTCGTAACATCCTCACACACAGCACCAAAGCAAAGCTTGGTTCTGATACCATCTTCCTTTAGAAATTTTTGTGATAATAAATTATCATAATTTAAGAAAGTGTTTTGTAAAACATTTTCTTATAAATATATTATGTTCTATTCTAAAGATGAAAATATTGCAACTTAAATTTTAAAAGGATATCAAAATAAACCAATCATAGCAAACATTTTTTGTTTAAAAGAACCTCTAAAATGTTTTTCCCTAAACATAGACAATTATAGACACAAGCATCAACAATATAAAAAATATTATGTCTTCTCCAACATAAGAAATTCAAAATCATATAAGTATTTTCTTATTCTATGTATGACTAATTTGAAAATATTATACTAATTTCAAATTTTTCTTACAAATGGATCTTAAAATAATCCGATTTGTGAGGTTTACCCTTCCAATCATTCCCAAACGTGAATTTTCTTTTCGGATTAATAATAATAAAACTGAATCTTTAAGAACTTTTCTGAAAAATAGAAACTTCGTGATGAAAATGGTATCGGCAGAGTAATGCCACAGGCAACTGTAAAATAACAGTCGGTAGGTGGCCATGAAATTCAATTCCACGGGGTAATCCATTCCCGAGTCGAACATTTTGATTATTTCTTTGTGACGCAATCGCATGCGTCTTCTCTCGTTTCTCCAACCCTGCATGATTCAATAAATAATTAAATAAATAAATAGAGATACTACAGTTACTTTTTTTTTTCTTTTTATGGTTTCACACACTTGATCACAGTTACAAACAAATATTTTTCACCCTCATCCTCCTACTCACCTGTCTATCACAAATAATTTATAATTTAAAAAAATAAAAGATAAAACATTGAATAAAAGAATACATCCATTAATTAGTGCTGAATTTGCATGATCTTGCTGCATAGTCTTTCTCATCACTTGATTGAGAACAACAAATTTTCAGCAGGGAACAACAGCTAGCATTTCTATACTCACAGAAGAAAAAAAAATAATATAAACATAAAAAAAAAAGAAAAAAAAACGGCAACATATATATATATATATATATATATATATATATATATATATATATATATATATATATATATAGCTCTACATGTAACCTAATTCACGAGAAGCTATCATGGACTTGTAAATCTCAAGAACCAGCCTCTGATCGAATTCTTCGTTTGAATAAGCAATTGGAACTTGGCGAGCCTTTGGAATCCGCTTTCCACCGAAACCATTTCCAGCTCCATAGCCCCCACGCTTCCCGCCAAGTTCAGCATCATGCTCATATACGCATTCTTAAGCTTCGCTAACAGTTTCAACGGCGAAACCATGCTCAGATGCAGCTTCGGGATTTGTCTTATCCTCCAAAACCGCCGCTGTTTTCCGCCGAACCTCACCATCTTCACGCTTGGCCTCTTGTTTGCGGCATCCAGTCGTTGGTACTTCCTTCTTCTCCAGTACCCCCGAAAGCCAAGGCCCTTCTGAAACAACTGTAATTCCATTGCTTTCTTGCTTTCTTGCTTTCTTGCTTTCTTTCTGTTGTGTAAGTTGAAACTTGTAAGAGAGGTGAAGATGAGTAAAGCTGAAGAGGGGGCTTAAATAGGAGGAGGAGGAAGAGAAGACTCTGAATTGTGGTCTATGGGTGATGAGGACAAAGCTAATTGAGTTATGAGGTTACGTGTCTTGCGGAACTGGACACCAGGTCCACAAAGTCCAGTCTCAGACCCTCCATCCCCACGTGCAGTAAGCAAGCGGGTTTCATCCACACGATCTTCTCTATATTTGAATGTTCAATTAATTAATAATAATAATAGTTGAGTAGTTGCTTAGGTAGCCTTGACAATAAGTTAATGACGACTTTTTCTGGTCTGGTTTTAGTTTTTAAAAATTGTTTCCTTTAAAAAAAAAATAGACAATATAATGTTTTTTAAATTTGGTGTTATTCATGTTAATTTCATATTATCCGTTTTCTAAATTTGTGTTATCCGTAGTTTACAAGTTTTCCAAGACACAAAAAAGAAATGATAACCAAGCAAATTTGTAGTGTTTTCACCTACGAATGGGAAAGGGTTAGGGACGGGTTTCAAAAGGTTAGGTCTTATCCCAACCCCTTCCATTAATTTAAATTATTTTTTATCCTCCTCCTACTTAAAATATTAAATGAGGGTAGTTATAGGCGACAATATAAGAAAATTCTTAGGCTTGCCTTAGCATTTATATTTTATTTTCTTTTTATTTTATTACAATGGATGATATCTCTGTGAAAGAACATTAATATATTTTATATTTTATTTTCTTACTGTTTTTGTCATTATTATTATATATATTAGAATATAAAATAAAATCATTTTTTATATTAAACAATACCTAAACCGTGCTTGACCCTCAAAGAATACGATTACATCAATCTCAAACCCAATTATATTAATCTCATACTCATCCTGTCAAGGCCGGTGTGAAATCGAAACCAAGAAAATTTATCCCATAACATCCCTTTGTTTCACCCCCACACTCTTCCATATTTTGGAAATATCAATAGATGGTAGCCTCCCGATATGTTACGAGGACTTTTCTATCTCCTGTCCGCAAAATTGGCACTTTGCTTTTTCCCCAAGTTCAAGAAATCTTAATCTATAGTTTGAAAACGATCCATCAATAATTTGAATATCTAATACTCTAGTTAATAGTTTCCCTTGGTCAAAATTTTTGTTCCTTCAGTCTTCCCTGGATACCCTAACCTTTATTCAAATGCAAATCAACACAAAACCAATCTTCCTATTCCTTTCCATTTTCATTTTCATTTTTTCATAAGATTCCCTCCTTGAAGAAACAGCCAAAGAACAATAC
Source organism: Tetrastigma voinierianum (assembly GCA_016808115.1). Taxonomy (NCBI): domain Eukaryota; kingdom Viridiplantae; phylum Streptophyta; class Magnoliopsida; order Vitales; family Vitaceae; genus Tetrastigma; species Tetrastigma voinierianum. The sequence continues at coordinate 113,702 of JAEQBH010005036.1, forward strand.
GTTTTCTTGCTTATGAGACAAGAAAACGGTCATTTAATCACTTCCCTAATGAGACACTTTTTTCATACATCCCTTCCCTAATAAGACAAGAGCTAAACACTTTTTTCATAAATCTTGCTTATTATCAATACGTTTATAGTATTAGTATTTTATTGTTAATCAACCGTTCTTCTTGTCTTAACCCCATGTACACACTTGAATTGTCCAAAAACTTGAAGAAGTCGAATCTTATATTGACCCATGACTCATCCATGATTGTAGCAAAAACAAAGTTAATTGATGGTAGAATAAGATAAATCATTCTCCTTATCTTATTTTATTATCAATAGATGATATAAGATAAGATATGCATATATCATCCAATCTTTCTTTAAAATGAAGCTAAAAATTGAAGAGATGTAAGATTTCAAAATTTGGTTTTCAAACGGTCATTTAATCAAATCACCCAATAAAAATTGGCTTATGAAAAACGAGGATGATAGCACAACGGTGATGAGAACAATTGAACGAATGTAGAAATGAAAGCAATTGAATGATGATGACGACTTATGAAGTAGGAAATGTTGAAATAGTAATTAAAAATAGGTTTATTAGGAATACTATAAATATATATATATATATATATATATATATATATATATATATATATATATATATATATATATATATATATATATATATATATATATATATATATATATTAATTCAAAAGATCAGATCAAGTTACCTAAACCATTGGTCCAAGCCCAACACAAATTGGAGTATATATATATATATATTGGATTCGGATCGGATCAAGTTACCTAAACCATTGGTCCAAGCCCAACACAAATTGGGTTTGATAAAGGTGGTCATGCACAGCTTGAGTGCAAAGTTAGTGCAGTCACGTCAAACATTGGATTAGGCTCGGAAGGTGGATTGGATTAGCCGGCCAAGTGTAACCCTAATGTAAGCTTCCTCAAAAGAAGAAAATATTTTTCTAGAACCTTTCAAAATTAATTATGAGAAGTATGCTCATTAATAGCAACTTATGAAAGCTGTAACGTGGTCCTCTACTTTTTTTAGTTAACTTATCCAAATTCAAAACTCATCATTTAAAAAAAAATAATAATAACTTGCGGCAACCAAGCATGGCACATGGATTTTCGCTTTGTCTTGTTTTCCCCTTCTTTCTCTTTCCATTTTATGCTAGTCAATAAATATCCAAATTTGTTGGTTGCAATTAATTTTTTTATTAAATCTATTTTCACTAATTATTTATCATAAACATAATAACATTAATGATTATAATAATGTCTAAACCCACTTGGAAAGCAAAAAATATTATTGATAATAATATCATTTCGATCCCATTTATATCCCTTATACCGCATGTCACGTTTCAAATCGCCAATTTTGAAGTACCTATGTCTCTTCAAGGTCTGTTTCTTTGTCTCGAACATCTTCAAGGGTTTCTTGTTTAATATATGCCTTTGCATGAGCCTTTTGTTCACTATATACCTTTTTAGAGGCTTTTTGTTTATCATATGCCTATATAGGAGCCTTTTGTTTATCATGTACAGCACCCCGGAAATGTCCAGTTCTGCCGTGTTCTTTTCTTCAGGCCCGATTTTATCTTTTAAGCTTGATTTGATGTCTCCACAGCAAGCATATTTGTGGTAGTTTCTTTAATTGTCGCCCGGGGACATCAATCCGTGTAGGAGCATTTACAACTGGGATATGTGACTTTGTCACTTTTTTGCATCAACAAATACCTTTGGAAATTTATTTGCAAGATTTTGCAAATGAATGATCCTTTGAACTTCCAATTCACATTGATTTGCACTATGATCAAAATGAGACATTGTAGATGCATTCCAAGTAATTTCTCATCATTCTTTTGGAACCGATTTTCTCCCAGATGTGCTTCTCATTAAAATGACAATCCATGGCTTGGAGGCTGTAAAACATCTCCTATTAAGGGTTCAAAATATCTTATGATAGACGGAGAATCAAAACCTACATAAATCCAAAGTCTTCGTTAGGGACACATTTTAGTGCATTGTGTAGGTTTAATTGGTACATAAACTACACAACCAAAGAATCGTAAATGAGAAATATTGGTTGTTTGCCTTGTGCAAGTTGTGAAGGGGAGTATTTATGGTAATATGTTGGGCGAATACAAACCAAGCTTGTAGCATGCATAATAGCATGTCCCCAGGTAGAAGTCAACAATATGGTTTTCATTGGAACTGATCAAGCTATTGGTGCGAGGGCTTATCGTGGGAACTCTGCTAAAATGTTTTGGGTGTGAGTGTGAGTAACAAGATGCTTCGACTGTTAATCCCCTAGCGACATCTGATAGTCGGTAAAGGTTTCAGGACGTAAACTGTGGGGAATTGTGAAGTCTGATAGTCTTAATTGGATAATTAAGAAACTGGGCTTGTAATTTGATCTTCTGTGTAAGGAGTCTAGCAAAGGCAACATTTCGTGTGGAAAGAAGACAAACATGTCACCACCTTGTAGATGCATCTATTAAGACCATAAAGTAATGGAAAAGTCCACATGATAGATGGATAGGTCCACAAATGTCCCCATGTATTCTTTCCAAGAAGACTAGTGACTCAAATGTGACTTTGCTAAATGATGGTCTTATTATCAATTTACCTTATGAGCAAGCAGCACACGGGTATTCATTGGGAAAAAAATCTTCTGGTTCTTTAGTGGATGCCCATGTGAGTGTTCTATGATTCTCCGCATCATTGAGGACCTAGGGTGGCCCAGTTTATCATGCAAAAAAATAAAAGTCTTTGGGTTGTTGAACTTCTTGTTCACGACTAGATATGACTCAATAGGCTTTATATTTCTATGATATAACCCATAAGAGAAGGTTGAGAGTTTTTCCATTATAAATTTCTTGCCATAAACAATAGAGGTAATATAAAGACATTCTTTCTTGCCCGTTCGTAGATTGATGTGATATCCGTTTAGAATATCTTGGAAACTGAGCAAATTCCTTGTATATTTGCTAGAATATAATGCATCATTGATATGGAACCTAGCTAGTTCCATTTGGTAGCATTATTTTTGCTCTTTCGAAGCCTTCAATTAAGTTTGCAGTATTTGATATGGTACTTACATTGGCATTTGTTAATGTCAAATCTATAAAGTATCTTTTATCTCGAAGAATTGTGTGGTTGCACAGTCAACAAGACATACATCACCTTTATTCATCTTAAGATCAATAACACATGGATTTAAGATATAACTAATGAAAACTATAGATAATATAAATAACAATGTAATAGATGTAATAACAAAATGATCATATTTTATTTAATTTTGATATAAGAAGTATCATTCAATAGTAGTGTTTTCATCATTCATTACATAATTCATTTTTTTTCACCAGGACCTCCAAAAAAATCAGTACCATAGTAAGTTAAGTCTAGTCCATTTCTATCAATAAAGTTCATTTTTATCTCTTTTTAATTTTCTTTGATTGATGCTTGGTAGAGGTCGATCAAATGTATGGGCGTACGATAGGTACACAACCAATGCCCTTTCATACCACATCTATGACAATTATTCTTGTAGACCTTAGAAGGTGTATTTTGTATATACTTCCTATTTTCTTGTTTTCATCTCAGTATTATTCCACTTATGGTGGTTTCATGAGGCTTTCCTTTTTTGGGAGTTTCAATGTTACTACCATGAGTACCATGGTATCGGAAATTCCTTCCATGACCATGACCACGTCCTCGTCCATGTCCACATGTTAATCACATTCAATTTAGGGAATGGTTCGAATCCAGTTAGACAAGACTGGTGATTTCTCATCAAGAGCTTGCTATTTTACTCTACAACAAAAAGACATGATATCAATTCAGAGTATTTTTTGAATCTACGCGCTCGATACTACTACTGTATGAGCACATCTGAGGCATGAAATGTAGTAAACGTTTTTTGGCATATCTTGTACGACTTTCTTTACATAGAGCACTTGATTGGAAGAATTTGTAATTTTAAATAATGTGGAGTTATATTCACTAACTGTTTTAAAATCTTGCAACCTTAGTGCATCTAGTCATATCAAGCTTTTGGGAGAATCACAGTTTTTTAGTAGTCATATCTCACTTAAGCTCATTCCTTAAATTAGGGGTCACAGTCGCGTAGAGTATTCACTTTCTAAATCCTCATGGAGTGGTGCCAAAGGAAAATTAGGGCTTTTACGTGATCATGCAGGGAGGCTTCATTTCCTTCTTTGATGGTAGCTATAAAGATTCGTTGCGTAGAAATGTATTTCGACATCGAATCCCAAGATAGATAGTTCTTTACATTGACTCTCAAGTGTCACAGAAACTGAGTTTTGTGATATTTGACATTGTCAACAATCTTTGATATATGATATAGTATTAGAATTGATTTTGACAAATAGCAATATAGATTTTAGCTTACAATCAAAGCCAAATATAATAATAGATATGCAAAATCAAAATAACTCCAACATAGGGTTAAGGAATTACTTTCAGAGCAAACTCGTGTTGATAACTTATTATGAAAATATTATAAAATGAAAAAGTGGAGTAATGTATTACTATTCCATGAGAAAGAGAGAGAGAAAGAGAGAGAGTGGATAGAGAGTAGAGAGAGAATCTTGATAAATAAGAAGTGAGAGAAAATATATGGGAGAGAGGAAAGAGAGGTGGAGATTTCTTTCATTCCCGAAATGTCAAAATAAAAGGGTTGTCTTTATAGGCTTCGATTGAGCTTCATTTACTCACTCTTAATGTGAATAATGAAGGTACATGAATGTATCTTTAACTCATTCGTAGAGTATGAATAAACATATAATATGGTCATTCATTATACATAATGACCCCTCATTTCAAAATAATAATAATAATAATAATCCCTCATTTACAACATAATAATAATAATAGTAATTGAAGGGTTAGATAAATAATAATAATAATAATAATAATAATTGAAGGGTTAGATAAATAGATAAATTAGATAGTTTAAAATAATAGTGATGCTAATGCATTAGTAATAGGATTCATTGGACTGCTTAAAGGATGGTGGGACCATTATTTGGGTCGACAGAGACTATATATTAAATGCAAAAAAGATTATCATTATAGATGAAAATTATATGCAAATCTATGAAGAAGATGTTGTCAATACTTTAATATTTTGATTACAAAACATTTCACAGGAGATCCTCTTTATATTCAAGAACGAACTTCTGAAATTCTCAATAATCTTCGATGTCTGATGCTTCAAGACTTTAAATGGTATAAAGACATGTTTTTAGTAAAGATCATGACCAGGTTTGATTGTAGTGAAAATTTGTAGCTGATCTACCTATATTATTTACAGAAAAAGTTAGATAAAGGATTAGAAATTTATATAATGGTAGAATTCCTTATGAATCATCAACCTATGGCGAATTAATTGCTTTTTTCAATGATAAAGGTTTAGCTCTATGTACAGATCTCAAATTAAAAGGTCAAATGAGAAAACAAAATCAAGATAGCATAAAAGAATTAGGAAAATTCTACTCGTACTATGGTTATGATACGGTAGTAACTCCCTCCAAAAAGAATAAGCATAATATTCCCAAAACCTATAAAACCATGAGTGAGTCAAAATTTAGTAAAAAATATATAAGTCCAAAACCTAAAACTAACAATAAAACAAAACCATCAAATTTTAGGAGAAAAGCGCCAACCTACTATAGATGTGGGAAAATAGGACATTATTCAAGAGACTGTCAATTGGAAAATAAAATTAACTCCTCGGAAGTAAGTGATGAATTAAAACATTTAATGATTAACAAAAAGACAAACAATACTGACACAAGAGAAAATCAAGTGTTAATTACACAGAAATATCAAGTGAAGAATGCAGTTTTGTCTATCTAATTTATTATTTATTTGTTTAAAATAATAGGGATAAGACATTTAAACTTGCTAATTTTTCATCCTTACTTTGTGTATTCCAGAGGTTGTCTAGAATGCATTTTTGTCTTCTGTCTTGATTTTCTATATTTTTATGAATCTGAAAAGAAAATTCACTCTTGGGAATGATTGGAAGGGTAAACCTCCCAAATCTAATTACTTCGGGATCCGTTTGTAAGAAAAATTTGAAAGTTAGTATAATATTTTCAAAATTAGCTTTAGTACGTAGAATAAAGCTATATGATGTTGAATTTCTTATGTTGGAGAAGACATAATGCTTTTTATACTATTGATGCTTGTGCATATTGTCTATGTTTAGGGAAAAGCATTTCAGAGGTTCTTTTAAACAAATGATTGGTTTATTTTGATATCCTTTTAAAAGTTTAAGTTGAAATATTTTATCTTTAGAATTGAACATGATATTTTTTAAGAAAATGTTTTATAAAACGTTTTCTTAAATTATGATCATTTATTATCACAAAAATTTCTGGAGGAAGATGGTTATGGGATAAATAAAAAATTAAGGTGACTTCATGATTTTTTTTTTTTTTTTGGTAAACTATTGTTTCATGTAATCTAGTGATTATAGGATTCTTAGTTAGCTTTAAAATTTTATCAAAAATTTATAATTATTGATTAGTTTTTATAAACCTTTTAGTATGGTAGTATAGCTATATGGATGCAATGTATTATTTTTTGGCTCAAAATATTTAGAAGAATTTATATTTATTTGGAAAAGCGATTCATCAAGATTTAGATCATGAGATAAACTATCTTCACAGTTTTTTCTTTGAATAGAATAGATTTGACTTTGATCAATAGTTAGGGGATAACAAAAAGGAAAATATATAATTATATTTATTAAAGTTTTAGTTTTTATTCCTTGTTTATTCTTTTCAAAAGAATATAACAAAGCCAAAATTGAATTTTTTATAGTTATTCGTTGAGCAAAAATTTGTAGATAATTAGTATGGTAGTATAACTATATGGATGCAATGTATTATTTTTTGGCTCAAAACATTTTGAATAATTTATATTTATTTGGACAAGCAATTCATCAAGATTTAGATCATAAGATAAACTATCTTCACTGTTTTTTCTTTGAATTGAATAGATCTGACTTTGATCAATAGTTAGGGGATAACAAAAAGGAAAATATATAATTATATTTATTAAAGTTTTAGTTTTTATTCCTTGTTTATTCTTTTCAAAAGAATATAACAAAGCCAAAATTGAATTTGTTATAATTATTCGTTGAGCAAAATTGGTAGATAATTAGTATGGTAGTATAACTATATGGATGCAATGTATTATTTTTTGGCTCAAAACATTTTGAATAATTTCTATTTATTTGGACAAGCAATTCATCAAGATTTAGATCATAAGATAAACTATCTTCACAGTTTTTTCTTTGAATTGAATAGATTTGACTTTGATCAATAGTTAGGGGATAACAAAAAGGAAAATTTTAATATGATAAAGTTTTGGTTTTATTCCTTGTTATTCTTTTCAAAGAATATATAAAGCCAAAATTGAATTTTTATAATTATTCGTTGAAGTAAAAATTGGTAGATAATTAAATTGCTTTGGTTAAGGAGGGTAGACTCTGAGTTTTTTTCTTTTATAAATAATAAGATTTAATATACCGATTATTTTTAATTTAAGGGTTTTAACTAAATCTTGAAAACTAATGGTTTCTTGTTGAAAATTTTATTCAAAGTATATTGAATTAATAAATCTTTTGGATTTTCCAAATCATATTCTATAATTTTTATGGGATGAATTTTTTGATTCAATTCTTCTAAGTGTTCAAAAATTCTTATCACATGAGTAAGCATACATTTACGAACAGTGCTATTAATCAATAAACTATTTCTAGAAATTTTGTAGGATTATTCTTTTTGTCCTATGGTACTCTTTATTTTGTTTTCTTTGATTTTGAAGATTTCGACAAATTTTTTGTTCTTTCTTATAATTTCTCTTTTGGGTTGACATGGGTGAATTGTTTTGTAAGGAATTCTTAAAATTAGAATAATTCATACTTTGATGTCTTTTGCTATTTTGAGTAAGAATTTTATTTTTACTATTATGGACTACATACATGCTTTAGATCACTTCTTGCCTTAAGTCGTATACTTTGAATATGATTTTGTTTATAAGGATCCTTTCTGCTAGGCTCTTGGCTTCTAACAATAGTGAAGTTTTGAATAAAGGAACTAAAGACCTCATGTGGTTTAATATGCAAAGTTTGAATGAATATTTTAAGAAATATTTTTTAGTGGGTGTTTCCAAGACTTTACATTTGTTGTTATTAAGAGTGGTGCCTTGAGAAATGTTCTTTTGATTAAGGATTCTATACTCAAATTTTAAATTTTATGAGTAGTGTTTCCGCCTTATTTTTTATAACTAATTAAGTTCTCTAAAGATATTATTTTCTGAATTCTGAACAGACCTATTTTGGCGTATTTTTAAGTTTATGTTTTGACTTAATTATTTAATAGGGGGTTTTCTTAGTATGGTTTGGGACTCTTGATGATTGTTTGGAACAAATCTAGGTTTTTAGGATTCGGACTTTATCTAGCTAGGTCTTGAATAAAATTTGGTGTTTGATCAATAGGGCTTGACTCATTTTGACGATTATTGTGGTTTTGTGAAATTTGTATGGGAATTTCTAACCTTTTTATTTTAAACAATTAGTTAAAAAAGGAGATTGTTATTTTGTTTTGATACACGTATCCTTCATATTGAATTCTAAAAATATTTTTATCTTCTTGAGAAAATGTTTGAAATAGGAGAAAAATAGTCTAATTTTATCCAACTAAAATCAAGGGTAAAAATGGGCTTTTGTTTGAGGGTTTCCTAAATTTGAAAAACTAAAGAAAAAAGGGAATTGTAATTCTTCTTTCTTTCATAGAATTTTCGTATTGTTTTCTCAGAGTATTTCATGAGGTTTAAGGGACCTAAAATAATTTCTTTTGGCATCATGTTGAGTGGTAATTTGTTTTTCATAATTAATGTGGGATGAAAGGAAGGGCTTACTTTCTTTATATTTATTCTTGATTCTATTTATGTATAAAGGGTGATTTTGAGAGTCCTTTTTGAAAGAATAAACGATTACTAATTGACATCTCTCAAATATTGGAATCTTAGGTTGGAAACTTGGAGATAGTTGAGGGGTTTTTAATTGACTTTCTATTTCTAGTAGTTTCCAAGTCTAATTTTTAAACTAGTTATGTAATTAATCTTTGAATCGACATGTGATCAATAAATTTATAAATTTTCAGGATTTCTAAATAAGCTGTAGATAAATCTTTCCTGTACGATAATTGTCTAAATTATAGTATATCACTTGTGTTAATAGACTTTATGTATTATTTTCAACTAGTAAGCTGTTTATAACATCAGTTGCATTTTTTTTTAATAAACTACTGTCTACACTAAAGGATGTGGATGAGCAAGAACTGTTGAAGCGGGCCATGATATCACTTATTAGTATAGAAAATAATCACAACCTAATCTTTTTATCAAATTAGAGATTTCTTTTTTGAATAGGGACCAACAACAAGTGGATAAAAACGGGACTCACCTGCCTTACAACATCGCTCAACTAAGGGTTAACCAAACCATTCAAAGAAAACTCAATTTGATTCGACCAAAGACCACAACTGCAATTATCCACTGTTCCACAACTCGTAATACCCTCACATACAACACCTAAACAGAGCTTGGCTCTAATACGATCTTCCTTTAAAATTTTTTGTGATAATAAATTATCATAATTTAAGAAAGTGTTTTATTAAGCATTTTCTTAAAAATATATTATGTTTTATTCTAAGATAATCTTCAACTTAGATTTTTAAAGGATATCAAAATAAACCCATCATAACAAACATTTTTTGTTTAAAAGAACCTCTAAAATGTTTTTCCCTAAACATAGACAATTATAGGCACAAGCATCAACAATATAAAAAACATTGTCTTCTCCAACATAAGAAATTCAAAATCATATAAGTATTTTCTTATTCTATGTACTAAAGCTAATTTTGAAAATATTATACTAATTTCATATTTTTCTTACAAATGGATCTTAAAAGAATCCGATCTGGGAGGTTTACCCTTCCAATCATTCCCAAACGTGAATTTTCTTTTCGGATTAATAATAATAAAACTAAATCTTTAAGAACTTTTCTGAAAAGTCGAAACTTCGTGATGAAAATGGTATCGGCGGAGTAATGCCACAGGCAACTGTAATTTTGATTATTTCTCGCAATCGCATGCGTCTTCTCTCGTTTCTCCCACCCTGCATGATTCAATAAATAATTAAATAAATGAATATAGATACCACAGTTACATTTTTTTTTTCTTTTTATGGTTTCACACACTTGATCACAGTTGCAAACAAATATTTTCACCACTGTCATCCTCCTCTCACCTGTCTATCACAAATAATTTATAATTTAAAAAAATAAAAAGATAAAACAGTGAATAAAAGAATACATCCATTAATTAGTGCTGAATTTGCATGATCTTGCTGCATAGTCTTTCTCATCACTTGATTGAGAACAACAAATTTTCAGCAAGGAACAACAGCTAACATTTCTATACTCACAGAAGAAAAAAAATATAAACATAAAAAAAAAGGAGCAACATATATATATATATATATATATATATATATATATATATATATATATATATATATATATATATATATATAGCTCTACATGTAACCTAATTACGAGGAAGCTATCATGGACTTGTAAATCCTCAAGAACCAGCCTCTGATCAGATTCTTCGTTTGAATAAGCAAATTGGAACTTGGCGAGCCTTTGGAATCCACTTTCCACCGAAACCATTTCCAGAGCTCATAGCCCCACCTTCCCATAAGTTCAGCATCATGCTCATATATACGCATTCTTAAGCTTCGCTAACAGTTTCAACGGCGAAACCATGCTGGGTAGCTTCGGGATTTGTCTTATCCTCCAAAACCGCCGCTGTTTTCCGCCGAACCTCACCATCTTCACGCTTGGCCTCTTGTTTGCGGCATCCAGTCGTTGGTACTTCCTTCTTCTCCAGTACCCCCGAAAGCCAAGGCCCTTCTGAAACAACTGTAATTCCATTGCTTTCTTGCTTTCTTTCTGTTGTGTAAGTTGAAACTTGTAAGAGAGGTGAAGATAAGTAAAGCTGAAGAGGGGGTTTAAATAGGAGGAGGAGGAAGAAGACTCTGAATTGTGTGGTCTATGGGTGATGAGGACAAAGCTAATTGAAGTTGCGAGGTTACGTGTCTTGCCCGGAACTGGACGCAGGTCCACAAAGTCGGTCGGACCCTCCATCCCCACGTGCGGTAAGCAAGCAGGGTTTCATCCACACAGTCTTCTCTATATTTGAATGTTCAATTAATTAATAATAATAATAGTTAGCAGGTAGTTAGCAGGTAGCCCCTTGACAATAAGTTAATGACGACTTTTTCTGGTCTGGTTTTAGTTTTTAAAAATTGTTTCCTTTAAAAAAAAAATAGACAATATAATGTTTTTTAAATTTGGTGTTATTCATGTTAATTTGATATTATCCGTTTTCTAAATTTGTGTTATCCGTAGTTTACAGAGTTTCCAGACACAAAAAGAAATGATAACCAAACCAAATTTATGGTAACTCTTACAAAGATGGGAAAGGGAGAGGGACGGGTTTCAAAAGGTGAGATCTTATCCCAACCCCTTCCATTAATTTAAATTATTTTTTATCCTCTTCCTACTTAAAATATTAAATGAGGGTAGTTACAGGCGACAATGAAAAATTCTTATGCTTGCCTTAGCATTTATGTTTTTATTTTTTATTACAATAAAATTAATATATATTATGAAAGAATAATTATTATATTTTTATAATTTTATTTTATTACAAATTTTTATCATTATTATTATATATATTAGAATATAAAATAAAATCATTTTTTATATTAAATAATACCTAAACCGTGCTTGACCCCTCAAAGAATACGGTGCGTAATCCTCAGAGCCCAATTATATTAATCTCATACTCATCCCGTCAAGACCGATGTGAAATCGAAACCAAGAAAATTTATCCCGTAACATCCCTTTGTTTCACCCCTACACTCTTCCATATTTTGGAAATATCAATAGATGGTAGCCTCCCGATATGTTATGAGGATTTTTCCTATCTCCTATCCGCAAAATTGGCGCTTTGCTTTTTCCCCAAGTTCAAGAAATCTTAAACTATTGTTTGAAAACGATCCATCAATAATTTGAATATCTAATACTCTAGTTAATAGTTTCCCTTGGTCAAAATTTTTGTTCCTTCAGTCTTCCCTGGATACCCTAACCTTTGACTAAATACCAAATCATTGAAATCAACACAAAACCAATCTTCCTATTCCTTTCCATTTTCATTTCATTTTTCATAAGATTCCCTCCTTGAAGAAACAGCCAAAGAACAATAATGCTCTTTTTTCATACATCCCTTCACTAATGAGACAAGAGCTAAAAATGGATGGTAAAATCATAAATCTTGCTTATAATCAATACGTTTATTGTATTAGTATTTTATTGTTAATCAACCGTTCTTCTTGTCTTAACCCCATGCACACACTTGAATTGTCCAAAAACTTGAAGAAGTCGAATCTTATATTGACCCATGACTCATCCATGATTGTAACAAAAACAAAGTTAATTGATGGTAGAATATGATAAATCATTCTCCTTATCTTATTTTATTATCAATAGATTATATAAGATAAGAGATGCATATATCATCCAATCTTTCTTCAAAGATTAATTATATAACTTATTTATTTTAAAAAAGAAAAATTTAAACTTGTTTACAAATTGGCTTAATCAAATGAGACCGTACTATAGAAGTTTACCTGAGTAGGTCATCTAAGGAATGGATAAAGTTATCATAGTTTCAGTTATTGGAACACTTGTGATTATTTGAGTGATTGATTCAGATTTGATTTCAAAGAAGATCTTTGCACAGTAAAGAAGATTCAGATTTGACTTTCAAATAAGATCTTTACACAGTAAAGAAATTATTAGACAATTAAAAGGTACTGAATGACGATAGCTAAAGATAATTCAGAAGAAAACAAGTATTAAATTAAAATTTGATGATGCATGGTATGATGCAGAGTAGTACATGAAATCTGGAAAATCTTAGAAAACCATTTTTGACTATTATTTTTGGAAGACTGGATTCTTCGTACAATGAGAAACTGGTAGGTAAAAAAACTTAAGAAATTAAATCAATAAAAAAATTAAATTAAAATCGAACTAAAAAAATAGATTAATCAATCAATTCAATTTTTGTTTTTGTTTTATACAATTATCAATTTCGGTTTAGTTTTACTTTTATAAAATATAAAAATCGTGGTTTTGATTAACCAACCAAAAAACAAACAAAAATATAAATATTATACTAAAATTATAAAATATAATGTATAGAATACATATTATGAAAATAAAGTTATATATAAGTCAACATTATGTATAATTTAAATTCCATGTATATATATATATATATATATATATATATATATATATATATATATATATATATATATATATAAATAATATTATAAAGATGATATCGATATTTTATCAATATAATTAAGCTTTAATATTCATAATTTCTTAAATTTTTTGGATAAATTATTATAATAATTTTGTTGGTTGGTGGGTAATATTAATATTTTAATATAATGTTTGCTTTTGAAACTAGAGGAAGACATTATGCATCATATTTCATAGTTATATACTTATATTAGTAGTATGAAGCAATATATAATATAAGATTCTCTTTGGATCTATCTAATCTCATCAAACCAAAGCATATAGGTTGTGATTATTTTGGATGTAGTTTTTTTTTATTGAACTTGTTAAAACATGTTGTTGATTAAAAAAAAAATGCATCGTGATTAAATTATCTAATCTTGTCATTTAAGTATATTATTTATATGTATTATAAATGACAAATTATCGTAGCATGAGATTGTAAATGAATTAATAACAATTTACTGCATTTTTTGCTGTATTTTATTGTATTTATAGTAGTGGAATTTGGCTTTTTAATATACAATCATGAGAATTATAAATTTGTTTTTAATTTTGATTAACCAAAACCGATAAATGGTTAATCGAAGATTCGGTCATAATGTTTATGATTACAGTTTTTAGTTTACCTATCCAAACATGTCCAACATAATCAACCATGAAAGACACTACGTTCTAAATAAAATAATGGGCTGGCTCTATGAATGCTGGCCAGGGTGGACTTGGCAACAACGGCAGGTATTCAAGTTTGAATAAATCCATCTAGATGATTGACGGCATAGCGTTGTTTTAATAATAAATAGGGTTGACTAGTAGCCACCTACCAAAAATTTCATATGGAAATGTCATAAGACATTTGACGAAAGGAGACACAAGATTTTCTTTCACTGTTGGTTGCTGAAGTTTTTAAGATTAAGATAAATTTTGCTTCTTTTTTTACAGTAATTTGTTTTCAGTATTGAGGTGGTTTGTTTTCAAGATTGTGTATATTTTCAGCTTTCTTGAGCGAGAGAGAGAGAAGAGGGAATTTATAGAAAATTAAAATATTTAATTTTTGCTTTTTAAATGTTTTTTAAATATATTTTTCTATTAAAAATATATATTCAAATATGAAATAATCATATCTTATAATTTAATTGAAACTCTCATTATTCATATTAATTAAATAATATATATATATATATATATATATATAATTTTATTTAAAAAATCATTTTTCACAAAATTTAGATACAAGTTAAAAGATTGCTTTTTAAAAAAAAAAGAAAAGTAAATAGTTAATCCTATTAAGCACTGAACAAAAAAACATTAAGTAAAAAAAAAAAAACATACGCCACGTAAGAATATGTCACAGGTGTATAAAAAAGAATATTCGCATTAATAAGCTTTCAGCAAGTATTCAACACTGTGGTTGTAATAGTAATAATGGCAATAATTAAAAACTATTTAAATTTTGTGAGTACTAGAGATATAAAATTTTAAAAATATATTTCATATTAATAAAATCTTAATTATTAAATTTGTTTACAACCTCAAATAAAATAAAAATATTTTGTTTTATAATTTTCTTCTTATCCGGATTAGTTCTTTCTGTGTGTGTACAATCACTTCAACATGCAGACTTTTGACCCGGCAACATATGACATGATGACGTCAGTATTGGAGAACTTTGTTGTTTTTGGCAAAAAAAAAAAAAAAAAAAAAAAAAAAAAATAGGTAGATGATGCTACGTCCGAAATAAACAAGCCCAAAAAGTCAATATTCAAACATTGAATTTATAATTTACTTAACTATATTCGAATTGACCATGAGAACGTCAGTAAATATTCGAAAACTTTGTTGTTGTTGGCAAAAAAATAAAAATAAAAATAGATGGATGATGCTACGTACGAAATAAACAAGCCCAAAAAGTCAATATTCAAACATTGAATTTATAATTTACTTAATTATATTCGAATTGCACTTTTATCTATTTTTTGTTTTATGTATTTTTTTTACACTACAAATGATTTTTTTTTTGGCTCAAATGACATTTGAATAATTATTGGGTTTTAAGTAGTAAAATAAGTACAATTGATATGTCAATCTGGAAATCGAGTCAATGATTATTCGAAGTTCGCGATAATCGGTCAATAAAATGGTGAAAGCGACATTCGAAAATTTTGTTTAATATAAATGTTCGCTTCGTAATGGTGAGAGCATTATAAAAATAAGTGGATGAAACTTTTCCAGACTCAAGTCATGACACGGCCTGACATAATTAGTTATTGTTAATGGATAAATGACGAAGCCGATGCTCTGGTAGATGCATGACCGAGTTATAGGAGAAGGTGGGTTGGAGCGGAGTTATTGAATGCATAAAATGGCTCGACGAACGAGGATCAACAAATCGATCATCCAGCCGGGCTAACGTAGCATTTCAACATTTTTTTAGTTTGTCTACAAGTTCATCAGCCATCTTTTCAGATTCTAACTTAGTTTTAGATATTTAAGCATTTTATTACTTTAAAGCTTTGTTGTAGCATTCGTTTAATTTTGATAAATGGAAATTTGTTATATTCAAGCTAGTTAGGTATGGTTTTTATATCGAACTTTCCCGATATGGTCGATTTTCGGCGTTTTGGCTTAGATTAAGGGTATCCGAGGAGCCCGAGGTCCGTTTTTCGGCTCAGAGCATGAGTTAGATTTATTAGTTTTAGTTTGGAAATCTTATGAATTTCCTAGCTCTTGGCGTTCGCTAGTCGTTCTTTTGTATGTTGGACCAAATTAAACATTTTTTAGCTGCCGGTTTACATCTTTGTGGAACATTGATACATATTTCTGTTTTGTAGGTTCAGTTGTGCATATTTCACGGTGGGACATGCTTTTTGCTGAAGAATGCCACCAAAATTGAGTAAGACAATTGTAGAATCTCCGAACTCAGGATTTAATGTCGTAGAAGCAGCACATGAAGGAAGAGTTCCAGCCTTGGTGGAATAGATAGAGAACTTGTTGAATTTTCCAATGCGACAATAGGGGAATCGATCCAACAACCCAATTGAACAAGTGGAAGGAAGAGGTGCATGTAATGTGGACGTCTTTATTCTTTTACTCTAATTAATGAATTTTGAACTTCGTACGAGAAATAAAGAGCTTGACGAGTGGTCATGATTACCATTATGGAAGAAATGAAGTACTTTAGAAAAGGGAACGAGCAAGGCAAAGTTGCTTCTAAGCGAAGGCGACTTTCTAATGAACTCGGTGGGGGTGGGCGACGTGCGAGGCATGCGGGAGCGGGTGAATTTCCGCGGCTCACATCGAAGAGGTTAGATGCCTTCCTCCCCATGAGAGGAAGGTACTGCGGAAGAATTTATAGCAGGGAAAGACTTAATGCAGCTAGTACCATAGCCCCTCAAAGGATTTTTACTCAGACCAATCCAATTACACAACCTAGAGTATATGAAGAAGACTTTTCTTTCAATGGAGCCCTAGGGGGCATCCTGTAGCCACCTACAGGAGTAAATGGTAACTGAGGATAACAAGTTCAACAAGTTCGTCAACAAGTTCAATTAGTTCCTCAGGTTCTTCAACAGGTTCAACAAGTTCCTTAATAGCCTCTCGTGCAACCAACTGCAATACCAGATTTAAGGGCAATCAGAGAGGTAGTACAAGAGTTATATGGGTCAAGCCTCATGCAAACTGGCCTCCCTGATTTCTCCTTGTTCTCTAGAGAATATGGCCAATCCACCCTGAAGCATGTTGCTAGATTCACTATGCAATGTGGGGAGTTAGCTAACTATGAGAATTTCTATCATTTCATGCTTAGACTGCTTCCTAACTCTTTGATAGGGGCATCATTCACTTGGTATACAACATTACCAAGGAACTCCCTACAAAGTTGGCAAGAGATTGAAAGGCAGTTCCATACTCAATTCTTCAGAGCTTAGCCTAAAGTATATATGCATCACAGAACTGTCCAGAGTGACTCAAAGAAATAGGGAGACAACTTATTTGTTCATCTCCCGTTTCAAGAATATGAGAAACAAATGCAAGATCCATCTTCTAGAGATAGAGTACGTGAAAATGGCATAAAGAGGTTTGGATAATGAGTTGAGGAAGAAATTCCAAGGTATGAAATTTAGAGATTGTTATGAACTTCTAGCTATGGTGACAGAATATGAAGAGCTACTAAAGGAAGAAAGTTATTGGAGGAAAAAGTCCATGGGAACCTATTGTCAAGAGGTGAACTAGGAGGAAGTAGTGGCAGATCTATCTACTATAGGGACATTCACCTGTCCTCTTTTGGTAAAAAGGCGTGTGTGGAAGAGGCAAATTGTTGTCTGGTCGATATCTTTTGAGTTAGTGAAGACAAAGAAAATATTTGATTTCCTAGTGAAAGACAAATTCATTGCCTTCCTGAACCATGGATCCCCGATAAGGGCCAATTGGGGAAAGACTTCTTTGCAAGTACCCTGATTCATGGAACCATCTTCTTTAATGCATGTTAGGGTTTCGAGAAATGTCATGCGAGACGGGATCGACAAAGGGATCTGTTGATAGACCAAAACACGTATCTTTAATATATCATCGGTGTCGGGATTTATTAACTAATCACACGTGACGATGCCATAAAACTTGTTGCGTGAGACGAATGCCATATCTGCAGTTTATAACAAGTTACGAAGAACTATTATCTAATCCGACACCCTTGTAGCAAAACTTATTGACATTATACTATATAAACCAAAAATCTCTTGATCATCGTTTTAGTTTGGTTTTGGTACGATATTACTGCGAGTGCACGAGTCGACAAGTAATAAAATGGATTTAAGTCCGGATATCGATCCGAGATCTCGAAAATTTTAAATATTCTGCGAACTACTTTCGATTTCCATACTATTTGGACCCTGAATGATAGTAGGATCCGATTAAGGTCTTTGGAAAATTAAGCGAACAAGGAAAATGGCCGGAATGAACGATAAAGCGGAAGACCAAAAAGAATAAAGAATAATTAATAGAAAGAAAATAAATGGAAACGAATGGTTATCTTTTGGAGTTCCCCATCGAAATCTTGTTATAGTGATATCGATTCGCGTAGTTATGGCTGATAAAATTTCTTAATCATTTCGGGGTTTCATCATCCCGAAAGCGGTCGCGGTCGCGTTTGGATCTCACACTCCACATTTCATTATCTAATTTTTGACCTGATTCTCGAATACGGGGAATGAGATAACTACTAAAGGGATTTCCTTAATCACGGGTATTTTTCTTTTGCAATACTTCATACCCATTTTACCAGGATTTGTAAACCTTGGCTCCCCGAGTTATCGATTCGACGAGGATATCTGACTTCCGGGTTGTTTCTTCCTCGAAATTAGAATGATCACCCTCTCCTTGATTGAATCGGTAGCAGAGTTGGCCTCCTTTATCGAATTAGAGGTGAACTCTTTGCTTGTTTAAATTTGATAGCTCGTTCAACTCGTTCTTGATTTCAAGTGAGAAAGATTTATCTAAATCAGCTTGCAAAGCTCAGCCAGATCTCAAATAGTAGGTTAATATACCTTGAAGAAATGTTCATAACTCCAGGAATGTCTTCTCTGTGTCCTTTCGGAGGACCTCCTTGAAATCGAAGCGATTAAACCGTCTTAAGCGGGGTATAAGAGGCGATGTTCGATCAAAACATTAAACCCCGAACGAAGTAAATTCTGGCGAAATTCACAAGGCTGCTGGAAACAACTACGGGAAAGATAATTTTTAGTATAACATTTTTCAGTGGAGTTAGGTTCCTCAATTCTGCGAATTACACCTCTGACATTCCTCGATCTAAGAATAACGCATTTAATTTGGAAAATCCGAATTCGAAATTTATGAACTTCAACATTCAGTGGTAATTTGAAAAATTGGAGTGCGTTCGACTTTGGCTACTTGATAACATCGATTCCGAGAAAATAAAGAAAGCTAGAGCGATAAATCTAATCTAATCTCTAACTATCTGACATTGAAGAAAAATAAAGAAAGAAAGAAAAATAAAGAAAAATAGGCCTTGTTATCCGGTCCTGCGATGCGTAGCGGCGAATCATTGCTTTCCATAATACGGATAGGCTGGCGTATTTATAGGAGTTTTCAATTGGGCCCTAATTCCCGTCACGGTCTTTGTGGATTCCAAAGTTAGTTGGCCCGTGTTGCAGTTCAAGTCGCGACCTCGATTCCTTGTCGCGACATCATCAATCGCGACCTCGATCTCCGCGTCGCGACCTCGACTTCTTGTCTATGCGGCCTTGGGCCGATCATTAATGATGTCGACATCATTCTCTTATCCGCGACATCGACTACGTCTTACTTGAGGCTTCACTTGTTGCTCGATGTCGACGTCATTCTCTTGTCGTGACATCAACTAAATAATGCATCTTTCAGCGATATCTTGTGCCGGCGATCTCGATTATAACGTGGCGGCGTCTATATATTGCAGTCTTCATGATGGCTTTGGTGTCGTGACTTGGCCTCTTGTCGTGACCTTGACTAAATGGTCGGCTTCCAAGCGGAATCTTGATGTCGCGACCTTTGTCCCTTGTCGTGACATCCGATTCTTCGACTCATCGTGGTTCTGATGTCGCGACATCGATCTCTTGTCGCGACATCGACTTAGTTCTCTGGAGCCTTCAAGCGGTTTGCTCTTGGTGTCAAACTGACAATCTCTTGTCGCGACATCTAGTCAAGCCCTTCTTGATTTCATTGGTCTCTCAGATGTACGACCTCGATCTCACGTCATGGCCTCGGCTCGTAATGTATATGACGTTCGCTTGTGGCGGATGTCGCGACGTATTGATCTCTTGTCGACCTCGGCTTAGGATCTGCGGGTTTCAACTGTTTCTCATGATGTCTGACATCAATATGTTGTCGTGACATCAAGCGGTCTTGCATGCTGATCTTGTCACCACTTGTATCTTTCCTTTGATTGCTCTTGCTGTCGCGACATCAATCCCTTCTCGCGACATCACTTCATGACTCTGCAGCTTTGAACTATGGTTCTGATGTCCGACTCATAAGCTGGTGTGTAAACCCCAGCGCAGCATTAGTTAGCGGTTGCTTTCATTTACGCCTGTTATTTTACGCATTTTTACTCACTTGATTCTTTGCATTTTCTTCTTTCTTTTATACTTCCTGCAAATAACAAATTTGGTGAGTTTCTTCATATCTCTGCATCTTAATTATTCCTTTTTACATTAAAATCAATAGAAAAATGGACTAAAAATAGATTACTTTTAAGCTCATCAAACTCCCAAACTTAAGTTTTCTTGTCCCTCGGAGCAAAGAAAAAGAATTGTTTGTCCTCAAACAAAATAAAGAAAAATTTTAAGGACATTTCTCACGATTCATTACGCGGTGGCATTGATTTAATTGAAATGCAATGTGCATAATTTTCTGTACATTTGCTTCAAGTCCGAGTTGAGGTTGGTCTCTCTTTATACTATGCAAAACTAAGCGTTGTTGTTTACAAACAACATACTCATTGGATCTGTTGAATAATAGATTATTTTCCTTTCTTCTTTTTTCATCTTGAGTCATTTAACTCCTAAAGTCCTTCACAATTTTGATTGTTCTGTTCTTCCAAATTCCATAGCTTGTTTTCATATTGATCTCCACTAATGTAGGTGATTTCGGCCTTCAAGATCGTCAGGTCTTTTGGGCTTATATTGTTAGGCACAGGTAATGGGTAGGATGGAAGAATTTTAGGTTAAGATTACCTGAACCTTTTCTCTCCTCTTCGCCCTTTCTTTCTTGTAGTTTCTGCAATAAACCCCCCAAACTTCATGTTTGGGACATCTCTTTATTTCTTCAATTCCAGAGCTGTATGCCTGTTCTCACTTGTAATTCCATTGGGAAACTTCCTTGTTTGTCAACTTCGGGGATAGTGCAATGTTTAACTTTTTAGGCTTTCTTACTCTTAGAACTTTGGGTTAGTAGCTCCATACCGGATGCATTAGGAGTGCAGGTGTTGAAACACCCCTAAGAACTTAATTGTTCAAGAGAGTTAGGCCACAAGATAAAACTTATCCCTATAATCTTCCTTTTCTATTGCATTTTCTGCTCTTTGTCTTTTTCTTTTCATTCCCTTTTTGAGTTCCTCAAAAATATATACTCCCCCAAACTTCATTTCTTTGTTCCTCCTTGAATTCCTGGGTAATCATAGGTTCTTTGCGGGGATTGATGTCTTAGGATGAGTTAGGGTTTCCATTGAATCTATTTTGAAAAATAGGCTTGTTGGCTCAATTTGCGGAACTCTTTTGTATATGCGTGACATATGAATAGGGATAAATTTAGATAGCTCAATGTCGAGTCTTTGCATCATCTCTTGTCATTTGTATCACCTAGGATTTCGCCTCGACCAATAATCCCAACAAATTTGCAGAATTTGGTTGAACGATTGTGACTAACCATGAAGTACCTTGACTCATTTTGTTGATGAGTATTTAAATTAATTGATATTCATAGGTTCCTTGACTTATTGTTCATACCCTGAGCTAATATGTTTTGTTCCTTCTAGTGTATTACCTTCCTCAATTCTGGACTTATCAGCTAGACTTAAGTAACTTTTGCACCTTGTGTTTCAATCAACTGTATTCATTTGGCCCTTATTCTACATTTCAGCTCATTTTCTAATCTATTTACTTCAGTAAATTCAGCTCATTACATCTCGTGGTTTGATACGGAACTAATTTCTACTTTAATTTCCTAATCATGCAATCATAAAGCAACACAATCATAGGTCAAACAAATTCAAAATAGCACCTGACAATTCGTTAAATTTCTCATTTTATTGCGAGTTGATTGCACCAGTTGGATATACGGTATGGGATAAGGATGGTAATGAAAGTTAGGCGGGGAAAAGATCTTATTTTTTTCTTTTGAAATAGCCGGGAGGCGAAGATGTTGGGGGATCTAGGTCTAATGTACCTAAATGGGGTGAGATTCGAATTTTCATTTCTCTTCTTTCTCTTCTTGGTTTCCTTCTGTTTGTTCTTCAATAGAAAATCTCATTAGAATCAACCTTTTTATTCAACTCATCCTGCCCCTCTTTCCCGAAGCCATTCATTGTATTCTCCATTTCGATCATAACCTCTAGGAATTTGGCAAGATTGTTGTTAATCGGATCTAGTTTCAAGCCATTCTTTTTGCTGTAAGTTTCTGTATCTTTTTAGCTCTTGTCTCTATCATCGATCTATTCTCGAAATCTTTACGTAGAGACTTGTATAAAAACTTGAATCCTTTGATTTGCTCCCCCTTAGGTGGCTTCACAATTACGTATCTCTTTTCTTTGCTCCGGTTTAGAGTTGGGAATCACACTCAGGTGGTTGTTATAAAAGCTTCATGGCGAGTTTGAGTTTATGTAGCGGTGTGATCTCTTTCGCCATTTCTTTCTTCGCTCTTCCCCTTCTTTGTGAAATTTTCCCATATGTTTCCTCTTACGTTCGGCTCTTCACCCCCTTCTTGTTCTCTTGTAGCTCAGCTTCATGCTCCTTTGCTCTGTTGCTTCTTCTTCCCCCTTCTTTGGGTCTCTTCTTTTCAGTGCTTTTTCATAAATGCTTTCTTTGAATTCTACTGTGAGTTTTCCTCCTTCTCTTTCATCATTCTCTTACTGCATGGCATTGAGAGCTTCCGATGTCGGCTGTTCTCTTGTATGCTCGCCAGGCTTTCTCCGTGTTGGAAGTTTGCATTACCTTGTGGAGGAAGAAATGTGCAAAGGATGGAGAAATGCGATGGGCTGCCCAGCCGTCTTGCCTGCATTGTCTGCAAACATGTAATCATTATTGTCAGGTGAGTTTTCTAGGTGCTCTGCTCCTTGATCATCAACCCTCTAAGTCTCCTTTTCTGGTTCTTCAGTTTGGGCTTCATCTCTGTTCTTTACCAGCACTCCCCTTTTCTTCGGGTTTCTTGGTCCACTGTAACTCCTGTCGGAAGAGGTGGTGGCTTCACCAGGTACTTCTTCTTCGATTCCCGATTCCTTTCACTGACCTTCAAGCACGGGAGTGATTGTTGTTGGGTGAATAAGACACTCTTTTGTTCCCTTCATGATACCTCATGATAGAATTCTCTATGATAACTCCTATATTGATCTTGTACCCTTTGAGTATGGCATACAGCAACGGCTTTCTTGTTCTCTCCTTTGTGCACATGTTTTGTTAGGACAACGAAGCCGATAAACCATACCTTAGCCTCTTGATGGGCTTCCTGCATTCCTTGTTCTTGGCCTTCCTTCTTCTTGGTTCAACTGCACTTTACCGTTAGTGAGCTTCTTGGCAATCTTTCGAACTCTTAGTTTTCCAATTTCTTGAATTTGAACCATGTTTATGCCTTTGCCATGCCATGAGCCTAGTTGATGGCCTTGGCCGTATGAGACTCGAACTCCTCCCCAACAAAAACGACTCCATCCTTCCTTCCTACCATATTTGAATAAAACTCTCTTGCAGTCTTGTATACCTGATTTTGGTGTCTTGAGGAGCTCTCCCATCCTCTGCCTTTCTATCATCTCCTTGAAAGGAGTATGAGGTTTTTAGATCTCCTCTCTGTGACAAACCCCTTGTTAGCATAATACTTCTTCCACTTTGGGAATAAGCTTCGTGAGGCAAATCTTCTACTTCTTCTTCTTCTCTCCTCTTTCCTTTCCACTTTTCTGCTCTTTCTTGAGAGATTCTGGGAGCTTGGGTGTTTCTAATGTCACCTCTCCTGCTTGTTCTTCTGTGAATCTCATCTAGCGTTCTCCTTGGCGAGTTTCTTCTTCGATTGTTCTGTTCCTCGTAATCTCGTCTAGGTTGCAGGGACTAGATTTAGAATTTCAGCCATTGGAAGCTTGAAAAGCTTTTAGAGGTTTGGAACATTGGAGTTTTAGGGGTTGAGATTCGAAGGAAGGCAGTGAATAATAGTTATGGGTTAGGTGAATGAGAAAGTTCTCAGCGAGTTGCAGATTCAATCAATGTTTGTGGGCTATTAATGCTTCAATTAAGACATGTCGCGACTTAGTCCTTTCTTTTATTTGAGATCATTAAATTTAGGGCTTTTAGTGAGTAGTTGGCACTGTGCTTCACTTCCCATGTGGCGACGAGCCTAGAGATGTCGCGACAATACAAGGTTTTCTAGGAATTGTTTGATGTGGCGACATCCTTTTTCCATTTGAAACTTAATTCCAGCATCGCCAATTTCTAGTGGTGTCGCGACATATGCCTTCCTTTAATACACCCAGTTGCCGCCTAGACAGTCACGCGACGCTCCGATGTTTTGTCGACATGGCAACTGTCGCGACATAACCTTCTGTCGCGCCATAAATAACTAACTCGATGATTTGAAGCAGATTCTCTTATTGTTCCTAACCCATTTAGACATCTCTTGGGCATATTTTGTGAGATTTAACAATTAATTCAAGTATTTCCTACGAATTGGAGTTAGGGAAGGTTACTCCTTTTTCTCATGTCACGACTCCTGCAACGGGTTCTTTGGAATTATTCCTGTAGTTGCCTTGCTAATCATGTCTTTAAACCTTGCAGAAGATCACTGCAATATTTAAGAAAAATCTAATTAAACTACAATCGATTTCTAGAAATTAAATCTATCCTTCTAAAAACAAATCTGACCTAATTTATCAGCAACTAAAAGAAAAGATAATTCAAAACTTAAAACCAGAAATTAAATCTTTATGGGTTGCCTCCCGTTGATTTCTTTCAGTTTTGAGTCCTTATTTGGACTTCTTTGTTGTGGTACTTCTTTCTTTTTCGAGGAACCGGTTGGAGTTCTTCATTTCCTCTTCCCTTTGTTTAGATAATGCTTGAACCTTTGTCCATTGACCTTGAATTCTTCCCCATTATCAGTCTTGATGTTCTTTGCTCCAAATGTAGTCTTTTGATACCATTGTGTATGGCGCTCCGATTGGATTTTAATTTCCCTGGAAACAACCCGGTCTAAATTCGCGAACTGTTCCCAATTCTGAACTCTTTTTTTCGAAATTCTACGATCGTACCTCTTTGTCTTATCTTTGTATATTCTAGCGTATCATAGGCTTCATTTCTCAGTTCTTCCAATTCGAATGATTAGACGATCTTTCTTCCCTTACTGACCTTAAATCAGTTTAACTTCTTGATGGCCTGTGCCTTGTATTCTAATTCAAGAGGTAGATGACATGGTTTGCGAAACAACTGTATGGGGACATTCGATAGAGGGTCTTGTATGCGATCTGTAAGCGAAAGTGCATCATCAAGTTTGGAAGACCAATCCTTCACGCCCAGGCTCACAGTCTTTCAAGTATTCTTTTGATCATAATTGGAAATTTATAACTGTCCATTGGTGGGGATGATAGGCTAAACTCATTACATGCTTGATCCCATACACCTCATGAGTTTGAAAATATTTTGTTTCAAATGAGTTCCCCCATCACTAATGATAGTTAAGGGGTTAAAATGCGCTCCGAATATTCTTTTGCAGAAATACAAGCGTATTAGCATCATTCCTTGGACCGATACTTTGCTTCCGCCCCATTTGGAAAGCGTAATCTACTGCTAGCGGTATGTATAGGTTTCCAGTAGTGAGTGAGAAAGGTCCCATAAATCATTCCCCCGAACATCAAAATTTGTATCACCATAATACCTTTTAGGGGCATTTCATTCTCTTCTTGTGGCTAATCCTTTGGCATCTATCACACAATTTAACCCTGCAGCAATCTCTGAGAAGATAGTGGGCGATAAAATCTGATTGATATCTTGTGTTTGTTCTTTGGAAAAATGTCCCCCGTATGGTGATGACATTCATTTAAAATGTTGCCTTGTTCACCTTCGGCACATCTTCTTATTATCATGTCGTACCTCTTTTGAATAATAATTGGGTCATCCCAATTATAATATCTGTTTGTTAGTCACGGTTCCTCTTGTTGGTAGATTTGAATTACGAAGGCATTACTCCTGAAGCGAGATAATTCACAATATCGACATACCATGGAAGTTGGAAGGAAACCTTAAACAATTGCTCATCTGTGATTCTGTTAACATCACATTTTCTTCTTCATCAACTGCTTATTTCTACTCTTATTAGTGATCAGCTGCACATTGTCACATCCTTTATCCTTGATTCCAAATCAAGCTCACTGCAGCAATGACACCCACCTTATCAATCTTGGCTTGCTTCCTTTTCGACATCAAGTATTTGATTGCTGCATGATCAGTGTGAATCACCACATGGGATCCTAAAATGTATTGCCTAAATTTTTCACAAGCAAATACTATGGCTAGCATCTCCTTTTCGGTTGTTGAGTAGTTCTCTTGTGCTTCATTGAAGGTCTTACTAGCATAGTATATGGCCCTGAATACTTTCTCTTTTCTTTGCCCCGGCCACGGCTCCGCAAAATCAGCGGCATCTACATTTATTTCAAATCCGATCCCGTGCGGTGTAGCCATTATAGGTGCTGTGCCGATTTGAGCTTGATTTCGTGAACGTGCTGCGGAGTCATCGAGGTGAACCTTGTATCTTTTTCGATGTCTGCATAGTGGTCTTATTTATTTTTGAAAAATCTTTGATGAATCTCTGTAAATCGGCTATGCCCCGAAGCTTCTTACTCGCTTTTCTTGTAGTAGGTGGTGAAGTTTTGATAATGAATTACCTTGAATTTAGTCCTTCTGAATCCCGGCCCGGTATGCCCCGAACAATTCATACGTCACCATAAAATGGCATTTTCCCCGATTCGATGCTATTTGTTGTCTTGCTTTGTCGTTAAAGAAATCTTGTTTCGGATTATTTAAGCGTGATCAAGGCTGGATCCATACCTGATAAAATCATCCGTAAATTTCCATCACTTCTTGACGAATGAGAATATGGACATCATACACCTCTGGAATATGTTTGGGCATTACATAACCCAGGCATCCTTACGTGAGGTACCATAAGGGCATGTGAATGTGGTCTTCTCTTGATCTCGGGTGCAATAGAATTTGATTGTATCCACGAATGCCCATCCGAGAAAACAAAAGTGAGGGTGTCACGCTGCTTGTCGACATACGCGATCAATGAAGGGCAAAAATAATGCCTTTAGTTCTTTGTATTCAACTTTACGTAATCATGCATACCCTCCACGTCGCAATCCTTTGTTCTTGTTGGAATCGATTCGTTTTTCATTTCGATCACGGTAAACCCCACTTTCTTTGAACCACATGGGTAGGCTGCTGGTATACGAGATAGCATAGATAAAACGGCATTACTTGATTTGAGTATCTCCTTTACGACTACTTTCCTTCATCAACTGGATTTAGTCTCCTCACGGTGTTCTACGGATGGTTTTGAAGTCTCTTCTAGCGAGATCTTATGCATGCGAGTGTGGGTGATACCCTTCGGGTTCTGATGGACTGACTAAGCGATTCCTTATGCTTCCTTAATATTTTCGGTAATCTTTGTTCCTCGGACCTCACTTAGTACATTTGAAATGATCCTTAGTTTTTCTTTGGTAATTCTAAGTAAACATACTTTAAATGACATGACAACTCTTTCAAAACTAGCCCATACTGTCTTTGGTTTCTTGATGAATTCCTCTTTTCAATATTTTCCCATTATCGTTTACTGTTTTGCTTGAAGCTCAACACGGTTTATAGAATGAAAAGCTATTGTATGGAAGTCGGAATAGACATCTTGTTAGGAATTCATCTCTTTTTCATTGATAAAAACTGGAGTGTTACAATCATGGTTAATATCAGGATTGGAGGTATAGACAAAATCAGCTACATTGCAACTTTCCTTGTCTCTCGTTTGGATGCTTTTCATACTTTTTATCAAGCAGCAGCCGCTTTCTCCAACCCTCAAGGTAAGAACTCCGCATATCAATCGTATGTGCCTGGGGTGAGCAGGGAATGGTCTTCCCAATAGTTGTGGGTACTTGGAGAATCTTTCTTCCATGTCCGTAATGATGAAGCTCCATCAACAAACTCCCAATGCTGACCAAGACATCTTCAATGACTCCTTCAAGTTTTACCATCGATCCGGTCTCGCCATTTGAAGAGTAATAAGATGTGGAATAAGCTCCCCCAAACTTAGTTTCTTGGCAACAGATAGAGGCATCAAATTGATACTAGCTCCTGAGTCACAGAGAGCTTCCTGGAATTCAATTCCTCCAACGATACAAGGGATCGTGAAACTCCCTGGGTCCTTCATCTCATCGGTAATTCCTTTCGACATCGCAGACCGCAAGTGGCAAAGTGAGATCTACTATTCCTTCCTCTACTATTTTTCTTTTCGTCAAGATGTCCTTCGGGAATTTTGCATAGAGTGGCATTTGAGTTACCATCAAAAGAAAAGGCATACTTATCTCTCCCACTTTCCGAAGGTTTTCAAAACTCAGAACCGGCCTCCTCCATCCTCGACTTCAGCCTTTGTGGAAATGGAATCGTAGGCTTGATCCTTGATGTTCTTCCTCTCTATTCTTTCTTTTCATTTTTCCATTCCTCTTCCTTCGATCTTGCTACGCCTTTGTTGTCGCCATTTTTCTTCATCTCTTCTATCTCCTTCCCACTCCTAAGCCGCATACCTATGCGCCTGGTTCTTCCTCAGATCACTTGGGAAGGCATCTTTCCTCCGGGCTGCACTGGGGTGGCCACCGCCTCTACTGTGTCTCCCAAGTTCTTCAGTGGATGCATTGGTGGTGTTCCTGTACCTGAATTGGTATGGGCTTGCTTCCAACTCGCAAACTTGGTTCATGGAGGTTAAACAAATTTCTTATTATCCCTCATGAACCGGCAAGATCTGCCTCTTCAAAAGATCGGGCCCCTCCGACCCTCCGACCCGATATTCGCTTCTCGTGCCTGCCTCCGCTTCGCCGCCGAACCTTGGTGGCCGTTGATAACCCCGTGGAGGGTTCTCACGATACTCGGGCTCAGAAGCCCCTCCACCATAAGAGAAATTTCACGGTTCCTCAACATTGGTGATAATGGGCCAAGGTGTTAGTATTATTTGAAATGGTAAGCTTTGGCTCAATCTAAATAATTAACCTTCATCATAAAGTTCTTCAAGCATTCTCTCACAAGACTTCCCTTCATTAACTCCCTTTCAATTGCTCCTATTTCATGAGCAAGGTGTGTCTTTCTTCGCTGTCCAACCCGTGCATAACGGCAATTCAACTCTGGGCTTCTCCATGCATCGCCATCTCATGAAGCCCCACATGATCCCCTTCATTGCTTCCTCTTGGAAAGCTCGTATGAGCTTTCATGTTACATTTAGCCGTGTCTTCAATCACTTCATTTCTTCAAGACTTTTTCGCTTGAATGTCTTGCACAAAGATGAAGCATCAATGATCCCTTTTGATATATCATTCAAGGCATGATATACAATGTCCATCCGAAAGCCATCTTATCCCAGCGCATTGACATCTTCTCAAAGAACGCTTGAATCTTTCCCCAAGCTATATTGCGCTTTCATCTTCCCCCGCGAACACAATGATTTCCTTTCGCGCGAGGCTAGAAAGAATCTACTCTGGCAGTTTCACTAATTTTCCTAAGTATCAACAACCATATGGTAAAGATTCATACCATGTAGCCGCCAGATTCCTTAGAGAGAATGGGAATAGATGCGCTTTATGATTCTCCGTCTCACCCCATTCAACCTTAATCTGTGATAACCCATCCCGAGGAATCTTCCCAAAGCTCGCTGATCTTCAACCGGGATGACCAAAGAACCGATGCCGCCGACCATTGTAATCGCGTCGGCTTCACTAAAATTATTAGCATCAACCGCAGTCGTCTGGACACGAGTATTCTTCCCGTATAATCGTCTCCGTAAGTCCTCCATCAGGACAAGTTGGATCGGAGGCCTTCTAGCTTTTCATATGTACTCAACCCGATCCCCGCCTTTCATCCGCCATGGTTGAGCTTTCCCGCCTTTCCCTGCTTCCCGAGTGTCCTCTCTCTATTTTCGCGGTCGCGCTTGAATCGTGACGTTGTTCCTGCTTCCTATGCATTAAAATTTTTCCCCGAATCAAAACACACTTACATTAATGGGGATTAGTCTGTCAACAAATATTTTCAATATGGTTTGTTAAAGGTTAGTACAAAATTAACTAACGCTTGAAAAAACTATTTTGCTCTTTTTCTTTAAATGTCCAAATTAGTATTTCCTTCTTTCATCCGAATATCGATTCATCAAATTTTTCTAACCCCTAAGAATCCGCGCCTATAAAACTTCATGGATGTATCAAAACACATATGCTAATATATCACATCAGTGTCCAAGGACTATTAACTAATCCCTGACAACGATGCCATAAAACTTGTTGCGTGAGACCAAATGCCATATACACAAGTTTATAACAAGATTACCAAAGAACTATTATTTCAACTCTTTATATTCCCTTGCCATAAAACTTATCGACATTATACCATATAAAACCAAAAATCTCTTAGAGTAAATCATTTTCAAAGTTTGGTTTTTGGTCCCGACATTCCGTTAAGTGCAATGTGTCGACAAGTAATAAAATGGATTTAGTCCGGGAGCATCGATCCCACGTAGATCTCAAGCAATTTTAAATCAACTACCCCGACTAATTAATTTCCATACTATTCGGGACCACAAAAATGATACGTAGGGATCCAAAGATTAAGGTGTTGGAAAATTAAACGAACAAAAGGAAAATAACTGAATGAACTACTAAACTGGAATAAAAAAATAAAGAATAATTAATAGAAAAGAAAATAAATGGAAACTGAATAGTTATCTTTCAGAGTACCCATCAAGAATTCTGTTATAGTGAAGTATCAATTCCTCGAGTTAACACGATAAAATTTCTTAATCATTTCGTGTTTTAAAATCAGCCCAAGGTAATTAGCAAGGCACCGGATTCTCCATTGACTGCCATTTCATTATCTAATTCTGACCCGATTCTTCGAATACAAGAATGAGATAACTACTTTTAAAAAGGGATTTTTAATCCGGGTATTTTTCTTTCAATACTTCCATACCCATTTTACTGATCAGAAACCTTAGCCCCAAGTTACCTGGCCACAAGGATATACAACTTCCGTGTTACTCTTCCTCAAATTAGAATAGATCACCCTCTCCTTGATTAGATCTCATCATCACCTGATCGGCTCACTATCCGAATCGAGAGGTGAACTCTTGCTTGTTTAAATTGATAACTCGCTCAACCTGCTCTGATTTCAAGTGAGAAGAAGATTTATCTAAACTTATTAAAGCTCAACAGATCTCAAATAAATAGGTTAATATACCTTCAAGAAATGTCTATAACTCCTGTGAATGTCTTCTCCGTGTCACTCCGCAGACCTCCTTGAAATCGCAGCAATTAAACAAATCTTAAATCCAAGTTATAAGAGACTCCGATATTCGTAGATCAAAAGCATTAAACCTAAAACCGTGGCGTAAATTCCACAAACCGGAATTCACAAGCTGCCGGAAACGACCACAGAGATAATTTTTGACTATAACATTTACTCAATGGAAGTTCGGGTTCTCACCATCGAATTACACACTACAAAGATTCCTCCGATCATAAGAATAATCGCATTTCAAAACTGAAAACTAATTCGTAAATTTGTCCGAACTTCAACATTTCAGTGGTAATTTGAAAAGAATTGAATTTCAGATCTCACTTTAGCTCCAAACGATAACATCCAATTCCAGAAAATAAAAGAAAACTAGAACGATAAATCTAATCTAATCTCTAACTATCAACATTGAAGAAAAATAAAAGAAAAGAAAAGAAAAGAAAAATAAAGAAAATGAGCCTTCAGCTATCCGCACTTCCTCGTCAGGGTCAGCCAAGTCGCTTCCTCTTCTCGATAGTCATGTATTTATAGGTTTTTCAATCGGGGCCCTAATTCCAATGCGCCTTTGTGGATTCCAAAGTTATCGCTCCATGTTACCGCCTGTCGCGACTCACTCATTTGTCGCGACATCATCCATGTCGCGACCTCGATCTCACATCGCGACCTCAACTTCTAGTCTATGCAGCCTCTTGAATCGACACACGATGTCGCCACATCATTCTCATTACCACATCGCCTACGCTTTCTCGCAGGGCTTCACTTAAAGATACCCCCGGATGTCGCGACGCCATTCTCTTGTCGTGACATCAACTAAATGAAATGCAATCTTTCAACCGGAGCATCTTCGATGTCGCGGATCTCGCTCGGTCGCGGACATCTACTTATGGTCATAGCCTTCACTACGGCTTTCGTGTCGTGACTTCACCCTCTTTGGCTGCGGGATACCACCAATGAAATCTGCCTAACTAATCTTCACGTCGCGACCTCGCCTTGTCGTGGACATCGCCATTTCTTCGTTTTCTATCCGGGATAGTTCCCGATGTCGCGAAGACGACTTCTTTGTCGCTACATCAATTAGTTCGGAGTTTCAATCGGTTGCTGTGTCGCTGGATAACACCCTTGTCGCGACATCTAGTCAAGCCCTTTGCGGTGATTTCAACCGGTCTTCTCCCCGATGTCGCGACCGACCACGTCATGACTCCAAATTTCATGTCTTCGCAAGATTCAACTCGCCGCGATGTCGCGACATCAATCTTGCCAGCGACCTCGCCATGATCCGCAGTTTCAATCGGTTTTCGCGATGTCGCGACATCAATATGCTGTCGTGACATCAACTGATTACTGCATGCTTCAATCTTGTCGCCACTTGTATCTTTCCTTAGATCGTCTTGCCGCCGCGACATCAACTCACGCGACACATCACTTCATGACTCTCGCAGCCTTCAACCGTGGTTCCCGAGTGTCACGACTCATAACTCGGATCAGGTAAACCTTAAAACTACAACATTGCCAGTTACGTTTTCATTTCGCTCCTATTTTATGCATTTTTACTTCCGCCTGCCATCACGTATTTTCCACTGCATTTTCTTCTTTCTTTTATACTTCCTGCAAATAACAAATTTGGTGAGTTTCTTCATATCTCCGCATCTTAATTATTCCTTTTTACATTAAAATCAACATAAAAATAGATGACTTTTAAGCTCATCAGATACTCAAGTTCCTTGACAAAAAAGAGGCTATGGTAATCGATGAGGATCATTTCCCACCAATGGCCTCAGGCAACACTGCTAGCTTCGATCTTAGAGCATTGATGGAATCCAAGAAGGTGTGAAAACTCTCTCCAAGAAAGGTATGGATCCCTAAATATTGTTTAGTTCGTGTTGATAGGTTGAAAAAGGAATGGGCTACAGTTTGTACAGATCTTCCCTTAAGAAGAAATTTAGTGGGGATATAGCAAAGAACATAGTAGCATAACCGATTCTCTAAGGAAAATAAATTTTCACCAAAAGGCAAGACGAATTCCCTAGAAGATGAATTCGTTCCTCTTAAAGAAAAGGTTACAGAAAGGACCACCTCTCCATGGGGTAGGTTCACTGCTCCAACGGAGAATAATGCAGGTAGGTTCAGAGAATGTTCTTCAAGAAAGAGAGCTTTTTCCCCAAGGGATAAGTTCACTCCTCTAAATGACAAGATTGTAGGGAAGTCAATTCTCTAAGGAAAAAGGCAAGAAAGACATGTTTCTCTACTTAGGCCTATGTTTCCAAAAGGTGGACCCATTTCTCCAAGGTACGGAATGATGTTCACCACGGACAACTTCACTTCTCCAAGAGGTAGATTATTTTCCTCAAGAGAGAAGATTGCAGACAACTTCACTTCTCTAAGGAAAAAGGCAAGGGAAAGACATGTTTCTCTAGCCATACTTGTTTTTCCAGGAGGTAGACCTTGTTCTCCAAGGGAGGAGGTTACAAAGAAGGAAAATCTTGTGAGGTGTATTATTGCTCCTATGGTTTCTCCTGGTCAAAGGTGGCATGTGGTACAGCACAAAAAAATTCCCAAAAGGCTGTCCAAGACCCAAAAGAGGAGGATGCAGAAGCAAATAGTAGCTGATAGAAGATAGCTCATTGATGTACATGTGGAAATCCAAAAGGAATATGCCATGGAATTAGAGAAAGTGAAAGAAGGAATGGTTCCTAGCTTGAAAAAAACAAAGTTTAGGAGGAAAGCTGCTGAGGATATGGAGTTAATGAGTAGTATAGATGACGTGATGGACTCGGAGGCCATATTGATAGGTGAAATCCCTATTTCTTTAAATTGTTCTACTGTTTCTCTAACATTGCCAACTATCTTCAAGTCAAAAAAGATAGAGGAAGACCTAGTGGAGGTAGAAAGGAAGCACCCGACCATAGAGGAAGATGTGGGCCACGGTGAAGTTACCATAAAATCCCTTTGAAGAATGTAGACCTCAAGAATTAATACTTGAAACCCTGCAATGAAATGACTAGGCATATAAAGCCTTTGTACATAAGAGCCCGTCGATAGCGACGGTATCGAGTGCGATAGATAATGGATCAACGGTAAATGTAATGCCATTGAGAATGTTGAGCTACGGGAAGGAGCATTAATGATCACGGCGAAATAGAGATGGTTATTAATACGCCTTTACTGAAGTATCAGACCTTGGGGATACCTATAGATATCATCATGGGTAGAAAAACTGCACTATCTGCATTTTTTGTGATAGACACTACTGCAAATTACAACATTTTGTTAGGAAGGGACTAGATTCATGCCAACTGGTGTGTGACGTCCTCTCTTCATTAGTTCTTATTGTTTTGGAAAGGTAATGAAGTGGAAGTGGTGCGAGCAGATAAGCAACCCTTCATGGTGGCCACAGGCTCTATGGAAGCCAGGTATTATGATCAAGAATTCGGTCCTATCAAGTTCACTAGAAGAAGGAAATATAGGGTCCCAAGGAAAGAATACATGGACTCAAAGGGTTTTTTGGAAATCCAAAAGGAGGAGGCAAAACTCCTAAAGGTGAATACAATCGTGCCTTACAGGCCGATGAGTGGCCCAATCATTGAGGAGATCGATGATGACTAATTACTCTCAAGAAGAAAAGCCAGTAACTGTTTATACCATATTCAAAATGAAAGTGCAGTAGAGTGTGGAAAAGACTATGGAAGAGGACCTCCAAGATACCTACGGGGCTGAGATGATTTTTGAAGAGGATGCATCTAAAGAAGATGAAGAAATACAAACGGAGGATTTAGAGCAAGCCCCTCCTAAGTTAGAAGACATGCAGCCTCAAGTACATGACCCTATGGAGGAAGTGAATCTCGGCACTATGGAAGAGCCGAAAATTACTTATATTAGTTCCTTATGTCCTTCTGACTTCAAAGAAGGGATTATTGCAACACTATAGGAATTCAAAGGCTGCTTTTCTTGGAATTACAACGAGATTCCAGGATTGGACAAAAGCTTGGTGGAACACTACTTGCCTATCAAGCCGAAATTTCACCCCTTTCAGAAACCACACAAAAAAAATGTCAAAGGAGGTAGAGCTGAAGGTGAAAGAAGAGATTGAGAAGATTTTGAAGGCTAAATTCATTAGACCTACAAGGTATGTTCAATGGTTAACAAATATTGTCCTTGTGATGAAGAAGAATAGGAAACTTAGAGTTTATGAAGACTCTAGGGATTTAAATGTTGCCACTCCTAAAGACATGTATGTAATGCCTATTATTGTTGACATGTTAGTTGACACCCTACGCAAATAGCAATTGTTATTCTTCATGAACGGTTTATCTAGGTAGAACCAAATCCTAATAGCTATTAATGATATATCTAAGACTACCTTCAGATGTCCTAGTTCCTTAGGAACATTTGAATGGTTAATTAAATGCCTTTGGTTTGAAGAATCTTTGTGCAACTTACCAAGGCTATGAATGCCATCTTTCATGATATGTTAGGCCACCACATGCGATTTATATCGATGATATTATGGTTAAATCAGAAAGGTGGCTGAGAACATGTGAATCATTTAGGGAAAAGTTTTGAAAGGATGAGACTTCATCAACTAAAACTCAATCCACTAAAATGTTCTTTTAGAGTTCAAGCCCGAAAATTTTCTAGGGTTTCCGGTTCACTAAAGAGTAGTGGAAGTTGATAAAAACAAAGCTAAGGCTATCATTTTAGCCAAGGCTCCTCAAAATAAAAAAGAACTTCATAAGTTCTTGGGTTAAGTGAACTATTTAAGGAGGTTCATCTCTAATTTGGCAGGGAAGACTAAGGTATTCTCTAACCTAATCAAGCTTAAAGAAGTGAAAGAGTTTAAAAGGGAGAAACGACTGCCGGACAACTTTCAGTGGGATAAAGGTTACCTTTCCTAAACCCCTGTTTTAATGCCACCTTTGGAAAGGTCAGCCACCCAAACTCTATTTGCTCCCGGTTGCAAAGATTACATAGGATGCCTTATGGCCTGAGAAATAATGTTGAAGGCCAAAAGCAAGTTGTTTACTATTTGAGTAGAGTCCTAAATTTAGCAGAGACAAGGTATACACCCCTTGAGAAGTTGTGTTTGGTCTTATACTTTGCATGTATGAAATTGAGACATTATTTGATCAAGTCTCAAGTGTATGTGGTTTCTCAAACTGACTTGATGAAATACATGCTAAGCCGACCCTTAATTACTCGACGAATTGGAAAGTGGTCCCTTATTTTGTCAGAGTTCATCTTAGTCAAATTTCCATATAACTTAGTTAAAAGGCAAGCTTTATCTAACTTTTTGGCCGGTCATCTTTTATTAGAGATCCAATCAGAAAATGATGTGGGATTAGGGATATATGAAGTAGAAAGGCGGCCATGGATTCTTAAGTTTGATGGTTCTGGCATGGAAAAATCCGCTAGAGTTGGGATAGTAATCATATCACCAAAGGATAAAGACTATCCCATCTTTCAACTTGGCCTTCAAGTGCACCAACAATCAAGCTGAATATGAGGCTTTAGTGATCGGATTGGAGATCTTAATGGAACTTGGAGCATAAGAAGTACACATTATTGGGGACTCTCAATTAGTACTTCGACAATTAACAAGGGAATATAAATGTAACAACTTATTGTTGGTTCCTTATTATACTGCTTCTACTCAATTGTTAGATTCTTTTCACTCTATGGATTTTGAATATGTGCCTAGGGAATCTAATTGGGAGGCAGATGAGCTAGCACAAGTAGCCTAAAGTGTGAAGATGAGCGAATGATTGACTCATTAGCTCATTGTGATAGGAAAGAAGAATCACCCTTCAATTTATGGAAGAGGAATAGAATTCGTTAATACATATGCAAATGTTGTAGGAGACTGGAAAATTAAGATTAGAGAGTATTTAGAAGATCCTATCAAGCAGGTTCCCCATAGGATGAAATCTCAATTGTAGAACTTCGTCCTAATGGAAGGGGAACTGTATAGAAAAGGACTTGATGGGTTACTGCTCATATGCATATCCTTCCCAAACAGCATGGAAGTGATGAAGTAAGTTCATGAAGGGGTCTGTGGAGCCATCAAGTCGGGATAAAAATGAGAAGGATGATAAGAAGACATGGCTATTTTTGGCCCGACCATGCAGTGGCGCATCGATTACTCGAGGGTTTCCGGCGGTGTCGATCATGGTAGCACAAGATACGTGGAACTTCATTCAATTATGAAGTCGTGGCCTTTCAAAGGATGGGCCATGGACTTAATTGGGAAAATCTACCCAGCTTCATCAAAGGGACACAATTTCATCTTAGTTGCTATAGACTACTTCACAAATGGGTGGAGGCAGAGTAGAAGGATGTGATCTAATTCATCAAGGAATAGATCGCTCCTTAGGTTAAGATTCCTTAATCCATTACAGCCCAGAGCCAAGGCCTTTGTGTTCAGCGGGGATGAGATGACTTGTTTTGACAAGGACTATGACATTCAACTCATCAAATCTACTTTCTTTTATGCCCAAGAAAATGGGTAGGTAGAAGCTTCTAATAAGGTATTGATAAACATCTTGAAGAAGATGCTAGAGGATAATCCTAAAGATTGGCACAAAATTTTATCTGAGACCTTATGGGCTTATATAACTTATAAAAGATATTCTATGGGGGTAAGTCCTTACTCTCTAACATATGGACAACATGCAGTGCTTCCAATGGAGGTGGTAGTTCATTCTCTATGAGTATCTAGGTAGAATGGCCTTAATCCTCAAGAATATAGTGAGGCCATGATGGTGGAACTCGAGGCTGTTGATGGGAAAAGATTACAAGGGCTTGAACACATCATGATCGAGAAAAAAAAGGTGGCTAGGGCCTATAACAAGCGAGTCAGAAGAAGGGGAGCCTGTTTGGAAGGTACTGCTACTCATTGGTGCTAAAGATAGAGAATTGGGGAAATGGTCACCTAACTAGGAGGGACCATTCAAAGTTCACCAAGTGTTGCCCGGAAATGCCTATTGGCTATCAAAACTTGAAGAAGAGCCACACAAAAGGTTCATAAATGGAAAGTACCTTAAGAAATATTTTCCCACAATGTGGGAAATGCTGGATACTGCCAAGGAAAACTAAGATGGGGGATGAAGGAATAACAAGCAAAAATAGGTCTCACTGACCATTTTGTATTGGCGAAACTATTCGTAATAGTTACTTTGAGTGATACAGTAGGCCGTTTTGTACTCTTAGTCAAACCTTTGTATCCCTTAATACCATCCTTGTTATACCCTTAATTGTTTTATAAATAAATAAAGTAGGTCCCATGACCACTTTAAACACAGGCGTGAATCTTGATCTTTGATTGGAAGGTTAAAGTAGGCTTTATGACCGCTGTTGATCCTAAATAAAGGCTTTTCCACAGGAATGTGCTTATTCTCTCATTAATTCTCCAAAAGTGGGTTCCTTGACCACATTAAAACTAGAGAAATATGGGATGACTTAGTGATAAAGTGGCTTCTTGGCCATTACATTCCATCAGCACATTGATTTCTCCAAGGGTGTTCTTGTCCCCTCTTCGGATAGGTCCTAGGATTATTAAGATCATTGGAGAAATAGGTATGAGACAAGTTCCAATATAAGATTTGAGGCAGTAAAATTGGCCTTTGGCCACTTCACCTCAAGAACACAAATTTCTTTAAGATTCCCTAATGATTCCCCAAGGAAGACTTTTTTACCATCTCAAGATTAAGGAAAAAGGGGCGAAAATATCCGAGTGAAAATGGTAGGCCTCTAGGCCATTGGATACACATTTTTCCCCAAACAGAGCATCGAGACAAGTTCATGAGAGGATATCATAATCACTCTAAGATTGAGGAAATAAGCCCTCACATTGAGTAAAGGAAGGTGGACTTTGTAGTCACTACACATTCAAATGCAAAATTTATCTGAAAAAGTGGACTTGTTACATCATTACACTAAGTGATAGGTTATTCCTCGGGTGTAAATGGAAAAAATCAAGCAAAGAAGGAGTACCAATTTTGTATTCGCCACAATGAAGAAATTGTTCATAGCGACGAAGGATATTGCTCATTGAGGCAAAGAGGAGTTGAGTGAGAGAGAAGTCCCTGGTTCGCCACGGTGAAGATGTTCGCCACAGTAAAGGCTATTGCTCGTCGTGAAGAGGAGGTTGATTGAAAGACCATTCACAGGTTTTCCATGATGAAGGCTATTTCTCGCCACGGTGAAGAGAAAGTTGTTTGAAATACCAGTCTTGGGTTCGCTACGACGAAGATGCTATTCGCCGCGGTGAAGAGGTTTGCCATGGCGAAGACTGTTGATCGTCGCGGCGAAGAGAGAACATATGTTTCTATCCTAGTTTTGAGTCAAAGTAGACTTTTTAGCCATAGTTCTCAAGCATGCAAGTTCTTCCCCAACACACAACAGTCAATATATATATTCAAAAATAAATAGTAGGCTTTTAGCCACAATTTCATCAATTTCTCCAGAGCATTAAATGATATACATAGTATATCATCATCATTCACACATAAGCACACTTACAAAGGTAGGCCTAGTGCCACTTTGGTCCACTACTACAATGTCATGGTTGTAATTACACGTGTGCTAGTGTTCAGTAAATCTGCAAGCAGTACACAC
This sequence comes from Tetrastigma voinierianum, assembly GCA_016808115.1. Taxonomy (NCBI): domain Eukaryota; kingdom Viridiplantae; phylum Streptophyta; class Magnoliopsida; order Vitales; family Vitaceae; genus Tetrastigma; species Tetrastigma voinierianum. The sequence continues at coordinate 154,094 of JAEQBH010005036.1, forward strand.
AAGTTCATCACATCCAAAGGTAGGCCTAGTGCCACCTTGGTCCACTAATACAATGTTATGCTTGTGAGTACGCATGTGCAATGTCAGTGAGTTTTCATCAACAATCTAAGAACAAGAAATCAAGTATATAAAGAGTAAGTTCTCAAGCAATGGTCGTCTCTTGGCCACCTAGTCAAAAGAGATAAACTAGCATGATAAGGTCAAAGGTCATGTCAAAATCATTAACCATGTTTGAAATGGTGGGAGATTAGATCTTAGAAAAATCAAAAGATCTTAATGATTCCCAGAACTCCAAGCAGTCTTGGAGGGAAGCATCAATCTACTGCCATCAGGAAGTCAGATCAAGAGCCTTTCCCCTCATAGAGGATAGAAAATCATCTAAGGAAATGGTCTGTTGCTAGTGCTTTAGGCCTTGAGCATGAAGAACCTCACTTTGTCGTATCAAAGAGGACAACTTGGATTTTTCTCTCTCTATTTCTTCAGCCAACAGTCTGATTCACTATTCCTGGGCATGATACTCATTTTTACTTCCTCAAATCTCTTAATGCTCTGGTCAGTAGATAACTTAGATTGCTCATACTTAGATATTTTCTCCCTCAATTTCTCTAACCCAGATATCACTTGAGTATTCTCCTTTACTACATGCTCAATGGAAGAAAATACCTCAAGAGCAAGGTGTGTAACTCCATAAAGGAAAGTCCCAGCCTTGGGATCAAGATAAACGGATTATAATGCTGCCATAGTCGCATGAAAAGCATATTTTTGGATAATGGATAGGGAGAGAACGTCCTAGCTCAGCATATGACTAATAGTGGAGTAGGCAACAACTACATCCGGTTTGGTAGGAGGTTTAGATGGTGGCTCAACATGAGGAGTGACTTGGTCTAGAAAGGAAAGATCCAAGGAAGAGGCTGCTCTGCTTCAAGATGTAAGGTAGACCAAGGAGACTTGTGAAGATAAAGATAAGGAAAATAAAAATGGATAAATAGAAGGGAAATGAGAGGTAAAGTGTTCACCTAAGGAATTGAAAGTAAAAGAGTTGGAAGAGTTTGCCCAATGGAGCCCTGACCAGCTGAAATATGGCCATCTTCTGATTCTGAAAGATCATTAAAGGAATGACCTCCCTTAAAGGCAGCTGAACTACCTTGTTTTTTTGGATTCATCTGTAAAGACTATTTCTTCCCTATGCATTGATACTTCCTCTTCAGCTTCTCCAATCTCTATAGGATTGTTTTGTGTGTTAGAAAATTCAAGTTTGGAAGCTATCCTATGAGATCTCCGCTTGAGTTTGGAAGAGGTATTCTTCACTATAGCCAGTCTAGCAGTAGAAGGCTTAGATTACCCAACCCTTTTCTTCAATTTTGCATTGGACTTAAGAGGAAGTAAAGCTTGTATAGCACAAGGCAAAGTTAGAGGTCGAGGTGAAAGTAAAAGAATTGCATGCATGAAACAGTGAATAAAATTTCATGTACTTGAGAAAGAAGGGTATATAGGAGCTAATAAGATCATTAAATCTAACGAACCACCAGGCAGAGAAGGATTCTACATCTGATATCATAATGGTCTTCAAGCCACAAGTAGGAGGAGTCTGATAGGATTGGGTCAGTTGCTCTACTAATGCTATAGTAGGTGGTCCTGAGGGTAAGGAAGGGAATGAAGGGATAAACTGAGTAAATATGAATTGGAAAGCCCATAAGCAAGGTAAATAGGGTAAGGAAACTACAAAAGAGGAAGAAAATTGAGGGGAAAAAGCATAACAACCCCTAGAGATCAAGACCCTACAAACTGTGCTGAGGAATGTTGAGGAATATTTAAAATCCAGAAAGTAAGGGGTAGAAGAATTCAAGATCTATTGCTAGGTTGAGCTGGAAATAGTGTCAGGCTTCAGGTATAGTTGAGACAAAGAACAGTCTGCTAAGCTAAGGAAAAAAGAAGAAAGAGAGGCTGGAGATATAATCCTAATGGATTGAACTGCACTAAGACCTAAAGACATGGAGAGAAAAGAGTCGACACGTGCTTCGGGAAATAGGCAAAAAGCCAAATTTGTACAAACCAAAGGGCTCATCCCACCTTCTAGTAAGTGATGAATGTGAAATTCATTTATTTTTAAGCCCATTTTTCATGAATATTTGAAGCTTAAAAGTTCAATTTAAGGAAAAAAAATATGGAGTCTTCACCTAGATTTGTGTTTTGGAGGAATTTAGAGAAAAGAAGCAAAAATCAATAGGAAAAGCAGCAAAAATGGCTAAGGTAGGAAATTGTTGAATGTAGCGAAAAATTTCACCTTTGTCGTGACAAAACTAAGGGCAAGAAGCAGAAGACATGTCGCAATAATTGGAGATATGTTGCGACAAATGCCAAAAGGAGTCCTTAAACAAGCAATAGAAACCATGTCGTGACATTTCTCAATTTTTCGCGACCACGGTCGAGCGATTTAGTAGAACATTATGTGACAATGGAAATATCCGCGATAAAGATGAGCGGGGAATCGTGAAGAAACACGGAAAGAATGTCGCGACATAGAAATCATTGTAGAAACAAAATAAAGGGCAGACTTAAGAAGTAATGTTGCGGCATAGTAAAGATTGTTGCGACGAAAGCAAGAGTTCAAAAGAGTTTGTCACGACAAAAGTTTTTATGCCACGACAAAACCCCTAGAGATCAGCAGTGCAAGGCAAGAAAAGCCTATCGCGACATTTGAAACTTTGTCGTAACAATTGTTAGGTGGAATTAGTTAGACTTTGTCGCGACATTTGCCAACTTTTTAGCTATAATTACTACGAAGAATTCTTAAGGAGGTAGAGAAAGTTTGTCACGACAATAAATAGTTTGTTGTGAAAATCATCAAAGAAGAATGTCAAGCCACAGTGTTGAAACAAGATTGCAACAAAGACTGAAAACATATGAACTGCATCTATGTCGCGACATTTTACAACTATGTTGCGACATAGCTAAAGAGTAACATCATTAATTGTCGTAATAAAGCAATGATAGAGCCTGACGTCAGAAAAGCTAGCTTGAATGTCGTGACAAATAAAATTGTGTCACAACAATGAACACAATTGGGCCTACATAGAAACCCATGAGATCAGCTTGGAATTCCAGCCCAGCATTTAAGGGGACTATAAATAGAAGGTCCTAGGGTAGAGTGAGTAGCTTTCAGCAGTCTTCAGCAATTTTTTAGCTTTTTGGGAGGAGTTGAAGTCTCATTTTGTATATATTTTCTTTTTATTTTTCTTTATTTTTATTTTTATTTTATTTTCTAGATTTATTTTTTTCCTTCTTTTGGGATTAGAAGAGTATATTCGAGCTTAAATGTGGAACTTAAATCATTGTATATCGAATTTCATTGTTGTCTGAATGCAAATGGAATTTGAAAATTTTTTTGAAATCCAATTTATTCAGTTTGATGACAATTTCAATGAATTTGTTTGATCAACTAGTCATTGCTATTTGTAATCCAGGTTATGAAAGGATGAGCTCTCCCTATGGGAAGAGTTTTAGTGTTTTGATGATTGTTTGTAGTATTGAATGATGTCTTGGGTATGAAAACTGGATTGGTTTAATTGGTATTGCTCTTGTAATGAGTTGTTATGAATATCAATGTTTTATACCTAGAAAGAGCTGTATCTATGCTTTGATTTCCAGGATCCCTCCGAGTGACACAGAGATGGACTACCTAAGAGCAAGGAGTAGTGACTTGGGGGTACATTGCACTGATATCCATTGAACTAATAAACTCTAAGGATCATTTTGATAACTCACTAATGATGTTCCTAACCTCCCAACTGAGGTTCCCTTCATGTGACGAGCGAAGTGTGTTCTCGAGGAACAAGGACCATTTGTTGATTTATCAGTTTAATTCTTAGAGGTTTCATCTCAATTTGGTGGAATAATCTTGATAACGTGTTAACATAGATTCTAATCAAGGAGAGAGAGTATTATAATGAATTGCAGACTGAGGTACCAATTGTATTAGAGAAGAGTTATGTTATCCTATCTATGGGGGCAAGCAATCTTTAGTCCTAAGAGATGGCTGTGAAGTACTGGTTTAGGAAAAATAACCAAATCTTAAAGAGAATCAAATCCTAAAAGTAGATATTTAGACCCATTGACCTGGTTTAGGAATATGGTAAGCTAAATAGTGAAATGTGTAGTGTCAGGAGGTGTTCCAAGGCTATACTACCCTGCTCTTGGACAAATCTAGGATTCATGTCCTTTACAGTATTGTTCTTGAACCTGTTGGAAACATATAATCATAACATTGATTTTATTCCTAATGTTATTTCAACTCATTGAAATCTCTTATTATTTTGTTTAGACTTTCTTCAATTAAAGAAAATTTTACAAAAAATCATTTTTATTACAGTTTTGTTAGATATTTCATAATTCATAGAACACAGTAGTTTAAATAGTGAATTTTCTTGAGTAGTAGGGGTAGTTGATCTTTAGATTTTCTCATCAATCCCCGTGGGAATGATATTTGGACTTATAATCCACTTTATTACTTGTATGACCTGTGCACTTGCAGTGATTTAGACCATACTAAATTTTAATTACATAATATTATATACAACAGTAGAAAGCAGTTTTTACATCATATTTGGTCTCAACAAGTTTTTGGTATTATTGTTGAGGACTAAATCTAGTCCTTAGTAGCTGTGTCATAAATGAGTTAAACATATTGTATGGTCTCTAAATTTGTCATTAACAAGTTTTTGGCGTCGTTGTCGGGGATTGAAGTAGAGTTTAAGGATCAATATTCTTATGAAAAAGAAAATTGCTAATTTTGACTTTTTTTTTTTACCTTTTTATAAATTTTTTAGAAAAATTCAAAAACAATTTTAACATAAAGTAGTTGATTTAGCTACTTTTTTTTTTTTTGAGCTAATCATGATTTATTATAGTATCTAATGATCTCACTTTGATTTCAGTATATCATCATTTCAGGCATTCTTACATGCATAGAAGGCTAGAAGCAAAACTGCTACCATTGGACGAAATATGAAGAAAGTGAGAATAGCAGATGCATCAAACATGGTAGAGAAAAGAGAGACAAATCAGAACATCCCAATTATTGCAGCTGAGAGACCTCAGCAGAGATAGAGAACAATTGAGGACTTATGGAGACCTATCATCGGGGATTCGTACTCTACAGTTAGGCAACTGACCATAGAGGCAAACAACTTTGAGTTGAAGTCTGCACTCATCACCATGGTTCAGTAGCACAAGTTTACTGGACACCCAAGTGAGGATCCAAATGAGCACTTGGGAAGGTTCTTGAGGATGGAAAACACTGTAAAGCTGAATGGAGTTAACCCATATGTTATCAAGCTGCAGTTATTTCCATTTTCATTGTAGGGCATAGAGCATATGACTAAAATGGACATCTTCTACCGTCCCATGAACTACACCTCTAAAAGGATAGTTGATGCAGCCTCAAGAGGGGCCTTTAGAAGGAAGGGTGCAGAGGAAGCCACATAGCTGATTGAGGAGTTAGTTAAAAGCAACTACGTAATTCCATTTGAAGCTTCAGGGAGCAGTGGCAAACTAAGAGGAGGTGGAGTGATTGAGCTGAACAAGATGTCAGCCATAGAAGCAAAGCTGGATGCACTGATGAACAAGATGAGTAATCATGAAAGAAAGAGCCATTCAATCAATGAAGTGGGAACTATGGAAGGAGTAGAATAGAAATGTGCTGATGAGGGACTTGCTCATGAAGGTCCCTATCAAATAGAGGAAGTTCAGTATTTGAATGGCAACAGGAGTTACGACTTCAAGCCAAACAACAACCTTCCAACCCACTACACACCTGCTTTAAGGAACCATAGCCTATCATGGAGGTGAATTTGTGGCAAAATCAAGGCGATGCAAAACTATCAATAGAGTTATGCACCACCAGGGTTCCAAGGATCAAATCAAGGATTTCAGAAGAGGACACTGAATTTTGAAAAACAAATGTTGGGGTATATGGCAGAAAACAAGAGGATCCTGAACATCCATGAACAAAAATTTGCTGAAATTGATGTATTTCTGGCAAATACCTTGTTTCTAGACCCGGTACAAATGCACTCACGAAGAACCTAGAAACTCCAAGTAGGGGCGGCTAGCTGAGCTTTGCAAAACCAATCTAGTGAAGCATTCTCCAGTGACACAAAGAGGAATCCCAAGGACTATATGGCTATAACAATTAGGAGTGGCATAGAATTGTAGAAAAGATAAGAAGATGAGATAAAGCTGATTGAGAAGGAAGAGCAAGCAGAAACTGGCAAAGAAAGCAAGCTGAACATAATAGAATTAACATATGAGAAAGAGAAATCAAAGGTGCAGCAAGAGTAGCAAATTGAAGAGGGAGAATTGAAAAAGAAGAAGGAAGTGAGAACCTATCAACCTCCTATTCCATTCCCTTAGAGATTGCAGAAGTCAAAATTGGATGATCCCAAATTCTTGAACATGCTCAAGATATTAGAGATCAACATTCCTTTTGCTGAGGCATTGGCTTAGATGCCTCATTATGCCAAATTTATGAAGGACATCAGTAGCAAGAAAAGGAAGTTGGTTGAAGATGGAGTGGATCAAGTTTATGGTGTCATTGCAGAGGAATTGAATAATCTCTGGTATTTGAGTCAATCACTTTGTCAAATTCTGGGCTAAGTCAACTTATGGTCTATCAAATTTATGGCACTGTTGTCGGGGAATTGAATAATCTCTAGTATTTGAGTCAATCACTTTGTCAAATTCTGGACTAAGTCAACTTATGGTCAATCAAGTTTGTGACGCTGTTGTTAGGGATTGAAATGAAAGTAAAGTTCAAAGATCAATATTCTTACCAAAGAGAAAATTGCTAGTTTGGACCAGAATTTGACAGAGTGATTGACTCAAATACTAGAGATTATTCAATTCTCCAGCAACGGTGCCAAAAACTTGATATGTTGACTTGACTTTGATTTTATCAACATAGACAAAAAAATTGACTAAGTTATAGCATAACAACCAGAAATTATTCAATCCACAGCAGTCATGCCAAAAACTTGTTTGACTAAATATATATAAAATTTGTTTTCTACTGTTTAGGTAATAATTTGCAATTTAAATTTGTTTTGGTCTAAATCACTGCAAGTGCATAGGTCATACAAGTAATAAAGTGGATTTTTAAGTCAGATATCATTCCCACGAGGATTGATTAGAAAATTTAAAGATTAACTACTCTCACTACTCAAGATCCTCACTATTTGAACTTCCAAAATTTAGGATAGATTTAACTACTAAAATGAATCAAACAAATAATGAAATTCTAAAATATATGATCAGAGGGTTCACTAGATTGAAATAACACTAGGAATGAAAATAGTGTTGTGACTATCACTTTGCAAGCTCCCAATAAAATATAAAGTATGGGATATGAACCTTGGAATTGTTGAAGTGCAAATTAGTGTAGGAATGGATTTCTCCTAACACCACACCTTTCACTCTTTAGCTTACCACACTTCTATCTCTAGACAATGGGTCTGAAGAGCTATTTGTATGAATTGATCATCTTTTAAGATCTAACTGTTTTTTTTTTCAGTACTTCACAACCATCACTCGAGAATGGAAGCTTTATGAACAGGATAATGCAGATTTATCTCTAAATCAGTGGTATCTGGTCATCTGATTAGATAAGAATTCCCTAATACATGATTAGAATCTCTACTAACAAGGTTAAAACATTCGTCTAACTAAGGTGAAACCTCCGATTAAAAGTGCTAGATCGGTAGGTGGATCATATGCCTTGGGAACACCTCTGCTTTGTCACCCCGAGAAAAGGAACCTTTAAGTCAGAGGTTAGATCATCACCAGTGATATATCAAAGTAATTCTAAAAGTGCATTAGTTAAAATAATATTAGTGTACTTTACCCCTAAGTGACTACTCTTTGCTGTTAGGTAGTCCAACTCTGTGTCACTCAGAGGGATTCCTGTAAATTAGAGCAATGATATAGTTCTTTCTGGGTACCAAACATTAGTATTCAGAACAATTAAATTCTTAAAGTAGTACAGTTCATCACTCCGAGTTTTCATACGAAAAACATCATTTAAAATGTGATCAATAATCTGACAGAGATTCTTCCCTAGGATCCCGATTCAATTGAAATTTAGAAAAATAGAAGCTTGAATTACATTCATCCAGCTTGGAATCCCAGTTCAAATTACTACTCTAATGAGAAAATTAAATCTAAAAACAAACTAAAAAATAAAAGGGAAAATAAAAGAAAAATAACAAGAAAAATATATACAATGTGACTTCAGCTCTCCCACAAAGCACAAAAACTTGATGAAAAGCAGTTGGAAGCTGCACACTACTCCCCAAGAGCTTCTATTTATAAGGTTAGGTCTTGAGCCCTAAAAATGAGGTGATAATTACAGCATTCAAAATCTGAGAAAAACCACCTTGCTTAGCATTTGTAGTGGCGATGTCGAGACATCATGTAACATCCCGAAAATGCTATGTATTAAGGTTGACTTTGGTGTCCGGCATTAGCTCATTGTGACCCCGAACTTTGATGTCGTCGCGTGTCACAACTGCTTCCGGACCTGCTTTGTTACGATCATTTAGCTAATGTTGTAACATTACTAACCTGGTGTCGCGACATTGGTCAGTTAAGTTCATCTTGACCACTTTAAGATAATGTCGCGACATTGAATCTTGATGTTCTAAAGCCCTTTGTCAATGTCGAGGCTGATGTTGCAACATTGCTGGTTTGATGTTGCGACATTGAGTTGGTTTCACCACCTTGGCTGCTTTGGTCTTATGTCGCGACATCATTGATCTGATGTTGCGACATTAGATGTTTAGATCTCTAGTGTTCAACCCTTGGCTGATGTCGTGGCAATGTCTCGACATTGTTAATTTATGCTCTTACAGTCTTGCTTTGATGTCGCGACATTGCCTGTTAGTCCTGTTGTCGATGTCGCGACATTACATTGATGTCTCAACGATGTCATGGCGATGTCGTGACATTGGTACATTAAACTTCACCTCCAGGCTGCTTTGATCTAATGTTGCGACATTGCTTTGATGTCACGACATTGTTTAGTTGATGTCTTCACTTGTTGAGGCTTTGTTCTGATGTCGCCATTATGTAGTGGTGATGTCGCGACATTGGTTAACCGATAATACCACTTGACAATCCTTATTGATGTCGCGACATTGAACATTTCAATTCTTCTCACTACAGCCAATGTTGTAGTTGTGTCATGGCAATGTCGCGACATTGGATGTCTGATGTAGTTTGACTGCTGAGGCTGCTTCTGATGTCGCGACATTGAGTTGTGATGTCACGACATTGGTTTGGTGTTGCAACAATGTCGTGATGATGTCGCTACATTGGCATATCTTTGCCTTCCCTTCTTCAGTTGATGTCGCTGCTATGTCACGATATTGTGGTAGTGTCAAGACCTTCTCCACATAGTGTCTCAACATTGGAAATCTGATGTCGCGACATTACATAAATCTGGGTGAAAGCTCCATAATTTTACTTTAAACTGAACTTTTAAGCCATAAATATACTTGAAAAATGGGCTTACAAATAGATGAGTTTTAGACTCATCAGACATCATCAGCAAGAAAAGGAAGTTGGATGAAGATGGAGTAGTAAGCTTGTTAGCAAATTGCAGTGTAATAATCTAAAGGAACCTTCCATTGAAAATGAAAGATCCATGCAACTTCACCATTCCCTGTACTATAGGGGACTATGAGTGTGGTAGAGCTTTATGCAACTCTGGTGCAAGCATCAATCTGATGCCATTGTCTATGGTGAAAAGACTAAGTTTAGGGCAGTTAACTTCTCTGACAATGACTACATAAATGGCGGAGCGGTTGTAGGCAACCGAAGGAATCTGGAAGTTGTCGCGTCAAGGTGGGAAAGTTTATTTTCCAGTGGACTTTGTTGTGATAGACATTGAAAGACAATCAAGTTCCCTTTGCTATTGGGTAACCATTTCTAGCGCCACTAAGAAGCGCAGCCTTGATTGATGTGAGGAAAGGAGAGCTCACTCTTAGAGTGGGAAATGAAGAAGTTCACTTTAACCTTAATCAAAGCTTAAAGCAACCTGATTTTGAAAAAGTTGAATGTAAGAATGTTGAAAAAGTAGTTCCTATCAATTATGAACTGATTGATGATTATAAGAATCGAGATTCAATAAATGAAAATATGATGAATTTGTAGTATATTGAGGATCTTGATAGTGAACATCTGAATGCCAGGGTTGAATTAAAAGAAACAATATTAAGTCTGTAAGAAAACAATGTAAAAAAATCAAGCAGCAGTGAAGAGAAGGTACAGGAGTTAGAAAAAAGTTATGAGGGGTTAATTCTGAAGGAATTACCTAAACACCTGAAATATGCCTTCTTAGGAGCTGAAAGATCAAAAACTGTAATTATAGTAGATGACTTGACAAAAGATAAAGAGCAAAAACTGATTGAAATTATCAGAAAGTATAAAGAAGCCATAGCTTAGTCAGTGGAAGACTTGAAAGGGACCAGTCCATCAATTTGCATGCATAAAATCCTTCGGAGGAAAATGCAAAAACATCAATTAAACATCAGAGAAGGTTGAATCCAGTTTTGAAAGAAGTTGTCAGAAAATAAGTACTTAAATGGCTGAATGCAAGATTTATTTATGCAATCCTAGACAGCCCTTGGGTGAGCCCAGTTCATGTGGTTCCTAAGAAGGTTGATTGATAGTCGTCATAACTGAAATGAATGAGTTAATTCCAACAAGAACTGTGATAGGATGGAGGATATGCATTGATTATAGGAAATTGAACACTGCCACCAAAAGGATCACTATCCTTTGCCTTTTATTGATAAAATGCTAGACAGGTTGGCATGACACCCTCATTTATGTTTTCTTGATGAACATTCTGAATATAATTAGATTGTCATAGCCCCTGAGGACCAAGAGAAGACTACCTTTACATGTCCTTGTGGTACCTTTGCTTTTAGAATGATGCCATTTGGACTGTACTGTGTAAAGTTCCTGCCACCTTTCAAAGGTGTATCATGTCCATTTTCTCAAATTTACTGGAAGAAGCTATGAAAATCTTCATAAATGACTTCTCAGTTTATGGATCCAGTTTTGAGAATGATTCGTACCACAGTAGGTGTACTGGAATCAACAAAATTTATATCCTAAAACTCCTACTGCAATATAGTGGCTCTAGGGTCGAACACAGGGATGGGTTTTCTTCGCACAAATGATTTGCAATCGGCTCAAAAAGGTGAATTTTCAGTTTGGATTTTTGGGTTTTTGGTAAAAACAGTGAGAATTGGTGGTTTGCAGGCTGAAAATAAACTGAAGAAAAATAAGAAAAATAATAAAAGAGATCTCCTTGAAGTATCAGTATACTGGGCTTAGGATCCTAGGGCAACTGAGGGTTTCTAGGGTCATTTCCTCGCGTTAGGGAGGATGGCCTATAGTCATCTCCCGAACTGAATCTTCATTTAGCTATAAAACCTAACCCAAAATAATTATCCTTTTGAAAAATGGTGTTCATTGACGGCGGTGGTCAGAGCAATGGCCAGTCTCCTTGACTCACCTTCCAATGGGTCATAGGGGTAACTAATGAATCTTAGTGGATCTAGCAATAAGCATCACGAACCCTAAGCTTACCAAATAATAGTCATTCAAGGAGATTCGAAGGGATAAAAACCTAAAGTTAGAAAGGGAACACAAAACTGCCAGTGAGTACCTGCGTGAAGAACATGGAACCCTTTAGCCTTAAGATCCTGTACCTAACAGTCTTCCACTTCAAGGAGGAAAGGGTTTTAGTTGCTCATCCTCCAAGTTGTCATCCTTGGAGGGTGTTTGGCAACCAAGAAAGAAGAGAAAATGGAGGAAAATGAAAAGAAACGGGAACTGCTGAAAGGTTCCCACCTATTTTATTAATGAGCAAAAGTTGTCTTTGGTTACAGTGCATAGAAACTTATATACTGCCCCAGCCAAGTAAAATTACAAAAAGAACCAAAATCAAAAGCTATTACAAGGGATAAAATGGGAAGAAAACCAAAAAGGGAACAAAATGAGTCAAAACGTCAAAAAGCAGGATGGTGAATAATGCAGGAGACATGAACAGTGCTACAAGATGAACAATGCAGCAGGAAGGAAATTTCGTAGGATGAACAGTGTAACTTGAAAAATTTATTGCTACCCAATTTCTGCGACTCCGATTTCTTGGCCTGCGCTCTTCTTTCCTTGAGTCTACGATGCGCAATCTTTGAGTTTTGTTTCAATTCTTCGGTGCGCTGGATCGACTCAACAATTTTGGCATAAATTGCTTGTAAAGCGTAAAATTTGCCACAAAAATCACGATCGGTAGCATAGCGAGACCTTAATGTGCCAATTGGGTTAATTATCTTGATTAGTACACAAAAGTACTCAAAACGCAATAAACGGGGTTCAAAAATGGCACTTTTTAGCACTAATCACCCCCAGCCCTACACATTGCTAGTCCCTTAGCAATGAAAGAAAGAAAGAAGAGAGAGCATACAAAATAAAATCAAAATTATGTTCACAAAAATTATATTTCAAAAAGGTTGTGAATGAGTAATGCCTAACCCTCGATGAGAATCACTGAAACCCTTTGCCCAATAACTATCTCGAGAGAATGAATGCCATATAAAATTGAGTATCAAAACAGCCTCCTTCTTGGTGAAACAACCAGAGACTTCCACCAAAACCTAAGTATTTGTTTGATCAGTTCTCAGATAAAGTAATGGCGCACTCACCACTGACAAGCTACTACCACCACCTAGGACACTAACCAGCCTCAACCTAAATAGATAAGGACTCACTTGCCCCACAACTCTTTTGGTTTGTAGGTGCAATGCCGAGGAATCGACCTCACCAAACCATGTGAACGGGATCTACCGATGACCCCCAACCAATTAAGGCTTAGGCATTAAGTCATAAGGATATTTCGACTCAATTAACTCTTCATGTCTCACCTCGATCTCAATGATTTCAACTCCAGCACCTACAACTTGCTAAACTCCACCCATCCAACTGCAAATAGCACTAAGCTCTGGCGGGTTCCTAACCACCGCTTAGGCACCGGGTTTAAAGGTTACATATACCTCTGATCGTGTTCTAAGCCAAGGCAAGCGCCAGCATTTTCTTCTTTTCTTTTTCTTTTGTTTTTGTTTTTGTTTTTGTTTTTCTTTCTTTATTTTTTTTTTTTTTTTCGGGAAGACACATCGGGCCTTCTTTATGGGGTCCTTAACCTATTAAAGGTAGTCAACTAAACTAGGGTAGTTTTGCAAAGTCTAGAGGTTTGTTTTTTCAGCTTATGATGAAGAAACCCATAGTATCAAAGGTGTGGTTAGTTAAAGGTAAAGAAAAAGGTCGAAAGCAAGAAGAGTTTAATCATCATCCACTCAACCAGGCATGGAACCAATCTAACATCAATAGAATTGGACAATGTTTCAATTTTAACTAAGTTAGGGGCAAAACCACAAAAAAATTGCAAATGAAGGCAATTTAATTTAAAAGTATGGAACATGATAGGTATAAATTTAAATTTTTCATAAAGAGGAAACCAGCAAGCCACGAATATCACAAAATGGTTGGTTCAAACTAGTAACAAAAACATAAATAATACCACTTCCTTCACTAACTCTCCCCCCAACCAAGTGTCACATTGTCCGCAATGGGGCTTGGATTGGAAAGTTAGGGAAGGAAGTGCTACCTCCTTGATGATATGTACTCGTTTTTGGATAGGAGACTTCACAAGCTTTCCATCGACACCTTATTCACCTCCGTTTGGGCTTCAAATGAACAAGCATGAGAAGAAAAAAGAGAAAAGGGATAGTTTGAGAATTTTGAAAATTTCTGCCTTTATAAAAATGTCAAAAGTGTTATTTTGGCTATATTTAGATTCTACACTTCTAAGATTTAATGCACCAAAATGCCTAAACGGAGTTCAATGAAAAGTTATGGTCAAAACAAATTGAGCCGCTGAATAGGCTGCGAAATTCAGAGTCGCGAATTAAAAAGAACTGCGAAATTTCAAGAAAATAAATTCCTCACAGAACCGTGCGAATTTTTTATTTTTTATTTTTTTATTTCCAAAGACCACTTTTTTTTTTTTTAATATTTTCAAAAACCAATTTTTTTTCAAATATATATATATATATATATATATATATATATATATATAATAAAATAAAATAATAAAATAATAATAAAATATATGAACAAAGGCGCATAATGACTCCTTTGCGAAATTTCTCAGATTTTGCCTTATGCTCCAAAAAATTAAGCAAAAATTCAGTAAAATAAACACAAATTTTTTAAAAAATTGTATGGAAAGGAAATTAATCTAAAAACAAAGATTAACTAAAAATTAGAGAGAGAGAGAGAGAGAGAGAGAGAGAGATATATATATATATATGATATATATAGTGTGATATATATATATATATATATATATATATAATAAAATAAAAATAATAAAATAATAAAATATATGAACAAGTAAGGGCCATAATGACCTTTATGAATTTGATTATTTTACGCCCAAAAAATTAAGCAAAAATCTCAGAAAATAAACACAAATTCTTTAAAAATTGCGTAAAAAATGAAAATTAATCTAAAAACAAAGATTAACTAAAAATTAGAGAAAATCTAATAAGAAAAATTAAAGAAATCAAAATAAAATAAAATAAAATAAGATAAACAAGAAAATCAAACAAAAAGCTGGGAAGATCAAGTTCCCCCAAACCCGCCTCGCTTCCTTTGAGGGCCGCTGAATTAGCGGAGCTTGTGGAATGCCGAGGTCCAGTGCTCCATGTCCGAACTAAAGACTGGGAACTGATTCGCTATGCCATGCGCAGGAAAGTACCGCAAGTGTCTTTGATGAAAAGCTAAGGCCCAACAATGGCCACCACTCCTCTGGGATGTTTTGCGTATGTGCATTATAGATGATATGGCCTTTCCAAGAGGTGTTTCAGGGCAGGTTGAATGTGTCACAGATGTGATATACACTAAGTCACTAAAGTGCAGTAAATTGTGCTCTCGTGTTCTTCCACCGCTTCCCTTTCCACTACCTTCCTTAATTCAACAAGGGAAGGATTTCTTCTTTCTTTCCCATGGATAAACAACAAAGACAAACATCTAAGGATTCGTGATAACCCCATCAAGGATTCACCCTCCACCATGGTGTCACCAAGCACTCTTCCCAGACTCTCTTCCTTTTCGACAAACATGTCGTATTTAATGAGGCTTTGATGGATGGATTTGCTTGTATGATGTCAAATCTCTGGGATTAATTTCCTGCCTTGAACCCATCCACCCTCTTGTTCAGTGAGTTCTTAACGTTTTACCCCTGCTTGGCCTGGGCATTCACTACCCTTTACTCCTTTAAGAAATTATCCACTAGTTTGCTTAAGTTCAGTACTGCTTGCTCAACTGAAGATGTCAACTGTGGTGGTTGTGGTGGCTGAGGAGTTGAGGGCCAATATGGAGAAGCAGAGGTGCATTACTCGTGAAGGCCCAATCTCATGAGAATGATGCAAGTTCCCTCAACTAGGGCTAGTATTGTCAAATGGTGCATTAGTCAGAAACATCGCAGAAGGTGCATTCATCCATGAAGGGTTTCTATAGTCCCCATGACCTAGATGGGCTTGGATTTCTCTCCACGGGGGTTGTCGATTCCGCCATGGAGGTTTCGTAATCCCTCATCGACATGTATGTACCCAGTGGTTTCTCTCCATCGAGCACTCACTCGCATCAAGCCTCTCTCAGTGTTCCATTTGTTCAACTAAGTTCAAATTGTGTTCCCCGAGGGAGATTGATCTTGAGTAGCTCCACGGATTTCTAATCCACTAGAAATTCGCAAAGAAAACAAGCAATACAAAACAACATTAAACAATCCAGCAAAGAATTTTTTTACAAAGGAAATGAAACTAAAAATAACCGACAAGAAATATGTATGAATTCACCAAGATTGTGATGAGGATCACAAGTGTCTCCACAAACACAATGCACTTAGGCACCATCTCTCGCAACAGCTATTTGATTTATGACACGCAGGTGTACCGTAATCAACAAAATTTATATCCTGGGAAACCCTAACGCCATATCACAAAGCTACTAGTGAAGATAGTGGGCTCCCGAGGGCCGAAATATAGGGATGGTTTTCGCAACAAATGATTTGCAATCGGCTCAAAAAGGTGAATTTTCAGTTTGGATTTTTGAGTTTTTGGTAAAAACAGGAGAATTGGTGGTTTGCGTGCTGAAATAAACTAAAGCAAAGATAAGAAAATAATAAAAGAGACTTCCTCATATCGTATACAGCTTAAGATCTTGTGTGGCAACTAAGGGTTTCAAGGGTCATTTCTTTCATGGGTTGGGAGGATGACCTATAGTCATCTCCCGAACTGGATCTTCATTTAGCTATAAAACCTAACCTAAAATAATTATCCTTTTGAAAATGGAGTTCATCGAAAAGAATGGTCACGACAAAGGAAAATAAGTCTCACTCACCTTCTAAAGGGTCATAGAGTGGTAACTACGAATCTCGTGATCTAGCAATAAGCATCCACCGAACCCTAAAAGCTACCAAATAATAGCCATTCAAGGAGATTCTGGTGATAAAACCTGCAGAAAGGGAACACAAAATCGCCATGAGTACCTTTGAAGAGCATGGAACCTCCACCCTTAAGATTCCAGACCAAATATACTCCTTCCACTTCAAGGGATAGAAGTGGCTTTAATACACTATCCTCCAAGTTGTCATCCTTTGAGGGTGTTTGGCAACCAAGAAAGGGAGAGAAAATGAGAGAAAATGGAGGAAAATGGAAAAAAGCGAGAACTGCTGAAAGGTTCCCGCCTATTTTATTAATGAGCAAAAGTTGTCTTTGGTTATAGTGCATAGGAGCTTATATACTGCCCCAGCCAAGTAAAATTACAAAAAGATCCAAAATTAAAAGCTATTACAAGGGATAAAGTGGGTAAGAAACCAAAAGGAACAAATGAGTCAAACACAAAGCAAGATGGTGAATAAGGCAGAGACATGAACAAGGTCACAGATGGTGCAAAGGCGCCAGGAAGGAAATTTCGCAGATGAACAAGGTAAACTTCAGAAAATCTTGCAGCCTCGCCAAATTTCCTATGCTGCCAATTTCTCGCCTTTCTACTCTTCTTCCTTTTGGTCTCCGATCCGCAATGCCGAGTTTGACTCGAATTCTTCGTGCTTGGAACGACTCAACAATTTTGGCATAAATAGTTTGTAAAATTACAAACTTGGCACAAATGCAATCAAGAGTATACGGACCTTAATGTGCCAATTGTTAATTGTTGATTAGCACACAAAAGTACTCAAAAAACCCGCACAAAACAGGTTCAAAATAGCACTTTTTGAGCATTAATCAGAGAATTGCCTAGAAAATTTGGAAATTGTACTGTAGGTGCCAAGACGTAAAACTTAATTAATTGAGAAATGCATTTTATGGATTTAACCTAAGGTATTGTCTTCGGGGCATAAAATTTTTGTAGTTGACCTGAGGTCGACTGCCAGTGTTTATGTTATTAAAACTCTGATGCCACTTACTACAGTTAAAGGGATAAGAAGTTTTTTGGGACATGCTGGATTTTATAGATGATTTATAAAGGACTTCTCCAAAATATCAAGGCCATTATGCAAACTGCGTGAAAAGGAAGCAAAATTTGAATTTGATAAAGAGTGCAAATGTGTATTCAAGAGATCACATAGGTTGATTAGAGCTCCTATCATGGCAACACCCGGGATCGGGAGCAGGATTTTGAAATCATGTGTGATGCCAGTATTATGCAATGGGAGCAATGTTGGGACAAAGAACTAACAAGACTTTCAGAGCTATATATTGTGCTAGCAAGACTTTTAATGAAGTACAAGAGAATTACTCAACTATTGAAAAAGAAATGCTAGCCATAGTCTTTGCTTGTGAGAAGTTCAGGCCATATATATTGGGGTCTCATGTCATAGTGCACATTAATCATGTAGAAATCAAGTATCTCATAGAAAAGAAAGATGCAAAACCAAGATTGATCAAACGCGCTATTGCTACAAGAATTTGAATTGATAAAGACAAAAGGGTGGTGGATAATGTGATAGCCGATCAATTATCAAGATTAGAAAAAGCCTACTAAAGATGAAAATGACGAAATAGAAGAAAACTTCCCGATGAGCAGTTTTTTCGTGTATCGCTCACATCATGGTACTGGATTGTGAACTATTTAGCTTCATGAATTATGCCATACTAGAATTAGCTATCAGCAAAAATAACCGATGCCAAATTTTACATATGGGATGACCCATTTCTATTTAGAAGAGGAGTAGATCAAATCATCAGGAGATGTGTACCAAAGGCAGAACAATGCGGAATTTTAGATGATAATTGTCATGTATCACCATATGGAGGATACTTTGTAGGAGACAAAACAACCTAAAAAATTCTCCAATTAGGTTTTTATCTCTATTCAGAGACTGTTCTGAATGGGTGAAGCATTGTGACAAATGTTAGAGAATGGACAACATAAACAGAAGAAATGAGATGCCTTTGCAAGGAATCCTAGTGGTGTAGATTTTTTATGTATGGGGGATAGATTTCATGTGACCTTTCCCACCTTCATTTGGAAATTTATACATTCTCCTTGTTGTGGACTATGTATCCAAATGGGTGGAAGCAATAGCTTGTCCCATAAATGATGCCAACACTATTATGGGGTTTATTCAACAAACATCTTAGTAACATGATGCCCCAAGGACAATCATTAGCGATAAGGGAAGCCATTTTGAAAACAAAGTTATTTGGTGTAAAAACTCTTGAGCAAAGATGAAGCTTTACACAAGTTATGGGGATTAGCTGACACCAAATCAATGGTACAATAGAAACATCCAATAAGGAGATAAAGAATATTGAGAAATAAGGGAACATTAAGCAAGAGACTGCCAAGAGCTGACGATGCATTATATAATACAAGATTGCTTATAAGTCCCCTATTGGAATGTCCGCATACAGGATTGTATTTGGAAAGCCTTGTCATCTCCCTTTTGAGCTTGAATATAAAGCTATGTGGGCAGTTAAAAAGCTGAACTGTGATTTCCAAGCTACTAAGGAAAATAAACTACTTCAGATGAATGAATTGGAAGAATTGAAAAATGAAGCTTATGACAATGCCAAGATCTACAAAGACAAGACTAAGAAATGACATGATCATAGAATTCTGAGAAGAGAGTTCAGAGTAGGAGAGGTAGTCCTATTGTACAATTTCAAGCTCAAGCTCTTTCCAGGGAAGCTTAAATCAAGATGGAGTGGTCCTTACATAGTAATTGCAGTTACACCTTTTGGGGCAATGACTTTAAGAACAATTTTAGGGAATGAGTTCAAAGTGAATGGCCAGAGACTAAAACAATACATTAGAAGAATTCTGAATGAGGAACAGTCCTAGATTTTAAGAGATTGAAAGAATTGCTGAAAAGAGAGCATGTTTCAGCAATGTCTAGCTAAAGAAATAAAAATTGAGCTGCTACTTGGGAGGCAACCCAAGCAATTTTTATTTCCCATTGATAGTTTGATTTAGTTAAATTTTGTGTGTTTGAAGTTTTAAGTTTAATTTTGAATTTTCTTATTAGTTGATTTTACTATTTTTCAGGTCATGAAAACTAATCATTAAGTGGAGTTATTGTCAATGAGCAGTTAGGATGCAATGAATGAGATTATGCATATTGGTGAAGAAAAGCATACTCAACAATGTTGTGAGAAATTTATTTAGCTTATAGTGTTTTACTGATTTATGAATCATTACATGCTGTTGAATTAAAAGAACTACTTTAATCGTACATGCTTGAATTGAGGTGCTAAGTATGTTGAAATAGTGATGAGTCTAAAACTCATCTATTTTTAAGCTCATTTTTCAAGTATATTTTAGGCTTAAAAGTTCAGTTTAATGTAAAATTATGGAACTTTCACCCACATTTATGTTTTGCAGGAAATCAATGAAAAGAAGCAAAATTCAGCAGAAAAAGAGCAGAGATCAGCATTGTGTAGAAAAAGGGCCAATGTAGCGACATCAGATTTCCAATGTCACGACACTGTGTGGCAAAGGTCTTAACATCACTACAATGTCGTGACATAGCCGCGGCATCAGCTAAAGAGGGAATGCAAGATAGCGCACGCGGACATCGTCATGACATTGTTGCGACACCAAACCAATGTCACATCATCAGAAGCAGTCTCAACAGTCAAACTACATAAGACATCCAATGTCGTGACATCGCCACGACATGGCTACGACATTGGCTGCAGTAAGAAGACATTGAAATGTTTAATGTCATGACATCACAACTCAATGTCGCGACATCAAGAAAAATTGTCCAAAGGTATTATTAGTTGATCAATGTTGTGACATCGGATCAGCAATGTCGCGACATCAACCATGACATTGACAGAGGACTTCAGAGCATTAAGAAACAATGCCGCGACATCGAAGCAGTGTCGTGACATCAGTTTAAGGTGGTCAAGATGAACTTAACTAACCAATTTCACGACACTAGGTTAGCAATGTCGCGACATCAACTGAAATGATTAGAACTGCAGATACAGTGTCGCAACATCAAAACAATGTCACGACATCAAAGTAGTGTTGTGACATCAGACCCGAGCATCCAAGTTGAAACACTAAGGAGCCAATGTCGTGACACTTAATGTCGCAACATCAGTTGAAATAATAAGAATTGTAGAAGTAATGTCGCGACATCAACCTGCGATAATGACAACAACAATTAAGCTTTTAGCTAAACATTTACTAAATTTCAAAAATCATAATTTAGAATGAAGCACCAATGTCAAAACGAAAATCTATTGAATGTCTAGACAAAATTCTATAAGACAAATGACTATAATACATTATTTGGTGGAAAAGTTATTGTACTTGGTGGTGTCTTTCGCCAACTGACACCCATTGTTCCAAAAGGAACAAAGGGAGAGATTATTGATGCAAGCTTTGAGATTTTAACATTATGGCTGAAGTTCCAAAAAATCAAATTGAATAAAACATGCGCGACTTTATGATGACCACAATTAGTGAATACTTATTTACAAATTAGTACGATTTGGAAAAGAATTTATAACAATTATGTAAAACTTCCATCTACGATGATTATACCTTATATATAAGATGTGAATCCAATATTAAATATCTTAATAGATAATGTCTTTCCTAAATAAAAAAATATGTGAATAATTTAAATGTTATGATAAATCGAGTTATATTGACCCAAGAAATGATTACATAGAAGATATAAACAACTTACTTATACATCAATTCCTAGAAAATATTACAAGATATTATAGCTTCGATGAACCTTTAGATGCTACTAAATATAATGTTTATGAAGATTTCCTAAGTAGCTTAACACCTAATGGGTTTCCACCACATGGGTTATTATTAAAACCAAATTGTCTTGTTATATTACTGTGAAACAACAATCCATCAGAAGAATTATGTAATGGTACCTAATCGATTTTCTAAGTATTTGATAAAAATATAATTAATGCATAAATTTGTAACTATCATCGTCATGGAAAAAGAGTCTTTTTACCTAGAATTCCATTCAAGCCAATTGAAAATGAAAAGCATATCTTCCCATTCAAAAGAACCCAATTCCCAATTCGTCTAAACTTCGCAGTGACAAAACTAAAGTTCAAGGTCAAACATTGGATTATGTTGGCATATATTCACCTGAACCCGTCTTTTCTCATGGGCAACTATATGTTGCTTTCTTTAGAGCAAAAACATCAAACTCAATTAAAATTTTAATGAAGCCAACTCTTACCAGATAGGTTTTGCATAATTGCACAAAAAAATATTGTTTAATTTGAACTTAATGTTAATGAACTCTTGATTGAAAGCATACATCCAGTTTTGATATGCTGAATTCAAAATTACATCGTATGCTACTCGGTGATCACTAGTTATAGCTTATAAGCATACAATATTTGGTAAATATTGATGCCTTTTTATTGATTTGCATCTAACATTAGTTGTTTTTGGCTTTTTTTTGCTACTTATAGGTACAAAATGAGAAGTATGAGTGTGTATATTTGAAGCAAATATACCAGCATTTGAAAACACTTTACACATATTTCAAAACTATTATATCTTATATGCACACATACATTAAACCGATAAAACATAAATATCGCATTGTAATTAATGGGTATCAATGGATCATCAACAGAAAAACATTGGCCAAGGAGAGGGAACAAAATGAAGAAGCTATAACCATTATACAACACTTTTTTCCTTGAAAAGATCTACCAAAATATATCGATTCAATGACTAAAGTTGGTGAGCTCGTAAATATTTTATGGACACTTCATCTTTAAAGATCCACACAAGGTTAAATACTTCATCATAATTGAGAACTTATATAAGGTCATTACAATTGTTATAAAATGTTTAAACCATCAAAGAAGTAATAAACAAGGATCTAATCAACCATTTAGAATCACAGTATTAATGAATGATAGGTAATATTTAAATTTTTGCAATAGAATTGTGATCTACATCTAAACTACATAATAAGCGCCTCTTCTGTAATGGACACCTGACAAGAGATCTAGTTCATAAAAATGTAGGGGCCACCCACATGCAATATAATTTCAGTCAGCTTCGAATCATCATCGGGGAACAAGACTTTCTAAGGTTGTTTCAATAAGATATTATAAGATACTAGAATATATAATTTACACTGAAACCATGTCATTAAATAACAAATGCCTCTATTTGTTTTAGGTTTATCATTATCAACAAATTGTCTAGCTGTTTCATAATAAATCCAAAAAGCTTACAAGCACAAGGTCGATATGATTGGTAAATGAAATTCATTCTCTTTTCACTACTATAGTTGGGATTATGGTACCTTTTTAAACATTGTCTAATAAAATCTTTATTTTTCTCACTATAGTACCAATAGTAAATCAAATGCACATAGTTCAAAATAATTGTTGATAAGCCCATAGTTTCAACAACACAAATGTGAGCTTGGCAAACTTTTATGCCAATAAGTGAACATTGAATTCACTATTCTGTTATCAACATTATAGGTGAATGCTCTTTCTTATTACCACATAGAAATTCATTATATATATATGAATTTTATAGTTATCATAACTTTATGGATTAAAGACTGATTTTAATTGCAAATCCATATCAAAAGTTTTGGTAATGGGTGCAGTAAGAGCACAATTGGCCAAATTTGAACAAGTGTTTACTTACATTTATTGCAAAAGTAAAAATAGAGGTTAGCTGTAACTCAAGGTTACAAATAACATTAACAAAACTTTCTATGTCATTTTGAGATTGATAATTATGCAACACATTACAAGTGTTGTATGAAAAGTAAATCTTTCGATGAGTCTGTTCATTGACTACATAGAATCCTCTATTTGGAAATGGAAAGATTTTTATCTTGTTATACTAAACAACTTATGTTATACTTCCGAGTTATTATTCGTCACTTATGGATCATACTGGGTAATATGAGCCTTTCTATGAAAATCTTAATCTATTCATGCACAAAGGCAAATCTGATATCAACTTCTATTCCAAAATAAAAGTCAATTGATAATATAACAAACATTGCAACAGATATTCATGATAACCCCTTTGTTTTTCACACCAGAGAAGCAATGATCCTAGATCATAAAAAGATAATTAGTTAGGTTCAACATCCTTACCTTCGCGAACCCGTCTAAAACAAAAAAATAGATCTATGTTGAAAACCAGTAACAAACTAATGACAATCATTTCAGACGTATGATAAATATGTCATCAGATATTTGTTGCTCCTTTGGCTGACTATTATTTCTTTTGATATTGAGGAAATTCTGGATTTTGGGATTTTTTTATTACATAAGAAAAACATAGGTGTTTTCGCTTAGTTTTGGTAACAAGGAAGGAAGAAAAATGAATTTAATATAAGATGGGATCCTCTTATTCTCTCTATAATTAATTGCTTTTTACTTTCCATACAGTTGTTTTGTTTGAATTTTCGTCATTAAATGTTGTTTTCAATTGTCACCGGGTTTAATAATAACTAACTTATATCACAAATTAATATATGGTGTAATATGAAAAATCAGGTTAGAGGAAAAGAGTTAGTGGTCTTTTGACAAACATGCCACTTCGCTCTTCGATACATTGCCTTTCATTACAAACTTGGAATCAAACAACTAGAAGATTCTCTTGATTAATAATCTTACTTTTCTTAATGTTGCTTTTCTATCTTTTTCCAAATAGATCAAGTTTGAACCTAATGGATTAATATAATATTCAATTCTAAATATATTCTATTTCCTGTAAATGTGTTTAGTGGTTCAATAGCTTAATAATATTCATTTCTTGATCTCTTCGCATGTAATTGATGTCAATATAATTAATCGACGTTTTGCTTTGAATAATTGTCATTATGATTTAATACACAATTTATACTTGTGTTTTTAGCATAATAAAACACAGTGTTTAAGGAATCACCAAAGTATAACCAGTGTTTCTATATGATTACACCTCATAGCAAGTCTCAAAGTAATAAATCGGCCTCACTAGAACTCTAACCTAGTATCCCTTATACCCTTTTATCTCTGTTTTTAATAGAATAATTACTATTTCCAATCTAGATATGAACATATGGGAAATATCTACTTATTTGCATACATCAATACTATGGATTTAGATATACTGATTATTAGTCGCTGATATATTTTTATATGAGTATTGATATATCGTAAAATTACAAAATACTTTTGAAATTCAAGAAAATACTTCAGTAAAATGTAAAATGACATTAATAATCAAATATATTATTGGAGATTACATTGCAATGAGCTTTAAACTAAAATGAAGATCGATGTGTCTATCAGTAATATTTGAGCGAAGGATCCCATCTTGGTGAAGACAATACTCATACCAAGATATGATGTTCCGATAATATTGATTATAGTATCAAACATATCATGCATAAATGTCTTGACTTGTACCCACAATCTTTGTAATTTAATTCTAATCGTTGGATTTAATTTTGGTGCAAATCTGACCATTAGATCTTCTTTAAACCATTGGAATCAATTCATAACCGTTGGATCAAGTCAAAATTTAAAATCTGACTGTTGGATCGTAAATTCGACCGTTGGAGAGAATCAAAATCAAAGGAAATTGTGTGGGTCGCCTAATCGTGCCACCCAAATATGGCCCTTGGATAGGTCAAAATAGCAGTTGGAAAAATTTCAAAACACAAGTGCGATTTAGGCCATTAGATCATTTGCAGGAAGATCTCGACCGTTGGATGTCTTTGGATATATCTCTAATATATCTCAATATATCTCGATATATCCCTATATATCGAGATATATACCAATATATCTCCAATATATCTCCTATATGTCTCGATATATTGGCGATATTTTACCGAAAATTTAGCTGCTTCCTCCTTCACACGCATGTGTACCACAGACCTGACATTTCCACGATATTTCGGTCTTTAGCCGATATATCGTCGATATTATAGACATTTTCACAAAATTTCGATCAATCAATTATTGATGATCGATATCGCTTCGAACCTCACCTATATCCGATATATGGGTGATATATCGACCGATATATTCGAATTTTAAACCCTGGATATGAAGGGCAAACTACTATTTAATATGTTGAACTATAGGCCTTTTTTTTTTTTAACTTCGTATTTAGATCGGAAGCCGCCCTGGCCCTTCACATAACTATTTGAGTCACCGAATAAGCCATGTCACGCCTAACATTCCTCTCTTTCGGTCTGGTTTGCCCTTACATGTCCCTCAATTTCCTTGAATATAAACATTTCTCTCTCGCCCATGCTTCCCCTGTTTACATGTTGTGGTCTTGTTTGCTGACGGAGTTGCGTATGACATCAAGGCTAGCATTCGTGAGTTTCAAGGTAGGAAGGAAGGGTACTAACAAAGACAAGGCATCATCACCACAAGAACGAGAGGAGCTGCATGGATAACAAGGCAATGGAAGGGAAGACAGACTGTTGTCCCTAGTGGAAAGAGCCTCGAAGCTCAAGAACATCTTACTGAAGGTATAAATGCATAAACGTATATAGTAAAAAAATAACTACCAAATGAATAAAAGAAATTAAGCGATCACATTGATTTAATTGGCTTATCACTTATTGCTACATGTAACCTAATTCACAAGAAGCTATCATGGACTTAAATCTCAAGAACCAAATTTAATCGAATCCTTCATTTGACAAGCACTGAACTCGCGAGCCTTTGGAATCCGCTTTCCACCAAAACCATTTCCAGCACTCATAGCTCCCACGCTTCCCGCCAAGTTCAGCTTCATGCTCATATGCACATTCTTAAGCTTGGCCAACAATTTCCGGTGGGGTCCTTCCCCATTAAGAAGGCTACTGCAACATCCATTTTCTGCAACCATGCGGCATAGGAAGAAAGTTGGTGTTTCTTCACCGCCATGCCCACTTCTGCTCCAGTTAAATTTGGCCTTTCTCTTAGCCAACGAAACTTTTCTCCTCTTCACAGAGAGAGTACCGAAAGGTAAAACTGAGATTATTGTAATCATATTCTAGGTGTGTGACATCTTATGCCAAGTTTCATCTCATAGTGGATTCTTTTCTAAAATTTTCCTCATGGAGGTTTCCCTTATTCTGAGGGTTTTACCACATTATATTGGATGTCATTATTATCTTACAATCTTATTCTCTGTCAAATTGGCTTAACCATCCATCTACACTTTCATTTCTTGAAGGTTGGTATAGCCATCCATTTGCTGCTTTTATTATGTGGATTGGCCTAACTCCCAAATTGGTTATTTACATTTCCGTGGATTGGCATAGCCACCCAATTGATTATAATTTCAAGGATTGACATCGCCACCCAAGTGTTCATTTGATTTCCTGTGGATTGGCGTTGCTACCCAATAGTTGTTAATAATCACAGCGGATTGGCAAAGCCACCTAAATATTACTTGTCGTAAAATTCCATAAGTCACTTACAATCTTAACAACTGGTATTAGAGCGTGGTTCGAGTTTAGGTGGAATCATGGTCAAAAGTTATTTGGGTCCTATGATTAAATCGAACAAAGAATGAATATCTATTATGGAAGTCTATGATGGAGGATCTCCTCAACTGTAAGGATTTATATGATCCTATTGAGGGAGATAATGCTAAGTTAAGTGATATGTCAGATGCTAATTGGAAGAAGTTGAAAAAGAAAACATTGGGTGACATTCGCCAGTGGGTGGACACTAGTCTCTATAATTATGTTGCCAAAGAGACTGATCCGCACACTCTTTGGAAGAACTTGGAAAACATAAAATGCAGACAAAGAACGTACAAGTAAATATTTTCTTAATGCAGAAGCCGATGAATTTGAAGCTCAAGGAAGGTCAATTAATTGTCGGTTACTTGAATGATTTCCGGCGAGTGATCAAGAAGTATCAATTACAAGTCTCCCACTTTATGATGAGACCCGAGCATGCTTACTACTCGGCTCATTACTAAATAGTTGGAACACTTTGGTGGTGTCTCTGGGAAATTCAGCCCTAGAAGGAAAAGTCACGTTGGTTATGGTAAGCAATAACTTATTCAATGAAGAAATTCAAAGGAAGGACTTTGTGGGCAATGACACATGTTCTTATCATGGAGAACAGGGTCAGAGCAAAAGAAAAGGACCATCTAGGCATAACAACTCAAGAGGAAGATCCAAGTCTAGAGGGAAAATAAAGTGTTATCACTGTGGTAAAATAGGCCACATGAAAAGGAAAATTGCAAGATCTCGGGCAAGGAAAGACAAGAGCCAAAGCAGGTGAAGATAAAAAAATATCATCAATGACAATGAGGTGGACTCATGGTAATCAAGAAGATTTTTGTCATGTAGTAGAACAAGACGTCGAGTGGGTAGTGGACTCGGCACCATCATACCATTGTATCCCTAAAAGGGAGTATTTCTTAATATACAAAGTAGGAGACTTTGGCACAATAAAGATAGGAAACAAAAGTGTTCCCTGACAGTGTGGATTAGGACATTCGGTGATACAAACAAGTAATAAAAGTACATTAACGTTGAAAGATGTGCAACACATTCTAGACTTGCGTCTAAACTTGATTTCTATGCATATTCTGGACAAGGATGGATACAACCACTTTATCAATAGTGGAAATTGGAATCTCACCAAGGGATCATTGGTGGTGGCACGAGACAGATTATGTTGTTCTCTGTACAAGACACAAGTGAAGGTGTGTGGAGGACAACTATATGCAGTTGATGATGATACCTCTCTAGATTTGTGGCATAAGGCTAGCATGATACGAAATGAGAAGGCTTATAAATTTTGGTCAAGTAGTCCCTCATTCCTATGGCCAAAGACAAATCATCAAACCCTTGTGACTATGGCTTATTTGGAAAGCAACACAGATTATCATTTCAAAAGAACTCCACTAAAAAATTAGAGAAATTGGAATTAGTATATTATGATGTTTGCGGACCCATGGAAGTAGATTTGCTGGGTGGTAACAAATACTTTGTTAATTTCATTGACGGTGCCTCACAAAAGACATGGGCATACCTATTGTATACAAAAATTCAGGTATTCCAATATTTTTCAAAAATTCCATGTTACGGTGGAGAGAGAGATGGAAAATCCTCTAAAGCGACTACGAACCAATAATGGTGGAGAATACATCTCCAAGGAGTTCAAAGAATATTGCTTCAAGAATCAAATCAGGAAAGAGAGGACGGTTCCTGCTACACCATAGCACATCGGTGTTGTAGAGAGGATGAATCAGACCATTGCGAAAAAAGTTCGATGCATGTAAAAATTGGCTAAACTTCCTAAGTCATTTTGGGGTAAAGCTGTTAACACTACAGTCTACCTAATCAACGACTCGCCATTAGTTCCTTTGGACTTTGATATTCCTCAAAAGAGTTCGTATAGAAAAGATGTTTCATACTTCAATTTGAAGGTGTTTGATGCAAAAATTCATTCATGTACCAAAGGAGTAAAGATTGAAGCTTGATTGATAAAGAAACCTCGCGGTACTACTCTCTGATATGATATGAGGAGTTCTTGCGATAGTGCTATAGATCAGAGAGAAGAAAGATAATAAAAGACATTATGTGTAAAACCCGGCAAAAATTCGAATTTTTTGAAAAAGGGTAAAATGGTAATTTCGGTCAAAACCCAAAATTTTTATAGATCTCGGATGATGAAACAGACTTCACCGTTGGAATCGTTTCACGAAATCTAGCTACCACGTTGAATTTAGTAGAATCGGCACGCCTAATTTCCATCGCCGGCGGGGCACCCGTGCTCAAAAGCAAGAGAAACGACTTGGTATGAATGTGATGCACAAAAGCCACCTACTACATGCATTACGACACACATGTTACATGATTAGTGAGATGATGGAGATGAATGACTTATCTTAAGCCATGTGTTAAAAATCACGTAACAGGGACAATGATGGAATTATTGGAAAGATTAAATGAGTATAAGACAAAATAGAAGAATAGTTTTCTTCTCAAAACAAAAGAGAAATCGGCAGTGAGTGGGATTTCCAGATTCTAGAGAGAGAGAGCTACTTCTCTCTAGATTTCTCGATTGCTCGCACTGTCAGGTTCGTTTCGGCCAAGAAGTAAAGCTGTTCTACGCGGCGAGGGCTACATGTGGACACCGATTTGGTGGAGTTCCGACAACTCCAAGAGGTAGGGATGTTTTACTACTTGGTTTATTCTTTGGCTAAGAACCATGTGAATGGTTATGGATATTCTGAGGCTTGATTTAGCCGTAATTTCGGTCTTAAAACATTTGAACCGAGTGGAGAAAAAATCTCTAATGAAGCCGTGAAACGTTGCCAACCCGAGGGTTTCACTGTTCACGTGATTTTTGGTGTGATTGTTGTGTTGTTATGATTCAAAATGAATTTCTTAGATATAATTAGCCCATGAGCCACTTGGTGTTATTATGAATTTAATAACATTAATCAGGTGAATTAATTATGTTAATACATACATGTTTTATATATTGTAAGTACGAGTCATTGATCGAAT
This sequence comes from Tetrastigma voinierianum, assembly GCA_016808115.1. Taxonomy (NCBI): domain Eukaryota; kingdom Viridiplantae; phylum Streptophyta; class Magnoliopsida; order Vitales; family Vitaceae; genus Tetrastigma; species Tetrastigma voinierianum. The sequence continues at coordinate 184,230 of JAEQBH010005036.1, forward strand.
ATAATACATTCCATACGCATCAAGACCCTACAATATTAGGATGAAAAGTATGACATGAAAAAATAAAAAAGGAAAATGTTTGTGACAAGAATTTCGACGGAAGATTTTCCGAAGAATTGTGTTGGGAGATTGTCCAACAATTCACGTCGGAGGGGCCCATGAATTGTTTCGGAAGGTTATCCAACAGATTCGCCTCGGAGGGTAATCCAATATATTTACCGAAACTCGGTAGTGTGTTTTCAAGAACAAAAAGCTTTTGTTTTGAAAACTGTATTTTTCTCGCATTTGGCTTAGGCATGTGTGAGGGAGTCGGTGAGGACTGACACGTGGTGGTATAAGTACGTAGACATTCAAGTAAGATCATGTATTTACTTCAGTGTGATTATTTGCCATGACATGTGCTCTTAGGTGGGGAGTAACCCATATAGGAAATTATCACTACTGGGCTTTGCTCACCTTGTCGAGGGAATATTATTCGTGCAATGTGAGAGATTTCGGGAAGGCTAAGACTCGTTAGAGTCGACAGTAGCTTGATGTTGTTATATAACATGTATTAGAATTTTATAATTTTATTATATGTTTGTATGGAGTAATGTATTAACTTGAACCATATATAGTTATTGATACATTTTTAGTGAGTATTGATGTATAGCCCAAGTGGCCATTTTTACTATTTTAATTGTATATGGACCTGCAGTGGCCTTGTAATTGTTTGGGATGTGTTTTGTACTGGTAGCTCCCTGCACAAAGTTGAGACTTTGCCCAATTTTCGGGAGTGGTGTCATACCCACATCCACGAGTATTCTCAAGTAAGTTGACGGGTTGTCAACGAGATACCGGATTGGGCGTCATAGCTTGGTGCATCGTAGATAAGGTAAACGACACTGGGAGCTCGTGGGTGTGCTCCATGCTATTTTAGGCCATGGTCATTAAGGTATAAGGAGCATTATAGCTCGATGTCGATACTGTGGTTGGCAACTTAGTATCGGTAAGTTAGGTATGTGATTACTTAGGCAGTCACGGGACAAGATTAGAATATTGCATGCATTGTGTTTTATGTGTGAATGGTATGCATAACATGAGTTGTTGTGTATGAATTGTGTAATCATGTATTGTATAAATTGTATGCTTGTGTGCTTAAGAATGCATTATAGGAAAAAATAATAATTTTTTTTTTTTTTTTTAGGTTTTACAATGTAAAACCGAAAAAATTTAATAAATTTATTTGGTTATACTGGAAAATGTATTTTGGTGGTTTTCCAGTAGATGGAATGAGAAAAATATCAATAGATGGTAGCCTTCAGATGTGTTATGAGGACTTTTTGTATCTCCTCTATGTAAGATTAGCGGCTTGCCTTTTCCCCGAGTTCATCCAATCTTAATCTATAGTTTGAAAACGACTCATCAATAATTGAATTTGAATATCTAATACTCTTGTGAATATTTTTCCTTGGTTAAAATTTTTGTTCCTTAGTCTTCCCTCAATACCATAACCTTTGGCTAAATGTCAAATCAACACAAAACTAATTTACCTATTCTTTTCCATTTTCATTTTTAACTGTTCCTTCACTATAAAAAATATGACCTATAGTCACATAATTTTACCATATAGCCAAAGCTCTATTATCCGACCGTGGCTATAGAGAATTCTATAGTCAAGGTTGGCATCAATCTGTGTTATAGAGATCCTAAAAGGATCATTATGTGGACTCACGTAGCTATAGAGTACGATTTGGCTGACCATAGATCTTGAACTTATAGTCATATATTTGGATTTGACCGTGTCCATAGCATTTATCCACACCACCTATGGTCACATTATGCTACGATTTATTTTATTTGGTAACTATATTCTATAACCACATTATATTACTTTAGCTGAGGATTAGTGACGGCGGCTAAAGGTCTTTTCTTCTTGTAGGCTTGTTGGGCTTCTATACCTCTTTTTTCCCTTTTTTTCATAAGATCCCATCCTGAAGAAACCACAAAAAAAAAAAAAAAAACAATATTGCCATTTTTTCATACTTATCTTCCCTAATGAGACGAGCTCAAAATGGATGTTAAATCATAAATCCTGATTACTATTAATATGTTTATAGACTTATAGTATTAGGATTTTATTGTTAATTAACCGTTTTTCTTGTCTTAACCTTCATGGGTATTTATTACCAGAACTGTTCTAAAACTTAGCAGTCGAAGCTTATGTTGACCCATGACTCATCATGATTATAGCAAAAACAAAGTTAATTGATGATAGAATAAGTTAAATCATTCTACTGATTTTATTTTATTATCAATAGATGAGATAAGATAAGTGATGAATATATCATCCAATCTTTCTTCAAAATTTAATTATTACAACTTATTTTGATTTAAATTAGACCATGTATAAGATGTCCAAGTGTTAAGTTAACTTCTTAATTTTTACTTTCTTGTTTCTTAGGTAATCTATGTAGTGGATAAAAGTTATTATATCTTCAATTATTTGAACACTTCTGATTATTTGAGTGACTGATTGAGATTGACTTTCAAGAAGTGTTAGACTGTTCTAAAAAATAACCTTCCTTCAAAAATCTTATATGATAAAAACTATTAGACAATTGAAAAGGCAATGAATGACGATAGCTAAGATAAATTCAAAGGAAAAATAAAAGCATATATTATATTAAAATTTGGTGATGCAGAGTAAGATGCAATTGAATGCATGAAGCTTTATGAGAAAATGCCAGAAAATCATTTTTTGACTGGCATTTTTCAAAGACTGGATTCTCCCAAGAGTAGGAAAGGCATTACATTCAAAATAAAATAATGGGCCTACTATGTGAAATGCTAGCCAGGGTGGACTTGGCAACAATGGCAGGTTTAACATGATATGAGCTAGGCTATCCAAGTTTGAATTGTGTGCTGGGTGAAAATGAGGATTAAAGAAGAATATTGAAACCAGCAATCCATATAGTTGATTTAAATAATATGGTTGACTAACCACCTACCAAAATTTTATGGAAATGTCATATATAAGACATTGAGAAAGGAAACACATGATGATTTTTTTCTATTCTTTTTTTTTTATTTCTTAATAAAAGGAAAATTCCAGTCATTTACTGTTGATTGTTGATGACTTTAAGATTAAGAGCATGTCAAATTAAAATGCTCGCAGCAAATATTCAACACTCTGGCTAAATTAGTAATTATGGCTTGCTTGACCTTGGACGTCGTGATCAACGAAATAAAAACTATTTATTTACAAATTATTTTAAAAACTAATTTTATGAGTGCTAGAGATATGAGATTTAGAAAATATATGTCTATATTATTTTTATTTTTATTATTGAATTTATTTACGAGCTCAAATAAAATAAAAATATTTTGTATTATAAATTTTCTTGGTCTTATCGGATTGCATTCTTTTAAATTAATATGTATACAATTACTTGACAATGCAGAATTTTGACCTCGAAAACCCACGACTGTGCCTTTATTAAACATTTGAAAAGTTTATGTTGTTTTTAGAAAAAGAAAAGAAAAGTAAAATATAAAAGTAGATGGATGACGATGCTAAGTCCAAAATTAACCAAGGCCAAAAAGTCCATAGTCAAACTTTGAATGTATTAGTTTCTTAATTATAGTATCCGAAGACCTGAAAAGGGATGTTTTTATATCAGCAATAGAAGCCCAAACTCATGGAATTAGGGATAATGTGTTTTCATAATTATAGGGATAAAATCTGAAACGAAAATATTCAAAAAGAAATACTTCAAACATCTTAACAATGAATCTTTATTTTTTTAACTCTAAAACAATGAATCTTTATTTTCAACTCTAAGTTGACATATTTTTTATATTCAGAGATGATAAGCCCACATTTTAAAGACTTAATTCCAACAAATAATTTCTATTTTCAACTCCAAATCACTATTCATTATTTAAACATTTTTTTAAATAAAAATATTTTAAAAATATGATATATGAAATAATTTTATTTTTATTTCAATATAAATACAAAATTATATTAAATAAATAAAAATAAATTAAGCTTCTAAAAATGTTTTTAAACTATTAAATTATATTATAAAGCATAATATTACATTAGAAAAATAAAACAATATTAAAAAAGCTATATAATGAAATTATATTAAAATTATAACCAAATGATAAAAATAAAATACAAAAACTAATATGATGGTAAATCACCCCTATAATTTCCACCGTCATATTCATTGCAATTATTAATGAATCAACACGTTATTGGAATAAACAAGTGTTTCATGATATTATATCAATAAGCGTAATCACGTTATATGATTATAGAGATAGTTGATGCTCATGGGAGCATTGTTGATTTGAATGTGATGATTGTTCCAGAAGTTAATATGATAGTAGATAAAACAAAACAATTTCAATGGTTCATTGCTCGCTCACCATAAACAAATTAAAGATAAAAAAAGTTAAATTTATCTTGGCTTGAAATTAGGGTTGGCAATGGGGTAGGTTTGGAAACAATCGCACTTAAGGTCACAAGGTATTTCCCATCCCATCCCAAACGAGAAGGCGGGATCGATTCCCATCCTCGTCTAGAATAATTTCTAAAATCTCTAAAGCCAAAATAATTTTTAGGTTTAAACATAACCTAGTATGGGAAGGGAAAATTCAAGATGCCACACCAACTTGAAACCACGAAGCCTAAAATCCAAAATGCATAAACAATAGCAAAACCACAAAACGTTCTTCAACATGAAACCATTACAACTCCAAGAAACCTCACAAATCTTACAAAAAAAACTTTGAATATTCATCATAGAACTCAATGGCAATCTAAAACCTTAAAGCAACAGATGACCCCAATGTGAAGCGAAACCTTACAAGATGTGGAAATGTTATGTTTAAAAAAAAAAAAAAAAAAAAAAAAAAAAATTTTACAAAAATGATGTGCCTTGCATGCAAAAGGAGAGGGTCGATTCAATGCGTATTCATATACCCAAAACACAAAGGAAATTAGCAGAACATTTCAGCATTCAAGCTTAAAAATACTGAACAATTAATCTCTTAAAAGAAAAGATGAATAAGAACGAGAATGAGGAGGTTAAAACTTCCCGAGGAGAGGCTTGAGTGCGAACAGACCGTGCAAGTCGAGTGACATGAGAGGAGCTTTGCCTCTAGTAGAAAAATAGGGATTATTATGGCCTCTGTTAGTTTAAGGGTACCTCTAATTGAGGTTTTGATGATATCAAACCAAGGTTATTGGTTACTAATGGTTAAAATTGAGTTGAGTAATAGGTTGAAATTGATCAAACATCAAATGAAGATATTCCAAGCTTTAAGATGAAAATTATGTATTTGATCAAGCTCTTGGAAGTGAAGTTCACTCAAATCAAAGAACCAAGGTTTCAAATCCAAAAATGACAAGTAACCAAGGCTCCAAGCTCAAGCATCAAGTAAAGATTTTTTAAGCTTAGGAATCTATGTAAGATTAATGCATTTGTGCACTTTAGGGTATATCATCTTTTACAGGCATATTCTTTATAACTCGATTTTTGTGTTTAAATTGCATATCTTTTTGAAAACTCAAATATGAGCATCAAACCTTTGGCATTTAAAGTTTAAAATGTATTCAAAAGTGTTTCCTAATATTTGAAATTGATTTGGAATGAAAAGAACCTAAAGTAACCATTTCTAGGGCCTTTTCAGCATTCTTTGCATACTTTGTGATTTTAACTCGATTTAACTTTAAATTGATTAAATATTTTAAAACCTATGTTTAATCATCAAATCTTAGTTATTTGGAGTTTTAAATGTGCTTAAAAGAGTTATTTAAAGTTAGAAACTAATTTGGAGAGAAAGAAAGAGGTTGAAAGCAGACTGGCGACTTTTCTAACAAGTAGCGGTTGTTTGTCCAGTCGTAGGTTGGTCAGCCAGATTGATCAATTGGTCTTTCGGTTAGTCAAGCGATCGGCCAGTTTACTGTGTTCAAGAGTATAATATCAGCCGTTTGGGTCAAAAATGTATGTTTTTTCATTTTTATGGCCCAGAGTAAAGCAAGCGGTCATCTCAACGGTCACACAGCAGTGCATTAAATGCCTGATGACTGGTTATTAATGGAGCGGTCGGCGGTTGGGTACAAAATGCTAGCCGAGATTTCACCCCTATAAATTCTTAGTTGTGGATCATTTATGGCCAAGAGACTTGTTGCATTTATTCTCTCAACCACCATTTCTTTTGCTACTTAATTCTTAATCTCATTTTTTAGTGCATTCAATTCTCATTTGCATATCCTAGAGTGCACCTTTGATTTCATCCTAGCTTGAGTTATATTTGTTCAATCTTGTGAGCTAGAAGTATAAAGATTGGCAGAGTGAAAGCTTCAGAAGTGTGCATGGCCGGAAGGATTTGTGAAGTGCCCATTGGAACCAAAATCCAAGTGTAAAAGGAAGAATCTCGGGTTGGAGATTGAAACTAGTGAAACCCTTACCGGTTGAAGGTTGAGAAGAATTGAACCTTATGCAAGGGTGTGCCAAACCACTATAAATCCGGAGTTTGATTTCTATACTCTATATCTCTTTATTTATTGTTTTTGTAGTTAAATTTGTAGATTTCTTATTGATTTACAAAAAGTTTTTGAGAAAAAATTCTCACCCCCCCTCCCTCCCTCTTGGTTAATTTGCTAAGTCATAATCAACTTTCAATTGATATAAGAGCTTGGCCTCTTGTTTTGAAGACTTAATCATCTAAGAGCAAAATGACTAGCACTAAAACTAAAACTAGCTCAAGTCTTTTTCAAGCTAAAAGTTTTCCCATCAACAAACCCCCTTTCTTTGCTAGGTCCGATTATCAATTTTGGAAAAAGAAAATAACTTGGTATTTGCAATCTCTTGATTTGGAAGTTTGGAAAACAATATTATTTGGTTACACCTTTCCTCCAAAAGTTGTTGATGGGAATAAAATCCAAAAACCTCTTAAAGAATATGATGAAGAAGAAAATAATGAATTTCAATTAAACTGAAACTATTTATATTATATAGCATGTGCTATGGATAGAAATGAGTATAATAAATTTGTCAATACAAAAATGACTAAGGATGTTTGGAGGATACTCGAAATTACCCATGAAAGAACCAACCAAGTCAAAGATTTTAAAGTTAGAATTCTTGTTAATGATTATGAAATGTTCAAAATGAAACCTAATGAATCTATTGTTGAGATGTTTATTAGGTTCACGGATATTGTCAATGGACTTGAGGGTTTAGGAAATAGGATAAGTGAAGAGGACAAAGTATCTAAAATTCTAAGATGACTACCTCCCAAATGTAATTCTAAAACATAAGTTATTGAGGAAGCAAATAATTTGAAACTACCTCTTAAGAGGAACTTGTTGGTTCCGTGATGACCAATGAAATGAAGGTGTAAGAAAAAGAAAAGGAAATGCAAGAGGAAAGAAGGAAAAAAGAAAGAGTATTGCACTCCCGAATCTCGAGAAAGAGACAAGTCGTTGAGGGGAAATTAAGATCAATGACATGAAAGATGATATCTCCCTCATCATAAAAGAGTACAAAAGCTAATGATGAAGGAAATTTAGTGAAAAGACTGATAGAGAGGGAGTAAGTACAAGAAGAAGATCTTCGAAGATAAAGAAAAAGAAAAGATAAGAAGATAGAGAAGTAATGTAAAACCAGAAAAAATTTTTTTTGAATTTTTTTTTAAAAAAGGGGGAAAAAGTGATTTTAGATCTTTGTACAAGTTGAAAGCTTGGGAATTTTTTTAGATCTCAGATGATGAAATGGATCTCACTATTAGGTTCGTCTCGTGAAGTCTAGTTGCCCAGATGAATTTCGTTGAATTCCAAAATGATCGAAATTTCAAATTTTTGAGGCAATTGGGTGTCGGGTGACACATGGCTTGATGACACATGCCATGTGACACATGGAATGGTGCATGTGTCATTAGTGACACATGGCCAAAGGAGTGTGTCATAAGGACACATGGGAGGACACATGCCATGTGGGACATGCCATGTGAGTGACACATGGCATAAGACAGCGGGGAAGTGTCGAGTGTGTGTGCAAAGGGTGGCTGGGAGATACGGTTCGAGTGGAGAGAAAGCCAAGAAAGAAAAGAAAAGAAAGAAAAAGGGAAAGGAAGAAAAGAAAAGAAAGAAAGAAAAGAAAGGAAAAAGGAAAAGGGGAGAGAAAGATGAGGCGATCAGCCAGAGTTCTTCCTAATTCATCGGTGTTAAAACGATCAGAACTTGTTGGACTAAGAACTAAAGCTAGTCTACTCGACGAGGGCTACGAGTATGTATCGAAATCAAGGGGTTTCACAGGAAGATCCAACAAGGGAAATTTGAGAGATTGAAGTAGGGTTGAGGAAAGCTTCATAATAGTTTTATATTCGAGGTAGGGATTTTCCTACTTTAGTTTATTGCCTTCCTTTTTGGACAAGTGTTCAAAGGGACGGTTTGGGGACTGCTTTGTGGCTGATTTCATAGCTTGTTATGACAGTCTTATGGGCTGTTTGAACCTAATTTGGATTGAAATTCTAGGCGAGTTTAGGACATCCGGGTGGGTGTGTGAAATGAATATATATGTTTGTGGCACGGTTTTTGGCTTAGGTTTGGATAATAGTCTTTAGGAATTTACGGATCTAGGGAGGCCCATTCTATGCAGGGTTGTGGCATGTTTGTGGCCTATGATAGTGTATGTGTGAAACGCTTTGTGGGCATCTCTTATGCCACAATTGGTCTTGAGAACCAAGTTGTCTTTGCTTGCTTTGATTGACTTACTTGGTGATAGTTATTGATTGAATGTTGATATATGAACTCTAATATATTGACATTGAGATGAGTTGTTGGAAATTATATGCTTTTGATATTATTGTCCATGATACATGATAAATTTTCCATATGGAATGCATTACATATGTGACAGGGAATTGACTTGCAAATGCATAATGCATGCATATGCACTAAGGCATCGCATTCATGGGTGTAAGTGCATGGTGCCATCACACACCATTCTTGGTGGTTGATGAGTGGGTTCGGTACGTTGAATAAGGATTCAGCGAGTTACATTCTTAGAATATGAAAAGGTGCCATCTGACCATCCTTGGTGGTTGATGAGTACGCATGAAAACTTGTGTCAGGTAGTAGCAAGTAGAGATAGATACCCCCTCGGGTGAAAGACTCAGTAGATTGGTTATATATATTTCCAGCAGTGAAAGCCTGTGAAAGTGTAGGAAGGCGTGAGAAGCCTGTAGTGAGACCTCGAAAATTCGTTACCCAAAAAGACACATGTTTGGTTAATAAAATGATCCTTGGAGGTGAAACATCTAATAAGTTTTGATTTCTAAAAACTTGATTATGTATTTCAAAGTGATCATTGGATGCAATTCATCGAAGATGGATGTTATCACACATTAGCTATGCAGTGTGTGATGGGAGTCGGTAATGACTCGGATTTTTTTTTCATGCATTAAGTGAGCCTTATCTCATTTCATGGCATGGCATGTAGTAATCCATTAGGATTGCATCATTCTATTGGGATGTTGATATATATGTGAATGTGTCCAAGTGAACATTGCATGTGCATTTAGGGGGGTAATAGCCTCTGTAGGAGTCTTTCTACTGGGCATGGCTCATCCTTTATGGGAAAACATTCCAGGTGTAGGCTATACATCGGTGGACGACTCTCATTCCGGGCCGAGAGGTTGAAGAAGGTCGGCATGTGGTTGGTATGGCTCTTTTTTGTAAAACTTTGGAAAGAACGAGTTTTAGCATATGCATGTGTATGTAATAGAGTTGTAATCAAACTCTCTTGATGTATTGTAATAAAACCCTGTATTATTGAGCCTCGGAGAGGTCGAGTCATAGTTAAATTGTACAAGTTGGGTTTTGAGAAGAGCCTCTTGTGAATGCGAAAAGACATAGTCGCCATAAGAGAAGCTGGGAGGAGAGGCCTTTAGGTACATTGCCCGGTAATGTCACTTGCATTGGGCCGGTGGGGCTACGAGGCGAAGTGGACGATGTTTGTAACATTGGACGATAATGGGGCGTAGGTTTTACGATGCCGAGACATCGTGAGACATAGAAACTAAGTTGTTAACGATGTCGTGACCAGCGCACAATATCGCAACAATGCCTAGGACATCATGGCTTGATGTCACGACATTGAACCTTAATGTCGTGACATTACCTAGGAGGCCATTGGCTGTGGGATCATCCGATGTCGTAACATTGACTATAATGTCACGCCATCAGACGGAGATGTTGCAATAGCCTTGAGCGATGTCACAACCTGAAGTGTCGATGTCTCGACATCGTCGTGGCATTAGACAAGGATGTTCGCAACAATTATGGGAGATGTCGTGACATGGAGTAGCAATGTCGCGACAGTAGGAATTCGATGTCACGACATTGCCCCGACATTAGACTGTAGGTGCCCAAATGCTATTTTAAGGGTCTCTTCGCCCAGCCAAGCACTCCTCGGCCTAGGGGGGGACTCGAGACATGGAAATATGTGAGTTTTTCACTCATCTAGCTTTTGTACAAGGGGGACACCGTCCCTTTTGTGAAATTGTGATCCTAGTACATGGAAAGTAACGATGTGGAATCAAGTTATGAGATATCCACGGGTATTTCCGCAGGTTGAGGGTAAATCAACCGACACCCTGATTTTGGGCCTTCATAAGTAATTTGCTACAAGTGCAAGAAACCGGGTCATGTAAAATATGATTGTCCTCTCTACAAAGCCAAAAGAGAAAAGAGAATAGCCATGATGGCAACATGGAGTTAAAGTAAAGATTCATTCGATGATGAAAATGAGAAAGAAGTTACCAACATGTGCTTCATGGCTCTTGAGGATCAAGATGAGGTAAATTCTAACTTTGATTATGATGAGGAATTGCTTAAAGACATCAACAAATTTGATGAAAAGAACACCTCGCTTAAGAAGAAAGTTTTTAAGCTTAAAAAAGAACTTGATGAAATCAAATAAGGATATTCAAAAGTTAAAGCTTCAAATTTTTCTCTTGAGAAGGTAAATGAGGAACTACTCGAAAAGAATGAATGGTTGGTATCTTCCCTTTCAAAACGTACTTGTGGACAAAAAGCTTCCTAGCTAGCCAAAAATGTGTTTTTGATAAAAATGGGCTAGGATACAAGTCTTCAATTAATGAAAAATATTTAAAAAACTACTTTGTCGAGGAGTTCACAAGTGAAAGTCCCTCAACCATTTGCAAATTTTGTGGTAGAGAGGGAGGACACATTAGTAGTACCTATCCTCTTTGGAATGGATCCCCAAAAAGACCTTAACCTCTAAGCCAAATAAGGCGAGCTTGGGTTGAAAAGTCAAAGGTCACTAACACTAAGGACCCCAAAAAATATTTGGGTACCTAAAGCTATTGATTTTTATATTGTAGGGATAAAGAAGGAGAAATGGTTCTTGGATAGTGGTTATGCTTAAGGCATATGAACTGAGATGAATCAAAATTTTCTTTCTCACAAAGAAAATGAGGTATGTAACCTTGGAGACAACGGGAAAGGTAAGAATCATTGGACATGGTTCTATAGGTAACAATTTTTATCTCGCATTGAAAATGTTTTGCTTGTTGATGGTTTAAAACATAATATTTTGAGCATTAGTCAACTCTGTGACAAAGGTTTTAAAGTGATTTTCGAGTCTTCTCATTGTATCATCAAAGATTCTCAAAATGAAAATGTGTATTTAATTAATATTTCAAAATATGAAGGCCATGATAGATGTTTTGCTAGCATGCATGATGAGAGTTGGTTGTGGCATAGGAGATTAGGACATGTGAACATGAATCTCATTACACAACTCAACAAAAATGAACTTGTTAGAGGTCTTCCCAAAATCTCTTTTGAAAAATATAAAGTTTGTGAAGCATGCCAAATGGGAAAGCAAATAAAAACATCTTTTAAAAACAAAAATTTCATTTCTACCTCAAGACCTCTTGAGCTTCTTCACATGGATTTGTTTGGACCCTTAAGGACTACTAGTCTCTGAGGTAAATCATATGCATTTGTGATTGTGGATGACTTCTCTACATATACGTGGGTCTTGTTCTTAGCTCATAATCTCTGCCTTCCATGAGTTTTCAAAGCTTTGTAGTTACTATCTCTTGTATAAGAAGTGACCATGGAAGGGAATTTGAAAATGCTGATTTTGAAAGCTTTTGTGATGAGCATGGAATTTGAACATAACGTTTCGGTTCCTAGAACTCCCCAACAAAATGGGGTTAGTTGAAAGGAAAAATAGAACTTTGAAAGAAATGTCAAGAACCATGCTTCATGAAAACAATTTGCCAACTTATTTTTGAGCCAAAGAGGTTAATACTTCATGTTATATATTGAATTGAGTTTTGATAACGCCCTCTTTGGACAAAACTCCATGTGAACTTTGGAAAAACAAGAAACCCAACATTAGCTATTTCAAAGTTTTTGGAAGTAAATGCTTTATTTTAAACACCAAGGACAACCTTGGAAAATTTGATGCAAAATCTAATGTTGGGATTTTTTTTTTCTATTATTCATTAAGTAAAGCGTATAGAGTCTTAATAAGTACATGGTGGTAGAAAGGGGTCATCCATGTCTTTGATGAATCTAATGATTCTTTTCAAAAAAAAAAGAGAAAGTGCTGATAATGATGTAGGTTCACTACAAGAAAATTGAAGAATAGAGACGGAGAAAGTAGAGGCGAGAAACTATTTCGAGTCTCTGTTTAGAAAACCGAAAAGTTCGAGTCTCTAGAATTTCCGTATCTAAGGAGTAGGCGCGATAGGTTCCTCAAAATTTGAGAGCATTCACCTTTCAAATCTCTAGTGGAGTAGAATTATTTTTAAATCTGACACAGAGGCAGGAAAATTATTACTAAAGATGCTATTTAGAGAGAAGCAAAATTTAAATCTCAAGTGGCGCGATAAATTCTCTCTAGAATTTGAAGAATAGAGGCCCAATAGAGACCGAATACTTTTCCGTCTCTAAATAGAGGAAGCGGAATATTTTTCGTCTCTAATTTTAGAAGGAAACAATTTTAGATCTCTAAATAGAAGACGATTATTTTCTTCAGTTTCTAAATAGAGACGGAATCCATTTTATAAAATCTACATTTTTCGGGATATTTTTTTTCCCTCTCATTCTTTTCCTTCTCTCCTTTATCTTTTTCCCCTTTCTCCCCTTCCCTCCCCTCGCCAGCAGAACCTGTGCCGCCCCTCTCCCCACCGCCGTTCGACGGGATATTCCTCCCCCGCCATCGCGCGCCGCCCCCCTCCCCGTAGACCTTTTTTTCCTTTTCTTCCCGGTCGCGTGCGCATCTCTTCCTACGCCACGGCAGGTGCTCCCCTTCCTCCTCGACGTGCGTCAGGCTTCCTCCCCCTCGCCAGGCGACCGCAGATACTTAGCTGCTCCCCTCCTCCGTCGACGGCCAGATCTGCAACTAGGAGTAATTTTTACATAATTTTTTGTGTTATTTATTTATGTATTATATAATATTTATGTGTTAATTTATTTCATTTGGTTTATATTTTGATATTATTTTTATTATTCTATTTAATTTATATTTTTGTAATGTTATTTGTTCTAATTTATGTTAATTAATTTGTAATGGTTATTTTTCATGTAATTTGTTCCAATTAATTCATAATAACTAATGTGATTTGTATATTTAGTTAATACTTTATTGTAGTTTAATATGTTAATTAAGTGATTTAATGTAGTTTAATATGTTAGTTAATATAAATTAATAGTTAATTAATTGTATTTTAATTTGTTCTAATATGTTTTACTATGTTGTATTATTTGAATATATTGTGTTATATTTGGGAGTGTAATTATTTTAGTCTTTTTCATTAGCGTGCATAATTTTTTTATATCATTTTGAATGTGGTATTTAGTGTTATTTGAATCTAGTTATGTCAATTTGTGTATGTACATTGAATTGTGTATGTATATTGTTTTTTAATGAAGGATAAATATGTGTAAGTCACGGTCATGTTGTGGAGTTCTTGATTGGTTGATATTTTAGAAGTGTTAAAATTGCTAATGTTGTGAGGGGATAGGGACATTATGGGGAACTCTATCCTTTTTTTCTGAAAATATTTGAAATGGCAGAATTTTTTTAATTATGGACAAGCTGGTAGTGTTGGGACTCATATTTCTATTACGTTGTCGTTAAAATAACAATACATATCTACATGTATTCTTATTAGGAGTCTTCTATGGGCAGTCACCTTATCCTCATGAGTTGTTTTACACACTCATGCGAATCATGACAGTTGTGACATTAAATCGGCGATGCTAGACATAAATTCATGTACACTAATTTGTTCAAAACTTAATATTCATTTTCTTTGAACCTCTTAGTTTCATTTTACTATTTACATAACATTCGGTTAATTTTATTGAGGCGAGTAGTAAGTCTTGAGTCAGCGGATGAACGTCGATATGTTGATCATGCTCGTGTATATTATATGAGGGCATTTGGTGGTAGGGATCGCGGAGTAGACGGGTCTTTGGTTTGGGCTCTACGCGAATGTTTGTTGTTGACCACTCGTCCTCCTCCTCCTCGGTTACGGCTAGTAGGCTTCAAAGCAACTACCAATGAGATCGTGTTGAACTCACGGCGATACGGTCGTGCTAATGGGCCCGTATCAATAGATTTGGAGGACTTCGTGCTTAGTAGATTACTGTGACCCATGAAACACCGTCTGTGATCGATCCGCATTCTCCTCCATCTTAGTTATTGTATTTTAGAATTATTATCTTTTTATTTGTAATCTCACTACACTTTTTATATATTAATACATTATATAATACAATATGTTCATATTTATTTATTGTTTATTTAATTTTTAATATAAAATTAAGAATAATTAAATTTAATATTATTTATTTTTAATATATTAAGAAAAATTCAATAAATTAGAGACGAAAATTCATTATATAAAATTAAGAGAGAAGAATTTAAGTGAATAGTATTTATTTTAATATATTAAAAAAAAAATCAATAAAAATAGGAAGCGGAGTGATTTTTAGTCTCTAAAAATAGAGCGAATAATTTATTCGTCTCTATTTTCTTGACGGAGATGATTTAGTCTCTATTTTAGAACGGAAAAGGGAGCGTTCGGTCTTACAAAAATAGAGACGGAACTTCCGGGTCCGTCTACATTTCGGAAAAATCAATTAGTCTGCAGTAGAGACGGAACATTTTGGTCTCTAATTTTTAGAGACCAACGAAATAGAGATGGAAAATTTCCGTCTCTATTTTCAATTAGAGACGGAATTCCGTCTCTATTTTCCGTCTCTATTTCTCAGATTTCTTGTAGTGGTTTGGACTTCTTTATGGGAAGATTACAAATTGAAGATAGGGTTCATCAACAAGAAGAGGAGATCGATTCGAAGAAGGAAGATGAATCACCTTTGCCCCCCCTCCACCTCCTCCACTTGAGCAAGGAGAATCTAGTCAAGGACTTCCAAGATAATGGAAATTTGTCACAAATCACCCACAAGATACAATTATAGGCAATCCATCAATTGGGGTACGGACTAGATCCTCTCTTAGAAATATTTGCCATAACCTTGCCCAAGAACTTAAATGATGCTATAGTAGATGAAAATTAAGTAATAGTCATGCAAGAAGAACTCAATCACTTTGAAAGAAATGAAGTTTGGGAGTCAGTACTTAAGCCTAATGATCAAAAAATATTTATTGGTACTAAATGGGTGTTTAGGAACAAAATGGATGAAAATGGCATAATAGTTAGAAACAAAGCAAGATTAGTGGCCCCGGGATAGAGTAAACAAGAGGGAATTGGCTATGAAGAGACCTTTGCTCCCGTAGCTAGATTAAAAAAACCATAGGCCTTGCTTTTCTTGTTACAAAAACTTCATTTTATGTCAAATGAATGTGAAAAGTGTTTTTTTTTAAATGGTTTCATAAATGAGGAAGTGTATGTTGAACAATCACCTGGGTTTGAAAGTTTTAATTTCCCTAACCATGTTTTCAAACTCAAAAAGGCACTTTATGAGAAGCTTGAAAGCGAGTTCCTAGAAGCTTGGTATGAAAGGCTAGCAATTTCAGCATTTAGTAGTTTCAAAATGGGCAAAATTGATACAACTTTCTTCGTTAAGCAAAAGGATAATGATATGCTTATTGTTCAAATCTATGCTGATGATATTATCTTTGGTGCTATTAATGTTTCACTTTGTGAAGAGTTTGCCAAGTCAATGCATAGTGAATTTGAGATGAGCGTGATGAGAGAGATCAACTTCTTCATTTGTCTTCAAATCAAACAACTTAAGGAGGGCACCTTCATAAATCAAGCAAAGTACATAAAATACCTCCTCAAAAAGTTCAATTTGGAAGAAGTGAAGGCCAAGAGCAAACCTATGGGCTTATCCATCAAGCTAGACATGGATGAGAAAGGTAAGACCGTTGACCAAACGAAATATAGAGGCATGATTGGTTCTTTGTTGTACTTGACGACTAGTAGATTCGATATCATATTCAGTGTATGCTTATGTGCTAGATTTCAAGCATGTCCTAAATAATCTCATTTGAATGTGGTTAAAAGAATATTTAGATATTTGAAAGGCACTATTGACATTAGTCTTTAGTATCCAAAATGTGATAATTTTGAATTGCTATGCTCTTTGGATGAGGACTTTGGAGGTTGTAAGATTGATAGAAAAAGCACTAGTGGATCATGTCACTTTTTAAGTCACTCACTTGTGTCTTGGCAAAGAAAGAAACAAAATTCGGTTGCCTTGTCAACGACGGAAGCTGAATACATAGTCGCTAGGTTAGGATGTGCACAAGTACTTTGGATGAAACAAACACTTAGTGACTTTGGTTTGAAATTTTCACATGTTCCAACTAAATGTGACAACAAGTGCTATTAGCATATCAAATAATCATGTGCAACACTCTAGAACCAAGCACATAGAGATTGGGGGGCGGCATTTCATAGAGATCATGCACAAAAAGGGATATTACACTAAATTTGTTAGAATTGAGGACCAACTTGCGGATATTTTCACCAAACTCCTTAATGAGAATCAATTTGTTAACATTAGAAGACAATTAGGGGTCATTTCTTTGTGAAAAAATTGTTTGAATTACTTTATTGTCAATATCGCTTGAAAAATGTTGTGCTTAAATTCTAACTTCTTAACCCTTACTTAAATATACTTTCAAAGGGGAAGATACCTTTATGTCTAAAGGCCCATGTTCCTTTTTTATGTTGTCAAAGGGGGAGAAAGATATATATATATATATATATATATATATATATATATATATATATATATATATATATATATAGGAGTTATGTGATAAAAGAGGATAGAGGATAATATATTTATAATTTTTACATCATTTCTTGATGCTTGTTTTATGTGTTGAATCCTTCTTGCATATGTTTGAATTGATTAAAATTTGTATTAAGCAATTATTTTTAGACTATTAGTTTGAGTAGGAGATTTACTCCTCCTAGATAGTCAAGGTTTGTCATCATAAAAAATGGGGAGATTGTTAGCCCAAGGGTACCTCTAATTGAGGTTTTGATGATAACAAACCAAGGTTATTGATTACTAATGGTTAAAATTGAGTTGAGTGATAGGCTGAAATTGATCAAACATCAAATGAAGATATTTCAAGCTTTGAGATGAAAATGATGTATTTGATTAAGCTCTTAGAAGTGAAGTTCACTCAAATCAAAGAACCAAGATTTCAAATCCAAAAATGACAACTAACCAAGGCTCCAAGATCAAGCATCAAGTGAAGATTTTGTAAGCTTAGGAATCTATGTAAGATGAATGCATTTGTGCACTTTAGGGTATATCATCTTTTACATGCATATTCTTCATAACTCGGTTTTTGTGTCTAAATTGGATATCTTTTTGAAAACTTAAATATGAGCATCAAACCTTAGGAATTTGAAGTTTAAAATGTATTCAAAAGTGTTTTCCTAAGTTTTGGAATGAAAAGAACATAAAGTGACTATTTCCAAGGCCTTTTCAGCATTCTTTGCATACTTTGTGGTTTTAACTCGGTTTGATTTTAAATTGATTAAATATTTTAAAACTCGTGTTTAATCATCAAATCTTAGTTATTTAGGGTTTAAAATGTGCTTAAAATAGTTATTTAAAGTTATAAACTGATTTGGAGTGAAAATGAGTTAAAACGGACTAAAAATGACTTTTTCTGACAAGCAATTGGTTGATCTGTCCAGGTCACCCGTTGGTCAATGGGTTGCAGGTCAACCCGATTGACTGGTTACGGCTCGATCAGCGTGTAATGTCGGCGTTTGGGTCCAAAAGGTTTGTTTTTATTTTATGATGTGGAAACAATGATCGTCGGTTGGTCAGCGGTGATAAGCGGTCATCTCAACAATCACCTACAGTGCATTCAATGCACAACACCTAGTTTATTAATGGAATCGGTTGAACGGTTGGGTACAGAATGCTACCCAAGATTTCACCTTATAAATTCTTAGTTGGGGATCATTTATGGCCCTGAGACTTGTTGCATTTATTCTCTCGACCACCATTTCTCTTGCTACTTAATTCTCAATCATTTCGTGGTGCATTCAATTCTCATTTGCATATCCTAGAGTGCACCTTTGATTTCATCATAACTTGAGTTATATTTGTTCAATCTTGTGAGCTAGAGAAAGTGTCTTGTGCTTAAGAGTGAAAGCTTCAAGTGTGCATAACTTGAAGGATTTGTGAAGTGCCAATTGAAGCCAAAATCCAAGTGTAAAAAGAAGAAGCTCGGGTTGGAGCTTGAAACTAGTGGGACCCTCATTGGTTGAAGGTTAAGAAGAAGTGGACATAGGTAAAGGTGTGTCAAACCACTATATATCCAGAGTTTGATTTATCTACTCTATATCTCTTTATTTATTGTTTTTGTAGTTAAATTTGTAGATTTCTTATTAATTTACAAAATGTTTTTAAGAAAACCAATTCACCCCCTTCTTGGTTAATTTGTTAAGTCATAATAAACTTTTAGCCTCTTTTGCTCAGAAGACGAAGATTGAGCTATCGGAGAAAAATTAGGATGAATCTGGGAGAGAAATTGAAAAAACCCAAGTAGAATGAATTTGGGATAGAAACTGAAAAAACTCTAAAACGAAAATCTCTTATATACGAGGTGTAGGTAAGGTATATTTAATTTGATAAGGGTAACTTAATAATTTTGTTATTGGGGCGAGGCGGGGCAGTAGAAACCCGTACCTACTTCGAACCAGATTCGGGTATGAAAATTTTGTCCCATACCTGATTATGCTTGTCCCAAACCCTTTCCATTAGGGGCAGGTACCTGAAAAAACCCAACCCCATTGCCATCCCTATTCGAAATGCATTAATTAAGCATTTATAGGAAATGTATAGTAACAATGTTTTTTGTAGTTAATATTTTAGTTTAAGTAAATGATGTGCCAAACATCATATGATAATTTCTATGTTATTTTTTTTTCAATTTGAAGTAGTATTTTTATTTTTTTAAAAAATTATTGCATTAATTAATTAAAATGTTAATATTCTATTATCTAACTCCAACTAACAATCTTCATTTTCAATATAAATGAAAATAATCAAAATGTATTATAGTATTGTCAAAAAATAATTTTAATAAAAATTTAAATTATTTTAAATTTATTTATTTTAATAAAAATTATAAATTATTAAAAAAATAAATTAATACTATAAATGAATATATTAAAATCATTTTACTATATATGAAAATTAATAAAATGATAAATAATAAAAATAAATATATCTTGAAAAATAAAAATATGTTATAAAAATATCATTAAAATAATTATTTTATTATTATAATAATAAAATGATGAAAGAATAATAGTATAATAATAAAATAATAGGAGAATAGTATTGACTAAAATATGAGTCTCGGTCATCATCTTTATATTTAGATATTTGAATAGTAAATCTCCAAAAATCTCCATGTACTGTTCAAATATCTATTTTAAGATGTAAATAGAGAACTATTAGAGTGTGGATTTTGGATTTTGCCTCAAAATCTATATATATATATATATATATATATATATATATATATAGATAGATAGATAGATAGATATAGAAAAAACTACAGCATTGTTGGAGATAAAATATGGATCAGAAAGATATAATTGTAGCAACATTCTATAAGCACTTATTAAAGATCAATTATAAACCAAGAAGAATATTCAAAGAGATATTTGTGGAAATAAAATCAAGATTACAAAGAAATAATTGAGGAGTTGAATTTCAGTAGAGCCCAGGCCAAAAAGTTGTTTGAGATTTTTAAAGAATATTTATAATTCTTGTCCGTTAATAATTCAATGGAAATGAGACAGAAAATTTCTAACAAGTTTCCAAAAACCATATCCTGAAAAATGGATTGGTTTTATATATATTTTTTCGCATTTTCAAATATTCATTAGCTTCAACGATTGAAAGCAGATCTTAGAAGCAGCGTATTCATGGTTTCGTCTTCTCGATCAAACTAGCACTGCCAACCAACCTGAATTGTTCTGCTGCCAAATCTACTTTTTCTTAGAACCAATTGTTGTTACCTTGATCGTCTAACCTTCGGGGCATCAACGGTACAATGTAAACCTGTAAAAAAACGACGATCTGACGGCGGTGAGCCGGCCGCCTCTCCGATGATTAAGTTGCCAAAAATACAGAGAGAAAAAAAAAAAGTTCACAAAGTTCAAATTGCATACCTCTCATCGTAGAGATTCTTCTGATTTAGAGGATGTTTGGAGAATCTCTCCCTTTTTCTCCGGAAAGAATCTCTCTCATTTTTACTAGGAGCAAAATTTCTCTTTTCATTATCCAAAAACTGTAATTGTTTCTTTGTCAGTGTCTTAAAGTAAAGGATTTGGGGGCTAAATTAGGAAAATACATTTTGGATTTTAAAGCTACAGGAGTTTATTTGTAACAAACTTCATCTGGGAAAAGAGGCGTGATCATTGGAGACTTTGAATCGAGATAGGCAAGCGCCGAGCAAGTATTGGAAAGTTTGACGCTTGCTTTCTGACGGTCTCTTTAGACTCTCAATCCCAAAAGTATCCACGGTATTGGTGAAAGCGAGTGAAATCGAGTCATTTAACCACCGAGCTAATAGGACCTGACACTTAAAGATTATGGTACTCACACCAACCAATTGTCTCCTCCTTCACTTCCCAATCCCAATTCTTAATTTAATTTTATTCCAAAAGAGAATAGATCACTCTAAGAATACATACATACAACAGAAAAAAAAGAAGTTGACGTTTGGAAATTAATAGCCAGCCGAGTTTTTACCAAAAGAATCGTAATCAGCCAAAGATGCAAAAGAAGCCATCTACCAATCTCTCAGTTTCCAGAAACTACACAGCTCTATTCATCCTCTGCCTCCGTTTTCCCGTGCTTTCTCTCTTACCAAACACAAATTAAGTTCCTCTTCTTACACCCACCACAGTGTGGACAATAGTGGTTGGCATGGCAGCATCTTTCAATTTATTATTTTTATTATTAATATTATTTTATCCGTTCTTATATATGGAGGAAAACGCAGTGGTTTCCACGTGGAAGAATTTTGATTGCTTGGTTTTGAATAGGATTTTTATGCGTTTGAGTGGGTTTGCAAGTTCAATAAATCATGAAAAAATATTTTCATTTTGAAATAATTGAAAATAATTAAATTAAGACGTAAATATGTTAATATTAATTAATATTATAGCTAGTTAGGGTCGTCAATAAATCATGTATTTTATGGTGAAAACATATTCCACAAGAAAATAAATTATATAAGATACAACTTAGGTAGAAAGCACATGCAGACCAATTTGTCTAACCTAATTAATAAACTAAATATTATGTATAGTGTTCCACATCCATCAAAGAGTAAAAGTGAAGATCTAGACAAGTCGGTAGAAAGTCTTCTTCAAGAGATACTTTTAGTCTAAATTCAAAAATTTTAAAATTAGGAAGGTATCTTTTTTAAAAACACATTCTGCTTACATTAAAAAATTTTAAAATTAAAGAAAATGTATCTTGAAAAGGCACTTTTAGATGTACATTGAAAAAATTACATTAGATTTAGAACTCAAACGCTGCTCTATTTAAGATAGCCACTCTTCCTTCATCTCCAAAAAGCCTAAAAAAATTTGCCCCCTAAAAAGGTTTTATCTGAAATAAAAATATTTCTTTTTTTGGGTGTATTCCAAACTCATGACAGTTAACGGTTGTTGAACACTGCCTGGTATCTCTCTTCCGCCACTCACAATTTTGGCGGGAACTTCTCCTTTGTAGATTTGCATTCTTCACTATTCACCAACCAACCAACCTCCATGAGCAGATTCGATGGCGATTGGTACTCTCCTACTCGCCTTCACGACAGCCCCACCCAGTACCATTTTCCGGTGCTTTTTTCTTCTTGAAAATCTTTTTTTTTTCTTGGAAAATTCTGAATTTGTTTGTTGGTTTATTCATTTTTTTTTTAAACAAAATTGTGTTGAAAAGGGTGATAGGTTTATTCCCAATAGAAGTTTGATGGATCTTGATCAAGCCCACACTTTGCTGACATCCAGGACGAGAGAAGTTAGCGATTCCACAATCAGCGTGAGTTTCTGTCTTTTGCTTCTGTGGTTTTTTGGATTTGGGAATTTGACTTTTCATTTCTGGTAAAGATTTATAGTTGGGTATCGGTAATTTCAAATTTATGCTCGTTTCGTTGTGTCTTTCTTTTCTGTTGTTTATTGAGTTTTTGCGTCTGGGTTTTTGGTTTTAGGTCGAAATTTGTAGTTTGGGTAGGATTCTTTTGAAGAATTTGTTGCAGTCCTTCATTTTCATTTTATTTTATTAAAATTTCCCATTTTAAATTTTTTTGGGCTTTTGCTTTTCGATTTTTGTTCTTTCTGAACTCTGTATTTTGATTCGATCCTTTTGGATTTGTGCATCAAGAATCTGTTTAAATCTTTTGCATAGAGATGATTCTTGGACTTTTGCATTTGGGCATTTTCCTTGATTGTCCGCATCCTGAATTTGTTGAGTCTTTTTCTTGACTTCAAACAAATCTACAATTTGGTTGAGAGTTCTTGGTTGTGTTCATGAATGAAGAACCTGTTGAAATCTTCAAGTTCTTCAATTTTTTGCCATTTGGGTTTTTATTTCAGTGGAAACCTTATCCGATTTCATGAATCATTGCATTTGGGTTTTCCATTTTTTTCAAAATATGCAGTTTGATGGGTTTTGTTGGTTGTTCCATGAAGAACTTATAAATGCTTCTACACGTTTTAAGTAAAGTTCTAATGTTTCTATTTCATTGCATTTGGGTTTTCCATTCTTTTCCAGAATATGCAGTTTAGATGGGATTTGTTGGTTGTTCCATGAAGAACTTATAAATGCTTCTACACGTTTAAGTAAAGTTCTAATGTTTCTCTTTCATGGAATCAGGAACATACTGAAAAGATACAAGTTTTCGGTTTTTTACATGATTATGACAATAAAGATATGCCAAAGTTCTTTAATGGATACTCTGGTGGCTGTATTTTCCTGGTTTTGGAATGGGGAGCCTTGTTGAAAATTTGAAATTTCTAAGTGGGTGATTAGCTTTAAGGATTATCATGAAGAATTTGTTGAAAATGCTCATTAGGTGTCTTGGTTCTGGCTTTGTGTTCTCTTTGCTGGATGGGGCCACGGGAGGCATGATCTGTCTTTATGTGGAGGGGCCATTTAGGATGTTGGTATTCAGGAGGAGCCCCAAAGTAGTAAAAAAATCAATTTCCCTTTTATTTGAAGATTTTAGCAACAGGATGACCAAGGAGCACTATTATAATATGAACACAGAAACTCTCAGCTTTGGAAGCTTTTGCCTAAGGTACTGATTTCAGGACCCTTAAGCTTAAAATTAGTTTAGCTGCTTTTATTTTTGAATTAAGTCCAATTCAAATCCTACCAAAAACTAATAGTAGGCTGGAATTATCATGCAAATCATAACAGTTAACATTTGAGTTTAGAACCTTACAGAAAATGATCACTAAACTGTTTCTTTCCATTACAAGAATCATATAAATTTGTACTTTGGATTTCTGTAAAGTTCAAGGATCTGATAAAGAGTTCGGATATGCTTTAATGGCATTTTGGAAGCAATTATCTGATGTTTTCAGTCTTGAAGTATATTCTGATTTTGCCAGAAACAGAAGGGAAACATTAGAAGGCGTAAAACATTCAATCTTGACTATTGCAATGTTTTGGAATCTGTTTATCGGGAAATGCTTTCAACAACCATCTTAATTTGTGCTGTTTTCTCTTGAAACAAACTGACTCAAGGATGTATGCAGAAAGAATCCAGGGTCCTGGATGCACCAAGGATCAATGATGACTACTACTTGAACATCCTGGATTGGGGAAAAAGAAACATTCTGGCTATTGCTTTGGGCTCAGATTTATACCTATGGAATGCTGAGACAGGAAAAAGTGAAAAGTTAATGCAAGTAGATGATCAGGGTGATTACCCTACAAGTGTAGCTTGGTCTGAAGATGGCAGAAGAGTTGCAGTAGGACATTTGAGCTCAAAACTTCAGCTCTGGGATTCTGAGACTTCCAAACCCGTAAACTCATAACCCTCACTTTCAACTTCATCTCCAGGATGCTTTTGTTTTCAAACTTGTAATGCTTTAGTTTATTTTTACAGATTAGAAGCCTGGAAGGACATGATGACAGGGTAGGTACTGTTGCATGGAATGGTCAAATTCTAACGTCTGGAAGCCGAGACAATTCCATTATCAACCATGATGGTACCTCAATTCTAACTCCTCTCAGATTCAAAACAGTGGAGATGATAATTCTAAATTTCTTTGCATAAATGTGCACATTTCAGTAAGAGCAAGATACAGTTTGAGTTGCCGTGTACAAATGCACAGTGAAGAAGTCTGTGGCTTGAAATGGTCAAGCTCAGGAAACAAATTGGCAAGTGGTGGCAATGAAAACCTCATCTACATCTGGGAGGCTTCCATGATGTGCTCATCCAATTTCTTGTACCGGTGCGATGGTCATCGTGCTGCAGTCAAGGCCCTTGCCTGGTGCCCGTATCAGTCCAATGTACTAGCCTCTGGAGGAGGCACATTAGACGGGTGCATCAAGATATGGAACATACAGAAAGGGACATGCATCAACAGCATAGATGCTAAAGCACAGGTATATAATAGCGCATTGTGCAATCTTCTTAGTCAGTACTAATCTCATTCCCCAACTTAGGAGAAAGACTATTCAATCAACATTCTACTTTCATAACCTATACTAATTTGGTGTTATGTGTACAGATTTGTGGATTGGAATGGAACAGGCATCATAAGGAGATACTGAGTGGTCATGGCTTCAGCGCAACTGGGCATCAAAATGAGTTATGTCTGTGGAAGTATCCCTCCATGTCCAAAGTAGGAGAGCTGAAGTGCCACTCATCCAGAGTCCTTCAGCTTTCTCAGGTTAGAACTTGATTTATTTGAGAGCTACATAGAGAGTATCTCTAATCTCCAAATGGTCAAATTTATCTCATTCTGTTCCTTTCTCACAGAGCCCAGATGGATCAACTGTGGTATCAGCTGGTGCTGATGAGACTCTTCGCTTCTGGGAGGTTTTTGGACCGCCAGTGAGGGATGACTCAAGGGTTTCGGATCTGGACAGCCTCCTGTCTTTTAAGAGATCCCTCATAAGATGACAGCAAGTGTAACAAGTGGCTTCTGCAATCTTGGATTCTATCTACCAGGGTTTCCAGAGAGGGGAGAGAGCACAGATGTTAATGTATAGAAATTCTCAAGTTGTTTGATGGAGGGTTGCATCTGAAAGTATGTATAGAAATTCATCACATATTTTTGTAGCATTCCTAATGTTTTAGACTATAATCAGTTAGTTGGCATTAGGGCTCTTAGGGCATAGATGGAGCTTGGAACCATGTTGAGTGCAGAATTTGAACTATAACCTTGTGAAACTAATTGTTAACCAGCATTGCGTTTGTCATTTCTTCTCTTTTCTATTGGAAGATGGAAAGCACACAAAAAAAGGCAACATTATTAACTTGGTTCTTGCTATTTCCTTTGAGCCATTCTTTTTTTTTTTTTTTTTGTTGAAATAAGACTATGGACAAGAACACTTACATAAAAACAAATTGGAGATCACTTTGTAAATCAAGTCAAATATTCAAAAAAATATAATTGCAGCAGTTAAGGGAACCTTTTATAAACACAGATTGGAGATCACTTTGTAAATCAAGTCAAATATTCAAAGAGATGATGAAGCACTAGAATAAATATGGAACAAATGTTTCATGTGTCTCCATACCAGATCAAGACTAAAGTTCAAGATTCAAAGGTCAAGGAGTTTCCATGGGCATTCAGTAACAAGGTAGCTTGTCTAAGTGTTGTTGTTGGGGGAATGAAGAGATCTCATTCTAAGTTTCACTAGGAGTGATTAAGTGAAGGAAAGCATTGGAGAAAAAGGGGAGACCTTGTTTCATATAAGTCCAAGAGTAGCCTAATTCAATATAATTGAATCCTTTGCATCTAGGCATAACCCTGTGGATGTTGGCTTAACCGAACTGTATAAACAAATTATGTGTGCTTTCTTGTTTCTTGTGTCAGTTTCTCTTGTCATTATTATTTTTAAATTGTTCATATTCGATAGATGACCCATAACTTGGTTGAACTAATCCTATGCCTACTAATACAACATCTTTCTTAACAAACAGTTTTTCTTTCATATTTTAATTATACTCTTATCTATTTTTTGTTTCATGCATTATATATATATTTCAAAACAAGAAACACCACCCTTGGCTAACAAAGAATAAAGCTAGGAGCACTCCCTACCCAATATTAAAAAGCAAACAACTTAATACTTAATACTATTAAGTATTATTTAGCATTAAGCTGAAAAAAATGTTTTGTTTAACATTAAGTAAAAAAAAAACAAACGTTAGCTTGATCAGTCAGGTGTCTTATTTTCTCCTAATTGGAGGAAGATTATTAGTGTTAGCAGATTAGTAATAGATATCTCAGTATATTGGATTCATTCTGTGTATTATAGAGTATATTTAGGATTCCTTTTGTGTAATAGAATATTGAGTTCCTTTTATTGTATTAGAGTATATTTAGGATTCCTTTTATTGTATTAGAGAATATTTAGGATTCCTTTTATTGTATTAGAGTATATTTAGGATTCCTTTTATTGTCTCTATGCTTTTACCTTTTTCCCTTTGTATTAGTATATTTATATACCTTAACTCTCTCAACAATAACTAAGCCTCTTTCATAATATGGTATCGGAGCAATAAGCTTAATAGAAAACCCTAGTTGTCGTCATCGCTGCTCATGATCCACCTCCCTCATTCTTTATTCTGTGTGCATCGCCCCTATTCCACCATTACCGTCATGCCCTCTCGCACCCCACGATCACCCCAGGCTGACTCGCCTGGGGGGCTGGATTGTTCTCAGCGTCGATTCTTAAGCACCTTCGAACTCACCAAACCCACGAATTACTTTCGATGGCATTCTGGTCACATCTCTCTCTTATTTTGGAGTGCAATTACTTGGGTTCGTCAATGTCTCAAAGTCGTGTCCTCCTCCGACGATAACTCTGCTCGATGCTGCTTCTCCCTCCTTAAATCTTGATTATACTCTCTGGCTCCGACAAGATCAATTACTTCTTAATGCAGTTATAGGATTCATCTCTCCCACCCTCTTGCAGTTTCTCTCCACCTCCACCACATATCGGGATGCATGGACCACCCTCAAGAAGAAATAATCCTCTCCCTCCTATGGTCGGATCATGGTCCATTGCTAGAACCTTGCCAATCCTCAACAAGGTAATCAAACCATTATAGAATACATGCAAGATGTCAAGCATAACACTGACTCTCTTACTCTCGTGAATGTCCCTATCGACTTTGATGAGCTTTATGTCCGTGTCTTTAACGAACTTGGCCCAGCCTACTCGAACTTATCTCATGCTCTCCAAGTTCAGGAAACTCTAGTCACGTTCGAGGAATTGTTCGAGCACCTCCTAAATTACAAGGCCTAACTCCTACATTCGGTTCCTTTTGCTCCTCCCACCTTCATTCCGGCTATTGCCTTGGTTACTTTTCCCGGTTCCATGTCACATCATCGATAAGTCTTGAAGTGGCGACCATAGCTATCACACCCCCGACCCCACTTTGGCGGATAAGAGAAGTGCGAGGCTATCTTAAGACACTTTACCTGTTTTTTAAGACATTGGTGCTCCCAAGTCTTATAACTGAATCAAAATATCATATACAAAGATACAAAATTAAAACTACCACCTTAGTAGTGTTTACAGTGTCAATTCATACAGTCTTGAGTCCCATTTACATATACATATATAAGCATGCATTTTACATTTATATGAGCATTAAACTTACAGGTGATGGACCCCTACAAGTGTCCTGGCCCAGCAGTATGCAGGAGATCGCGGACGTCCTCTTCTGTACCTACACAGATTAAAACCCGTGCTAAGCTCAACGCTTAATGGGAAACATATGACTTATACGTATACACATGCACTAATACTCTTTACGGTAAACATAACGATGTAGAGATATCACGATGTGGCGGATATCAAAATCTTTCGCCAGATTCATATAATGACTTGTACACATGCTTGTACTTATAAGCGAGACCGATAACATTGAGATCTCGTAGAATTCTGAGCTTATGCATGCGGGAGGTACTCGTAGGTACTATAGAGCTTATACTTGAACAGAGGTACTTGTAGGTACATTCAAAGTAGAACGATGTATATTACTTTACTCTTAATCGTTATTCAGACTCTTAGCATATAACTGTTTGACTACTGGGCGGTAATAAATGAATCAAACCTGACACTAATCGTGCAAAGAAGGTATGATACGATCTTGAGTGCCGTAGCACAAAGCGAGTGCGAAGCAACGGCAGGAAAGTGTCGTCGCCTTAATCAAAGTACCAAAGTACTAAATGTCTTTGAGAAACCCGCGATCGGAGTGTCGTCGCTAATCCGGAGAGTACCAGTACTAAATGTGCGAAACTGCAGGTTAGAGTGTCATCGCACTAATTAGAGAGTGTTGTCGCACTAATCAGAGAGTACCGAAGTACCATTCGTGTCTGCCCACGTAACAAAGGTGTCATGTCATTCAATATCTGGTCTTAAGAAGTCCTATAATTATATGTGTTCAGGAACTTACTATCTCATCATAGGGGCGTCGGTTTACCAGCGCTACGCGGCAAGGTCACAGTCTAATTTTTTCCTTTACCGCCACAAACATGAATGAACCCTTTCATACATATAGGGTCCTCATTGATCGACCAGACAGTCCTCGAACGGAAAAACAAAACACTAAAAATTTCCATGTTGTGAACAATGCTACATGCATGAAGTAGCCATCTTTGACTAGCGTCTGTCTAGGCTTGTCAGGCCTCCTCGGCCATGCCGCGGTGTGGACATGCCACGCCTTGGCATGGACCTACGCTGCTGCATGGGATCCCTATGTCGCGGCGTAAGACCCCGAAATTACCCAGATTTTGATGATTTCATCCATTTTTCCAAAAATCCAACCAAAAACCTAAAATAATCCACAAAAATCATTGAAAAAAACTCCCAAATGGGTTCTAACCCAACCAAAACCAAACATAGAGATTAATTAGGGTTTTTGAAAACCTAAACTCAAATACTTGTAAATTAGGTTAACTTCCTAACACCCAAACCGGTATCCATACATCATAAACCAAGAATCCATACTCAAAAAGGGAGAATTCTAAATGCTGAAATGTATCTGGCCCAGGTTTTACCGACCTAACTGCTCAAATCTAGGAGTTAGGATGAATTTCCTAAACTAACCTAGAAATGGAATAAGCTAATCCATACAAGAGATCCGAAGTCCATACCAGGCCATAGTAATCCACACCACCGTCCATGCTGGTTTCCATACCTTTCTTGGCTTTCTTTCTCCTCTTTCTCTTCTTCTTCTTCTTCTTCTTCTTCTTCTTCTTCTTCTCCCTCTATTTACGTTTTTTTTTGCTCTCCCAAATGAGAGACCGACTTGGTCTTATCCCTATTTGCTCACATTTTCCTTTTATTGCACTTTGGTCCTCAAATTCCCTTCTATTTTCCTGACTATTATTTCTATAATAGCATATCATCTTCTTATATTATGACTTTTGTGTCTGTTTTGGCCAATTCCACTTTTACCCTTGTATCGGTAATACAATTTCGGGTTTTGAAATTTTCTCGCCCAGCAAAATAATAATTGCAAAAAATTTCGATAACTAACCTTATTGCTCATTGACGACTTGATTGCTGCTGGGGTGATACCGATGACTTTGACCGAGTCTCTCAGTTCTCATTGTGCCATGTCCTAGAAGTGTTTCTGTTATCTGTAACCTAAACGAGCAGATCGTTATCTGGGCGTGATATTCTCGTCTCGGTGCGACTCACCTTCTGTTGAATAATGCGCCGCCCCTCAGCGCGTGGCTTTGTGGTATGTCGGGCACTAACATTAATGAGCCATTTACCCACCTCGGCACTTGGCTCTCTTCCTTTACTCCTACGTATGGCATAAGCTACTGCACCTTAATACCCACGGTAGTCCATCCTCCAGTCCTAGTACCTCTCTAGATTGGGTTGTTGATTCGAACGCCTCTCACCATGTGAACATGGATCTTGTTGCCTTAACCCTTTATGCCCCGTATACCGCCTCTAACAGTGTGATTATTGGTGATGGCTCAGGTTTATCAATTGCTAACATTGGCTCCTTTTCCCTTACCTCCCCCCCTACACCTTTATTTTTTTTCAAATTTCTTACATGTGCTGCCATGTCTGAGAATCTTATTTCAATCTCGGCTCTTTATGTTGATAACCCTATTAATGTCCTATTCTTTGACTCTTTCTTTCAAGTGTAAGATCGTCACATGGGGGTCACCCTATTTCGAGAGCAGTGTAGAGACAATGTCTATTACTAGCTGAAGTTAGTTCCCCTTTCAGTCTTCAGCCTTAACTCTATCATCCTCGGCTCGGTCCTCCCTTGCCACGATCTCTATGTGGCACGGTTGTCTCGATCATCCGTCCTTGCCAATTTTTCTAAAATTTCTTATTGTTACAAGTATTTTTTTTCCCGAGAAACATTTATGTTCCTTCTCTTGTAACTCCTACAATATTAATAAAAGCCACAAGTTACCTTTTGCTAAATCAAGCATCACCTCTTCCCCACACTTGATGTCATCTTTTTTGATGTGTGGACCTCACCCATTTCCTCTTTTGATGGTTTTCATTACTACGTTATTTTTGTTGACCATTTCACAAAGTATATATGGTTTTATCCATTACGTCATAAATCAGAAGTTCATTCAACCTTTGTTACCTTTAAGCAACTTGTTGAAAATTATTTCACCACCACCATTAAAACACTTTACGATATTGGGGTGAATTATCCCTTTCTTCGGTCCTTCATAGGCCTATGGTAACCCATCTCACTACACCTCCCACACTTTTGACCATAATGGGTATTCTGAACGCCGACATTGGCATATTGTCAAAACAGGTCTAACTCTCCTGCATCAGGCCTCCATTCCTCTAACCTTTTGGCCGTATGCTTTTGCTACAGTTGTTTATTTAATCAATCGAATGCCCAAGGTTGGTCTCTCTCTTGGTTTTTCATTTGAAAAGCTATTCCACAAAGTTTCTAACCCATCCAAACTTCGTGTCTTTGATTGTTTATGTTTTCCTTGGTTGCGTCCATACTCTTGCATAAACTTGACCCCAAATCTAGTCTGTGTGTCTTCCTTGGCTATTCCCTTACTCACAGTGTCTTCCTCTGTTTCGACCCCACTCTAAAAAAAATATTTGAGTCCCTATGACGGCTCACGCCGCCATATCCGACCCAACCCAGAGATCGAACCCAAACCCGGGGGCCTTGATCCCTCACTTACTTTACTTTTTAATCATTTCGAATAATACAAATACAATTACTTTTCCAAACACATTTCAAATACTCAATGAAAATATATATACGTAAATACCACTTTAACATATAGAGGCCCATTATTTGTTCAAAATTCACATTTTTGTTCAATATGACATTACATGCCCATTTGCTACATTTCCCCACTTTTATACAATACGGCATTACAAGCCGTTTTCAATATCAAAATATTTACAAAATGGTTTTTTACAAAAAGAGTCAAATCAATTTCATGTATGTATGTGACGAAGCTTTGCTTATCCTCCGTGTGACTTTGACGATGACTCTGATTCACTACGGTTTACGTCTTCGTACCTTTTCACTCGATACTTGCACAATGATAAAAACAACGCACTAAGAATTTTCATGCTTAGTGGTTCTATACAGTTCTCTCTTCCATTTTAGTTTAACACAAATCATGCAATTTTTCTAAACAATGCTTTTGAACCTTTTTTAATGATCAATGCAATACGATATATATATTCATTTCATATACATTCATTTACGGTTTATTGATCATTCCAAATATGCAATTTCATATGAAATAAATCATTCAAAATACAAATCATGCACTTTACAAATTTCCTTATCAATTTTCCCTTCGCCAGATTTAACCTATACTTGCTGATTGCACGGAATGTGAGAATCATGTCGGCACGGTCCCGTTGAAGTCTGCGGGGCCGATATAAAAACATTTTGCTATAACACGGAGTATGGTCCCACTGATTGTTGGCTTGGTTATTAAAATCAATTAAGTGAACACTCTGCGTATTGTCTCGCTGGAGCTCTGGATCGGAGTGACACATCATTACGATCGTTAGCGATGCGCTAATTTGACCCTTATTGAGTATACTGAATTTATCCTTAACTCGAATTTAAAGGTTAACATTCTATTAAGGGCATTCAAATCATTCATAGCAAAATACAATATAGTATATACATCTATATACAAATAATTCATTTTTCAATACTCATGCAATTTTTCATATGCAAATTAATTCACAATTAATTGCCTCAAATCAATTAAAACACTTCAATATGCAGTTTGTTGAAAATCATTTCAATAATAGAACAATGATCGTAAAACTTGAAATAAGAAGAGATTGAATGGAGAACAAACTCCAAAATGGAAACAAAAGAGAGAGTCGAAGAACAAACCAAAAAGCTTGTTGCACTTGATTCCAATCCTCGGAATCTCGATCAATTCAGGTTTTCCTCTTCATCAGCCCCTATTCCAATACAATTAACAATCATCAGTTGGCTTAATTAGGTTTCTAGTTAGGGTTGTTTTCTACCCAACACATCTTCACTTGTAAAATTTTCCTAGGAACAAATGAGTCATATTTTACCCAACTTCCTTCAAGTGCATTGTTCCTCTATAAATATATTTTATTCGGAAATTAGAATCATCCAATTCAGAGCACCGAAGCTCCATATGTGTCCCAAACATCCGAGACTATTTTATTTTCAACACAAAACCATAATTTGCCCAAAAACAAGGCTCATTTTAGACGAATTTCTAGGTCTAATGGGGTCCAAATTTGGATACACTTATTTAAGGGCAATTTATTCTCCTAGAAGTCTAGTTTACCCCAAAATTTGAATCACTCAATTTGGATGAGTGAAACTCAACTTATGGCCTAAATACAAAAGCGATTCGAAACACCAAAGCGTATTAGAGGCGGGCGAAATTGACCGAAGGCTTATAGCCTCACTTTGACAAATTTTGGGTCTAATGGGGTCCAAATTTGGATACACTTATTTCAGGGAGATTTATTTTCCTAGAAGTCTAGGTTACCCAAAAATTTGAATCACTCAATTTGGATGAGTGATGACCAAGTTA
Organism: Tetrastigma voinierianum; assembly: GCA_016808115.1. Taxonomy (NCBI): domain Eukaryota; kingdom Viridiplantae; phylum Streptophyta; class Magnoliopsida; order Vitales; family Vitaceae; genus Tetrastigma; species Tetrastigma voinierianum. The sequence goes on from JAEQBH010005036.1 coordinate 218,073, forward strand.
AGACAAAACAAAAAACATGGGTTTTTGAAATTTTAACAGCATCTCCCCTAAAAACCCAACATTTCCTTTATATAAAAATTCCTCAACAACAATCCAAACAACCATATAACAACTTAAAGGAACCCCCAAAACTGAAATAAACCAATCAACATCATTTTTATACCAACTTAGGGTTCTTTCTAAACCCAAACACAACATTAAGGAAAGTTGGTTTGATTCCTTACCTTTAAATTTTTTATTCTTCAACACCAATCTTCCTTCTTCCTCTTGATCACCTTAATCCTTGATTTCATGGAACAAAGACCCTTCAATCTTAAATCTCTCTCTCACAGCAAGAAAAAGCCTAGCACTTTCTCTCCCTTCTTTTGCCAAATGTACAAATCTACTCTTAAAGGCAATATTTGGTCTTTAATCAAAATCCTGCACTAAACCTTGTTTGGCTACACACTAATTCCCAATTTTCTCATTTTCCTCACTTGAAAGCTTCATTTTAATTTCATTTCCACTTCATTTCATTTCATTTATACTTTGGCACTTACATTACTCTTTTATGATCCTTAGGTCCTCATTCGACATTTTTACCAAATTTATTTGACTCCTGTAAATTTTTTGGGTTTTTATCATTTTTCGTTTTTAACCATTTAAACTCCGAAAAAAATATAATTTAATTTATTTTACACCCTGAATATGTTATAAAATGTTAGGGTATTTTCAAGGCGTTACAACTCTCCCCTCCTTAAAAGAATTTCGTCTTCAAAATTACCTTTATTGAACAATCGAGGGTATTGTTGCCGCATAACTTTTTCGCTTTCCCGCGTGGCTTCCTCCGTATTGTGGTTTCTCCTCAACACTTTTACCAATGGGATTTGGTTTTTCCGCAACTCTTTCACTTCTCAAGGCAAGATCTTTACTAGCTCTTCTTCATACGTCAAATCCGATTTCGCTCATTGATCTTGAATAGACACATACGTGGAATTACGACCTGTACCTCCTGATATTGACCTGGAAAACATTATGAATTTTCCGCTCTGGAATAAAACTAATACGTATGCCACTAGACCCACTTTCTCTATCACCTCATATGGCCCAATGAACCTAGGGCTCAACTTGCCTTTTTTCCCAAATCTCATTATTTTCTTCTAAGGCAATACTTTCAAAAACACTTTTTCGTCGATCTCATATCGAATATCCTTTGCTTCTCTCCTCATGTCGGCATTAGGATTTTGTCTTGTGGCTCTTTCAATCTTTCTCTAATCATTTTCACTTTTTCCTTGGTTTCTTGAATCAAATCGGTGCCAATTATCTTCTTCTTGCTTAACTTGGGTCCAACACAATGGTGTTCTACATTTTCTTCCGTAGAGAGCCTTATAAGGCGTGATTCCAATATTCGACTTGAAGCTATTGTTATACACAAATTCAACTAGGGGAATGTGTCTATCCCAACTACCCTCATAGTCAAACACACAACTTCTCAGCATATCTTCCAACACTTAGATCACTATTTCCGATTGTCCATCCGTCTACAGGTGGAACGCTGTGCTGAAATTCAATCGAGTGCCCAAAGCCTCTTGCAAACTTTCCTAAAATCTCAAGGTAAACCTCGAATATCTATCTAAAATGATCAATATTGGAATCCCATGTACCAAACTATTTCCCTTATGTAAAGTTCTGCTAGCTTGTCAAGTGAATAGTCGGTTCTCACTGGTAGGAAGTGAGCTGACTTAGTCAATCGGTCTACCCGCTGACCCTAAAAGCCCGGAGTCAAATGCTTCTTCCTGTGTTAGTAGCTTAACCACAAAATCCATTGTGATTCAAATCATTTCCACTGGGTATTTTAATAAGTTTATAATAATCCAGAAGGAACTTGATGTTCTGCCTTCACTTTTTGACACACATACACTTGGTCCTGAGGAATTCCAATACATCTCTTTTCATTCCTAGACCACAGTATAGTCTTTGATCTGATACATTTATGCTCATAGGGATGCATAGCAAAGATCCTTGTGTGCCTCTTTAAGTATGGATTTCTTCAATTCATCGTCATTGGGTACACAAACCCGATCTCTATAGTACAAGAATCCATCATCTTTCACTGCAAACTCAGTTTCTTTCCCCACTCTATTCAGATTTACAATTGCAGCAATTTTCTTATCATTATTTTGTGCCTCTAGCACTCGATTTAACAAATCCGATTTTGCTATCAATTTTGCTACTATTTCACCATCGTCGATAATGACAAATGAGCATTCAGCGGCGGGCGTTTATGCGACTTTCTATTCGGAGCATACGCTGCTACATTGGCAACACCGGCGTAGTGTCGATCACACAATCATAATCCTTAATCAATTCCATCCATCTACGTTGTCTCAAGTTAAGCTCTCGTTGTGAGCGCAAATACTTAAGACTTATGTGATCGGTGTAGATGAAACACTTTTCTCCATAAAGATAGTGTCTCCATATTTTCAATGCGAACACAATGGCGGCCAATTCCAAATCATGCGTAGGGTAGTTCTTTTCATGTGGCCGGTGCCTTGGAGAAGCTATAAGCTACCACTTTACCCTCTTGCATAAGGACACATACAAGTCCATTTAATGAAGCATCACTAAAAATCGCGTATTCTTTACCGTAGGTCGACTGAGTAAGAACCGGTGCCTCGATTAAGAATGCTTTCAACATTTCAAAACTAACTTGACACTTTTCACTTCACTCAAATCTCACATTCTTTGGAGCAATCTTGTTATCGGGGCCGCAGTCATCAAACACCCCTTAACAAACCTTCTATAGTAACTTGCCAATCCTAAGAAACTACGCACTTCCGTTACATTTCTCGGTGGTTTCCATTCAATAATCACCTCTATCTTATTTAGGTCCACTTGAATTCCTTAGCACATTAATGTGTCAGAAAAGACACCCTCTAAACTCCACATTTTCGGTTTGCATATAATTGTTCCTTTCTCAAGGTTTATAGCACTTCTCGAAGGTGTGTATAATGATCTTTGCGATCCTTTGAATACATAAGGATGTCATCTATAAACACCATAACAAATTGATCTACATACGGTCGGAAAACACGATTCATTAAGTCCACGAAAGTCGCCGGTGCATTTGTCAACCCAAACGGCATTACAAGGAATTCGTAATGTCCATACCAAGTTCTAAATGCCGTCTTATGCACATCCGCATCCATAATCCTTAACTGATGATACCTAGATCGCAAGTCAATCTTTGAAAAGACACTTGAACCTTTCAATTGGTCAAACAAGTCATCTATCTTGGGTAACAGATACTTGTTCTTCATTTATTATCTTCGGTGTCTATAATTCGCACAACCTAAGTGTACCATCTTTCTTCTTAACAAAACCGCTGGAGCTCCCCATGGTGATACACTCAGACGAATAAATCCCTTCTCTAACAACTCTTGCAACTGAAGCTTCAATTCTTTTAACTCCATTGGAGCCATTCTATACGGTGTAATGGATGCCGGAGTGGCACCTGGAACAACATCAATTGCAAACTCAATCTCTCTCTATGGAGGCAATCATGGCAATTCATCCGGATAATCACAAAGCGCAGGGATATGCGATAAACTAGAGCTCGATTTTTCATTATCTATCACATACGTAGTAGGCTTCACACCCCTTGCAGACCATCGAACAAAGTAGTATTGGTAGATATCACATTAAGTGGATTAAACCTCTCGAGGATAAAGTCCTTTATCACTTCACTCGATGTCAGCAAGGTCACTCTCTTGTTCTGATCAAGCTACCACTTGGTGTCGGGATAACCAATCCATCCCCAAAATCACATCAAACTCTCTAAATGACAACTCGATCAAATCTCTCGGAAACTCATACTCTCGTATTATGATGGGGCAGTCTTTATAAACTCTATTCATAATGACACTATACCCAAGTGGATTTGTCACCAAAATGTCATACTCGGTTTTACTCTTTGATAAACTATCCAAACTCGGAATGGTAGTACAAATATAAGAGTGGGTTGAACCTGTATCTATCAATGCATGTACAATAGTCTCAAAGACATAGAAATTACCAACTATCACATTTGGTGCATCTTTCTCCTCTACCGTCTTCATTGCATATCCCTTGGCTGGAGTACCAGCATCCTGTCTACCCATAGTCTATGTCGCTTGTCTTGGTGCACTCGGTGATGCAATACTCTTGTTGTCCTTGTTGATATTTTGTACTGTTGAAACTGTACCCCCAATCTGGGGTGCTGTGAACGAACGAGCTCTAGGATAATCTTTCACTTTGTGCTCATTGGATCCACATACCAAACAAGCACCTGTCAATCTCCAACACTCTCCTTTATGTTTCCTCCCACAATGTGTGCAATAAGGAGGAATTTGTAACACCCCAAAAATACCATAGAATTTTTATAATAATTTTTATTATATATTCCAAGTATGAATTGAGCCAAACTTGGGTTTTTCCTGGAAAACTAATAAATTGTGAAAAAGTGAAATGAATATGTGAGCATATGATTAAATGTTATATGCTAAAATGAGAAATTGATTGAACCCGGAAATAAACCCAAGTGAAAAAAAGGCAAAAATGGAAAAATGTAAAATGAGGACCTAAGGGTCAAATAATAAGCTTAAGCTAAAGTGAGTTAAATGATAAATGAAAGTGAAATGAAGACCAAAAAGGAGAAAAAATGAGAAATGAAATTTGTGTGTAAGCCAACCTTGCTTCTAAGTGATCAAGCATCTTGGGTGAAGAAGATTCAAAAGGATTTAAGGTAAGAACCAAACCCTAGATTTTTTTAAATGATGTTTGGGTTAGAAAAACCCTAATCCATCCATGGGTTTTGCTCATGGTTTGTTTAGGATGATATTAAGATATTATTGGGAGTGATACCCATGTTTTGTTTTAGGTTTTTGAGGATTTTTGGACAAAAATCGCAAAAAAACAAGAGAGAAAATCTTGGCAAACACGGGCTCCTACGCTGCAGCGTAGGGAACCCACGCTGCAACGTAGCCCTACGCCGCAGAGTGGGATGCCCTCGCAGAGGCGAGGCCGGGGTGCCAAAATGGCACCCCTCGGGTACGCCACAACTTAGCTTTGCTACACCATAGCTTAGTAGTGCTATGCCCCAGTGTAGCTATTGTTCATAATGAACAAATTTCGGATTTTTGTTTCCGAACACCTCATATTCGTACCCCGATAGTTTAAGGACCCTAATAAATGATTAATGGGGGTTCAAATAAGGATAAAACTAAATGAAAAACGTATCATACCTTGTCGCCGAGGCGAAGCAAACTTTGGGTAGATTTAGTGTCTTAACCCAAAACCGTAACGAAGATAAATTTGTCATTCACTAAAAATGTATAATAATTTTTTATCCACTAAGAGGGGCGTAATTGTTATTGGCTAGGGACAGGTGAGGATCACCTAACCTAGGACTGAGATAGAAGGGAAGGAAACGAGAGCCGACAACTTCGGTTTGTTCACTGACCATCTATCCTTATTTAAAGTGTTTTGGTAGTATACCAAATAAATCTGAAATGATTATATGGAATGAGTATATCTTTGAAATGATATTACGAAAGTGCATATGGATTTGAAAATGTGATATTTGAAATGTCTGACAATTAATTGCATGTGAGTAATTAATTGAGTTACATCTTGAATTGAATCGATATACCGAATAACCAACATGGGGGGATTCACCAACTGAATCTATCATGAAGGCAACCCAAAATTGTCCAATGTCCCACTTGGCGGGATGCACCAATCGGCATCCATCATGATGGTGTATGGCATTGAAGAAATGTCCCACTTGGCGGGATGCACCAATCGGCATCCGTCATGATGGCGTATGACATTTAAATGACCACATGTCGGGGCGCACCAATCGGCATCCAGCATGATAGGAGACTGAAATTGTTAAATGTGTAAGCACGTTACTGAATGATAAAAGGGACGGGATTCATTGAACGAAATCCGTCATGTATTGTGAATTGTATAGACAAAGTGAAATAACAAACTTTGATGAGTGTAAATGGGATTTGTAAACTAAATACATCCTTGAGAGTATATGGTTGAATCTCATGATTTGAGTTAAATGATTTGTTATAAGTGGAAATGCATATTTTATTATGATCATCACTGATTGTAAAGTGTTATGAAATGAATAAGCATGATATAGTTTGATATAAAAGGTATGGTTTTATGATAAATGCACGTCACATCAACTAAAAATTGAATGAATGTATAGAACCACTAAGCATGAATTTAACGTAGTAGTTTTATTCGCAAGAAGTTTCTAGTAAACAAGAAAGAAAAGATCAAGATAGGTCATAGAGGAGGTTAGGCGTGATATATATACCCCGCCATGCATATAATTTCTTTTAACATGTGACATTTTGTGATTAAAAGAGTTAAACTCGAACTACTTGTTTTGCATGATTACTGTGTATGCAAGACAAACATTGTAAACCAATTTATAAGAGTAATAGAAGCAGGGCCTACAATTTGAAATGCTCATAATGAAACCCAAAATGAAATGACATAAATAAAATGTTTTGATAAGATAAATGAAAACTACGTAGTAAAACTGTAGTTCTATTCGATCCGCCCTTCTTCGGGTCGAGGATTCGGGTCGTGACACTTTTACAAAAAAAACAAACAAACAAACAAATGAAAAATAAACAAAAAGAATTAAACGAGCATCTTGGAACTGCTTGATCCGTCAATTAAATGACACTTAAAAGTGGTAAGCAAGTTCACTTGAAGAACCTCCTGATGATGAAGAACCCAAGGTGCCGGGTAGAATGAGTCTTTAATACCAAGAGCCCACGGATCTCGTATCATAGTCGGGACTGTAACCCCGCGCTTCCCTTTAATTTTTACCTCGTGCCATAATAACTTGATCCAGGCTTTTCACCTGGCTCATTTTACTTTCAACATTGAGATAATGAAGGTCACAATTTTGTGAAAAGTCTTCATGGAAAATCCTCGCGACATGGGCCCACAGGTCATTGAGGCCATCATCAAAACTTTGGCAAAGATTTCTTTTCCTAGCCACTAGCATGGGAGCATACTTGTTCAACTGGTGACTTTCCCCACACTCTACTGCAATCATCCTGGTTTTGCTTCAAATTATGAAAACTCTCATCTCATATTTACAAACACAATCAACATATATTATTGTTTCTTGAATTCCTCACGGAAGAACTCCATGTAACTCTCTTCTCCTGGTGTGTGGTCCAGTCAATGAAAACCCCACCACCGATAAGCCTCTCATCTTGTGGAAGGAGGTCGCCCACTCTAAATTCTCCAATTAGTATGCAAATGCAATTTGTCAGAAAGATTCTTTCGGCCTTTTTGAGTTTACCTTCCGCCACTGAAGGCTCATCATCTTCTTCCCAAGGAAATCCATGGGTCAAGATTTACACATCTTATGGCTAACCACATGAACAACTAGCAATTGGTCGCACAGCTTTTGCAAAGGATTAAGCTATCTAACGGTGGATATCCATATCAACATTCCTACCGCTTGACCTTGCTCACTAACTTATGGATATAGACTTCAGACGGCTCACGCCACAGATTTATCTTACTGAGACAACTCAATCCGGACGCGGGTCCTCTTTCGAATCACCATTTTTCTTTTGTCAAGAAACACATTTCCAATGCTCATTTTGTAAATGATATATATCTTTATGAAAATATATTTGTATATACTACCAACCGGAAGGGGGCCCATTATTTTGTTCAATACAGATTTCGCATTAAATATGGCATTACATGCCCATTTGGTCCATTTACCACCTTTTATACATTACAACATTATAAATACTTCTAATAACAAAATATTTTTATAAATATAAATCAAGTTTAGAAATAAAAAGTGTCAACATATTTCATAATCAATATTTGTTTCTTTACCTTCTGGAACTCAGAGGCCTTGACGTTGACTAATCCATCATGCCCTTTCCTTCAGATTGTTCATTCTGTATCTCATAATATAAAACAACGCTACACATTTTCATGCCTATGGTTCTAAAAGTGGCTTCTTTCTTCATTTCAGTTTAAATAAATCATGGATTTTTCTAAATCAAAGCCTTTGTATAATTTTTCAATGACCAATGCAATACAATACATATATGTGTATTTTAATATCGTATACATTCAAATTACAATTCATTGGTAATTTCAATCATGCAGTTTTATGTGCAATAAATCATTCTAACACAAATCATGCATTTCATAATTTTCTTTTCATTTTCCTTTAAGAGAATTTTAATCTTACGGCTAAAAGCACAGATAACGAATCATCGGGCACCTTAACTGTTAAAGTTGCAAACCTAAGATAAAAAGGTTTTATAACACAGTATGATCCCACTAGGCTGCTGACTGGTTATTAAAAATCATTTCGTGAACACTACCGAGATTGGCCCGCTAGGTTACGGATCGGAGTTATGCATCAGCCACATCTCTGACGTGAGTAATCGATAATTTGACCTTTATCGTATACCAATCACCCCTTTAATTCAAATTTAATCGTTAACATTCTATTAAGGGCGCTCAAATCATTCATAGCAACTTGACAATAGTATATACATTTATATCCAAAAAAATTGTCTAATACTCATGCAATCTTTCATGCAATTCATTTCAAAATCGCTTGTATCAAATCAATTTAAACAAATAATATGCAATTTATCGCAATTCATTTTTAATAAATCAACTTATTCGCTAATCCTTCAAACATTTTAGAAATAGAGAGAGAGAAGGGAGAACAAAACCAATTCATTTTTGGCCTCAAATGTGAGCACACATGCATATTCATATAAACCTTTATTTAGTTTTGTCACCAAAAAGACAAAACCAAACAAGGAAAGAAGTGTGAAGAACAAACCCAAAAAGGTTGTCGCTTCTTCGATTCTCATCCGTAACTCGTTCTAGGTCAAGCTTCCACGTCACCAACCCTCAATTCATCACAAATATTTACAACTGTAAAACTGTAAGACAAAAAAAATCAAATAGCATTCTAGATTTTTGGTTAAATGGGATGTCTGCACTCCACTTTACTTGAAAAATTTTATGGGGACACATGAGCAATATTTTTCTCATGCTTCCTTTAATAAAATGATAGCTCTATGAGTCTATTTTCAGTATGAATTGGAATCATCTCATATGGATCATTCAAACTCAAGTTATGGCATTTTAATGCCAAACTAGTCGGCATGCTTCTGCAACTACTATTACCACTATAGTTCTCGAGCCTGTGGTCTTAAATCCATAAATTGGTAATTTTATTTCTTCTCATTTGGAGGTGCCATGGTTCTAAGGCTTTCCAATTGAACTGTCCACTGATCACTCAAAACCTTGTTATTATATTTTACATCTGTACTACTTAATTTGAAAAAACATAATCTAATTTACGGTATTTATAAATTCAATTTGATTTGATTTCGCTCTTGGGGTTACAAATTGCATACAATTCCTGTAAGTAAATTATTCCCTAGAAGTAGTTTACCTAGAATTTTAATCACTCATAATTTGGATGAGTGAAACTCAACTTACGGCCTAAATACCACAACTACACCCAAAATAGAGCATACCCGCCAACTACCCGAAACTCACCTTTAAGCCCATATTCAGGAGCCTTAGAGCTACAATTTGCTCCTGGTTCCTCCTATAAATTGGTAGCTCTAGATCTTATGGTTCTTTAAAAACTAGAAACACTCCATTTGGATGATTATAACTTAACCTATAGCCAAAACAAAAATAGGGTTTTTAAAATTTTTTGACAGCAACTCATTTGAAACTTCATTATTTCCTTTATACAAAAATTCCTCAAAACCAATCCAAACCAATCAAAACAATGCAAAACAACCTCAGACTGAACTAAAACTATCCATGAACACTTACAATAAAGAGGTTTTCTCCAACCAAACACAAGAAAAAGGATTAGTTAGTACCTACACTCCTTAATCTCTTACAAGTCTCTTCTTTCTTCTTCTGAACCAAGCTTGATTCTACAAGATAAGAGAAACACCAAGGAATTTTCTTTCTCCTTCTCTCTCACTCACTCCGTTCCCTCTTTCTTCTCAGCAAATGGAGAATCTCCCCATTTCTACAAGACCACTTTTGGTCTTTCTTACAAGATTAAGGCCTTGTTTGGCCTTCACTTTTAATTAAGTTTTTTCATTTTTCTTTCTATATGGTCCTTTCATTTCTTCATTTACACTTCAACTTAACCCATTTTCCACTTTAAAATACTCACTCTTTATTTATAGAACTTTTGTCCTGAATTGGTAAATTTATACTTTAATCTTTATTTCTGAATTAATTTTTTGGGTTTTTTTATCAATTTTAAATAAAAATACAATTTAATTCATTTATAATCTAAACATGTTACAAAACCACAGGTATTTTCAGGGAGTTACACGCTTGCCCACCTTTCACACTAGCAGGGCTATTTGGGCGACTTCCCAAGTCACCTCCGAATTTACTGGGTCCTCGAACTATCCATGCTTATCTATTAAGACCACAAGATCCATGACTGGAGTCACGCTCATCCTTTATATACAAATGCAATGCATGTCATAAACACTTTTAAAAACTATTTCATAGAATCGCCTTAAACCTAGGCTCGATACCACTAAAAATGTAATGGCCATCGCCGTTATGACCTAAGAACTCCGCCCCAGACGCCTTCACTCTTTTGCACTTTTTTTTAAATCATTTTGAATAATCCAAATACAATTACTTTTCCAAAAACATTTCAAATACTCAATGAAAATATATATACGTAAATACTACTATAACATATAAATCATATCATTTGTTCGAATTCACATTGCTCTAATATGGCAATACATGCCCATTTGCTACATTTCCCACTTTATACAATATAGTACAGTGTCGCTTTCGAATATCAAAAATGATTACAAAATTGGCATGTGAGTCAAATCACTTCATGTATGCGTGATGTAGCTTTTTACGATTCCAGGGACTCACGGTCTACGCTTTCTTACCTGCCTTCACTGCACCCACGATGATAGTGCAACAATGGCGCTAAGCATTTCTTGGCGCTTAGTGGTTCTGATAAAATTCTCTCTCGCCATTTTTGTGCTTAACAAAACATGTGTAAATTTTTTCTAACAATGCTGAACTTTTAATATTTTTAATGCAATACAATATATTATGGTCGTCGCAGGATATTCACACGCTTATTGATCATTCCAAATATGCACTTTCATAGCAATAATCAATCAAAATACAAATCGTGGCACTTTACAAATTTCCTTATTAATTTCCTGCCCTTAAATCCACGAACCCGCACTGATGCAACAGATAACGAAATCACTAAAACATTCGCCTCTCGCGGCTGCAGCCGGTATAAAACATTTTGTTTTATAACACAAAGATGGTCCTGCCGCTGAACGTTATTAAAAATCAATTCATGAATACCACTACCGGCTCACCGGGCTGGCGATCGGAGTGACACATCATTACGCTCGCTATTATGTTATCGTTAATTGACCCTTATTGGTATATCAATCTATCCTTAACTCAAATTTAACAGTTAACATTCTATTAAGAGCGTTCAAATCATTCATAGCAAAATACAAAATAGAATATACATCTATGTACAAATAATTCATTTTTCAATACTCATGTAATTTTTCATATGTAAATCAATTCACAATTAATTGCCTCAAATCAATTAAAACACTTCAATATGCAGTTTATTGAAAATCATTTCAATAATAGAATAATGATCGTAAAAATTGAAACACAGAAGAGACTGAATAATAGAGACCAACTCCAAAATGGAAACAAAAGAGAGAGTCGAAGAACAAACCAAAAAGCTTCTTGCACTTGATTCCAATCCTCGGAATCTCGATCAATTCGGGCTTTCCTCTTCATCAGCCCCTATTCCAATACAATTAACAATCATTAATTAACTTATTTAGGTTTCTAGTTAGGGTTGTTTTCTACCCAACCCAACTTCCTTCAAGTCCATTTTTCCTCTATAAATCTATTTTATTCAGAAATCAAAATCATCCAATTCGGAGCACCAAAGCTCCAGATGTATCCTAAACATCCAGGACTATTCTATTTTCAACACAGAACTAGAATTTGCACAAAAATAAGGCTCCCTTTAGATGATTTTTGGTCTAATGGTATCTTGAATGACACACTTATTTGGTGGAAATTTGTTTCTTCTTGAAGTCTAGTTTACCCAAAATTTGAATCACTAAATTGATTAGTGAACTCAATGTATGGCCTAAATACCAAAACTGTTCCAAAACACCAAAACTGTATCAGAACTGAACTAGAATTGACCCGAAAACATAGCCTCACTTTGACGAATTTCTGAGTCTAATGGGGTCCAAATTTGGATATGCTTATTTTAGGGAGATTTGTGTTCCTAGAAGTCTAGGTTACCCAGAAATTTGAATCACTCAATTTTGATGAGTGATGGCTAAGTTACGGCTAAAACAAAAATATGGGTTTTTGAAATTTTGACGGCATCTCCCCTAAAAACCCAACATTTCCTTTATATAAAAATTCCTTAACAGCAATCCAAACAACCATATAACAACTTAAAGAAACCCCCAAAACTGAAATAAATCAATCAACATCATTTTTATACCAACTTAGGGTTCTTTCTAAACCCAAACACAACATTAAGGAAAGTTAGGGTTTATTTTCTTACCTTTAAATCTTTGATTCTTCTACACCAATTTTCCTTCTTCCTCTTGATCACCTTAATCTATGATTTCATGGAGAAAAAACCACTAATCTTCCTCCCTCTTTCACAAGCAAAATAGTCCTAGCACTTTCTCTCCCCTCCTTTTGCCAAATGTGCAAAATGCTTCTCAAAGACCAATATTTGGTCTTTAATCAAAATCCTGCAGTAAGCCTTGTTTGGCTACACACTAATTCCCATTTTTCTAATTTTTCTCACTTTAAAGCTTCATTTCAATTTCATTTCCACTTTCATTTCATTTCATTTATAATTTTGGCACTTACATTACTTCATTTATGACCCTTAGGTCCTATTTGACATTAGTTACCAAATTTATTTATTCATAAAAGTTTCGGGTTTTTATCATTTTTCGTTTTTAGCCATTTAAACTGCGAAAAAAATATAATTTAATTTATTTTACAACTTGAACATGTTATGTGCTATGGAATTTGTGGCAAGCATGTGCCTCATTGCTCAAGTCGAGAGGATGGTTTTCCTGCCTCTTCCCCATCCCATCGCCAAGAAGAAACATAGACTCGTTCTCCTACTCGTTTCACCTCGGCCGACCTTCCAACACCACCGAGCTCCACAAACCCTTCAGTACTTCCCACTAGCTCCATCTCCGGCCGACCCTACATGCTCGCGACCTCGCCACAACTTTCCATCAATCGTCTCCCTCTCTATTGGCCTCAGAAAGAAATCCCCACCCTCCCCCTCCTCACCTAGCCATCCTCCCAACCCCTTACCCATCCCCCCTCCCCCATTCAACCATCATCCTATCCAAACCCGATCTAAAAGTGCCATCATCATACCTAACCCAAGATATGGCCTCACCACCGTCTTTTCACCTCTCTCTCGAATCCTCGTGACCGCCACCCAAAGCTTCCAAGATCTCGTTGGTTTAGGCCATTGATGAGTCCAAAACCGGCCAGATTTTTAATCCATTTTTTCGGAAGGAGTAATGAAATACGATGAATTGTCTCGTGAAAACTGAGTAATTGATCAAATTCCACTTGCAGTACACAGTTAAAATCACCTAGCAAAATCATAAGAAATCACCAGCAAATAAAATCGGAAGTCAAAATTGGAATTTAAGTCGCGACAGAAGTGCAGCTCTGAAGAAATTCCAAGTCAATGAGATCAACAAATTTGGCCTCAAGAAGAAATCAAGAGCGGAACAAGCCGGGTTCGACCAAGAAGGAAGTCGAGACAAAAACGACTCGGGTCGAGATTAAAAGAAGCAAATAAATGAAGAAGTCATGTCAGAGACGCTATATGTCGCGACACTGGGGTGGGAAGTGAGATAAATGATGTCGTGGATACCATCATGAAAGGTTGCGCATAAGGAGATGTCTACAAAAGCCAAGAGAACAAATTTTCTCAAGTAAAAAAAGAAGTCGCAATCTACTTCTTTGAAGAAAGTGACTGCTTGTCGACTGACAAGAGAATGAAGAATAACACCAAGGTCGCAAATGTAAACTCCAAACTGACTTGCACCAAGAATTAATGAAGAAGCAGACATGATGTCGCGACACCACTTCGAGGTCGCGATAGAATTGAAGGCTTAGCAGTAGACATGGAGGTCAAGTGACATCGAATAGAAGCTATGGCTAAAAGATTTAAGCAAAGAGATCAGAACATAGAGGTCGCGATGGCTTAGAACGTATAGAGAGCATCAAACACTGACCGGCGATGTCAGCGCGACGCCCTTCGGTCGCGATATCACCGCGAAGATATTATGGTCGCGACATCAGTTAGTGGTCGCGACATCAGTTACAAGGAAAGAAGGTCGCGACGTCCTTCAGTAGTCGCGACATCAGCTGCAAAGAATGGAGGTCGCGACATCATTTAGCTGTCGCGACATCATATCCAAGAGATGCTGAAGACAAGTCACGACAAAAGAAAGCTCCACGACATCAAAAGAGCTCATAAGCATAACATTGAAGTCGCGACGTATGATTGAAGTCGCGACCTCAAAAGAGCTCACAATACAGAAAGGTGAAGTCGCGACGTCATTCAGTGGTCGCGACATCAATTACAAGGAAAGAGGGTCGCGACGTCATTTAGCAGTCGCGACATCAGATCCAATGGGTGATAAAGGCAAGTCGCGACCAGATAAAAGTTTCAGCCTACGTGATCGAACAGAAAACGGCCGCTGACGTATGATCAGCTTCCACCTCCAAAGATCACACGCGTAGCGTGAAGTCGCGACGCATGATTGAAGTCAGCGACACCAAAATGTTTCATAAGGTATCAGCGGAAGTCGCCGACTTCAAAGTGAGGTCGCGACATCGAAGTCAAGGTCGCGACATAGAAATGGACGACGATGAACAAACAAACGTCATTCCTTAAACCCACAAGGAAGCATCAAGAAATTCAACCGAGAACCCATAAATAAGCAAATACTACAAAAGGAAAGCAGCTCTTAGCGGCTCAGAACGAGAAGTCTGGGTAGCCGAAGGCTCGTGTATTTTAATTTCAGTGCTCTTCGGTTTGTTGTTATTTTAGATCAGACAGAGCAGATTGTTACCGATCAATTTCTCTCTGATCCTGATGCATTTCGCCAAAGCTCGCCAAACGCGCACTCGTTATTTTCAAATTATCGCTCGTTCGCTTGAAGTCCAAACAAATTTTGGAATTCAACTCAAATGACAGTAATCTTGACCCGTGAGCCACCGTTAGTGCGGTAATGAAGCACTTAGAAACCCAAATTTCTTCCGCTGATTTTACTCGTTGTTAGAATCTCATCTTTCCCAGAAATTTATCGAGTCTACCGAACTTCGCCTTGAATCCGCTGCCGCCTTATTTCATTTTGTGACCTGATCCGTCATCATGTCCTCGATAATTTGCATGGATCGCTTCGCGCTCCACTCTCTGCGGGGTCCTCCGAGGACAATAAAAGCATTCTTTATGAGTATTGAATGATTTCTCAAGGGTATAATCAATATTGGGATCTAATGAAACCGCAGAGTCCTGATCCACCTTCTTGAAACCGGTAATTATTTTCAACAACATCCAATAAACAATATTAGTCGCCTGATTCCAATGAAATCCGCAAGATAAAGATCCATCCCGCTAGCGGAAACGAACCGCTATTCAACAGATATTAAGAGATCAAAGATAAAGCTGTACAAACTGGTTATTCAGTCCAGTTATATTGATATTCATCCAAATACACGGAAAGAAAAACATCCGTCAAAACGAGATTATATTATCCGATCTCCGTTCAACAACAAGATTAACGATTAAAACGCGATGACATCCACACGATACCATCTTCCGGACTGATTTCAACACAGTCATTAACGATCCAGAACGCCATAACAAACGGTTTCACGTATCTTTACGATCCACCACCATTTTAACGACGATCTTATTGTTACTAATTCATTCGGGGTTTACATACGAACTGATGTTATTTGTTACACAGAATTATCATCGTCTATAACACGATATGAATATCTTCAGTACGTAAGAAGATCATATAATTTCGATCCTTCCACAAGATTCGATGACCGATCAATCACTTAGCTTCATTCAACCACACTGTAGATCCATGATCAAACAGAATAAAATCTGCATTTTAAAGAAACTTAACCATTAAATATAATGCAATTAAAATGGTCATACAACATTATTAGATTAAGATACAACCCAATGATCGTTATAACTAGAGAATGATGCTTTGATCCATCACTGACGACCTTCTGTTAATAGATAACTAGATTGAGTCAATAAAGTTTTAGAGATCACGCAGATCAAAATGAACTTCTGACTAGATCATTGAGCTCTGATCAAAAACAAGAATAAAGCATTAAATTTTTATGCCATTTCAACAGCAATATTTATTTCCCGCGTTGACTACATTAGTCACTAATTTTAACAAGCCATGTTGAAAATATTTGTTAGGTTTGATTAATCCTATTAATATGAGTATGTTTTTATTTCGTGAAAACCTTCTTTAATGCATAGGAAATGTGGATTCGACCCCGATTCCGTGAGACACTGACCGAGAGAACGTCAGAGCTTAAGAAAGACAAAAAGAGCAGAAAACGTAGCTATGGCAAAAGAGATACATGACCAAACAGAGGAACAGAGGACAGCAGCCAAAAGACCCCCCCTTTACTGACACAATGGAGGATTTCTGGAGGCCTATTATTCAAGAAGAGTATTCAAGAATCGACAGCTCACAAAGTGATGCAAACAATTTAACTAAGCCAATCTAACTAGCGGTTCAAGAAATATCGCTTACTCACATCCCAATCGAAGACTCCAAATGAGCACCGGAAGACTTCTGATGGCTAATACAGTTGAAACTTAACTGTGAGACCAGAGGTGATAGAACCATACCCTTCCCATTTTCTTTGAGAGACATAGTGCCCACATGGTATGAATCATTACCATATGGTTCCTGGGCTGACATCAGGAAGAGTCGGTGTGGGCTTACTCAGTGCATTCTTTCCATCTCTCACTCAGAGACGAAGAGAGCACCATTCCAACAAGGGAAGATGAGAGCCTATATCGCCGGGGAAAGATTCAAAAGATTGGTCAAGAGGTTCCCAATGCATGGAATAGACTCAAGACCCGTATGGATATAGTGTATCACGCTCTGAATGATACATCCAAGGGTATTATCGATGCTTCATGCTGTGGAGCATCTGCCAAAAGTGTCAAGAGGCAAGAGATCTCAGAGGACCCGGGTAAATGCAATATGAAAGCTCCATCTGAGTTTTCAAGAGGTAGTAGCAGAAAAGGGGTCATGTAGCCGAAAGCAAGATGACAAAACTGCCGGAGGCTAAGTCGATGCTGGTAATGCATGTGATGGACAAACAAGAGAGGAAGATGCACACAAGCCATGAAATAGGAGCAAGAGAAAGAGAATTGACAAAGAAGTGTCATGCCAACAAGAAGATTCTATGATGTCGAGGAGGGCACTTGAACGAGCAAAGAAGTTATCATTTCAGTTAATCCATTAACCTCGCCGATACACTACAATCCAAAGATCGAGGAACCATGAGGAATTTCTCATATGGTGGAGGGGCAATATGGCTACCCAAGGTGGACAACATCCTCAACAAGGATATCAAGAAACCACCGGTTGTTCCAAAGAAGAGCAAAGAAGGGAGGTGAGGGCGTAAATGAATGTCAGTGGTCAAAGGAGAACCCAACCATTTTGAGAACAAATAAGCCAATTAGCTGGGATAACAAGAGTTATTACAATTCCATGAACAGAAACTATCTCGACTTGGAAACTTTCAAGTTCGATACCCGTGATGTTCTCGTAAGAATGCTATGCTTCAATCAAAATCTAGACACAAGTAGTAATCAGCCCTCAATATGCCAAATCGTAATCAAGGAACATTCCCTAGTGACACACCTGTAAGAACCCTAAAGATCAGATGGCAATTCAATTGAGAAGGCGGGAAGGATTTATTACCAACGTGAAAGACGATAGAAAGAATATACTGAGTGCGTAAAAGAAGAGATCAAAAGAAAGAAGAGAAGAACAACTGGACAGAATGTATGTTATGTGAAGAAAAGACCGTAGTTAAAGGAGTACTCAATGATGCTTCACAGTTATTCCCACAAAGACTTCGTAGAGAAAAGAGAAGAACAATTTTCTAAATTTCGATATTTTCAAGAAAATAGAAATAAATATCCCATTTTTGCGTATGATCACCAAATGCCTCTTTATGCAAAATTTCAAGGAGGTGCTGAAAGCAAGAAAAAGAAAGATAGCTGAGGAGGGTATAGTTAACTCCGACCGCTTCACGCAAGGCCATTATCCAAATTTAAGCTCCCAAAGAAGATGAAAGACCTCTCCTCGACGCTCACTATTCTGCTCTATAGGGAAAATGTGAGTTCAAGAAAAGCTATGTGACTCGAGCAAGTATAAATTTGATGCCTCTATCTGTGGAAGAGACTTGGCTGGGGAACAACCCCAATGTAAAGAATTACATTACATGGCTGATAGATCAATGGCACAACCGAGAGGGCATTCTCCCGAAGATGTATCACTGGCCGGGAAATTCATTTTCCCAAGATTTTGTGGTTATCATGTAGAGATGGAGGAAGATCCTCGTCTTCGTTGGCCGGGAAGACCTTCAGCATCAGAGCTGCTCTCGACGACGCATTTAAAGGTGAACTGATACCTGAGTTGGAATGAAGCAAGGCATTTTAGCATTAATAGGAGTCCGAAACATCCTTAATGTAGAGGAAGACAATTGTATGGCTATAAATAAAGCAATAGCCTTCTCAAATGATGAAGTGAATTAATGTATCATTCAAAACTCTATCAATGAAATTGAGATGAATTTTCGCACTGAGCTTTGATCAGAAGTTCTCGCCTTCAAATTTGCTTAATAATGAAACAAATTTCAGTATAAATGAAAATAGTCAAGATGAAGTGAGCACTCGACACAACAAACTCATGGGCGGAAACTAGTGTATGGTTAACATTGAAGGAGCTGCCTACCATTTGAAAATATGAGTTTGTGAGCCAGAAAAGAAAAACCAGCTATCATATCGCCTGCATTAACCAAAGCCACAACAGGTTGCCGGTAATTTTGAGAAAATACAAGGAAGTGACGTTTCATCACTGAAGACCAAGGCACGTCCCTCTATTTGTATGCACAAATAAGGTTGAAGAGTAATGCAAAACTTTCGCTGAAAGCATCAAAACAGGCCGAACCCAAATATGAAAGAAGTCTTAAAAATGAAGTTCAATGGTTAAATGCGGTGTTTTATATATGCTATCGCATACTGCAAGCCCAAATATTAATGCGGGTTCCCAAGAAAGGTGATTCACCGTAATCGAATGGAAAAGAATTAACTTATTCCTGCAAGAATCCTGCATTAAAGATGGAGGGTTTGTATCGCATCATTTAAAATCGAAAGTACCCATAAATCCTGTGAAAGCGACTATTTTCCTCACCTTTCATCATCACGCCGGATAGGCTAAGGTGACACCTCATTTTGCTTTCGATGGTACTCTGGATATAACCAACATATTTGCAGACTAAGATTTTCACGTTCTTACCAATTTCTCATCTCATAAAATGCATAAGGAGAAAACCAATTTACATGCCCATTCGGGTACTTTGCTTTAGAAGAATATACTCTGACTGTGTAATGCCCCATATAATCTCCCAAAGATGCATATGTCTCATATTTTCCTGACCCAGTTAAGAAGGTGGAGATCTTCATGATGATTTTACAAAGTATGGATCCGCTTGAACAATGCCTCGATAACTCAGACATTACTTCCTAAAGGTGCAAAGACAAAAACTGAAGCTCAATCGGGAAAAAGCCATTTTATATACATAAAAAGTGGATTGGTCTCTGGGGCACATGGTTTCGCAAACAGGGCTTGAAGTAGACCAAGCAAAGTTGCTCAATTATAAGAGTGGACCCAATGCCATCCACTACATCAAGGGAATCCTGTTTCTAGAGTGTCGATTTTATGTAAGATTTATCCAGAGATTTCTAAAAATTGCTGTAATTAATTATGCATCGGGCCGAAAGAAAGATAGTAAGTTTTATTTTGATGAATCCTCGCCAGAAGTGACGAAGAAATCAACCGCACTAGTGGAAGCTCCCATCATGCAAAACCATCGAACAGAGGAATTCCAGATCATGTGTGATGCCGTTGATTTTGCAGAATGGGAGTCAGACGACGTAAAGATGAAAAGGTTCATGTCATCTACTGCGCCAAAGAAACCTTTAATGAAGCACAAGAAATTACTTCTACCATCGAAAGGAGATGTCGCAATAGGTTTTGCATGTGAAAATTCAAAAAGGCCTATATTTTCGTCCCATGTTGTTATACACACCGATCATGCAAGAATTAAATATTTAATGGCAAAGAAGTGAAGCAAAGCCAAGATTGATCGTGGGTATTATTAATGCAGAATTTGATTTAGAAATTAAAGACAAGAAGGGCAAAGGATTACCGATAGCCGATCACTTGTCAATATAGAGGAAACCCACTCCATGAAAAGGAAAAGAAATAACAGAAAATTTTCCGTATTATTTCAAATTGTCACTCCAATCACCCGGCATGTCGATATCGTGAATTTCTAGTCAGGGAGTTATGCCACCTGCATCCAATACCAAGAAAGAAAAAGTTAAGGATCGACAAAGAGTGTACTACATCCGATGATCCATATTTGTTTAAAAGAGGAGCTGATTCTGATTATAAGGAGATGTGTACTGAAAGAAAGCAAACAAGATTTTACAAGAATGTCAAGTGTATCACCTTACGGAGGACACTTTGTAGAGATAAACAACCGCACAAATCTTCCAGCAATGTGATTTTACTCGCCTACATTTTTAAGGACTGCTTTGAATGGGTAAAGTCAGGTGATCAATGCCAAAGAACGGAAATATCAGCAAAGGCATGAGATGCCCCTCTGCAAGGTATTCCCGTGGTGCAATTGTTTGATGTGAATGGGAATGGATTTGCATTTTCCGCTATTTGGAAATATATAAGATACTCAGCTGTGGATTATGTATCAAATGGGTAAAGTAAATATTCCTAAGAATGATGCCAATACAACCAGGGTTTTTACAAAGAATATTCTTAGCACCTGGGGATACCCGTAACTATAATTAGCGATGATGGGGCCATTATAAAATAAGGTGTTCGACAAACTCATGAGCGCATACTGTGATCGTAAAACACATTATGAGCTTGGCTTATCATCCTCAAACAAATGGTGTCGAATTTCCAAATGTGTGAGAAATAAAGAAAATTCCTTCGAAAGATCATGAGTTCTAGCAGAAGGATTGGCCTCTGAAGCTTGATGATGCATTATGGGCATACAGGATCGCTTTAAAACTCCCAGCTTGAATGTCCCTCTCATATAGACTTGTCTTTGGAAACCATGGCACCTCTCTTGAACTGAATACAAAGCCACGCTGGGCCATCAAACAAATTAACTTCGATTTCAAAATTGCAAAGGAAGAGAGACTTCTCCAACCGAATGAACCGAAGAACCGAGAAACGAAGCCTGCGACAATGCTAGAATATACAAGGACAAGACAAAGAAATGGCATGATCAAAGGATTCTCGAGGAAAGAGTTCGCAGCAGGATCAGTTCGTCGTTTAACCCGCATTAAGATTACTCGGC
This sequence comes from Tetrastigma voinierianum, assembly GCA_016808115.1. NCBI lineage: Eukaryota > Viridiplantae > Streptophyta > Magnoliopsida > Vitales > Vitaceae > Tetrastigma > Tetrastigma voinierianum. The sequence goes on from JAEQBH010005036.1 coordinate 239,937, forward strand.
GTGAAGCCGAAATCAAAATGGAGCCAACCATATACGCTGGTGTCAAGCACTATCTTTGCGCCAGCACTCGTGACTGATGTCGGGGAAGAATCTCAAAGTTAATGGGCAAAGACCGAAACACTATCTCAAGAGGGGAGAGTGAAAAAGGAAGAACTCCGCTTGGTGAATCGAGAGATAAAGCTTAAAATGGGCCTAGTCCAAATTAAGGACTCAAAATCTGAGCAGCCTGTGGAGGCAACCACAGATTTTTTTAGTTTCTTATATAGACTTTAATTTTTCTATTATTATGCTTTTTGAATTTTTTTTTAGTTCTAGTCATAATTTGTTAGAAATTGTTAGGTTAGTATCGTATTAATTTTAACTCTTTCTAATCTTTGTTACTAAATATGCATGGTGTTAATCAAATAGCTCTTAGAAGGAACAACTCCAGGATTACCAGCACTTCACAGGACAGAGCAACTCGAAAAAGGGGAGTACTTTTCTCCCTACATAGATTCTCACAGGAAATCAATAGAATACATTTTGACCGTCAAAGGGAATGATTAAATGGATGCTAAGAATGTGCAAATTAATAAGGAGGAAGCTGTCCGATCATCAATTTAGGGCAAGTGCATTCAAGTCGCCATTTCAGAGATTGATGTCGCGACAGGTTGAGGCCGTGAACTTGACAAGATCAAGGAAGAACAAGGGTACGTGTGTCATGACCAGATTTGTCAGGATAGAATTGAGGTCGCGATGTCATCACGCGACAAGAACAATTCCTTCAAAAGAGGGCGAGGGTCGCTATTAACTCAACTATGTCATAAATACCTGGATGTCGCACTAATGATAACTTCATTCCTCCCAATAAGCTGTTTATGTCGCGAAACAATAATAGTCGCGACATAAGAGAAAAATATACCGGGCGCTTGACTTGTCTCTTAAATTTAATGACAACACACAATTGCAACCTGAAATTAAAGTCGCGACAAGCACAAATAAATGAAGTAATAAAGAGCCCACAATAATAATTGAATTGCAACTGTTGAGAAACTCCCTCCACTACCATCTCCTTCCTTGAAGCAAATACAACCTTTCATCTTCGCATGGTTCTCTCCCGGTTCACCTCGCAAACCCTAAATCAACTTCCTAAAAACTCGATTTCTAATGGTCGAACCTTCAACTCCTCATCCCAAATCAGCTAAATCATGGAGGAGATACTGCATCAAGGGGAAGTTCATCCTGAACCCGAAAGGAGAATTGTGCCATCTAACAAACTTAAGTTCAACCAATTACAAGGCAACAGAGGAAAAAGGGAAAAGAAAAGCAGCAAGAAGTAGAGGAAGACGAGTTCGTCTCAGAAGAAGCTTTCTCCGTCTGGAAAAAGCACTATGCTGGAAAGGGGTTTGTAGGAGAAAGAGGCTTCAGCCAACTCATCTCTCCTTTCAAGGAAATTACAGCAAAGAGGTTTGGGAGAATTTCGCAAACACGTAAGACCGGATATGCAGGCCAGGTTCCAGAATTTTACTCCAATCCGTTGGAAGGGAAGGAGAACTCGCTTATCGAGGAGCTCGTGCCTGCGGGAGCCGTAAGACTATTAATGAAATGTATGGAATGGAAGGGCGTAAAAATGGATCAAAATTCAAGAAGTCGATGAACAACCCTAACCGTGAGAAGATACAGAAAATTGACACGGGGTAAAGGAAGTGAAGAAAGGAAAGGAGAGGAAAAGACTCGAGTGTGGAGATTTGACAGAAGAGGCAAAAAGAGTGGTTCTAATTTCTCTAGCCTTGTTATGGTCCTCACCAAGCATGTTCACATTAGAAGAGCACAAGAAGCAATCCTTCTCTATGCTATGTCAGGGCACAAGATTGATGTTTGAACGCTTATTGAAAAATTTATAACGAGGTACCATGAAGGTAATAAGAGGGTTGTTTGATCCTCACCCGCCAACCATCACAAGGCTCAGATTAGGGTCAGTGAAGGGAACTGGGAAGAAGAAGAGGCCCTGTTGTTTCCTACCACCACCTCGACGGGAGTGCCAAGGCCAAAGAATCAAAAGAAAATGGGGTCATAGTAGAAACGCATTCAAGGGATGAAATGAAAATGCAATTCAAAGAAGAAGACACTCTTCGTGGCGCATCAAGAAGAAGAAAATCTAGAAGCACATCAAGAAGGAATACTTTATGTTTCCTTGCAGGATAGAGAACAAGAAGATAAGCCCAATAGATTTCTCAACCCCCACCGGCGCCCCTATAAGAAACAAAGGATTTCAGAGAACCTCGTGAAAGCTCTAAGGAGCCTGTGAGAATAATCGACAATGGAATGTGTCAATCTTATCCAAAAGAAAGTGGAAGAAAGGGAAGAGCAATGGAACCCCTCCGAAGAAAAGTTCGGTAGAAGAGGTTTATGAAAAAGAACGAATAGAAGGATCAACAATGGGAAGAGGAGATGAACAGAAGAGAAGATGCATATGAAGCCGAGGATGAAAAGAAGAGATCAACAATAAAAGAAGAGATGAGCAGAAGGAGGAGCGTGATAAAGAAGATCCTAGAGCAGCAAGAGGAAAAATTTAAGAAGGAAATGGAGGAAAGAGATCAAGATCTACTGAAGAAGTTAAAGCTAAGCCATGAATCATTCTACAACAATCAGTATGATCGTGATTCTCAACTCCTAAAACTCATAAAGGAAAGGGATTCAGATCAAGAAGCCAAGACTAAGGAGCAGATCAAAGGATTCAAGTTCCTATACATGTCAATGTTCATGATTTCTCGAGAAAAGGATGAAGATAAGAGATCAAGAGTTTGATGATAAAGATGCCTTCGTAAGAAAGTCTGGCTTGAAAATTCTGTATTTGATCAACACAATCTTTCCAAATTTTTAGAAGTCATGACTAAATGGAACGCACAACGAACACACTGGGCACGAGGCAAGATGATCTGAACAAGAAGGTTGATCTCACAAATGAATCGATCCTCGGGCTAGGAATGTATAGAAAGGAGAGCGACAAGAAGAAGAATAGGTTCTGGAAATGAGTTCCCCAGCTCCTTCCTAGTTTGGCTACTTGATCTCGGGATCCTCCCAACATTTTTTGCTCAGTCCTCAAAAAGAAAAATAGACATTCCCATTACTTATCCTTCTTTTCCCCCTCTTCCCATTATTGTTCTCAAATCTGCTGTAACACATCATGACAAAACAAGAAAATTTGTGAAAAGAGAAATGTTTGTTGCTTGCGCTAGATTTTAATGTTATTTTATTGCTTGCTTAACTAGTTGAAGTAGTTTGACTTAGAGATAAACTTGAACACAAATAATTAAAAACTGGCATGAATAAAGAAACTGGAATTAGAGTATTTATCGCTCGCTTAGATTCAGTTAGTCATAAAATTGGAAAATTGGTTATTGGGCCGATGGAACAAAATACTTGGTTAAAATAATGTAAGTGTATTAAAGTGAATATACAAGTCTTGAAGAAATAATAATATTAATTTGGCCAACAAAACTTATGAAACTTTTGATGTGAATTAGGAACATTCCGCAGAGTGAATTCAGACTAGAGTCCACAATCAGAACTTGTTTGATTATCGATTGAGGCTAAATTCTAGGTAGAAAAACAACCAACAAGAAAATGATAGAGGCCATCCTTGCGCCTTGAGCCTTTTTTAAGCCTACTCCTCAAAATATGCTTAAGATATTCTCTAGTTCCCGATTCGAGTCAAATAAGCCTTATTTCTTCGAATAACAAAGAATTGAAAACTCAAATTCCCTCCCTTGCAATAAACCTGCAAAGAAAGAACCCAAATTATCCGCTTAGTTCGAGAAGTTTAGTATAAAGGAAGAAATGAAGTTTGGGGGAATAATATTCCCAAATTTTTACAAGAAGGGTCAAGAAGTAAAGAAGTGGTTAGTGAAATAAGGAATAAGTTTTATCTCTTGTGGTCGGCTTCCCTTGAATAATTAAGCTCAGAGTGTTTTAACACCTAGCACCCTAATGCCAATCGGTATGGGAGTTGCTAGCCCAAAGTTCTCTAAGAGTAAGAGCCTAAGAAGACAAAACATTGCACCATTCCCAAATCTGCAGAAATAAAGCAAAGGAGTTAAAGAACAAAGGAATCTCGTCTGACCGGCACATATGGAAGTTGAAATTTATGAAAAGAATTCAAAAGAAGAATCAGCAAGACTAAGGAGAATCGTAAAGGTAACAAAGAAGAAAAAGCAAGAAAATTGGAGGCAACAAAGTAGAGACAAGATGGAAACTGGGTAATTTACAACCTAAAATTTTCCATTATCTACCCAATTACCTAAGCCCAACATTACAAGCCTGAAAGACCTCATTGATTTTGAAGGTTGAATTTACCTACATTAGTGGAGATCAATATGAAAAACAAGTGCAGGACTTTGATAAACAATGCAAGAAAACCCTTAAGATTAACTAAATTCAACATGAAGATGAAAAGGATTGATGACTCGCACACACAATACGTGAATGCGACTTGTTGAATAAATCAAGTTAAATACATTAGTTTATCAAGAAATTTTGTAATAGAAGTACACTATGCCTTGTTCTTACATCAAACTCGAAATTTGAAATGATAGTGATATCTTTAATTCCAGATCGAAGGGTGGAATGAGAAAGTAATCGTGGAATAAATCAGAAAATGTCCTGCAATTTTCTAGTTTATTTTGTTTGAGGACAAACAATTCTTTCTTTTCTTTTCTTGGGGACAAGCAAAATTTTAAGTTTGGGGGAATTTGATGAGTCCGAAAACTCATTAGATTTTTAATCCATTTTTCTGAGTTTATAATGAAAATAATGTTGAATCAAGTTCTTAAAATTACACTGACTCAAATTCCAATTTGCAGAAAATACGCTGGTAAAATCAAATTTTAGCAAAATCATAAGAAATCACTGCGCACTGAAGTCAAAACCGGAATTTAAGTCGCGACAGCAGCGCACTTCCTAAAGAAATTCCAAGTCACGACATCAACAAATTCCGCCTCAAGAAGAAATCGGCGAGCTAATGCCGGTCGTGACCAAGAAGGAAGTTGACAAAAATGACTTGGTCGAGATTAAAAGAAGCAGTCAAATGAAGAAGTTCATGTCGCGACATCATTGCGATGTCGCGACATCAAAAGGAGATAAATGATGTCATGATACCATCATGAGGTTGCGACAAGGAGATGTCTACAAAGCCACAAGAATAGCCTTCTCAAGTAAAAAAAGTCGCAACTAATTTTGAAAGAAAGGACTTATTGTCGCGACCTTGACAGTAATGAAGAATAACACCAAGGTCGCAACAGAAACTCCAAATCAGACGACCAAGAATTAATGAAGAAGCAGACATGATGTCGCGACACCACTTCGAGGTCGAGACAGAATTGAAGGCTTAGCAGTAGACATGGAGGTCATGCCACTGAATAGAAGTTGTGACAAAAGATTTACAAAGAGGATCGAAGATAGAGGTCGCGACATGCGCTAGAAATCGCATAGAGACATCAAACACTGAATCAAAAGATGTCACGACGCCTTCGCGTGGGTCGCGAGCATCACCGCGAGATTATGGTCAGAACATCGCTAAGGGTCGCGACATCGCTATAGAAAGAAGGTCGCGACGCCCTTCAAAGAGTCACACATCACCGCAGCAATGGAGGTCGCGACATCATTTAGCCGTCACAACATCATATCCGTTATGTCAAGACAAGTCATGTAAAAGAAAAGCTTCCACGACATCAAAAAAGAGCTCATAAGCATACATTGAACGCGACGTATGATTTAAGCTCGCACCAAAAGAGCTCACACATGTAGAAGGTGAAGTCGCGACGCCATTCGGTCGCTACATCACCTCATAAGTGGAAAGAGGTCGCACGCCATTTAGCGCGACATCGATCCAATGGCGATAAAGGCGGTCACCGATAAGTTTCACTACAAGACGAACGTGTAAAACGAAGTCGCGACGTATGATTGAAGTAGCGACCTCCAAAGAGATCACAATGCGCAGTGCGGTGAAGTCGAGATCGCGATGATTGAAGTCGCTACATCAAAATGTTCATAAGGCATCGTTGAAGTCGCTGGGACGTGAAAGAGAGAGGTCGCGCTTATCGGCCGGCGGGGTCGCGGCTACGCAGGAAATGGAGTCCCGACATGAACAAACAAATGGGCCACTGATTTGAAACCTCAAGAAAGTGCATCGGGTTAGGGCCCAATCGAGAACTCCGAGTAAATAAGCAAATGCTACAAAAGGAAAGCAAATTTCTGAGCTCGTAAAGAGAAGTCCTGCAGCCAAGGCTCGTATTTTAATTTTCTGTTTCTTTTCTTTGTTTTGGTCGTTATTTTAGATTAGATTAGAGTAGATTGTTACTGCATTTGGAATTTCTCGGATCCGATGTTAGTTGCATGTTAGTTGTTGAAGTTGAAGCAAATGCATCAAGTATTTTCTTCAATTACTCGCCTGCTCTGCTGAAGTCCAAACAAATTTTGGAATTCGAACTTCCAGCTGATTTATTATTCTTTGATCAGGAGCCACCGTTAGTGTAATGAAGCACTTAGAGAACCGCCATGAATTTTACTCGTTGTTAGAATTTATCTTTCCCCAGAGAAATTTATCGAGTCTAATGAATCTTCTACTGAACTGTTCTCGGTTTATTTTTGTATCTGATCCAAATATCAGTGTCCTATACCTGTAATGGGATTGTTTCATGCTTTGATTTCCAGGGGCCCTCTGAGTGACACAGAGAAGGCATTCCTGAGAGTATTGAATGATTTCTCAAGGGTATGCGAACCTAATATTGGGGATCTAATGGGCTCTGTGAATTTTAATCGATAAATCTCTTCTCACTTGAAACCGAGAATGAGTTGAATGACTTATCACTATTAAATGACAGAGTTCGCCGATTCGAATAGCAAGTTCAATCCTGTGTTAAAGTAAGATCAACTCACATGAATGAACTCGCCCCAATTTCGAGGATGAGAAACCAAAGATAGTGTGTAAACCCATTTAGCCTATGTCTAGAGCTAAGATTTGGCACCTATGTTCGCTGCAGCATTTGAGTGGTAAAATACCTATAATAATAATCAGATTTAGTGCGAGTTATCTAATCCTCCTGCTTCAAAGAAATAGTGAAGGATAGGATGAATGAATGTGTCAGCAAGGAGAAATCCACATATATTACCACCCTTCTGAGACTGGGATTCAAACATGAAGTTCATGAAGCAAAGTTACGTAGTCAGTTTTCAGAATTACTGTCAATAAGACAGATTGAATGTATCCTTTAAAAGTTAACTCAACAAATTATTTCAATTTTTATTTGCTGGAATTAGTCTATTTGGTTCAGTCTATTATTCATTCTTTATTATTTAAAGTAATAGATAGACTTAATTAACGTCAACATAGTCAAATTATATAGAGTTTGATAGTCATGGTAGTTAGATTTGGTAATTCTGCATCCCGTGGGATCGATATCCGACTTTAAAACCACCTTTATTACTGCTCGACTTGTACAATTTATGTGGAACATGATCCAAACCAAAGAATCAAACAATTTAAGAAACCCCGCTTAATCAATTTAAACTATAAAGAAATATAACAAACAGTTTGTTGGTATTATCGTCAGATTTAGATAATGGTAGAATCCGGCAATAATCTATAAATTGTAAAGTTGATGTTTAATCATCACCACAATTTTATATATGGGAGAATTAGATTGTCAATAGCCATGCATTGTTATTGATCCTCCATTTATAACAGAATATCTTTGTTCCATTCAGGTCATAGGGGTAACAAATGGTTTCGCAACATCAAACAAAAATCATATGATGTTCCCCACGTCGTATAAGTCTAATTGGTTTAAATAGCTTTCACCATCAAATCGTGATGATTCTTTCACTGACTTAGTCTGATTTAACTCAACATCACCGTCAGATCAGCTCGCATTACACCCATTTCCGGGGCTCTTTCAACTTAACAATGTTAATGTTTTCTCAACGAGCATCTCACCGAGGAGGTCTATATGGTGTAGTCGTAGGGTATGCGCAACGCCAGCACCACATCAGCGTCCATGGTTTAATATGCCATTATAAAGGAAAATAAGCTCCCCAGCTGGTGTACCAAGAGCCGCTGGCAATTTTCTATTTCCTGGGCCACATAATCCCGCGGTAGACTGCCTCATTTATTTTATCTCCGGCATTGTACTTATCTACCGTCTATGTTGATGATCCGATTATTATAGGTAGTGACCCCTTACTGTTGAATATTACTGGCAAACTGACCAAATTTCCAATACCAAGGATCTCAAAGCCACCGACATTGCGGAGCATGTCCGCAACTCCTTCGGGCTTCCATCTCAAAGAAAGATACACGACCTGAGCAAACATGAACAAAGCAGGCTCCAACCCCGTCTCCACACCCCATGGCCGGTACTGATTAATGATGGTACTCAAGGCCTACAACACACCACATCATCGCGATTATGGCCTCCAAACATCTCTGAACATTCACTGAACATTTCTTTTGCTTGAACAAACTTCCCGCTTTATGCACAAGTCGACACATTATCGGGGGAGCAAATGAAAGTCTACTTCATTATCTACTGGCATCAGATTCTCTACATATTCAGCTTCTCAAGACACTCTCAAACATTGCACGGCTTTCAGCGACCGGGTTGAACTAGACATCAGACTTCAGTTATGTGCTTTTCTCATATTCCTTGGTGCTAATCCAATCTCCCCGAGGCCTCACAAAGCAACGTATCGCTGCTCAAATTTTCCAACTATGTCATGATTTATGCCATTATCTGTGTGCCGCTAAATCGTGAATGGTGAAGTCAATGTTTAACTGTTCCAATACAGTCTCTTCGCTACGAGTTCTCTTATGAACCTTTAAAATACTATCTTTGGTTAATTTTATTTTTTCATCTATTGAAACATCTGAAGTACGACATTATCACTTCAATTAATCAGTTCACTGCCTAGCAATAGTTGTTATGGTCTCCGCGTAGCACTCAGCTTATTTGATGCTCACCACCTCCTCTGCCGCACTTCTTTCCTTAGTAATAAAGATTGTGTTGTCTCCGTACACCATTCCAGCGATAGAGGGTATTGAGATTTTACCTACATAGAGTATATTGCATTCCTTTATCGTCTCTATGCTTTTACTCTTTTTTTTCCTCAGACTGGTATATTTATATACCTCAACTCTCTCAACAATAACTAAGTCTCTTTCATAATATTAGGTCCCCACGATTTGAGCAATACACATTACATGATTCAAAGATCTATAGTAAACCATGACATAAGGTATAATCAAGTAGTCAAAACAAAAGGTCTCCAAAAAGCCCTTGTTTACTCTCCCTCAGTCTTAGTTCTACTTAACCTCCTAATTTAATTCAAGAATATCTAGCTCATTTTCAAAGGGCAACACATTATATTTAGTCCCACTTGAACTGGGCTGAACTCACCCCATTCTTATATTATGTTTGGACTTTTTCTTAAGACATGACTATATTTATATGGTTACATACATATGATTAATCATGTGTATATTAAAATAGAGGAATTAGCTTTCTGGTGTTACAAATTCACTCAAAGTGTTAGAAAGTGGGTTCAATATTTTACTTATTAAAATTTTGTTTCCAAGTCATTGATCTTTGAACTCAACCACACGTCCATCAACATTTGAAGTCACGCCCTGAATTGTCCTAGGGCATGACTGTTAATTTACACCTCAAGCCCGAAAGTTTGAAGTGCAAAAAGACACAAACCTTTATCTTATAATTGGATTTTGTCCAATTACCAAATATATATTCAAAGTAAATGCGCAACTTTCGAAAAATCATCAATGTCATATCCAAAATTCCATATTAACAAAAAAAATTTAACTCTTAAGATTCTTGTATGAATTAACATAAATGTCCCGAGACAAATATTCTTATCCTTCTAACCAAATCTAAGAACAAATAACCCAAATAAACATAAACTCATCAACTAAATAAGGTCCATAACGGATTCCAAAATCAAATTTATAATGATATGATTCCCATCCAGCTAAAACTTCCCGTTGTCAAATAAAAGTACCCGAAAGTCACAATGAATGGGAGGAGCTAAAGCTGATAAGAAATACTTACTACAATTTGAATCAAAAGAATAAATCATGTTACAAATAGGAGATATTTTTCTTTCCACAAAACTGCTGTAATTTTCAAAATATGAGAGAATGATTAAAAAATTCATCAAAGATTCTCAAAATCCCATCATATTAATATGTTCCAAACAATTTCATATCTGAATTAAAATAGAACATTTTCTTATATCAACCCAAATCAAATACATATATTTTTTTCCTTTTCACAATAAATATCAAATGGTGCTTAAATCCATAAAAGCAATTTTTAAATGGATGACTAGCCTTAAAATGTTCTTTTAAGATGGATCTAAACCAAATGTATTTCCAAAGATTGGGGTAATTCTCTTAACCAAATCCTAGAGGTTAGGTTCAAACTGAATTGTTAATAATAATGGCCATAAATGTAAAAATCAACTATTATTCCCATCGATAAAGGCCAAATAGTGTCAACTATTATTCCCATTGACATGGTTGAACGTTAGAGTCAATTATTTCATTCAAAAATTCAAATCACATGACATCATATCTCCACATTTTCTATCATAAACCAAACAAATCTCAAAAGTACTTTCATACAAAATCATTCTTTGATCCATTGATAATCAAATAAATAAAAATCAAACTTTTCATAAACTAGAATGATATATAATTTAGTTCAAAACTTTTCTTCATCAAAATGATTTAAAAATAAATAATTATCTTTTGGAAAATATGCATTAATATCCATTACCACAAAGGAATTCAAAAGCCTCTGTTGAGTTTAATCAAGAATTTCATCTCAAGGAAATATTCCCTAAAAATAATGCAAGTTTTTTAAATAGAAACTATTATCATTAATTATTTATCTAAAATTATGTTATGGATCCTAAAACTTTTTATAATTTGATATTCTTAGTAATGGTATTATTTTTAAACTTTCTGAACCATAAAAATAAAAGTAATAAGTTTTTAATAGATTTACAAAATTGTGATTATAAAGTTTATTGTACCAACATGATTTTATTGTTTACTTTAAACATATTAATAAATTTCTTTCGTAAATGATAACTATTAAATTATGTAGTTTTCTAAATTTATGAACTCAATATTTCTTCCTGATCTTTTTATTTCAATAATGACGATTTACGGTTATTTTTTGCTTTAATCTGTCCTGCAACTTTTGCATTAAAGAAATACTAATATTTATAAATTATATTATTACCCAATAACTCAACTTTATTACCCATTAATGTTTCAGATTTTAATAAAAAAGTATTATTAACACACTTTATCCCATAATTAACAATACTACTTAATCATTCTATTCCAAGAATTTTCAATCTTAATAAAATATTTACTTGCTAAAAAACTTATCAAATACATATATTTATAAAGATTAAGCTTTTTCAAACGTATCATATTTGTTTATTATCATTTTCTTTCAAATATTTGTTTCTTTTTGTGATGCCCCAAAACTAGAAGGTCCCGCTGACAACTGGCCAACTCACAATTCTCTATTTAGTAACTGGATATCACATTACATAGTTATATGTCCCAATATCAGATCCATATTTTCTCAAAATCAAAGTCTTTATTTATCTGAGATTTACACCTAATATAACTTCAGATAATAAAGATATCCATGATCCATCCAGGCCCTGTTATATAGTAATGACCACACAGGCCCATCTGTCTACATCTCAATATACTATTATCAATAATCATGCAGAGCTATTACAACACTAATAAACATAGTCTTGTACTGATTAATAACTGTGGACACCTGAAATGCTCGGACATCTACCTCTATCCCGTCCCTCAATGACTATTCATTCATGATTGGTTGAAAGAGATCATAATACATTTAAACAGAATCAAGAGCTCCACTCAAGACCTTCTAACACACATATACTCAATGAGTTATAATAGTCTAAAGAATTTAATTACAATTCTTTTATACAAAATTACATGCTTGGACTAATTTGTCCTAAGCTCTTTTACAAAAGATTTGATTACAACATGTCACTTTCTTCACTCATGGTCTCGCCCACTAATGACTTGATCGTAAGAAGTCCCACACATGGTAATGGTGTATTAATTTTAATACTCTCACCAAAATATGAATATTTCACATATTCATAAAATATTTTTATCAAATGCCTTTATATGCTATGATGAGAATGACAATCCCATCCATAACCTGTTTCTATCAATTCCTCTATATATATATGTTATGAAACCTTCATTGAATCATCAATGACCATTTAAAAAACTTTATTTTAGATAATCAAAACCATTAGATAATCCCTGCTATCAACTGTTTTTTACCAACATGTACTTGTAAACATCAATGTCACCCGCAGTTTGTAACTGATTTAACATTCTTTCGCTAATCATTTGTCGATACATATAGTCTAAATCTAAGAATATTGGGTTTTTCAAATTCAGGGTACTCATCCTCTTACTATACCCAACACACGAGATTTTCAGCTTTCTTTCTCAAAACGTGAGACTCATTTTGGATGCTGTCCATCATTAGTTCACAACTCAAACATCAAACAGGTCGATCAAACTGTACTACGATATACCATCGAACACCAAACACAATGTCTATTTACCAACCATGAACTCACACCCATTTAATGCGATGTCCCCATGCTTATGCAATGCAAGATGCCATTGCATTGCATGTTATATCATGTCATATGCATGAATGCTACATAGACAACACAATCTATACCACTTACCGATGTCATGGACAATCACATCACCTGCATATGACTTCCATAAATCATTTCATTCATGTCAACCTATCATGCAAACATATATCAACATTCACATTCAAATACTCATTCTATGATCGCTAATGACACACACGCGCCATGTAATATCCATTGCACATAACAATTCATCTCATGTCAACATGTTGAAAGCACACACATCGACACCAAACACGTCAATTTTAGTCACAATGACACGTGATCCTCAAGACCTCGCTAGGAACAGAGGAAGGCCACAAACATTCCACACAACGTCATCATGGCCTACAGAATAATTCGAACTAGTTCAAAACCAGTCTCAATATCAAAATTGACACAAACCATTAAACAGCCTGTTGTAGCAAATTCCGGAAATGGAATCATAACTTGAGTTATAGAAGTCCGGACGGTGATTCAAAATCCTTAAATCAAGTTCTCATATAGAGCTACAATTTTCTTGAAGAATACTAGTCCAAATTCTCTCACTTTACCAACCAAAATCAACCAAAATCGGACGAGGTTTAACAAAATAGCAGCCTATGGCAGTCCTAGAAAACGGACCATAACTTGAGTTATGGATGCCTAATTTGGGTGATTCAAAAGCCTAAAATCAAGTTCTCAAATAGGGCTACAATTTCCTTGAAGGATACTAGTCCAAATTCTCCATTTTTCTAACCAGAAATCAGCCCCAAAAACTAGACATCGTATAGGGTCAAAACAGGGCACTATTCCCATAACCCATTAATTTTCCAAACAGCCCCTTACAGCATTAAAATTCAACCAAACAGCCCCTAGATTGGAAAATAAACTAAAGTAGGAAGGATCCCTACATCTTGGAGCGTAGAAGAAACTCTAGGAAGTCCTGGATACTTCTCCTAAAACCCAAACTTTGATTTCCAAACTCTTCGCTGAATCTTCGCCAAATCCCCAGTTTTCTGTGACCTACACGTAGCCCTCTTACTCGATTGATGAACTTTCATTCTGCCCGAAGAACCAACAACTTGAACCCAGTGGATTGAAGAGAGAAGTTTTGATTTTTGATTTTTCTTTTCTCTCTCTCTCTCTCACTCTATGAGTTTTACTCTCTTCCTAGCAGAAAATCTGCTCATTTTCTACTCCCAAAATTGATTTTCTTTCTTTTTATTTTTTTATTTTATTTGTCTAACATAATTGTTAAGTTTGGAGACATAGCCCACACTGCGCCATGTGTCCATTACTCATTCGGGTCCGTTTCTACCCCGAAATAATTTATTTAATCTACCAAGTTTGACTATTAATAACTACTGAGTTACTTCAACTCCAGAGACTCTCATGAAATCTCGCCCCCGGGAGTCACGAGACGCCAGCACCTGAATGTGAAAAACTCATTGTCTCTGAACTAATAAAAATTTCTGAATTATATTTCAGAGACCGAATCCAACTAAGGAAGTTCGTTTCACATCCGAGATCTAGAAAATTTCCAGCCTTCTTAATCATTTCGCAATTTTTACCGCTTTTGCCATTTTTCAAAAAACAAATTTGTCCCGGTTTTACATTATTCCCTTAACATACTGCACTCGAAATTCATACACACAGCACACAATCACATGATATGCATAATTGTGATCAATACATTTTTGCTCAAGAAGTGAGTAAAACACATCCCACGAAGACCGACATGCCGCTCAGATAGAGGGGAATGGCGCATACTCTGGTCTCTAAGTCCCGACCAGAGCTCGATACCCCCACCGACCCATGCCCTGGCCTCTCAAGCCTGTTTGAGAAATAACCGATGCCTGTGTCGCACCCTAGGACTGATACTGATTCCCTTGGCCCATGTTGGGGTAAGGAGAGAAAAATTTGTATGTGCATGTCCCACTGATGATTGAGACTGAGGTGTCCCATAACCCTAGGATCCTTGCCTCTATAGGCAATCTCGCTCTATGTGTCCAGTCAGAAGATGGTATGTCATCCGCCTCGTCATAGATGTCCCAACTTAGCGCCTCGACCTTGATAACCTCAACCCTATCTCCAAACTCATTTCTCGAGCTAAAGAAGACCCGATTCTCCCTCTTCTCATCAATTAGCACTAACATCACTGATGCCCTGAGTCATCAATCTCTCTCTCAGGGCTAGCTATTCGACCATGTGAGTCCACTTGTGAGAAATCCCACAATCTTACCTCGATGGATAACTCTAAAACCATCCCACTCTCACCTCACATGTCAGGCCACAGGCATCAAGAACAATAACTCAGCTTAGCCACGTACTCTAACACCACTGACGTTCCTTGCTTTCAGCTTCTTTAGGAACTCTCGAGCCTCATGTCTAATAGCAATTTGCCTGAAATATTTGCCCATGAAGAACCCATGAACTCTCCTCTATGTCATCGCTTTATGTCCCGAGGCCTTGACTCCAATCCCACCCATACTTGGGATTCACCCTCTAGCCGAAAATGCAAATCTAGCCTTATCCTAGTAGCACGGAGGCGCATCTCCATAAACTTTGAGTCCCACTTTGCCTAACTAGTAGTGCAGGCAGCCCAACTACTAATAGACCTCACATCCTGAACTAATCTGTTCATTCATTTTCCGAACCCCTAAGGTTATGTTCTCTAACCCTAGTGTTCGTCTTTTTCCATATACATTTTACCATGCATATAATTCACATAATATGTAACACACATTATGTAACACAATCATCACACAACGATTCACAAGAATGCACAATGAATACTTTGATACCAAGCTATGACGTTGATATCAGACATCGAGCCCTAGGCATTCATAAGCTGCTTCTCATTGGCAAACTATGTCCTAAACCCATGCTCAAGCCCTAGGTACTACATATACCTAAGCTCGATATCGCTTCACGCCCCAAACTGGAAAACCATCGACAACCCATCAACTAGCGGAATTCCTATGGATTTCGGGTAACCCGATACCACAATGTTATGTCCCATTTATCAAAGATCCATATCACAAAACGTGCAAAGCCCTTTGTTCAGAGCTCTACCTAATATACAACCCTATAATAGTGAGATCACACCATCCTGTGGCCCTTAACAGGCAAGAATGACCACACTAGTCCATATGTCCATATCCCCAACACAAACTATACTACAACAAATTTCCATAGGAGCTGACATAACAATTAAGCACAGAACATATAGTCTTCAAAATTCCACAAGAGACTTAAATTACTTGACACCCTGTGCAGCTTCGACACCACCTCGATCCGTCCCTTCACCGAGACCCATTCATTCATATTTAAGTTAAAAATATGATAATAATACACTTAAATACAGTTCGTAAGAGTCGGATCATGACCCTCTTACCATTATTACATACCCGACCATTTTGGCAATAGTCCAAAAGAATTTAATTACTGCTTCATACAAAATATATGCTAGAACTAGCTGGTCCAAAGCACTTTTTACAAAAAGATTTATCATCAAGGCCATGTCAAGGTCCTCTTTCATAATCACGGCCTGCCTGAAGGCCATCCACTGATGTAGACCCCGCACTTCCTGTAACCACTAAGGTGAGCAATGCCCGCAGAGAATAATTCCGGATAAGGGCTACTCTCCCACCTGGGTGTGCACTGCAATGCCATCATATTACTGGCAAAACATACACATCCCCACTCAAATGTCTACATGCCATGGATGAGAATGACTCACCCCGTCTGGCAAGTCCCGAAGTCCACCACTCCCCGCATGCGTGATATGCTAAGTGTGAAAACCGTCATTTATGTTTCACTAAGATCATTTTTCAAAACAAAAGCTTTGTTTATTAACAAAATCCATTGACAATCCTAGCTACCAACTTGTTTTTACCAAGTTCCGTGTGTTTTTTGTAGGTAATGAATTTCCGAGGTCTCACTGTAGGCTTCGCACGCCTTTCGATACTTTCGCGAACTTTCATCGCTGGATACATACGTCTAACCAAGAATACCGGGTTTTTCACTCGAGGGGGTATCTACCCCTTCTCGCTATACCCAACACACATATTTTTCATTTCCTTTTTCTTTTTATGGAACGAGACTATTCTTGACGTTGTCCCATCTTATACTTAGCCTACCATTGAACAACAAACAATAAGTCTCGATTTACTAACCATGCACTCACACCCATTTACGATGTCTCAGGTATATAATGCAAGATGCCATCATGTTATATCATGTCACATGCATAATGAATGCTACATGGATAACACAATCCACACACCACTTATCCAGTGCCGGATATCACATTCCAGTACTCATAAATAATTTCACATTCATGTCAACCTAACATGAAAACATATATCAACATTCATATTCAACATGTCATTCTATGATCGCTACAATGATACACATTACAATCATGTAATGGCCATTGCACATAACACCATCTCATGTCAAATATGCTGTGTTAGAGCACACACATTGACACCCAAACACGTCACTCTTAGTCAAGCAATGACACTTGATCCTCAAGACCAGTTGTTGCATAGAGATGCCCACAAAACATTCCACACAACAAGACATCATGGCCCATAGAATAGTTCCAAACTTAGTTTAGAACCAGTCCCCACATTCCAAAAACTGACACAAAACCATTAAACAACCTGGCTGTAGTAGTCTCTAAAATGCACTACAACTTGAGTTATAGAGGTCCGATTTTGGTGATTCAAAATCCTAACATCAAGTTCTCAGATAGAGCTACAATTTCCTTGAAGGATACTAGTCCAAATTCTCACCTTTTACTAATCGAAAATCAGTCCCAAAAATCTGAACAGTAGGTTAGGCCAAAACAGGGCAGCCTGTGGCAGTCCTTGAAAACGGACCATAACTTGAGATATAAATGTCTAATTTGGGTGATTCAAAAACCTAACATCAAGTTCTTAGATAGGGCTATAATTTCCTTAAAGGATACTAATCTAAGTTCTCCCTTTTTCTAACCGAAAATCAGCCCAAAGAACTGGACATTGTATAGGGTCAAAATAAGGCACTATTCCCATAACCCACACTGGCTAAATGCACTTTAGGGAAAAAAAGCAAATTTTTATGGCATTAAAACTCAACCAAACAGCCCCTAGATTGGAAAATAAACTAAATTAGGAAGGATCGCTACCTCTTGGAGTGTAGAAGAAACTCTAGAAATCCCCGTGGACACTTCCTAGACCCGAAACCTTTGATTTCCCAAACTCCATGCTTGAATCCTCAACCAAATCCCGTGTTCGGCACCACATAGAAGTTTCCATCAGCATGAACTGTTTGTCCAATGAAATCTCAATTGAGAATCTGTGGACCATGAGAGAAAGTTTTGATTTTTGATTTTCTTCCTCGCCTCATGGGTTTTTATTCTCTTCCCAACAAAAGATGGTCATTCACTAAAATCGAGAAAAGAGTAAGTATTTTTAATTTTATTAGTCTAACTTGACTTTTAAGCTGAAGACAAAGTTTAATAGTAAATCACACGCTGCATATGTTCATTAATTATTCAGGTTTGTTTCACTCACTGTATAGGTAGGTAGGTAGAGAGAGGTTTCGCCCAGGTTCAAGTTCCAATATTTTAAATAAACTTTACTTGAGTTATTTCCTAACTCCTGATATTCTCATAAAAATCTCGTCCCCGAGAGTCACTAGATGCTCGTTACCCCGAAAATTGTAAAAAAAATCTGATTGTCTCGGAATTCGACGAAAATTTTATGGGTGAATTATATTTGCCATATAAATCCATAATGTAGTTCTGCTTTGTCATCTGAGATCTAGAAAATTTTCTGTACTTCTAAACCATTTCTTCGCAATTTCCATCGTTTTTTGCCATTTCGAAAAATTCAATTTTTCCTGCTTTTCTTATATTATTTCACACACCCCACTCCCTACCCGCGGCAGCGGCAGCACACCTCTATCAAACTCTCAGTCAAGCACTCAACGACTAGAAATCCCCGTGAAGCGGTCGTATTGCTCCTTCTACCTTGTAATAGCAAATTTTCTTTATTTAGAAACTAGATTTGGTGTAATCTAGCAATGGAATAACTTAGCAAAGATGACGTACTATTGCATAGCCAAATCCTCCAAATCCCGTATACATCCAATTTACATTATATCCAAATATCCAAACATGGCAAATCCAGCATACCAACAATTCTCACAACTAACTATGTACATACATATGTCCCATTATACCATTTCAAAGTATGTTCTACAGGGGCCATATCATTACACAAAGACTTAAACCGATGTCAGACCAATCCTATCAGGCTCCAAATACTTGCGCACTGCACTGAAAATAGTTTTTAAAATATAAAATAATATTTTACCAGTCATGAGTAAAAGTGCTTGTAAACGCTACTTTTCCCAAAATATTTCAAACAGTAAAACTTTTACTAATATTTTCCGTAAGCTATGCTTGCTTTGCTTTCTCTTTTAAAAGTTTCTAAAACTTTTCTTTGTCTTGCTTGCTTTTGTACTTGCTTGGGCTTTATACTTGCTTGCTTTTAAAAGTTTATAAACTTTAATACTTGCTTGTTTGCTTTATTTTGCCTTTCTTAAAGCTTGTAAGTCTTATTTCTCGCTTGCTTAGAAGTCTATTAAATTTCTCATAATTTTTCTTGCTTGCTTGTTCTATCTTGTTTGAAAAGTTTCTTTAAAACTCACAAACTATTGCTTTAAAAAGTTTCTCAAAACTTTTTCATAAAATGGTTGAGCTCAACCACACGCTGAAAATAAACCCACGGAGCTTGGCTCAACCGGGATCGCTTAAAATCAAACGGAGCTTGGCTCAACCGCTTGTTTTAAAACCCTCCTAAGCTTCCAGCACTGGAACCAATGGCTGACGCCAAACAAGATATCATGCTTATAAAACATCAACCAATGGAGGCCTATTTGCTTATCATGCCCTAAAGAATGAACTACGCCAATCGCGCCGGTGGGAAGACCTTTCATCCGCACAACTTTTTCCATTTTCCGTGAATATGGTGGAATCTGACCCTGCTCACCATACTGAAGTTAGAGCTCATAACCTGATACCCTCGTGACGCTACTGGCCTCCAAATGCATGGCGAGGTCCTAAGTTTGGCCGACCGCAAACTACAAATGCACAAGAATCCACACCACCGTGCACGACGGATACCTCTCCGACCGGTTTGCTTGCTTAAACTAGGAAGGCCTTGTTTTCACAAACCTTTCATTGCTTTTGGTTACTTTGTGGTGAAATGGTTTTACACTTTGAAACCATTTGGTTGTTTCTGCTCAAAAAATGGTTTAATTATTCAAAACCATTTGCTTAGTTGCTTTGTTACCGTGCAAAATGGTTTAACTTTTCAAACCATTTACTTACTTGCTTGCTTACTAACAGGTTTTACACTGAAACCAATGCTTGCTTTTCAAAATGGTTTAACTCAAACCATTTTGCTTGCTTTTATCTCATTGCTTGCTTTCTTGAAAATGGTTTGCATTCAAAACCATAAAATACAGTGTAAAGCAATTTGTAATAATAATAATAATAATACACTAGTATTTGAAAAAATGAGTTTAGAACACTCACCTCTTGCTTGCTTAACTTGAGCACTGCTCCACTTATCCCTTTACTTTAACCTACAACTCAACGGTAATACTACGACAATTTAATCGCATAACTTAACGTACTTGGGGACTTAGTCACACTCTTCATACTCTTTAAAGTTATAAGGGTCTATCTCCAACTGAATCACCCACCTGGCACCAAACTAAGTTACGCTCGAAACAACTTATCATTTCTGCAACGTTTAAGCAGAATTTTTCTTGCACACGGGCCCCACCTTAAGTGAATCTTTAGGCCACTTAGGATCATAATTTGACGATGCCTACTTCTTAAGTTTTGTTCTCCTTGAAGTCTATTTTTACGAAAGCCACTTAATCACCCAAACGATAAGAAATGAGGAAGTTATGGCTAAAATACAAAACTGTCTGAAACTGAGTAAACAGAATAAGTCCCTACCAGAGACTGAATCTCACTTAGACTTGGCCAAAAATGACTAGAAGCGAAGTTCTACCGGTAGGGACTTCCTATTGTACCAATAGTAGGACTTACCCGAAACAGATTTTGTTATTTCTCCCCCTTGATGCCAATTCACTCCATATGTCTCTATATAATTCATACACCTCAAAAACTAACTTGAAATCATCTAAAAATAACTCACACTATGTAAATTGGTGTTTTGAAACTAAAACCCAAAACCTTAGTGAAAATCCAAGAACACTACCTAAGGTCCACTAATTTTTAAACATCATGTAATTTGATGATTCCAAGTTTTTTACCACTGGGTTTATCACATAATCCTGCACAAATTGTAAGGGTTAGAATGTGTGCTCTTGCAATAAACTAGATCAAAGGGGAGAGAACTAATTCATACCCAAGCGAACCCATACACTTGATTCTAAGACAAGGCATACCTGATTTTTAAACCCTCCTTTCCTTTCTTCCTTCTCTCTGCCTTGGCCTTCTTTTCACCAATCGTAAACCTTAGCCTTTGGGAGACCAAATGAGATATTTGCTTTAATTCTCCTTTTGTTAAATTAACTTTTTCCATAAATTAAAATGGTAACTCATCTTAACAATTATTGCAATTGTAACTTATTCAATTTGTACTATGGCCCATCTCTAATTTGTCGACTCATTATTCACTGCTGGTACTGCACCACAGGTCTCAAGCCACAATTACCTGCTTACTAATTTAGGACATTCACATTTAGTCTCCAAAACATTATTTTAGTGAGATTTGGTAATTTTTATACACTCTACAAAGGTCAAAATGAATTTCGGACGTGTTACAATTTTTTCAAGCATCCAATATGATTGTAGAACTCTGTAACTATACTTAGTTTCTTTAACAAGAATTATAGCGTTGTTTGTTCTTAATAATCTTTTTTTTTTATATTAATATTATTATTAATAATTAAATAACCTTTGAAGGCGATTACATCCGCTTTTGTCTCTTTCCCCTTCAATTACACCAATTAAAATTATGTCAATATTTCCTTTTAACTTTTGAACCTACTTTCCATATACCTACAGTTCATCTCTAAAATTCACACTTTTACTTTTTCTGATACGTGTCCTCTTTGTACATGATTTTGGCAATGGTCCCTCATTTTTTTTTTTTTTGTAAACAAGGTCCTCTTGGTACAATGGTCTCCTATTTCTTCCTTTTTTTCTTTGATTCACAAACTCAAAGTCTATGATTACTACATTGCTTTCTTCTTTTCTTTATCTGCCAATCTCAGCTTACAAAGGGTTTACTATTTTTTCTTTTTCTTTTAATTTCCAACAAAGAACCCTAGACGCGACACACCACCAACTATTATTTTATTTTATTTTTAAAGAAAGAGAGTGTAATCTAAATTTGACTCCTTCGAGGTTGATATAAACTTAATATAAAATTAAAAGAATCTACATAAAAGAACTCTAGAAAATAATAAGGAAAAGATTTTACCCTTCGAATTACTTCTTTGACTTTAGATCTTACATTCTAGGTTTCCTGGGATTTTACAAACACGAACACAACTCCTTAGGGAAGAACGAAAATAATATCTCATTTTTTTTCTATTCGTTGTAATAAGATATGGGGAAAAATCTTACATTCTGAAATCAATGTTTAAACCTAGGTCTAAACAACTAGTTTTCATGTTCAACGATATATATATATAGAGAACACAAAAGGTCATTATTGCTATTATTTTCTGTTTACTTAGGGTTCCTTAGGAGAATTACTCTTGTACCATTCATTTAATTTAAAAGAAATTTTTTTTTTTTTTTTTGCCATTAGAAACATGTGTATTTATCTCTCTCATTTTACAAAAGTT
This sequence comes from Tetrastigma voinierianum, assembly GCA_016808115.1. Classification (NCBI taxonomy): domain Eukaryota; kingdom Viridiplantae; phylum Streptophyta; class Magnoliopsida; order Vitales; family Vitaceae; genus Tetrastigma; species Tetrastigma voinierianum. Next base: position 262,581 of record JAEQBH010005036.1, read on the forward strand.
TAATCCTATAAACTTATGGTTGGCAAGAGGTCTCAACAAAATTTTGAATGTATTTTTATTCTAAATCTCATTACAACTTAACAAGCAACTTATAAGATAACATAATCACCAAATTCAAATACCTAATATTGCTTGACATTATCAACATAACTCTTATGTCTACTTTGAGTTTCTTCCCAATTCTCTTCAATCAATGTTATCTTTTCAGTAATCAAATGTGCAAGTTCAAGTCTTAAAGGGTTTTTTTTTGGTAATTATTATAGAACCATGATTATTGGCTTCACTCATTGCCCAAGTGACAAAAACACTATTGGCGGCTGAAGTAAACTTTCATATACAAACACATTAACCAAAGCCAAAATCATGTGGTATCTATTTATACATCAATCAATATTAGAGCAAATCTTATTCTAACCTCTTTAGTAGACTATGCTTCTGTGGTAATAAAACTATCAAAATGCTTTTTGAAGCCCTGGTTACTTAAAAACAAAACACAAAATCTAGTCCCAAATTCAAGATCTCAACTATCTAGTTAAACAAGTTAATCTTGCTATCTTTCTAATGTACTTAATGAGCTCAACTAATTGCAAATCATTCTTTATAAGGTCTTAATTCTCCTAACAAGTTTGGTGGCATTATGATATTCGACATAAGAACTCTAAAGTCCAAAGCTATGACTTAGACTTGAACACGACTCAAATCATATAATAATCATGTGTAACAACCTCTAATAAATTCTAAGAAATCAATTAATTTCCTACTTAAGATATCAATCACAAGATTCTCATTGATTTATTAATATCATCATAATCCTTAAGTAATTGTATCAATACCCTCTATTTCTTTTTTTTTTTTTAAATCTTTTTAAGAAAACAAAGACTTCAAACTCTCATAATCAATTAATATCTCAAAAGATTCACCATAAAGAAAAATGCCTCCAAATCTTAAGTGCTAAAATCACTTTACCTAACTTCAAATCATAACAAGGTAGTTTTTATCTTAAGATTTCAAATATTTAAAAGCACAAATCACGATTTCCCCCTACTGCATAAAAACAAAACCTAAATCCTAATGAAAGACATTATGATGCGAAACAAATCATTTTGAACCTAATGAAATAACTTGTGCAGATACTATTAACTGTTCTCTGTCTCAGGTTATCATCCCTCATAGTCATTGTAATTCAATCAAACATAACCTTTCTGTCAACCTAAAAATATAGGATGATCTTAGAGATCCCTCAATAATTTATTTATAATAATCAATAAATCACAAGAAACTTCAAATTTTAATAACAGTGTTAGATCATTTCAAATTTCAAATTGTTTTCATCACTCACCACATTGGCCAAAAGACTTAATAACCTTTCTAAGAAAACAACTAATGCAGGCTGTTTGGCAAGCAATAACATCCACACATGCCCTCTCTCAATTAAACTTCATCACGATAACTAAGAATATGGAAAGACAACCTTTTTCCCAAAACAATCAACAAATAAAAGGTAGAACCTTTAATTCATCCTCAAAATCAAACAAAACCCTGGCGTCTGCTGATGCTGAGTATTAAGTCAATTCACATATTCTTCTTACCAATCGTTATAAGATAACTTCAAACCACCATATTGTCCATAATGACATGTTCCATAGAAGTAACAAAATCAAATCATAATTTATATTGGTAAAGGTATATCAACTAAACCAACAAACAATGTTCTGATAAAAGAGTGTAATGAACTTTGACTAGTACCTAAGAAACCAATTAGCAAACTTAGACTTGTAAAGAATGTGTAAAACCCGGGAGAAATTTAATTTTTCTGAAAAATAGCAAAAATAATAAAATTGCCATAATGGTTCAGAGAAGCCTAGAAAATTCTCTAGATCTTTGATGACGAAACAGATTTCACCGTTGGATTTATCTTGAGAAATCTAGTTACCTAAAAACATTTCGCCACACGACCCGAGACAAATGATTTTGATTTCTGGGTGGATGGTTATTCATGGATCCATAACAGATTTTCATGAGAATCTTCGAGAGCGGGTAACAATCTCGAGTTAAGTCTAGTTTAAACAACCACATGAACTATATGATGAAAACAATTGTTTTAGGGAAATGATCCCTAACTAGGATCAAGTGACATGCAACACCTCATGAGAGAGCCACTTTAACTTAACTTAAATTAAATTAGAAAAAAAGAGAAAGAGAAAAGGGAATAAAAAAAGGGGAGGAACACTGATGTTAGACAGAGAGAAACCAGAGAGAGAAAGCAAGGTAGAAGAGAGAGAGAGGAGAGAGAAGTTCATCTTCTCTACGATCTATATAAAAGATCGGGAGAATGGCTCACTTGCACCAAGAACCAACCAAATCAGCACTCAGAGAGGAAGTGGTTAATGGTGGAACATGGTGCCCTGCTTCTATGTCAAGTAGAGAGGTCTGAAGTCAAAAGTTTTCTGGTCAAGAAGGTCTCAAGGACTTCCTCAAAGGTCAAAGCCCCGCAGGTAGGATTTCTTCCATTTCATTATAGGCTGTTTGGTTGAAATGATGTCCATGGGCTGTTTGGCCATGTCTGGTGCTATTTGGCAAATAATGGTTATGGGAATAGTGCCCCGTGGTTGACCCTAGATATGATGCCCTAGTTTTGGAGCTGATTTTCAAGTGTAGGGAAAAAGGAGAATTTGGACTAGTAATCCTTCCATAAATGTTATCCCCATCCTGAGAACTTGATGTTAGGCTTTTGAATCACCCAAATCGACCATTATGAACTGGGTTATGGACCGTTTTCCTGGGACCACTAGAGCTTTTTAGTTATTTAATGATTTGTATCCGCATTTTTGCACAATCGTATATAAGATCTGTAGTATATCATTGCTTGAATTGAGTGATATACTTGGTTGAAATTGTGTGGAAGTCAAATTTTGTGTTCTAATGGTTTGGTTGGGATGTGCTTGTATGAATAGAATCCATTATGGACCTTGTTTAGTTGATGAGTCTATGTTCATTTGGATTATTTTTTTTTCAGAGTTGGTTAGAAGGATATAAATGTTTGTCTTGGATCATTTATGTTAATTCATATGAATGTTCTTAAGAGTTACATTTTATTATTATGAATTTTGATATAGAATTTGGCATATAGAAAGTTACTAGTTACTTCTAAACAGGTTAAAATGACTCCAATCTAGTTACAGTTAAATGAAGCTTTATGTCTTTTCGCACTCTGTCCTTCGCCGAAGGCATGTGGAATTGATAGTTTCCATGTCCCCAGCTAGTTTTTGAGGCGTGCAATGTAGTTGTATCAACCATAGGTTTAAATGATCTTGATGGAAATTGTTTGGTCCTGTCATGGGATAGGTTTGAGCAACGTATAGATGATAGTTCATCTGCTGTATTCTAGCACTCCTTTACAAGTCAAGCTATTAATTGGTTTCGGTGACTAGCCAAAGTTCACTGCCTCTTTTGCCTTCATGGCTCTATATTGGTTTAAGATATACCTCAAACCAAGAGTAGAATTCTAGTTTCATTTTGCCACTTTGTGGAGAGTGCTCACATGAGAATATGGTGGTCAGTTGTCATATGACGATTGGTGGTAATAAGAATATGTGAGTTGACTTAGTACTCCTCAACTATGATTTGATAGAATTCTTGGAGATTGAATTGAATAATTAACTATATATATTTTGACTGTTTTTGGAAAAATGACGACTTTGCATATTCTTAGTTAACCTGAGTTTAGTTTGAAGGAAAACCATGTAGATAAATTATTGTGTATAAGTTTAGCTTTGCAAAGTGATTCTTTGTTTAGAAAGATTATTAAGACTTTTTGCTAATGTGATGAGTGATGAAAACAATTTGAAATTTGAAAAGATCTAATATTGTTATTGAAGTTTGAAATTGCTTGGGATTTACTAATTACTAAATAATTTATTGAGGAATCTCTAAGATCATCCTATCTTTCAAGGTAACATAAGAAGAAGTTAAGTTTGACTAGTTTAATGACTATGAGCATATAGCATCCTATAGTGGAAAAGCGAATTAGTACTGATACTTTGATTATTTCATTAGCTTTAAAAGGATTTGTTTTCCACAATGAAGTCTTCCATTAGAATTTAAGTTGTATTCTTATGCAACAGGGAAAATTTGTGATCTATGCTTTTAGGACTTTTGGTAAGGATGAAACCACTCCCACAAGATTTTAGCTAGAGATTTTTAAATTTTATGGATTTGGAGCCTATGGTAAACTTTATGAGAGATGCCAGTTAGATTATGAAAATTTAAAGCCCTGCCTTTCGCATTTTAAACAAGAACAAGAGATATTGACAGTATCTCTAAACACGATTTCTAATCCTCATTTTACTCTAGATTTTTAGTTTTTTTTTATGTTAAATAAGTGTCCTAATGTTCTAAATATTCATCTTTATGATTAGGTCAACCATTTGGTAGAATTGCAAGAAAATGAGTGAAAATGAAGAAAAATCATCACATTACACATGAAGCAGCAGCTATTGTGTTTTGATGTTTTCACCTGCAATATGATCCTGAATGGCTAAAATATTTATATGGATGGATAGGTGACTTCCCAAGCTTTCTAAAGAGACCTTATTCACTTAATTTGGACTTCAAGTGATCAAATTATGACTCTTGGAATTTGAAGGAAGAAAATAAGAGAGCTCAAAGATCAAATAATTTACAAATTTTGGGATGATGTTTATCTATCTCACTTTCAAGAGCTTCTGAACGTTAAGACGTGCAATTTGGAACCGAACGAAAGTTATATCGCCGCATCAAGAGTTGATGAAGGCAGAGTTCATTGCGATGAAGGCAAAGAGTTCACACGAAGGCACTGGCCGTGATGAACTAGAGAGAAAGGCCATACGACGTGAGATACGGGTTCGTCCCGACATGAAGTGAAATCATTAGTGAAACCCATTTTGAACTTGGTACTGCGCCATAAAAGTAACACGCCTGAGGCTGGTAGGATTAGATGGGTGAGACCAACCCACCTCAGTTGGAGACTGACTTTTTTATGAGAAAACCCCTGTGTGTTTCTCCTCCTTATTCTTTAAACGCGCACTGGGACTGGGAGGAGGCTTGGTAGCAACCCTCAAGCTTGGGAGAAGGACTAAAGATCTAGAGAAGAAGAATTAAGACTCACCATGGCCATTGGAGTTTCTTCTTTCTCTTTTCTCATGTTTATCCTGACGGTGATGTACCAAACCTCATTATGTTTTTAATTTCTTAATCTGTGGTTTTGGGTTGTATATTGAACATGAGTTTTATATCTATTTATTAATTCTCAGTTTTCTATTGTTTCTTGTGAATACCTCTATTGATTCATACTTAGTTTTGTTTACATATTGATTTCTAGCTAATCTCAATATGGTGAGTGGTTCCTTGCGAGATCTAAGAAGGGAGCTAGTGAGGAATTTGACATAGATGACTTAACTTAATTAGCCTGGTAGTATATAAATTATCGGTAATTCAGAGGCATGTGAGACTCTTGGGTCTTAAAGCATCTTAATGCTTAGGGTTGAGCTGAGAAGCAATAAACCTAGTGTTAGTTGGTAGGTTATTCGACCTCGAGAGAGGCTTATAATTAACTTAGAAAAGAGTCACCTTGGATAGATTTTTTCGCAGACACAGATGGAATTCCTTGGCTGATGGCAATAGGTGTGTGTAAGAACCAAGAAAATCTGAATTTTTAAAAAAACGCCATTTGCAAAATCCGAATTTTCTTAGATATCGGATGACCTAAACGTGGATTTCACCATCGAATCGCTCACAAATTCAAATGCCTACCACGCCACGATTTCTTCACCAGATAGCCTAATTTGCACGTTTTTCGAGGCACCGGGTATCGAGTGCCATAAAATGATATGTGATGTGAAAAAGTCACCTATAACATGTACTCATGTGACATATGTTGCATGAGTAGAGAGAGGATGGAAATTGATGGCCTAGATAGTGCCAAGTGTCAAAAATCTAGAAGAATGGACATGATTGGAATTTTTGGAATGTTTAATGAGGAAAAAGACAAAAAGCCAAATAGTGACCTTCTTCTCCAAACAAAAAGAAGAGAAAACGTAGAGGTGAGATGCAGAGTGTACTTTTTTTCATTTTCAGAGAGCAGAGAACTTCTCTCTAGATTTCCTACATTGACGACCCGGCCGCTTCGACTCTGAGCAAGAAGCAGTTGTCAGACACGGCGAGGGCTACGCGGCACCGACGGTGGAGTTCCACAAACAAATAGGTGACTTTTTCTGCCAAAGACTTTACTAAGATCCTAAATGTTTTAACTGCCTGCTTTACAACGCAACTCGTCTCAAAGCCGAACCGATGTGTGAGAAAATTCTATGTTGTGTGGCTGAACAAAGAACTGAGGTTTAACGCTCATGTGAATAGTACACATGAATATTTTAAAATTTTTATGCTGATATCCAAATGAATGTTGAAGTTATTAATAGGCCCATATGAGCTGTTAATTTCGGGTGTAATCGTCGAGGAATTTACATACGTTTTTATGTGATTAAATATGTTAATATATATACAGAATATATTAGCATGAGTTTTTTGAATTTGCATCATGCATTCCATATGCACCGGGACAACTTTAGAGAAATACAAAGAGTGCATGACATGAAATGAAATAAAATAAAACGTTCTGAAGAATTTTCACCTGAGTATTTTCCGAGAATTGCAGCAGAGACGTCCAACAATCATACGTGCCTGGAGGGTCCATAACTTGTTTAGAAGTGTCTCAATCACACCGCCTCTGGTGTATCTCCACTTTTACCAAACTCGTAGTGGTAAGCTCTTCGGCTAACAAACAACTTCGTTTCGAAACCAGATTTTACTCATTCCGTTTAGGCAATATGAGGGAGTCATGGAGGACTCCCGAGACATGGCCGGCCTAAGTGTAGACATTCGAGTAGGTCTCGCGAAAAAATTGTTTAAATGATTGCCGCGGCGTACGTACCTTAGGGTGGGGAGTAAACTGAGTAAATTATTCTGGCCGGCCGCTCACCTGGCCGGCGGATCACACCATTTCAGCACAGCGAAAGCAGACGGTGACAATAGCTGCTAGAGTCATGATTTTAAAGAAAGCCTGGGCTTTAAAAATCTTGTTGGTATACAATGGCTAGTTGAATGTTAGAATTTTAATATAAGGTGTTGTATAAGAGTAAATTATTGAATTCTCAAACTACTGTAAGGAGAAGTTGATGTTTGTCAGAGATTATCGCAAAATTCAAGGCTTACTATTTACTCCAAGATGTGGACTCCGGAAAACATAGGAAATTGTTGATATTTGGGATGTGTTTTGTACCTGTAGAGCTCCTCGCAGACAAAGGAGAGTATTCCCCGCCTCACTACGGAGGGCGAAAGTTACCCGACATCCACGACATTCGGGCAGTTGGACAAAGCCGTCAACGGGCCTCCCCGCAGTGCAGTGGTGGCCACAGCTCTTGGTATCGAGCATGTAGATACGATTACCTAGGGCTTGAGGGATTTGGGTCAAGGCCAGAGTCTTTAAGAGATAAGGACATTACTACTTGGTGTGGCTCGATGTTAGAGTTTAGGTATGTGATTACCTAGGAAGTCATGACACAAGATTAAAACACTGCATGCATGGTGTTTGATGTGTGATGGTGTGTACAAACATAAGTCAGATATATGATAGGTGACTGTGTGTGAATTGTGTAATTGTAAATTAGCATGTCATGAATAGCATAAGAAAATGCTGAACACTTATACTATAAAATAAACTTTAGTGTTCTGAGAATTTGCAAATAGTCGTCCAATTTAAATGGAAAGAAATGGATAAACAAATTTTAATAAATTTATTTCATTTATTGAATTAAATATATATATATATATATATATATATATATATATATATATATATATATATATATATTTTTTGTGTTTCCAAGAGTGAATTGTCATATAATGTAATATAATTTTACAATACATAAAACCTAAGAGAAATGAATAAAATAAAATTTTAATAAATTTATTGATTTGCATCGAAAATGAGAAAATAATAATAATAATAACATATTTTTTTGCAGTTTGTTCTTCCAAAGAAATAAGAATGAGAGAAAAAATAAATAAATAAAATAAAATAAAACAAAATATTTTTAAAAAATAAATTAAAATCAAATCAAATGAAATAAAATCTTTTACAAGGAAATTTTCTAAAATAAATTTTTTGTTGTTGATTTTGATTTGAATATTTGAATATTGTCTTGCATTACCACAATGCATGGAGAAGAGTGGAAATTTAATAAATGGAACAGTGTTCCAGGTTACTTACTGAGATACTAATAAGAATATTATCCGCCATTGACATGTGGATGGCTACTGAGGCGGTGACAGAAGCCCACTGGTGGTATCAAGTCAACACCGTTGAATCACAGTTTCGGGCTTTGTGTCATGATTGGCAACACTGTACATAGGCTTGTGCAGAAATCGCATGTCAAACGACCAAATATGAAGCAATAACGTCTCCACGTTTAGAGGGAGGAGGACTCTTGTAATGACCACCATGGACCATGCAGGAGAGTGTAGATGTTACGCAGGCATCCAAGATATGGGTGCCGGTACTAAGAGTGAAGTGAAGATCCACCTCTCAATCCGAAAGAAGGCAGTATGACTTCGCTTCGCATGGATGTCCGCATGGGTCAGGTTTACTGCACCAAGGTTAGATGTGGGCATTTACCAAAGTGGTGGTGATGATATGTTATTTATGCCGATGTACCACATGTGAGATTTACTTCCAGAGGATCCAGATTTTGGGACTACTGATTGCTCCATGAATGGTAGAACAGAGAGTATACGCTCATTCCTCCACACCCTAGTACGCAGAGTCGTGAGAACGCCAGCTTCGGTGCTATACAATACTGGTAGTGACTATTATGTTATTTCTCTGCCACTACCAGCATATGAGACGAGATTGCCCTAAGAGGCAGAGGTCTCGTGGTACTACAGTTATTACGCAGTAACAAATATATGGTGGCACGCTACTCTTGGCAACTGGTCGACTAGAGTAAATACAATCAGACTTACCTATGATCAATCACTGCAATTCAGAGACGCTGAGGTCGAGCCTCAGAGAAACCGATGTGGATGTTCTTCCCTAGGGTAGGTGAGAGTTGGATCGACAGATGACGTGGTTGTGAGATTCAAGATTCTGCCATGCACCTCAGACAAAACAGAATCATTATGCTCATGCGGCAATGATCATGTACAGTGTCAGAGCTCGTGTGGTGCATGGTATATCATTCCACCACTTCGTGATAATGTTTGATCTTAGATCACCAATGAAGACCATAGTTCGAATCGGAAAGGAAGAGTAATTAAAGTGTGTCATAAAGCAAGAAGGGGGTCGCATCCCCTAAGGTGAGAAGCCTTGAGTTAGGGGCGATGAGACCCGCGATAGTATCCCAAAGGTCCGTGTGTAAGAGACCCGAGGAGATATCCGACTGTAGTGTAAGAGATCCTGAGATCCCCACTGTGGCAAGAGACCAGGAGATATCCACTCAAAAGAACTTTGAGCCATCCCACCTCGTGGTAAGAGACACTTATGTATCCAAATTTCAGACAAGATGAGACCCGGAGCAAACCCCACTGTGTAAAAGAGAATCCTATATCCACTTCATGGTAAGAGACCTGTGAGATATCCCCACTGGTGGGGAGTAGAGACCCTGGGAGATATCCCGACTTCTCAAGAGATCAGAGAGCTATCCCCAATTTCTGGTAAGAGAATCTTGAGGTATCCCACCGGGTAAGACCTGGAGCTATCTCAAACTTTCTGTGGTGGAGATCCATGAGTATCCCCAATTTTTGTGTGGGTTAAGAGACCCGTGAGGGATCCCAAATTCGTGGGTGTAAGAGACCCCGTGGAGAAACCAAAACGGTGGGTGTAAGATCTTGGAGCTAATCCGACTGTGGGTGGAGACCTGTGAGCATCCAAATTTCTGTAAGTAGATAACTGTGGAGAAATCTGAAATTTCAAAAGAGACTTAGTTATCTAATTTCTCTGTGGTGGAGACCGAAGCCATTCACTTCGTGGGTGTAAGAGACCCGTGGAGTTATCCGAAATTTCAGGTCGTAAGAGACCCAGAGATATCCGAAATTTTGTGTAATCAAAGAGGCTTAATGTAGGCCAAGAGTTATGTCATTCGAGAGATGAAACACACTGCCTGGAGAGTTAACGATGAAACACACGGTCACGGCATCACAGACTTGTTTCTGAGTGATGATCGGAGGACTCAGACTGGATACCCCCTTCGAAATTGCATCGGGTGTTGTTGGGCCGGCGAGGGCTCCGTATATGGATGTCATTCATGACATGGAGTAGCTGACAAACCTATCGGGTTGTCGCGATTGTGACCTCGGGAAGATCGCTTCCACACCGCCAGGTCGCGGTAGGGTTACAAGTTGTGGATTATATGTAGCGCAGAGGACATGTCATGGCAGCAAAACCATCGCAAGGATAGTTGGAAGAGCACTTTGCCTTTTAATGGAATTCGCCTTGCCAACGACGCTTCATCAGTGAGGTTACAATCAGCAGAGTACTGTATGATAACATGATCTGCCAGGTCGGACCCAGTGCAGGCAGGAGTCCACCATTTAATCCCCACTGACAGACACCTCTGATGGTGAGCTTGATATGATGAATACGCCTTCACGCCGTAGCCGTCGTAAGAGCTATGCTGATATGACGTCGACCCTTAGAGTTCGAGGTTGGAGATCATGTCTTCTTTAAAGGTGATGCCTAAGAGAGGAGTGGTCAGTTCTAGTGCGAGGGAAGTTATCGCCGAGTTTATTGCCAGCCCTTCGGTGATACCGAGAGGGTAGGGCAATCAGAAGGCATTCCGCTGGCTTAACGCCAAAGATGTCAGTGTCCAATGAGGTGTTTACACGCCCATGTCTTGAGGTACAATCTGATCCAGCCAAGGACCAGGGAGAGATCGAGGTTGACGATAACCTCTATGAGGATCACCTATACTCCAGATAGCTCTGACCAGTTTTATGGCTGCAAGACCGTGAGGCTAGGAGGGTGCGGCAAAATAACTGATGGAGAGTCAACTGGACGAGGATCACAAACACCCATCCTCTGCCAGGATTAATATGCGGTTTAGCCTGCCACGAAAGACTGGGGCCAAGATCCATGGAGTGCAACGCATATGCAATGTTTATGAAGGATTGCAATGCACTGCACGCACCCTCAAGAGGAGAACAAGAACTTAGAAACTAATCTCAAGAAAAAGGCAAATTGTTTATTTTACTGAACCCAAATTTTTCTGCAGATTCGATGATAAACGGGATTTCACCATTAATCGCCCGCTAATTTGAATACTTACGCCTAATTTACTAATTCTAGATAGTCTTTACTTGTATGATTTTCAGGCAACTTACTTCAAAATGTGAAATGATATGTGTGATGTGACAAAAGTCACTGAGTAATACAAACATGATACATGAGAGAGAGGAAGATGAATGATCACCTGATAGTGTCGTAAGTGTCAAAAATCAGAATAATAATACGATCAGAATTTAAACTTAATGAAGAAAAAGACAAAGCCAAATAGCATCCTTCTTCTCCAAACAAAAAGAGCAAAAACGCAAGTGTGATGGGGTGTGAGATGCAGCAAATTTTCATTTTCTAGAGAGAGAGGGTAGAGCAACTTTCTCTCAGACTTATCTTCACTGACCGCTGCTTTGAATGAGTAAGAAGTAAAGCTGTTCTTACACACAGGCTGCTGGGCACCTACTCAGGAGTTCCGACAACCGAGGTGGTGATCTTTTCCACTTGTGTTAATAATCTTACAAGGGCTTCATAAATGGTTAGAATGTTCCTGTGGCTGTTTTATCAACCTCGGTCCCAAAAGCTTTGAACCCATTTTATAAAAATTCCTGGCTTAGTGGTCTAAACAAGAACCTATGTTTGCAATTCGTTCATGAATAGCACAATTTAAACATTTTTAAAATTTTATAGTTGAGTGATTCAAAATGAATTGCTTTCGGTTTGTTAATTAGCCCATGTGAGCTAATTTTTGTAGAAGTGAATATTGAGAATTTACATTAACATGCTTTATGATCAATTCATGCTGAACATATACACGTGAATATATTAGCACAGTTTGCTGAAAATTGGCATCATATCTGACATGGCAATCTATCAACCTAGAATATTAGTGCTGAAACATCAATAAATTTAATGAAAATCAATCGTCATAAAATAATTTCAACTAATATTTTAAATGCGCTGCATACCACACTCACACGCTTATGGTTTCTGCGAACTTGTTGTATAGAGAAGCTCTTTCCAACACATTCCGCCTCTATATTTCTCTCAACAGAGATTTTACCAAACCTGTGAGTGCAAGCCACTGAACAAACAAACTGTTTAAATCAGACTATCTTATCATTGAAAATGTGTAGTGGAGTTTCCAGAGACTCACACATGGCTTGGTCATGTAGACATCTCGAGTAGGCTTTAAAAAAATCGTCGAATGATTGTTTGTTATGCATGTGCACTTAGGGGCGGAGTAACCCAGAGGAAACATATCTCATTAGGCTTCTGGTCAACTCTGCCAGGATCACCACTTCAAAAATGCAGCGTAATGAGGACAAATGTTTTCGCTAGAGGCTAGCATTTTAGAAGAAAGTCGGGTCAGGTTTAAAATTCTCATACAAGGCATGTATTAATGCTGTAAATTTTAATATATAAAGGCTGTATAAGATAAATTATTAACTCTTTCAACTATTGTATATAGTTGATGTTTGTTGTGAGTATACTGAGTCCAAGCAACAACATATTTTACTCACATGTGACCTTGTGTGGTCATATGCAATAAATGTTGTCATATTTTGATGTTTTGGTACCGTGAGCTCCCTGCATAAAAGCAGACTATGCCCGATTTTCTCATGAGTGGGAGCAGGTTATCTACATCAATGATGACTTGTGTCAGACATGTGTGTTGTCAACAGACTTCGATTTTGGGGCATCACAATAGGATTGTCCAATTGCACCAAATACCCTAGGATTTTATCATCTCTTGGTATCCCTTAGTTGCACAGTTCATTAGTTCAATTAAGCTTCCTTTAGTTTAGTTTAGCCAATTTATTTTAATCCATCAACATCGGGATCGCTTCAAGGTTAGAGAAGCATTCTCTGAATTTATACCAGTATCTCATTTTTCTGCGTGGACGATATCCATACATTATGCACACTTTATTACTTGACAAGCGTATACTTGCGCAGAATAGGCACTTTGTTGCATAGTTTATTTACATATCACGAATACGACTACCAAGTTTTCAAGGCCATCGGTTTGGGCTTCCAATAAGTCTTTAGTGACGTAGCCAACAACTTGCAAAACTCCTTGAATGCTGGCACCGTTGGGGATTAAATGTTTTGTGATGTTGCAAAGAACTTGAAAACGCCACGACATCAGAAGGATACAATTACTTAAGGATTGCGACGACATACATCAGCATTTTAATAAAGAACAATGAATCTGTGTTGATTCCTTAAGTAGGAAATTAATTGATTCATTGGAATTTATTAGAGTTGTTACAAATGATTATTGACACACCCCCACCCCCTACAAAGTGGTAGCGTGTCGCACTGTCAAATCCTCAACCATTACCTCTAACGACTAGAAATCCCCGTGAAGCGGCCGATTGCCACAGAACCCCAAGTAAAATTTCTTTTAATTTATAACTAGATTTAAATTCAGCGCCGAAAATTTCGGCATGACTACGTGACATACATAAGAGGGACCTCAACTGATAGATCCACTTATAATTATTTCCAAAGATTCAAATGATAATCAAGATACCAACATTCTCATTAACTAACATACATGTACATGTCCTATATATTCAAAGTATAAGTCTTACAAAATATAATTACACACAAAGACTTAAACTGATGTCGACTATCCTATTAGTTCAGTTATTTATATAATCAAGTAATTCGGAAAATAGTTTTTAAAATGAAAATACTGAGTTGTAAACTAACAAAGGAGCTGGGATGCTTTTTATAGTAGTTTTGCTCTTCCTAAAACTTCAAAATCAGAAACCTTTCTTTTTTACACATTTCAAAAGCTTTACTTTGTTTTGCTTGCTTTAAGCTTTAAAACTTTTCTTTGCTTGCTTGCTTTTGTTCTTGCTTGCTTGCTATTTTGCTTTCTTTAAAGCTTGTAAACTCTTATTTCTTGCTCGCTAGGTTTATAAAACTTCACAATTTTTCTGTCGCTTTGTTCGATCTGTTTAAAAGTTTTTAAAACCTTCAATCATTATTTAAAAGCCAAACTATAAATGGGTTTTGAGCTCAACCATGTTAAAAGAAACCATGAGTTGGTTCAACCCATCGTTGAAACTAATCGGAGCCCGGCTCAACCGTTCATGAAACCTCCAAGTTTCACACCGGGAACCAATAATGTTGATTTTTCAAAACATAATAATATGTCAAAACAGATCGCCAAACCAATGAGTCGCATACATCGGTACCCTAGTGAACACGAACTGTGGCTCAACCGCGCGGAAGGAACTTGTCCGCGCGCACACTTTTTCATTTTCCGCGACATAAAAAGGAATCACCTCTGCACGCCATCACCATCAAGCGGAGTAAAGCTCAACTTTATGATATCTCACACGCGTACGCCGTTTTCTGCCCCTGTAACAGATAATGTATATTCCAAGTTTGTTGTTGACTGTAAAACTGCAATGCATGTATGAAATCCTAACACCACCGTGCACGCACTTTAATACCTCCACCGGTTTGCTTGCTTAAAAATAGGAAGGCCTTGTTTTCTCAACTTTCATTATTGCCGCTTGTTTGCTTGTTTCCTTTCAAAAATATTGCAATTTGAAACCATTTGCTTGTTTGCTTAAAAAACGTTTAACTCAAACCATTTGCTTAGTCATTGTTTGCTTCAAAAATGTTTGAATCTTTCAAAACCAGCATTTACTTACTTGCTTGCTTGCTTAATTATGGTTTTACAATTTAAACCAGTCATGCTTTTTTCAAAATGGTTTAACCCTAAACCATTTGCTTGCTTTTTTATCTCTTAGCTGCTTGTTTTGAAAATGGTTTATCAAAACCATAAAATACCGTTGTAAAGTAATTTGTAATAATAATGAATACACTAATTAGTATTTGGAAAATGAGTTTAGAACACTCACACTTTGCTTGCTTAACTTGGAGCATTCCACACTTATCCCGCCATTTTTAAGAACCCAATAAATCTAAACTGAACACAATGATACTCAATCAAGATAATTTTAACGCTTGAGACTTTATCACATCTTTTATACTTTTAAAGTTATAAAAGATAATCTTGTTCCAACTGAATCCAATTTATACCTAATCAAGCATGTCCCAACAAAATCCTCTGATCATCAACAAAATGATTTAGAATTTTCTGCAATATCACTCCACTGAGTGAATTTTAAATACCAGACTGAACTCCTCAAGATTCTGCCTCTGCTTCTTCCTGTTCCTCCTAGAAGCTCAGATTTCATTAGAAGAGTCACTGAATCACTCAAACTGATAAGAAAATGAGGTTATGGTCAAAACATAAAACTATTCAAACAGAAAACAGAATATTAAATGTATCATCTAATTTCCTACTAAAATAATCTAATGAAACATCAGACTCAACGGTATAACTGAATTTGTACCACAAAGAGAATAGACAACTGAGAAATTAGATTTTGAAGGAGCTCACTTTGATAATCATTCATATGGTCTCTATAATCATAATCAAAAAATCAACTGAACTGATTAAAATAATCACACTGATGATTGGTGTTGAAAATCAAAACCAAAACCAGTGAAAACTCAATAGAACATCATCATATTCATCAATTTTTAATATTCAATGATGATTCCATATTAGCTTTTGCAATATAAGACATCACTGAGGTCATCAACTCAATAAACAAAGGTCAAAGAATTTTTCAATACAAACCCCACCAAAGATGATCACTCTTCCAAAGCCCAGAAACCACACTTTGATCAAGAGGCAGCATATCTGATTTCTGAACCTCCTTCCTTCTCTTCCTCTTCCTCCTCTCCTCTATTTCTTCCTTTCTCCTCAAACCGTGAGTCTTAACTTTGGGAGATAACTAAAACTATTTTGCTTTTTGTTCCCTTTTTTGTTATATTCCTTATCATTTCCTTTAATGCAAATTCCTTTGGTTCTAATCTTTAATTTTGTAAATGTAAAACTTATTCACTTCTGCACTACAAATTACTCTCAATTGTTTCAATTTTCATATCCATTTGCTTAATAATTAAAATTCTTGGTTAATACCAAATTCCGGTTCCATAAACTTTCATTTCCTACTTTAGTCTCCAAAATACTACAATGTGACACTGAGGATTTTATGGTACACCCCACAGCAGCCATGCACTTAGAATTTCCCTGAATGGAAAAGTTAAGGAATATTATATGATTTGAGCTGTCAAAGCTATACACATTCTTGGGATTGGTGAATTCATGTTGAGTAAGAAAATCAAATTTGTTGGGATAATTAAGATTCATAAAGAATGAGATTGGTAATGAAGGAACTCATGGAATATGTTGAAAGATTATAAGATCTAATTTGTTTAATTATGGGATAATGAGATCTTGATTTTGGACTTAATTTTTGATGTTTATTTTAAATGGAGACCTAAAGAGTAAAGAAACAAATTCTGAAGGCGATTTATTGTGTTAGGCTTATGATCCACCCTAAAAGGTTTAATAGTACAAAGATTTGAACCAAAATTTTGGAGGTCAAATATAAAGTAAGATATTACATGATCTGTGGCTTTGGGTTTAGTGTGTTTGTATATAGAAGTTTACATCAAATAGCTGAAAGAGTTTTGCAACTACTTTGTATTTCTAAATGAGTGTGGAAACTTATTACTATAGACTTTATGATAGAGTTACCAAGAGCCTTAGTTGATGATAATGTTTCATGGTGATACTTTGTTTATGGATAAAGTCTAATAATTTTATATCCGACTATCTTCTCGGTATTTAGGAGATTTTGAGAATGTATGAAATGTTCGATTTTATGGTGTGTAATAAGAATTCTTATTTTACTTCTAGATTTTGACTTCGCTTAAAAAAAATCTAAGTACTAAGTTGAGTTTTGATAGTAGCTTTCATACTTAGGCCAATGACTAATTGGGGAAAGTAATCGCAAGTTGGAAATATTTATTGAGAGATATTGTTTTGGACTTGAAAAGTAATCAGAATTGAGTTACTTTCGTTAAATTTTTTCAAAGGAAAAGGTTAGCAATGGAATGATACTTTCAAAGAGGTTTATGGTAGAAGTGTATGATCCCTATGTGTTAGGATCATATCAAAAACAACATTTTAATTCAAAGCATTAATTACTAAAAGGATAACCTCATTGAAGATAATTTGAAGAAACCATGTGCTGTAAGAGTTATGCCGATAATCTCACTAACATTTTGATATTTGAATCATGATTATATTATATCTTAAAGTTTGCTTATTGAGTTATGAATAGATTTAAGAAAATCAAATTTTTGTTATAAGACCATTTGAAATATTACAAAAGTATGTCTGTATGCTGGCGGTCTTTGAAGTCTGGGGTCCATCAAGTCTAATTAATTTTATATGTTTTGGCCTGAGTAAATAAGTTCTTGATATCTCTTATGCTATGAAATATGAGCCTATTCTAACAAATTTCAAGACTAAACTTATCAAAAGTATTTGTTCAAAATAGATGTGATAGAAAGAAGAAAATAATATTGTTTACATACTGCTATTAGTAAAGCTCTAGTGAGACAATCATAATATTTGAGAGATATTTGTTAGTTAGAAAATTTGATAAGAAAAGGATATTCAAATTTTAGTTAAATACCTACTTATATCAAAAGTTTAGAGATCAATTAAACTTTTATGAGGAGGAGACAGAAACTTTAATTTTTAAAAATGGTAAAAGTAATTCTTTTAAAAATTAAAAGAAGGGCATAAAGGTAATTCTCTTATGAAACCCTAGGTATAAATAGAAAAAATAATAATAAAATATTTATTACCCATTAACTTCTGCTTTCTCGCATACCTCTTGATCGTAGAACTCCATAAGCTAGGGTTTGAATCAAAGCTTTCAAGAGGTCAAAATTTTCCTAGATCTTACTACAATGAATTGAAAAAATAAATAAATAAATAAATATATATATATATATATATATATATATATATATATATATATATATATATATATATATATATATATATATATATATATAAGTATATATATATATATATATATTATTTTCGTTTTTCCAAGAAGTGTTTTCTTGTTCGTAAACTCCAAAAATCTGTGGGATGTCAAATCTAAGGTTGAAGAAGTAATTCCAAAGGTAAGATCTTTTCTTTATTTATTTTCCTAGAATTCTTTGGTATAGATTCCATAATTTTCTTTAAGTTTAGATCAATCCTAAAGAAGTTATATTTATATTTCACTTTTTTTCTTTTAAAAATAAAATAAAATACTAGTTGGTGGTGTTCACTGAATTGTTTTGAAAATGAGATTGAAAAAAAAAAGAAATAAATGTGGTAAGGAACCATCATATGCTTTGAATTTGTGGGAAAAAAAAAAAAGTAGAAAACCACTATACTATGAGAGTATAGAAAAAATAAAAGAAAAAAAAAAATATATATATATATATATATATATATATATATATATATATATATATATATATATATATATATATATATATATACATAGTAGGCCTATATACTTTAGATTGTGAATCAATAATATAAGAATATAAGTGATAATTGTAGGGATGAACTGTAGGTATGTGACAAGTTGAAAAGTCAAAAGAGAACTTTGTCACATTAAGTTTCAAAGTAATTTTGCAGTAAGGACTTAGCAAAGTCACAATAGAGATATTGTTATACATATCATTTAATATTAAAATAAATTAGGGTCTAAAAGTCTTTCATAAAATAAATTAGAAAACTTAAAGTTTAGGATATTGGAAAAAAATTCTAGATATTCTAATTATTTTAGAAAAAAAAAACAAAAGAGGTAAAGATTTGATGATAAATTCTTAGAGAATAATAATAAACAAATATGACAAGTTTGGAAGCTAAAGTTTTATAAATATATGTATTTGATAAATAATTGAGGATATGTTTTTGGCAAATAGATATTTTCTATGATTTGAGAATTTATTTAGATAATATTATGATCTAGATAAATATTAAGAGATAATATGATATAAAATATATCATGATAATTACTTTAATATCGAGGTGAATTACTCCAAGAATATAAAATAAATAAATATATGAAATCATATTCAATGAATCTTAATTTTGTAAAAGTTTTGAAACTCATTAATTAAATTACAATGTAGAAATATATATATATGCAAAGGTTTTTCTTTTTTTTTTCTTTTTCCTTCTTTTTCCTTTTTTTTTCTTCTTTCTTCTTGTTAGATGTTTAAAATGTTATTAGGATTAATAATATTGACATTATGACATTGTTATGATTCTCAAACCTATAATTTTAAGTGAATAATTAATGATGATAGCTCCTCCTTATTATACTTGAGGTGAAATATTTCTTTGAGATTCTTCTGATTAGTTATTTCAAGGTTTTAGAGTACTCATTTGAGGTAAGGGATATTAATACAGTTTTTGCAAAAGAAAATATTTTATATGTTTTTGCGGAAAGATTATCTATATAGTTTTTTCGAAAAATATATTTATTTGTCTTTTATGTAATTTGAATGAGGAAAAGTTTGATTTGTTTTATTCCTTTGATTGTCTATGCATCAAATAAAGATTTTGCATAAAAGTACTTTGAGTTTTGTTTTGTTTATAAAAGAAAATGTGGAGATATGATGTTTTGTGATTTGAATTTTTAAATGAAATATTTGACTCTAGTTAGTTCGGTCTTATCAACGAGAATAATAATTGACACTATTCGACCCTTGTCAATGAGAATAATAATTGACCTTTACATTCCTTGGTGACGGATGTAATTGATTTGAACCCCAACCCCAGGGCTGCTATTAGGAAGTAACTAATAATTAGTAAATGTTTCATTCCACCTTAAAATGAACACTCATAGCCTAGTCACCAATTTGAAAGTTCCACATGACCGCACCATTTGATATTTGATGACCAAGAGAAAAGTATATTCTAATGGGCTTATTTTGACTTGATATGAAAGTGTTAGAATCGAAATTTGATATGAAATTGTTTTAATCACATTTGATATGAAACTGATTTGAAATGGATTTGATATTGTTTTGAAGGAAATTTTTTAATGTTTCAGCTTATATTTTAATCGAAAGTTTTGATGAAAAACATCTTCTATTTGTTATATGATTGAAAACCTTTTGATCTATGAAACTTTATTACTATTTCTAAATGAGCTTTAAGATCATTCTCCTTTGTTGACATCTTTTCACGTACATTTAATTCGATAAGGAGAGATTGGTTAGGTTGATAACCATATCATTATTAGGAATTTGATTTTGGAATTCGTTATGGACCTTGTTTAGTTGATGAGTCTAAATTCATTCGGATTATTTTCTTTCAAAAGTTGGTTAGAAGGATATGTTACTTGATCAGCTATGCCATGATGTTCTTCAACCGGACCGGGCCGAGCGTAAGTCGTCATCTGAATTCGGATTGCTGGGCGGGCCGATGCGTGCTCTTGGATTGTCTGGGCTGAGGTAGGATCACTGCAGGGCTGGTTTGCAACGGGTTTGAAAATATTGCTCCTCTGCAAAAACAAAGAAGAAGGGGGGTCGGCGAGGGCTTCCACCAAAGGGCCGCCTTCCGATGCCTAAGCCGCTCTTTTCTCGAGAAAAGAGAGACTGCTTAGAAGGCGAATGTGTTGCATATGTTTGTATATGAGTATGCGTCTAAGAGTGCATCTTTCACCGAAGCGGGGTGTGGTATTTCTAGCTATAGTAGATGTTCAACCGCTTGATGGTGATTAGGATTTGTCTCATTGATGGGTGTTTCTTGTTATTATCAACACTGATTTGATAATGGATATGGGGAAAGAGTGGGCTTTATTTGTGATGATCTTCCTTCCTTATTAGGGGATCCGATTTGATGTCGATCTATTATTGTCTTTTTTTCCTTATTGGTGAGATTTGGCTGGACTTGTGGAATAATATATTATTAAGGACTATTCTATTTTCTGTGCACTGGTGGGAGATCATGACTGTCTGGGCCAACGTTGGGCCCTTATTCTGGTCCGGCACCAAAGGCTTAAAATGTGCCGCTAGTAGGGCCCAAATGCTTCAATGGTCATGTCTCTCCTTTGGGTTCGGCGGATCGCCCTACGTTTCATTGGCCGGGCTTCTTTCGCCTCGTAGGCGCGGGCTCGTGGAGCCTTATTTTTTCAACCCTATCACTTCACTCTCAGGTGGTACGCGACGCCGGGTGCGGTCAACGCGGTCTTCGCTTCGGGTGCAACTTCCACGCGGTTTGCTCTGGTCGATTTCAGTTAGGGCTTGGTCGCCGCCATTTGTTTGTCTTAGATAATGACACTTCGCTCGCCATTTCTTCCGGTATTCCTTTCAATTTCTTTTGTTTCTTCGTGAAACATCCTCCGTCTCGTGTGCCACCGGCTTCGACCTTTCCTTTGCCTTTAGCGAGTTCGAATTCCTTCTCTTCTTCCGAGCCTTTTTGTGCGTAGTCTTTTCTCTCGTTGTCTTCTTGGGATAATCTTTTCGCCATATTTCCGTCCACCGTGTCTTTTTGTTTTCTTGATTTCCGATAAGCTCTAGCCGCTTGGTCGGGCTGGTCTTGCCATTATCCACTTTCATCATGTGGGTCCGGTCGCTCTTCTTCGCGACGATGGTGATTCTTTCTAGCTATTGGATGGTTCTGTAGACGACCGCGTCTCCCAATCGCTTGGTCGGAGTTAACTCGAGGTGCCCCGAGGTGCCTCATCTTCACAAGGGAAAGTGGACAGAATAAGAATCTAGGGCTGGAATATCCGAGATCCGCCAAGCATGCTTTAACCGTGACCTAGCAAGGTCAGGTGCCATCTTTGCGGGCGTTATTAGCCTCCCTTTTGGCGTTCGGTGTGGTCCACTGGCGTTTGACCCTCTATGTGGTCTCTACGTACTTTGAGATGCGTGTGTGTTTCTTTGAAGTGGCCTTCGATAACGGTCTTCGATTCCCTTTGCATCCCTTCATAAAAGGGGTTTTGCAACATTTCAATGTGTGTCCTGCTCAACTCGCACCCAATGGTTAGGGTTTTTTGGTTGTCCTGCTGGTTTTCTTTGGGACGGGGGCTTGGTGTCTGACATAGCCTTGCTTCACTACCTTTACTGACCCAGAAGGGAGACATCCGAGGGCTTTCTTTCTTACTGGCGTTAGACGCTCCTCTGAGTGATTTCCGATCTTCCCTCCTCCATAGAATTTGTGGAAAGGGCCTTCACTTCTTGATTAAGCGGCCATAATTGGAAGTATGATCCTCGACAAGGGCGCGACACCTTGGGCGTTCGGTGGCTTGGACTACCCCGAGAATCGCCATTGATGTTTGTTCTGTTTTGGTTGCATAACTTGTGTGTGGTGTTGGGCATCTTTGATTACGTATTGTCTACATTCTTCTCGGGTGCTCGAATTGATCTCGGCGTTGAAGATACGCCATAACGTTAGCGTTGGCTGGGAGTGTCCTCCTCGTCCTTATGCCGAGCTGATCAAGTCGGATGTTTCCGGCCCATCGGGTTCGAGTCGCCCGATCTGCCTGAGGCCTTGCCTCGCTTCCACCGCCAAAGGACTCCGTTTGGGCCCTCTACTGCTAAACCCACTAGGGGGAACTGTTGGCCCAGTTGGAGATGGTGTCTCGGAAGCCCCGGAGTAGGAAACGAAAAACCTCGCACTCTGTTGAGAAAGATAGGCCGGCTTTGGTCAAAGTTCCGGGGCATTGTCATTTTCTCCGTCCTCTCATATCTATAAATCAGGACGGGTTATGGCTCCTATAATTTTGAGCTTGCGGTCCCATTCTGGGTCTGCTGCAGAGGTAGAGGGTCCCTCGGGTGGGGCCGTTGAGCAGCCGTTGGTGATCACGCCCATTACCGTCTGAAACCCGCCAACGAAGAAGGTTAAGTCGCCTTCTCGAAGGGAGGAAGAGGCGAGGAGGGAAGATCTGGAACCCCAAGTTGGCGGAGATGGGGATTCTTTACTTCACAATGCAGAGCTCGCGGCAGGTGTAGTCTCGTCTATTCTTAAGGATTCTGATCTTAAGAGGTCGGTTGCGCTGCCCGTTGATGAGGCTTTGGCCCTATCTCTCCAGGGGGTTGCCTCCGTAAGTTCCCGTACCTTGTCATATTTGACTCCATTTTGGGATGAGTTTCGAGCTTGCGTTGGATGTTGATTCTATGCTGGATGTGCAGGTGGCTACTCATTGAAAGGTTTTGTGAAAAGGCCAAAATAAGCGAAGGTCATGCTAAAGCGGCTGGGCTTATAAAGGCGAGGTGGCTTCCCTCACATCACAGGCAGTGTTTGCGGGCCCGGATGCAGCGTATGGCCCAGGGAAGCCGTGGTTTCCCGAGTCGATCTGAAACATACCGCCGGCTCGTGCTCGGGCCGGGGGTAGGAAGGCGAGGCGGAATGGCGAGGGCGGCTGAAGGGCGAGGCTGAGGGCTGGTGAATTGAGGCTATGCGGAAGCGACTTGATGGAGGCTAGGAAGGGCTGCGATCCGCCCGGTATGAACCCGGATGGTCGGGGCGAGCTTCTCACGTCTGAGGCGAGGCTTCGGGTCCCCAGGAAGGCTGCGTGCAATCCAAAGGCGATCTTCGTGACAAGGCGGCTGACGGAGCGAGGCTCGTTAGGCTAACGACGGTCATTTCAGTGGAAACGCTGAATGAGGAGTGTCGCGGGTTGCGTGGGGATCTCCATCAGCAAATAACTGGTGGCTCGGCGGGATGAAGTTATTGGAAGGCGGAAACTGAGGCTTCCAATCGATAAGGTTTCTAGGTGGCTCGCCTTCCCGGAAGAAAAATTTGTTACTACCTATTACGGCTAGACTTTTAACTTTGACCTTCCCGAGTGGCAAGAAGGATGAGATCCTTCTCTGTGATTATCTTGGAGAATGGGCACCCTCTTTGAGGCCCGTTCCTGCTCACTACGTCTGCTTCTCTTGGCGATGCCTAATCTCCTACGCATGTCTTCGCCTGCCCAATGTCGGCTTTTATACTTTTTTCTTCCTTTTTTTTTTTTTTTTTTTTTTACGTTGTTGGGCCTGGGCTGGGGTATAATGGCCTTGTCCTTAATGGGCCTCATTTTGCACCTCATTTTACATCGCCTCTACTTGTGCTCCTTTTAATGTTCTTCTTAATTTGAATCGACTTCTTATCGTATGAATGCAGATAGGCGCTGAGTTGAGATGTTGAAGCAGTTAGGTTATGTCGGCTGATTTGCTAAGTTGGAAATGACTCTAGAGTGCATGACTGTGCGGAATCGTCGAGGCTCGTCAATGCGAGTTCTTTATTATCGTCGGTGATTTACTGAGTTAAATGACTAGAACATGGCACCGTAGAATCGTTGAGCTCGTCGATTAATGAGCCCCGTTGGAGAAGCTCCGTCGGCCTGGTTACCTGTGAGTTGAAGTGACTCTCTAGGGTGCATGGCACGTGTGAATCGTTGAATACCGTCGGTGTAGGCTGTTGGGCTCCGTCGGCTGGTTTGCCTGAGTTGAAGTGACTCCTAGGCTATATGGCCTGTGTAGAATCGTTGAGCTCGTCGGTCAAGACCTCTTTGGAACTACAATGTCATTGGTTTGCCTGAGTTGAAATGACTCCTAGGCCGTATGGCATGTGTAGAATCGTTGAGCTCGTCAATGCGAGCTACTGTGCTCCGTCGGATGATTTGCATGAGTTGAAATGACTCCTAGGCTGCATGGCCTGTGTAGAATCGTTGAGCTCGTCAGTGTGAACTGTTGGGCTCCGTCGGCTGATTTGCATGAGTTGAAATGACTCCTATGCTACATAGCTTGTGCAGAGTAGATGAACTCGTCAAAGTGTTTCACGCTGGGCTCAGGGCGTGGCGGAGATGGCGATGTGGCTGAGCTGATCTGACTCCTCGGTGGCGTGACTGTCGCAGTAGGCAGACTGCGTCAAAGTGAGCTGCTTGCTAGGCTCAGGCGTGGCCGGTGAGCGATGTGGCACAGGCTGATCGACTCCTCGGTGTTAGGCGTGACTTTGTGCGAGTAGGCAGACTCGTCGAAGTGGTTCTTCGGGCTCGGTATTTGTGGCCCGGTGGCGATGTGGCAGGCTGATTTGACTCCTCAAGTAGCGTGACTTGTGCAGAGTAGACGAACTCGTCAAAGTGAGCTATTGGGCTCCGGCGTGGCGAGTGGCGATGTAACTGGTGATCCTGACTCCTCAGGTGGCGTGACTGTCTGAGGTAAGGCGAACTCATCAAGAGTGGCTCTTTTGGGCTCGGTGTGGCCAGTGGCGATGGCACGGTGATCGGCTCCCTCGGTGGCGTGACTGTGCGAGTGAGCGAGACTCGTCAAAGTGATGGCGTGTGTGGCCGTTCAATTACGATTTTCTTGGAAAGGTGCGAACGTCTTTAATGCTGATTTATGGAGAATTTGGAACGTTCGGGTGAATTTTTGAGTGCTTTGGCCTTCTTATAAATGGTGGCTTCATTGCTATGAAGTTTATATTTTGTATATTACCGCACTACGGTGCGTAACCGCAATACGAGCGAGATGTTGTCCAGTCTGGTTGTCTTTGCTTTGGGATCCACGAAGATTCCTAGTTCAGTTCCGTTAATGGATATCTTGTGGGGTTATGTTTTCCACTAGTCTCCCACTTTGTAAGTCATGTTGTCCCAGCTCGGAGTGCTAGGGAATGCGTCCGGAGAGGGCGTGCATTTCTTGCGTTGCCTTCTCCATTTTCTGTTCTTCTTTCTCTTCCTTTCTCCTTCCTTCTCCTTCTTTTTCATCTTTTCTTCCACCTCTCATTCTCCCACTTTTGTTTTCACTACGCTCCTTCATTACTTTTTTCTTCTTACTCTCTTTTCCACTTTACGGTCTTCTCCCGTCTTCTTTTCCTTTTTTCTTCGAAGTTTTTTTTTTTTGGTATATTGTATCTTTGATCCTTCGAGGTGTAATCGTGACTTTGCCAGTTATGCTTGAATGTAATGCAGTTGGAATAAGAGAGACTTTTTCTTTATGTCACATGGTGACTCATTCTATTGTACGTAATCTTTCTGAGCATTTATACGTATGAGTTGTTTGTGACGTCTTAGCAAAATAACCAGTAAATGGTTGAATCGTTAACTGAAAATTGGTAAATCTCCATTTAAGATTACAACGAGAGTCTACTTGATAAACGTTTAAGATGTTCCGCCCATTCAGGCGTCTTGTAAAAAATTTTCCCTCCTTTGTTTGGAGCTCGTAATTGCACAGGTCAGCGACTCGAGATATTATGATATATAAGAGGCCTTCCGGTTGGGGCTGATTTTCCCGATGGTGGATTCTTCCTTCTTGGCGGCGGTAGTTTTTAAGACGCCGGATCACACGGCATATAGCTCCTAGGTTTGACTCTTTGGTTGTAGTACCTTGCTGTCTTCTTTTGGTATTCTCCTGTACGTTTTAGAACTTGCTCGCGTTTTCATCTAAGAGATCCAAATTTAGACGGAGAGCCTCGTCATTGTACTCCACTGCTGTAGTGTTCGATCCTTAGAGTTTTAGTCGATCTCGGCGAGAGCTCTGGCTTCCGTGCCGAAGGCTAGGGGCGAAACGGGGTTTCTCGAATTGGGCGACCTACGTGTTGTCTGTAAGCCCATGGCACCTCGGTATTCTACCCTTTCATTTGAGGTCTTCTAATTTAGTCTGACGGCCTTAAGGGTTCTGATGGTGACCTCGGCCTGACCGTTAGACTGCGGATGTGCTGGGGACGAGTAGTAATTCTTAATTAGAGCTCGGCGCGAATCTTTGAATTTGAGCGTTGTCGGGTGTTTTGTTGTCCGACACGGGGCTCTTGAGTTACAAACACTGCGTATGATAGCTCGCCTGCTAAAATTGCGTATCTTTGTTACATTGATTGTGGTAGGGGCTCACCGACCTCCGCCCATTTGGTGAAGTAATCTACTACGGCGATATTGAACTTATGGCCCTTCTAAAGGGCGAGAGGTCCCGTATGTCAAACCACCGCTGGAAGGAGCCCGGGGCTTGTGATTGAGCGCTTGAGGGTTACGATGGGAGGCGTGATATCTTCAGCGTGCTCTGGCGGATCTTATGACTCTTGACTAGATTGATTTGCATCTTTGAGTATTGTGGCCCGATTATTATCCTTGTCTGAAGACCTTTCTGCCAAGGCTCGAGCTCCTTGCGTCATGATTACTTGCCCTCATGAACTCCCTTAGCACGTATTCAATGTTTTTCAGCGATACACTTGGGTTGATTGTGAAGAAACCTTTGTCGAGCTTCCCTTATGATTAGTGAACTTGCCGGACCTCGTCCTTATTTAGCTGCTTCCTTGGTCGTCAGTGGGCGTCGGAGTCTATTATATAGTCCCCGAATGGGGTCCATCCAACTCGGCTCGAACCCGAATTGAGCAACCTCCACATCATGAATCGATAGGGCTCGCCGGGTATTCGACAGTGTCGGCCGGTGAAGGTCTTCTTGTAGAAATTGTCTGCTGAATTTTATAGGCGTCATTTCGGAGTTCTCAGCTCCTGGGACATGTCGACTGAACTGTCACGAATTTTTAATGATCTGGTACCTTTTTGGAGATATAGGATCATCCTTAGCTTTTTAACCGTGGGTGTCTTATTTGTCTTACTACCGGTGGGGTCATTTGCGGGACCTCTGGGTGGTCAATTTCCAGTGAATGAGCGAGGTTGAGACCTGCTATGACGGCCTCATATTCGGCCTTGTTGTTAGAGGCTTGAAATCCGAATCTGAGTGCGTACTCTATGTCTATTTCTTCCGAAGAGGTCAAGATTAGACCAGCTCCGCTTCCTTGTGTGTTCGATGCTCCATCTCAGAGAGTTTCCAGACTGGGAGGTCATTCGTTGCTTGAGCGTTCTGAGCATGTTCCGCCAGGGTGAACTCCATGATGAAGTCTGCTAAGATTACGCCCTTTATCGCGGTTTTGGTTTGTATCGTCTTCGAACTCACTCGACTCTATGGCGCTTCATCGACCTTGGGAACTTAGTTTTATGTAACACTTGCTTCATCGGGTATTCGTTGGGACTTCTATGGTGTGAGCCTAGAAGTAAGGGCGGAGTTTCCGGGCTGCGGTCCTGCAGGCCGGGGAGTGGTTTTCCCATCCTTGGGTATCTCTCACTCCGCTCCTCTCAAAGCTCGGCGCAATAGTAAGCCGGATCTTGTATTCGATCCTTGTCTCAGCGGGACGAGGCGGTTAGAGAAAGTGCAAATGCGGCTAGGTATAGGGTGAGGAGCTCCCCTTCAATAGGACTTACTAGAATGGGGGGGGCGGAGCTTAAATATGTTTTCAAGGTTGAAAATGCTTCCTTGCACTTTGCATCCCATTAAAAGGCCTTCTTCAGGACTTAGAAGAAAGGCTGGCATTTATCACTCGCCCTGGATACGAATCGGCAAGGCGACAATCCTTCGGGTCGATGGCCCAGACTTCCTTTATGCTTGATGGCGAGGGCATGTTGAGTACAGCCTTTATCTTGTCTGGATTTGCTTCAATTTCTCGGTGGTTGACTATGAAACCCAGGAATTTCCCGGCTGATACTCCGAAGGCACACTTAATTTGGATTCGGTTCATGTTGTAGTTTCCAGATCTGGGCGCTTGGATAGATGTAAGGCTATGTAGACCCGGTACGAGGTGGATTTTACCAACATGTCATCTATGTACACTTCCATAGTTGTGCCTATAGCGGTTGAAACATCCGATTACTGACCATACGATATGTAGCTCTTGCGTTTTTATCGAAAGGCATCTTTACGATGGCGATGGGTTCCTGCGTTGTGACGAGCGGCGTCTTTCTTGGTCACACAGGTCCATGCGTCACGATTGTAGCCGGAGAAGGCATCCATCGCGGGGAGTTCATGACCGCCCAATTGGCATCAGCGATGAGGTCGATTAGCGGCGAGAGAGCGTCGCTTTGGGCATGCTTTATTGATGTCGATGAAGTCGTCTTGATCGCCATTTGCCGTTTGCCTTTTTCACGAGTACGACATTGGCTAGCCATTCAAGGTATTCTACTTCCCTGACCAGCTCCACCGCTTTGTAGAGTTTGTTGACTTCTTCGTTGATGGCTTGCGCGCCTAAGCCGCAGCCCCGGCACTGCTTGATTGGCTTAAAGGCAGGTGACGTTGATATGTGTGATGCAGAGTAGGATCAGTTCCTCGTATGCTGCTTCCATGCGAAGGCGTCTACGTTTGTCTTAAAATGGATAAGGTGGTTTTGAGGTCTTCCGTAGTTTGAGCCGATATAAGGCGAGATGTTCGGAGTCGTCGTCCAACAATGCCAGGTTCGGTTCTTCGAGGGCTCGGGTAGAGTGAATGCCTCGTCACGCATGTCGAGCTCGTCCGCATTATATGTTGTCTGACGTTTTGTTTCATGGATCTGAGTAGCATTCCCTAGCCACTCATTGGTCTCCTCGAGACCATTCCTACCCGTTCTGATGGGAATTTGATCATCATGTGATATGCGGAAGGATGGCTTTATTGCACATTGAAGGTCTGCCGCAACATGTTATAAGCGGACGGGCGTCTGACGAGGAATCTTCTGGTAGTCGTAAGCTTGGCATGGGGTCTCTGGCGTGAGTACTAATTGTATTGAGCCTAAGGTAATACTCTTTCCCCGGAGAACCCCGTGAGGTGTGTTGTGGGTTCGTTCAGTGCTATTTTATCAAAGGCCGGCCTTGAATGTCTCCGGTACTGAATACGTTGTCGGTGCTTTTAGATGGCTTGTTTTGTTGGCCCGTAAGCTGCGAACTACCGGTGGAGTCGTCATGAGGTGTTGGCATCCCTCGGATCACGAGTCGAAGAAGCGTGATGGATGTCGAAGCCGCGGTAGTTTAGATATTGCTTGAATTTTCGCTATCTCTTGTCGATCTAATGTTGTAAGGTGGTGTGGAGCTGAAGTGATTCCCTCCTCTGTGAATCTCACGAATTACCTGGATTTCACCCAGGGGTTGTTGGTGCTGAGTCGTCGTCTGCCGAGGTGGTAGTTCTTCCGGGGCGAAACACAGTTACGACTTGACTCTGAATCGATTTTGAGAGATATAAAGCGTCGGAGTATCGCGTCAGTATCAGTACTCTATTTCTCTCTTGAGTTGTATGCGGTCGATGGTGCGGTGTCAGTAGTCCCTATGGAGTTCCTTGCGATGCCCAAGGTGTCTCTTGTTGTGGTCGACTTCATTTGGGTTAACCCACGTCGGGGAGTGTTCGTTTCGTACTTGACGGAGCACAGCGACGAGGGCGTGGGGGTGAAAGCGTTGGGGCGAGATAGCGTCGGTCGTCTTTGGATTAGATGGACTGGAAACGATCTCACGAGGTTTCACGCCTTTTTGGAGATCGTTCTCCATTTTTCTTTGGAGATCCTTCCTAGTCGCTTTGTCTTTTGGGGCTTCGTCCTCGTCGTTTGTCTGCCCCGCTCTTTTCTTTGTGAATGGAAGAGCTCTCTTTCTTGGATATGAGGGCCTTTTCACTGTTAATATATTTCTCTGCTTTTATGAGCACCTGCGCCTGCATGCTTGTTTGGGGATTTTTGGAATGGAAAACGGTAAGTCTTTATTGAATCCCTAAGTCGACCATGAATCACGTGTCCTTGAATTTTCTCGTCAGAGTATATCTACGCTAGAGACTCAGCATTGGTCATTTGGACATAAGACCTCGGACTTTCTTGCATGCCTGGTTGATAGTCGTGAGATGATAACGGCTTTCTATACGACGGCTGGCCCCGATGAAGTGAGAGGCAGATGCAATGGATAACTCCACACGAATGAGGAGATTGTGTGATTGGGAGTCTATTGAACCATGCCAAGGTAGACCACTTTACGGGAGTGATAAGCGAAAGCTCTGCATCGCACTCGATCTTGATACCCATGCAGCTCCATTTTATTTTTGTAGGTGTTGAGATGATCGACGGGATCTCTAGTACCATCGAGCCTTCCACGTGGCGTGCGAACTTGGCTGGAAGGGAGTGGGTACCTCGGCCTGTGGGGTGACTCAATTTGTTGTACCAAGGTGTCCCGTAGTGTGAGTGCACGTCCTTTCACCTCGCTGCGCGGCCGACTCTTGCTTGGAGTTCTTGAACCTCTGTTCCCATAGTGTTCATGCTAAGAATAGGCGCAATTCTCAGTTTCCCCGACGTGCTCAAGGGTTACTTAGTTCCTTCCTCTCAGGGGCTAGATGTGGTTCGTGCCGGGACATTAGATCTGCTTGATTTCAGCCCTTTGGGGAATACCGACATTGTGTTGTCCTTCATGGGGGGGAATGTCATGACCTTCATGAGTTTGTCGCCTCGGTCGTCGGATGCATGCAGTGAGTTGTTCTATCTTACATCCCGGACGCGTTGATTGGTGAGACGAAGTGCTTCCACCTTGTCCGTGTTGGCTTGCATTGTTTCTAACACATCTTTGGGAGAATTAATTTGTCTGGCGTTGCCAGGTGGATCTTGCATCCTTGGAGGATTAGTGTTGCTCACGCTTGTGTTAAGTGTTGATACTATCGATCAGCGAGAAATCGATTATATTTATAAAGGCCCCATTGTTCCCACGGTGGCGCCTTGACTGATGATGCCTTTTTTCAACGGGGGCCCGAAATTTGGAGCGTGTAGGGTCGTTGGTAGGACCTAGCGTGTTTGGTGAAGGCAGGATGCGGGCTCTTGGATTGTGCGAGTTTGAGGTGGATCATGCGGGGCTGGTTTTGCGACGGGTTTGAAGATATCATAGCTCTCTGCAAAACAAGGAAGAGGTCGTGAGGGCTTCACCCGTGGCGGCTCCGATGCCTAAAGTCGATTTCTTTACGAGAGAAAGGGCGCCCAGAGGCGAATGTGTTGCATATCTTTCATATGAGTATGCGTCTAAGAGTGCGTACCTTTCACCGATGGGGTGGCCTTGTATTTATAGTAGATGTTCAGCAGTTGGATGGTGATTAGGATTTGTTCCCATTGGATGGGTGTTTCTTGTTATTATCGATATCGGATTTGATAATGGATATAGAAAGAGCAGTTTATTTGTGATGATCTTCCTTCCTTATTAGGGGATCTGATTTGATGCTGATATATTATTGTCTTTTTTTCCTTATTGGTGAGATTTGAAGTGGACTTTGCGGAATAATATATTATTTAGGGACTATTCTATTTTACGTTACTGTGGAGACTTCCCATAATTGGTCTTTAGACGTCGGGTTGGAGCCCTTGATAAGGTTGGCACGAGGCTTAAATGTGGCGCAGAAAGGCCTAAATGCTTCAATGGTCATGTCTCTCCCTTGGGGTTCAGCGGACGGGCCTCAATGTTTCGTTGGGCTGGCTTCTTTCTTGGGCCTGGTAGGTGGGCCTGTGAGTCTTATTTTTTGAACCCTATCAATGTTAATTCATACATGAATATTGAGAGTTAGAGAATTTTTGTTATTGTGGAATTTTGGATATGAGAATTGGTGATATAGAAAGTTGTGTATTACTCTAAACATGTGTTTAGTAATTGGACTCAATCCAGTAACAAGAAATAAAGGTTTATGTCTTTTCACATTTTGAGTTTTCGAACTTGAGGTACAGTCATGCCATGCCCCTAAGACGAGTTTCAGGGCATGACATGTTACTATAGGAATCTATTCATATTTCATGCTTTCACAATGCACCAAGCAAAATCTCCTATATCCTTTTTTCGACTTCTTTATAGCATTTTTGGTCGTACATAATTATAGCATTTAAAATTACATGTTTGAAAGATAAGTGCGCTATAAGATGATGCAATGTGTTCCCTCGAGTTTTTTTTAATTGAGTATAATCGAATACTATGTAAACTCCTTATAAGAGTTCGGGTGGGTTTATGTAACATTGTTGTATTACAAAACTGCTAGAAGGGGGATTATTACAAAAAGTGTTGTTTTTGTGTAGATAATTTGGTTCAAATTTATTTTTAGCCTTAGAGTTCTTTTTAGATGGAGGCTTATTATCTATTGAAGATCAAGAGTTATTGTTCATCTACCCAAAAAATCACAGGTAAGTATAAGAAAGTTTAGCTTGTGGAAAATTATGCTTCTAAGAGGTAAAAGGAGGAATAATACCCTTTTTTTTTTCTTTTTTTTTTTAAAGACTGAATTTGATTTTTATACTTCCTACAAAGAACAGACACTCAAGCAAGTACCAAGCTCAAGTGCTAGGACCACTCAAGTGCCCAAGGTGCTCAAGTAGTGGTTAATATGTTTGGGCACTTATGCTAATTCTTGCCACAATTAGGTGAATAATTTTTAAATTTCACTTAACTTTGATTTGGAAATCTTTAAATACTAAATCTTTTTAGATATTTGTCTGTCTATATGTTCCTAGAGTATGGATTTTGAAAAGATCTGTAAGAGATTTCAAAGGAAGAGAAAACCTAATTAGCTATACCATTTTGAATCTCTAATTAGGAAGGTCCAATTGTTGAAACAAGGGCCGAGGACTTATCTCTTTAGCGAGGCTAAAGTGTATTTGCTGGAGCAATTGAAGATTGTTGGGTCATAAACATGGATCAAGTTGTAGGTAGAAGAAATAAAGTGTATAGGGAAAAACAACCAAGTAAATTTGTTGACTTTATCTAATACTGAATTTTGATGAATAATCTTAAGCTTTATGGTTTTTTATCTCCATAATTAGAATGAATTAAAGGTTTTTCATATAAAAACCTTTCCCTCATTGCATATCTTTTATTCTTTACATTGATTGATCTTAACATACCAGATGTTAAAAGTATTCTACTCCAATATAAAGAGGTAAAATATAAAACCAATAGAGGTTTAAGTATTTAACTTTTTCTTTTTAGATGAATATTCTGAATCACTAGAAACAAGTCATGTCATGGCCTTTCGTTAAAACGTATGCAGAAATACAAGAATGATTATCAGAAAAAAAAATTGGAGGTCAAGGGAAACGGCATGGAAAATATTCATGCCGGCGTTATGTAGCTGAAATAAGTCAGGTCAATCTAGGAGTAAGGCTAAAAATAAGGTTGGCCCTTGATAAGTTTTCCATTTTAATTACGATTTGGAAAAATAGTTTTGCAGGTCAATTCTTGTGGATTTTAATACGACATAGATTAGAACTCAATCGAATCGATCAATCAACTCATTCAACTTCGATGTCTATGTCAACAGTACTTTGATGGAAGAATACCTGGGGGTTGATCGGTTGGACCTTAAATTGAACCATGATTTGATAAATTTGGTTTTGTAACGGAGTTTTAGATTGAAATAGTTTATTTGAAAAAAAAAATTATAAAATTAGTTTTTAATTCAAAGTAATGCTCAAAGTAGTGCATTTGAGCCACGCAGGATTCACTACTAGAAAATCCTAAAATAGCTACTAAAAATAGTTACTACTGTCACTTCATAGCTATTTAACTACTACATAGCTACTAAATAGCTACTAGTATAACAGTTAAAGCTACTTACCAACAAATTACTATGTAGTAGCAAAAGTGGCTTCACCCCCGATGTTAGCTACTAATAGTAGCTAAATAGTAGCTAAATAGCTACTACATAGTTAATAAATTGATGTTAGTCAAGTTAAATAGCTACGTATTACAAATTACTATTTATACAAGTTAAAATACTACCAAGCCAAAACCTTGGCTACTAGGTAGTAGTTATGTAGTGCCAAGTAGCTACCACATTATTGGTAGTAGCTAAATAGCTACGTTTTAGCTACTATTTAGTTGCTAACATACCAATTTGGCTACTAAGTAGTAGCTATGTGGTAGCTATTGAGCTACTACATCGCTACTACTTTTTTAGTTACTAAATAGCTACTGAATTGTTGTTAGTCACCAACAATTCAATACATAGCTACTATTTAGAAGCTAAAACACTAACAAGTGAAAATTCATAAATTTATTACAAGAGCTATGTAGTAGCTGAATAGCTACTACATTGTTGGTAGTAGCTAAATAGCCACTATATAGCTACTACTTAATAGCTAACATACTAATTTAGCTACTAAGTAGTAGCTATGTAGTAGCTGAAAAGCTACTATATAGCTACTACATTTGTTTAAGTCGCTTAAATAGTTACTTATATAATTACTACACTAATGTTAGCAACAACTACTACACACTACTATTTAACAGCTTGCAATACTACTAAGCCAAAACCGTAGGCGCCT
Organism: Tetrastigma voinierianum; assembly: GCA_016808115.1. Lineage (NCBI taxonomy): Eukaryota > Viridiplantae > Streptophyta > Magnoliopsida > Vitales > Vitaceae > Tetrastigma > Tetrastigma voinierianum. The sequence continues at coordinate 297,899 of JAEQBH010005036.1, forward strand.
AAGTAGTAGCCAACAGCCACTACATCGCCGGGTAGTAGCTAAATAGCTACGATTTAGCTACTATTTAGTAGCTAACATATTAACTTGGCTACTAAGTAGTAGCTATGTAGCAGCTGAATAGCTACCACATTGTTGGTAGTAGCTAAATTTGTACATTTTTCAAAATTCAGTCATAAAAATTTTAAAAATTAAGTTTGGATTCATTTTCTAAAAAAGATTTATAACTTTTAAATGTAATTCAAAATTGTAACTTCTCTCGACTATGACAAGTTTGGATTCAACTTTTAAAATATTTATAACTTTCTAAAAAAAAAGAAAAATCAATTATGGAAAATTAAAAAATAAGTCAATTTTCATATATTGAATTATAATTTTAAAAGTATTATAAATTTTAAAAATAATATTTAATTAAATGATAAATTCAACTATAAAATATAATATTTAAGTGTTTGACAAATATAAATATTAAATTATTTTAATAACAAATCAATGCTTAATAAAGTAATTAGAATTAGTACGATTATTTAATTTTACATTTTATAATAAATTTTATAAACTAAAAATATTTAAGTTGTAAATCTTTAGAAAATTTGAATTTTACTAAAAGGGCAAACCCGTGAAATTGTCGTAATAGTACATTGCAAACCCGAAATTTTCTAGATCTCTGATGACGAAATGTACTCCTCACTGCTGGGGATTCAGTTCTCACGAATCTAGCTTACCTAAAAAATCCATCTGAACCGAGACAATCAGAATTTTTACGATTTTTAGGGCAATAGGTGCCGGGTGGACACCAAAAACAGGATTTTTGAGAAAAATCTTGTTTTTGGAAAATAATTTAAGTAAATTTCATTTAAAATAATTTGAGCTTCTCAACCAAAGACTTAATAAATTGTTTCGAGGTGAAACACTGAAAGCAAATTACTGACACTGGCTCGGACAAAAGAGGCCAAACATTTAAGTTGGATAAGTTATAACAAAAAAGAACCTAGGCTCATGGATGCAAAATCACACTAAAAGTGCAATTCTAGTTAAGTTTAGAGATACCTCAACCATCTCACATACACATACACGTTTCTGGTATTTTTGAAAATATCAATATTTTAAAATCGCATCGCTGATCAACCAAAAAGCTACCATTCACGACTTAGAACCGAACCACACAAAAACCAAATGAAACCGGGAGCTTAAAGCGGTAATTGGTCGATGACACCGGGGTCCTGACCGACCGATTCGATCCTATTTTTAAAACACTGAAAAATATCATTTGCAAAATTACTGAAATTAAGCAAGAGCCACGATGTTAATAATATAAATGATTAAAACCTGCAATAGATCAAAGATACAAATGACTAAAAACCAATCATGTTAATAGTGTAATAAAATGGCATAAAACATACAAATTTGATAATATCTGCAAATCCAGTTATTCAACATAATGATGACTATAATTAGATATATTCGATCGGGTCAACCGCCTCTGTTCATCTGAAATCGCCTTACACGTATAAACACATAACAAGATCTAATTTTTAACAACAGCACATCATAGCAAGCAGATAATAAACCAAACGTTGATAAAATGACGAGAACACAAAAAATAAAATAAAACCTAAATTTTCTTCAAAGAACCACTTAATTAAGGAAGAAAACGAAGTAAAAAGTTTGAAAGGGGATTTCAAGACAAAAAAAATCATAATTCCTTTTTTGAAGAAAATAGGCTATAATAGGAAAATATATTTTTTTCAAAAAAAAAAAAATCTCTCTCTTTTATTATTTACATTTTTGTGATTAGTGCAATAGTATAGTACACTAATTTTAATTTCCACTCTAAAATACAAAACCCCATAGTGGTCAGTTTCTGAAGGGTATCGTGTGCCTTTGCCTTTACCTTTTAACACCAGACCTCTTTGCCTTTGCCTTGTACGATTCTGTCCTGCAAAAAGAAAGTGCTCTTTGCCTTTTAACATGAGAGCGAAGAAGTTGTTTTTCGACACCAGTTTGAGATAAATCATAGCGGTTTTAGGGTTTTCGCCTCGCTTTGATCTTCTCGACCCTCGCAGGTTGTAGGATCGGTCCGCTTCTGGGCTCAACCTTTGGCCTCCTCTGATCCACCGCTTTTACGCCATCGCTAATATCTCGATATAGTTTTGTATTGTTGGTGCTATCCGTAGATCGATCTTTTACTGAGTTGTGCTGGTTTTGAATTCACAAGTTGTGGTTTTGCTGATTTTTTAAGGGTCTACGTGGGTTTTTTTTACTAGGTTCGTGGAATTTCATTTATCGTAATATATTTCATCAGTATCTTTGGTTTTGGGGTTTGTAAGGCATGGATCTTCTTTTTGTTTTGTGTTTGATACGTCCCTATTTGGGTGATGATTTTGAATGGATTTTTTTGTTATTTTTTCTGGGTTTTTGGTTTTTGAAGAAGTTCTTTGTGTTTGGATTTTTGTTTTGTTTGTAGGCCAAGCATTTAAATTGAGTTGTGTTTATCTTCTAAGTTGTTGGGTATGTTAGATCTCTTTGATAGCATTTGTGTTTATCTTCTCAGTTGTTGGGTTGTTTGTAGGCCATTGGTCAAAATTTTATTATAAAGGAACTTTAAATATTTTGTGAAACAGTCACCTGAATTTTATTATATAGGGATTCCACTGTTAGAGTGCCGAATTGGGTGTTTTGTTGCATTTTGTGCAGTGTTCTTTCTTCTCTTCTTCTTTGGGTTGAAACTTGAAAGTATTTTGGCTGTTGATCAGAGAAGTGGCTGCCACTGCTCATATGGTTTGTTGGAAATTAGCCTGCGCCAATGGTAAACCGCCTCACCGTATACATGCATTCCCCCTTATATTCTCTATTCAAATTCCCCGGGTGCGCATTCTTTTGCTCAACCCTCCCTTCTCGTTTTATGTCACTCTCACTACTTGTTTCTTGCTTCTTTTCTTTATGATGCTTTTTTATTTGTTTCAATTCACTTTTTTTTTCGTTTTCTTTTTTTCTTTTTTTCTGTTTTCTTTTTTTCTTTTTTTCTTTTTTCTTTTGTGCCAAGGGTATCCAACAGGCAATTATGGGCTTAGATGATATATGATATATATATATATATATATATATATATATATATATATATATATATATATATATATATATATATATATATATATATATATATATATATATATATATATATATATTTGATCCTGTAATAACGATTATGGATTGTAAAACCCATCTAAGGAAAGTATATTGATTTGGTTAGAAGCCTTGAGGCATAACTCAAGTGGTAAAAGGATGAGATGTAGTTATAGGAGGTCCAAGTTCGAATTCCAATGTGAAAAAAAAAACATTTACCTATGAAAAATATTGATTAGGATTGGGCAAGTGGTAAGAGATGATCTAACTTTTAGGTATAGTTTAATTGATCTACCAAGATGTTCTAACTTCTCAGTTGTGTTTATCTTCTCACCAAGTTGCTTTTGTTTTGTTCAGGAAAGTTGCTACGTGGGCTGCATTCTCGTTTTCTTTTGTAAATTTTATGTTCTTATTGATCAAAATTTTATTATAATGGGATTCTTAAATTTTGTGAAACAAAGGCTCGAATTTTTTCTCGGTTTTGATCGGGTACCCAAAATGTTTTTGGTATTTTCTGAGACGTGTGTTGGAATATGTTTTATTTCTTGTCTTGGTACTGTCAACTTTGGCTTTCGTGTTGTTTTTACCCGTGAATTCTTCTTTCAAAATTTCTCTTTTTGACGTGGTTTTTCTTGGAGAGAAAACTAGGAGTTGTTTTTTATGGGGGGATGGTCTTTTATGTTTTTGTAAGTGGGTTTTCTGAATTTTTGTTTCTCAGGAAATTGCAGGAAATCTGTTTTAAGGTCCGGATTTGGTAAGTGTGCCATTTTGGTTTCTGGGTTTTGTTTGCCCTTCAAATTTGTTCATGAACATCGTTTTCTTCTTCCTATTTTCCCCTCTGGACACTACTTTTACTGTGGATACACTTTCTTTTCCGCTTTTCTGAAACAAACATAATTTAAAAATGTTTTTCCTGCTTTTGATGTCTATCCCTTTTCCTCGTCCAAAATACATGATTCATTTTCTTGTTTACATGTAAACACATATTTGCTTTTCTTCCACTCTAGCTTTTCTAGCCAGGCCCATCTCTCCATTACCAAAAAAAGGTTTCTCTCTCTAAAATTCAAGTTATGGTTTTTTTTTTGGAAAATAATTGAGTGTTATTTATAGTGAAGTGAATTTAGTGAGAAATATGGCAAAACCATAAATGTAGAACAAGTATTTTATCTTTTTGTAGTGATTTGTTTTTCTTTTTATTTTATTTTTCTTGTATATATTTCATTCACATAATCATAACCCGGGTTTTTTGTTATTTAAGAAGTTCTTTTCAGGTTCGTTTTTGTTTTGTTTGTAGCAAGCATTTAAGAAGTTCAATTTTATTACAATTTTGTTCTTATTCCTCATGTCGTTCAAGCAATTGTCAAGCTCAACATTTAAAATGGCTTCAAATCGAAGCTCATGTATTCTTAAGCTCATAAATGGTCTCTTAAACCTAGAGTTTTTTGGTTGGTTTGGAGGAATTTATAGAATTCGCATGTAGTAAAACCCGAATGGATGGAGCGGTAACAAGATAAAAGTGTCCATGTACACTCACGGCGTCAAACCGTAGTTATCATCAAATTGATAATGTAAAGTATTACTTAATGAAGAATGACTTTATACCGGGGTATTATGTTTAGCAATACAGGGGAATGCAACTGTATCTTAATTCAAAATCCGTGATGCCTTCAAATCAAAGATCCGAGTTTACCTTTGAAAATGCATACCATAGTATGGTTATGGATGCCGCTAGGCTTGATTTCAATCCTAATGAAATATCATATGAACCTCCCAATCCAGAAGCACAGAAGTTTTTTGACATGCTAAGTGCTGTGAATAAAGAATTGTGGCCCGGTTTGCCAAAGACATTCACAGCTATCATTGGTTGCTAGAATGTTGAATATGAAGGTAGAACACTGCATGTCTCAAAGGGAGTTTGATGATATTGCTCAACTGATAAAGGAGGTTGTACCAGATGAGAATCACAGGGATCACAACTTTACAACGTTAAAAGTCGTCGAGGTTTGAAGCACAATGAGAAGATCCATTGTCGTAACAATGGTTGTATGTTGTTTTGGGAGAAAAACAATGATCTCACAATTTGTAAGATTTATGGCCATCAACGATACAAGAGACCGACTGTGAGCGTAAAAACAAATACAAGAAGAAACAAATATACCCACAAGAAAATGTACTACTTTCCTTTGTCTCTCGACTACTAAGGTCAGGAGGCTCAAGGCTACCGCTAATGATATATGTGGCATGCGAGTACAGGTTATAGAAGGAGAATTCGCATTGCTCGACCCCATCGCTTGAAGCATTTCAATACAAGACACCCTCGATTTTACGCTTGAGAATAGAAATTCACCATATTGCAGTATCGATGGGTTCCAACCATTTGGGCAGACAGACAACAATATTCATCATGGCCGGTGATTTTAATGGTTTATAATTTGCCTCCATGGTTGTGTATGAAAGAGACATCTATGTTTCTAACTGTGCTAGTGTCGGGTCCTAGGAATCCCAAACATAACCTAGTGTTTTTTTGCAACCACTTAGAGCTTAGTTAAAAGAGTTATGGGATGTTGGAATTTTAGCATATGACATTTCAACGAAACAAAATTTCCAGTTAAGAGCAGCATTAATGTGGACCATTAGTGACTTCCCTAGTTATGAAATGTTGTCAAGGTGGAGCACAGTTGGTCGATTGACATGTCCGTATTGCATGGGTCACTCAGAGGCATTCACACTTTCAAAGAGTGGAAAGCAATCTTGGTTTGACACCCACCTTAATTCTTACCCGCAGCACTAATATATTTCAAGGAATAGATATGCTTTCGTAAAAATATGATGGTAATGTACCTACTACACCTCCTATATTTAGTGGAAATGAAATTTAAGAATTTAATTACTAACTTGATTGAAAAAGGTAACTGAAGTTGGAGCCTCTGATTTTAATGATCCAATATGTAAAGTTCACTTCGATGGAAGAAGCAGGGAGCATCTGGGGATTTGCCATATTGGAGTTACGTTACTCATTCGACATAACTTAGATGTCATGCACATTGAGAAATGTCTTTGATAACGTGTTTACCAACACTCGCAGAATGTACGGTAAAACTAAAAGATACCTCTAAGTCTAGGACAGGAGTCAACGAGTACCACGACTTCAGTCGAGGAAAGCAAAGAGGGAATGACCAAGTACCCTAAAGCTTGCTACACGCTTGATAAGATCGAAACATGTGCTATGTGAACGGGTTAAAAATCTAAGATACCCGCATGAATATGCAGTTCAAATTTGGCCTCGATGTGTGGACATGCAAAGCTAAGTTGTTCGGGATGAAGAGCCATGATCACTATGCGTTTTCATGCGCAGGTTGTTGCCAATGTTCCACGTGAATTGTTGCTGCAAGTAGAATGTGTGGAAGGCACTAACAGAGTTGGACATGTTATTCAAGGATCTGACTTCTACAATAAAAATGACATATGGTTCACTAGAGGAAGAGATCCTGCGTATTCCTGCGGTGAGCTCGAGCATATTCCTCCTAGCTTCTTTCTGACCGATGGAGATTTGCCCATACACTTGCCTCATGAAGCCGACTTGTCGGGCCAAAGGCAATATCTGGATGCATCCTTTCTCGAAAGGTAATTCTTTTGTTACTATGATTACTTACTTTTCACTTATGCAAATTACCAATCAAGACCTATAATGTAGGTACCTTCGTAAGCTAAAAAATAATGTGAAACATAAGGCACGTGTTGAAGGTTCAATGCCTATTTAGTTGAAGAAGCTTCATTATTTTGTTCATACTATTTTGAGGAGCATGTACACACAAGGCAGCGAAGGGTGCCCCGAAATAATGTTGTTTGTGGAGAGAATTGGGAGGAAAACGAGGAGATATTATCTATTTTCAAATATCCCTGGCAGCACTGGATGTTACGAGGCAACTATCATTGGAAGAGTTTCATGCTACACGCCTATATAATGTTGAATTGCTCATAAGTGGATCCATATAATAAGTAGCATTCTTGTTGATTAGATAATGTGTAACTAATCAATCTTTGCATTTTTTTTATGTAGTTATCCATAATATGACTATGTAAATTATTCGTTTATAAGGATTTATACCGATGAGCTATGCAAAGTCGAAAGTGGACATAATCGATACCGAAATAGATGCACTACTAGAAAAGGAATTCGGGCCTTGGTTTAATACATATGTGCGTAATGGTAGTATGCTACTTAAAATTAATACTCTTCATATATATATATATATATATATATATACCCATAGCTTATATTAACCTTCTTTCTCATATTCACTTGCTATGTTTTATATAGGTGAACAATCCTTCAAATAATATCATGAACACACAACTCAAGGATCACTTTGAGGACTGTAAGAACATATCATGGGTATTTTGTAAATGGATATAAATTCCACTCAATGGGACATGGAACCAGAAGAGGCACAATGAATAGTGGCGTTTGCATCAAAGGGTCTAACTATAGTGATCATCATGAGAATGACTACTATGGTCGCCTTCGTGAAGTTGTGAGTCGGGAATATCCTCGAAGGTCAGCCGCCTAAGCTAATGCATTGTTCGGCGTGAATGGTTTGATCCAACACTAAATATCAGGACAAGGGTTCATCCTAAATATAACATTGTAGAGGTAAACCACCGACGTACATTTAACAAGTATGAACCTTTTGTGTTAGCTCAACAAGCAACTCAGGTATATTATTGTCCATATCCTAGCTTGAGATGCGATAGAGCCGATTGGTGGGTTGTTAATAAAATAAATGCGCAGGCTGTAGTGGAAATTCCTCAATCATCTGGAATAATTCATCCACCACCTGAAGCCCAACAATTCCAAGAGGATGCTATGCAATTTCATGCAATAGAGGGTGTCTCTGATGAACCAATGTCTTTGGTCGATCCTGATGGAGCAGTAATACAAATTGATTCAGAGTCGGAAACTGAAATGGAGAATGAAACATAATTTGTAACTGGGAAGTTGGGATCCGATTCGTAAGAACCATGATAATGATAATGATTAGCCTATGATTTACATCACGCTCATAATTTTTCACATATGTTTTATTTATTTATTTATTTCATAAACTCAGACTAACATGTTTATATATTCTACCGTGCATGCGAGGTCAAGGGATCAAATGAGGGAGGTCATGGTAGAGAACTGGCACCGCCGTACACTATCCCATGCGTATTGTCTAGCTAGTACCACTCACTGAAAGCAATCGCATACCCCATACCAACATTCACTTTAATCATCTTCTATCTGACTTCATCGACACAAGTCATACCACGCCTTCACTACCGCTATGCTTTTACACCATCGACCATGTTCACACTTGTGACCTCAAGATCCTCAGTAGACTTGTTGATCAGGGAGAATCGAGGTAATGAATAATATATTGAAATATTTTAGATAATTGTTCTTAAATTTTTTTATTTATGTGTGAAAATTGATATTTGTATTGCTTTAGGTTTGTCGTAGCCCACCGATGCGCCTTCTCATCACCTCCATTTTCAAGGAGTGGGTTGACATCAAGGGTATAAATTCCGAGTACCATCACAAAAGAGATAAAATACTTTTATTGGGAAGAGTTCAAGGTATAACTCATTCACTTATAGCCTTTATATGTAAAATGTGTACATGACAAATTGAATATATGACAAATTGAATATATGAAGTGTTGTGTTTGTTGGTTGAGATGTTGTGTCTGTTGGTTGAGATGTTGTTGGATTAGTTGAGGAGTATTATATAAGTGTCTTATTATATTACAAGTACTTAATATGTTTGTTTTATTAGGTTGGATTATTGCTAGTACAGAGGAAACTCTGTCAAAATTTCCTTAGAGATATCATTATTAATTATTTTAACATTTATTTCGTACTTATATGAGTAACTATTAACTTTCTTTATAGAAATATTTCTCATGGACTTTAGATGGAGTGGTATCATCAAAGCAACTCTCGGGAGGCTCTCGCTAAGTCTAGCATACAGATAATTTGAATAAGTGGAGGAAACATGGGAGACCGGTGCATGTTATGGAGTCCATCTAGGCAAGGTGGAATGAAGCATGGGGAACTGTAGAGTTTCGGGCTCGATCAGAACGAATGTCTCTGAATCGTCGAACCGAGAAGGCCGGACCAGGCACAAGACCTTCAAGACACACTGGGGGTTCCATTTCATTTTCAGAGCATGTTATTAGGAGGGGATCAGAAGTACTTAGAATTCTACTTTAATCTCTATTTTGATTTGTAAGATCATAACAAATATATCTTCTAATTTTACTAATATTTCTATATAGGAGAAAGAGACCTAGTAGCTTCATCCCTTATCCAAATCCATCAAAGAATCGCATTAATCTCTAAGACCACTGCTTATGGGTTGATGAGAGGGCTCGCAAATCGGGGTAAATAAATTAAAAGTATATTATATTACTTCAAGTTTTTTTTATTATACATTCATATATTGTCTGAATATCTATTCAAATTTTTTAGGAAGCTGTGCATCAAGAAATGCAACGAATGGTACAAAAAGATGAAGGTTCAAGAGAGAACACAACATCTATCGACGAAGATGCATCATACTTACGAGTTGTGGTAGCTGATAAAAAACGCCAACGACTCATATACGGATTAGGTGACCATTCCACTGCATGCTCATCCAGCAGATCGACCTTGAGCCACGTGGAGCGTACTTCAAGGATGAGGTTTGATAAGAGGGTGCGAGAAGCTGGATACCAAGTTAAAGTGCTACAAGATCAACTTGATGAGGTTAAGGCTTTACTCGAGGGCTTAAATTTCAATTGACACAGTCTCCTCATCGCCTATATAGCTCCACATGTGGATGACCCCTACAAATGACCCACCACGCATGATCCCCTATCCGTGATATGTGAACATTCCTATTGTTAAACTTTTTTGGTCTATTGTATAGCTATCTAGAACATGGGATTTAGTACACGTTATTTTGGTTTATGTTATTCGGTGGACTTTAGTTTTTGTGGTAATTTTTATAATTTTTATTTCATTTTAATTTTTTTATTATTTGTTTTAAGGTTCTAATAATTTAATTAATTAATTAAATTATAAATTTAGTTACTACCTTACATCATCATCCACTCTATTTACATCACTCCTGATCAATGAGTTTATCATATCCCATCATTCACTTCTCTGTCATCCATCATATTTATCTACATGTTAAGAATATATTAAATATAATTCATTTGATCTCATCATATTTATTATTCATGAGTAAATATTTAAAGGTTATAAACATCCGCTTTATGATCACATGAATGTTAACCCATCATTATTATTGTAAATATTTACCCATCTTAATATAGTAGAAGTGCTAAGTAGTAGCTATATATAGTCGCCTCTTACCTAAAATTAGCTACAACATTTTTCATTTTAGCTACTATTATTTTTAGTAGCACTACTATGACATTCTGTAGTAGCTACAGCAGTAGCTAATAGCTACTACTAGTAGCTAAAATTAGCTTAGCTACAAGGAATTTAGCTACTACGTCCTATAGTAGCTATTTAGTAGCTAAAGATATTTAGCTACTAAAATAAATAGTTTAGCTACTACTTTTTTGTAGTAGCTAAAATCAATTTTTCTAGTAGTGAATATAAGATGACAAATGCCACTGTCATGAACAACGGCAATTGGAATTTTATGTGACGCCCCATTTCCCGGGGGTCCGTTGACAACCCATCAACCCGTGGAATATTCGTGGATATCAAAATCGACACCACTCGATTTAAAAATCTGCAGAGTCTCCTTTGTACGAAGAGCTCTACCCAAAAATACAACATGTCCCAACATTTTATAACGACCACACAGGCTCCACGTGCGAGTAAAAATGGCCACTTGGGCCCATGTATCAATACTCACAAAAATACATCAACTATATAGCAATAGTTCAAGAGTTATTACATTACTTTTAACCAAAACATATATCAAAATTTAGAGTTTTAATACATGTTATACAAAATGAATACCAAAGCCACATGCTCGCTTTATCAAACGCTACTTAAGGAGTGTCGCCCTATACACTCCATGTACCTGAAATAATGATCCCTCGACAGGGTGAGCAATGCCCAGTAGTGATAATTTCCTACATGGGTTACTCCCCACCTAAGTGCACATGTCATGGCAACCAATCACACTCAAGCAAATACATGATCATACTTGAATGTCTACATGCCCAATCCCATGTCTCGATTCCTCACCGACTCCCTCATACATGTCTAATCCAAATGCAGCAAAAATACAGTTTTCAAAACAAAAGCTTTTTGTTATCGAAAACTTACTACCGAGTTTCGATAAAAATATTGGACAACACTCCGAGGTGAATTGTTAGGTAATTCTCCGAAACAGTTATGGGTTCGCCTTCGAGATGAACTGTTGGACAACTCTCCAATGCAATTCTTCGAAAAATCTTGCATGAAATTCCTTTCACAACCATTTTCACTTTTCTTTTCCTTTTTGTGTCATGCACTCACGCCTATCATTCTAGGGTGCCCCGATGCATATGGAATGCATTATGTCATTTCCAAACAATTGATGCTAATATATTTTACATGTATGTATTAACAAAAATTAATTCACATAATTCATTTTATTCAATTCATAAATCACAACAATCAAAATTAGCCTACATGGACTAATTAACAACCGCTAATTCATTTTGAATCACCTAAAACCACACAAAAATCACACACACCACGCGGAATGCTGAAACCCCTGCCTAAGACTGCTCACTGGCCACACAAGTAGTGGGATTTTCACTGACCAAAGATTTTGAGAGACTGATAACACACGGCCTTCCAAGCCTCAACAAATCCACATTCATAAAATGGCTCTTAGCCAAAGAATAAACAAAGTAGGAAAATATCCCTACCACTTGGAGTTGTCTAACCCACAAAATCTCCAGGCCCACACGTGAGCCCTCGGGCTGCAGTAACAACTTCGCTTCGTCTCACGAGAACCGACTGGTCCGACCGGAAACCCAGAGAGAAGTCACTCTTTCTCTCTCTAAAATCTAAAACACACCCTCCTTTTAGTTTCTCTTGTTTTGAGGAAGAAGAGAGAACTAATTGCCTTCTTGTCTTATTCATTTAAGCTTTCAATAATTCCATTTATTTGTCCTTAGTTTGGATTTTGACACATGGCTTAATCTAAGCCATTCATCTCCATCATCTCACTAATCATGCAACATGTGTCACATTGGTACATGTAGTAGGTGACTTTTGTCACATCACATGTCTTTCACAAGCCGTTTCTGACACCCAGAGCCTGGAAATGCCTCAAAAGCATGAAGTCGTGTCTCGAGGTCGGCGAGTCGACGTGTTAGCTAGATTTCGCGAAGGCGATTGCGATTGAAGTCTGGTGTTTTGTCCTCAGAGATCTAGAAAATTTGGATTTTGGCGAAATTACCATTTGCCCTTTTGAGAAAATTAGACTTTCACTCGGGTTTTACATTCTCCCCTCCTTAAGGAATTTTTGTCCGAAGTCGTACAATCACAAATGAATCATATGCATATGCAACGTGCACTATGCCATGCATGTAAACTAGTCATTTAAGTATTAAGCGGCCCTGACCATATCTTCATCCCTAAACAAGAGGATGAGGTGGCACATTGTGTCGCAGCGCTCCCGTGACCACTCACTCCACTGATGTGTCATAGCACCTGCTAGCTCACGGGTCTTGCGTCGCAAAACGATCCAGGCTATCCGCAATGACCACTTGGTCCTCCTCTAAGGTCCATCATATCGGCCTCAATCTCTCCCCAATCCACTACATGAGGCTGGATCAGGAGTGTACCTCAGAACTGGAAGCGTGAAATACCTCGTGGATACGACATCTTTGGGGTAAAGCTAGCCGTAGCTCACGATTACCTACCCTCTCAGTATCACCAGAGAGCCCGATGAATGTCGGTGATAGCTATAGGTACTTGCCGAACACGACCACTCCTCTCTTAGGCATCACATTCAGAAGGCGTGATCTCGACCTCGAACTCTAGGGTGGAGCCGCACATCGACATAGCTCTTACTTGGGCTTTTGAGGCCATGAGGAGAAGGCTATTTGTCGTATCATGTGCTCACCTTCTCGGAGGTGTCTCTAATCAGATCGGGACCCGAGTGATGGAGCTCTCCACCTCGATGGGTCCACGACATACCGATGATACGCATGGCCTTCCGCCCACATTGCCCTCATATGGTGCCACCATCGTATACTCGCGATAACTATTGTTGTGGCGAATTCCACCTAGAACTCTCCCCAGCTACCCTTATGATCCAAGACACATGCTCGCAGCATGTCCTCTAACACACTTGTATGGTCTCTTTGGTACGACCATGCGTACAGCGGTGGAAAAGTTGTACTCATGGTCATCAGGTATTGCCTTAACCTTTTGGAAACTCTTCCCGAGTCTTGCTTGGTAAACACCTCGAGTCTCTATCCGACACTATGGACACTAGTACTCCATGTAGCCGGACTATCTCTCGAGATGTACAGCCGACGAATCTCAATGTGAAGGTCATCCCTACGGCTAGAAAATGTGTCGACCGTGAGCCGAGTTCACTATACCCGTACCGCGTCATGTCCTGCTTGCGATTATTGTCGGAGTGCTTCAGTGAGTCCTATGAAATCCGTAAGTGACGTGCTCCCCACTTCCACTCAACCACCTCTCTAATGGGTGAGTAGCCTGGCGTATACGGTGCTTTCGGCCTCTTTTTGGCGACCGTGAGACATCAGTCAGACAAGAAGTCTAACGTGTCTCTTCGTCCCTCGATGCGCGATGAAGATCACAGTGCACGTCTTCGTGCCGCTGGATTCCGCGACAAATCGAGGAAGCGGTGAAACTCCACGAGAATCTCCTTTCTCAAATCGATTCGATTGGGGAACCACTACCGAGTCACTCTATCACGAAGACTACCATCACGGTATTGGGCGGTCAACCCTCGTCCTGTACTTTGGCTGTGGGTCTCTGATGGACCACTATCTCCCGCAGCGTCTATCCTTAGGACTGGTAAGCTCTGCTCAACGAGAGCGGTGTAGCTACTCTCCCAGCGTACCCTAAACGTGCTTGTTTATGCTTGTAGTGAAACTATCACGGTCTCGAGCATCCACACTCTGAGGAAGCTATGCTAGCCAATGCTTCCCCCGTGACGTCCATTGAGTGCGTGAAGCCACCACGTTGCCTTACCGGGGTGGTAATGCAGAGTGAGAGTCATAATCTCTAGGAACTCCATCCATCTGCGTTGCCTCATATTGAGTCCAACTGCGTGAAAATATGCTTGGAGACTTTTTATGGTCTAAGTACACCTCGAGCTGCTTCACCATATGCCAGTAGTGGCGCTTGAAATCTTAAGTGAAGACTAAGGCCCTGACTCCATGTCGTGTGTGGGATGATAGTGCGCTCATGATTCTTCAAATAGCTGGGAACCATAAGCTACTACCCTCGGACTGCATCCAAAACACATCCCGGTCAGGCCCTCGAGGCATCATCTACCACACTTTGTACCCACGTCCCTATCAGGGACTATCGAGATAGGAGGCATTAGTGAGCCTCACCTCCTTAACCAACTCTGGAATGCCTCACCATCGGTCATCTAATCAAACTTGACCTCCTTAAAGATTAATCTGATCATAAGTACTAGCTAAATCGGAAATCTTTTTCAAATGATCTCTGCAAAGTACCAAACCAAACCAAACTATGTATCTCGAAGTGACTTGGATCTCCCAGCTAATCAAGCCTCGACCTTCTACAGGTCCTTGACAGCCAATCTTTTGACACCACGTGTCCCAAAAATCTCACATCAGTAAGCCAAAACTCGCGCCTGCGACTTGGCGTCACAGGCTGTTGTTCCTTATCAGCAATTATGTGATCTTCAAGTGATGCTCCATGTTCTCTCCGATTAGAATAGTCGAATGTCATCCACGAAACCATGACTAAGTTGATCCAAATAGGGTTGGAATACCCTATGCATGGTCCATGAATCTTGCATTTGGCGCATTCATCAATCAGAGCATCCTTGGTAGCTCAAGTGCCCATAACTTTCGTCCCCCAAGCGTCTTGGGGATAATAAATACTCCCTAACCCTCATTTGATGGTAGCAGTGCGGTATCTTGGAATAGACTTGCGCTCAACTCTCAATTTAATTGAAACGAGTCATCAATCCTCGTAGTAAATTAGATTCTTGATCGTAACCATGTTCAGTAATTTATAGTCAATGCAGGTTGGAAGGGTCTTTGTCCTTCTTTCTTTTTAAAATGAAACGGAGAGCCCCATGGTGAAGTGCTCGGTCTAATGAACCCTTGTCCATTAACTCTCTGTATGAGCTACGAGTTTGCTGGCTCGACTAATGCCATCTGTCTTGGAGTCATAGAGATGGGCGAATACCAGTATGCTGTCACGAAGTCTACAACCCTCTGCGGAGGCAATCCCGGTAGCTCATTCGGAAAAACATCCTCATACTCGCAGACTACTCGAGGTAAATCTAATTCCAGTCTCACCTCGTCCTCTATGGTAAGGCTTGCTAGCCAACCCGCCAACTGTCCATGACACTTGGACTCATACACCATCTGGGGAAAAATATCATGCTTGTCCCCCGAAGCGTAACACAGTATGAATCTGCGCGTGTAAGCGGTAATCCTCTCACGCTGCAATCGATGATGACTACATAAGTTGTTAGCGATGCATCGAGGATAACATCAAACTCCGACGTATCCACTGACCCTCAAGTCCCTTTGTGAGTAGAATCACGGAGATCATGGCTTCATAGCTGCGACATATCATCCATATCCTCGCCCTAATCCCTAAGGGAGAACTCACATACAAGGACTCCTCCAAGGCCTCAACCTCTAAGCCCAACTCTATCACAACTGATACGTGTGAATGATATGGCACTTGAAATCAAATAACTTACTCTTGCCCATAGGCGAGATAAACATACACCCGCATCCGAGTGCTCAGAGCATCTCGATCTCTCTCTATGGTCGGGTTTGGCCCACGACCATGGAGTCATGTCTTATAGGGAGTCTTACTGCAATCTTGCCTTGAATGGACAACTTTGGCCCATTCTCTCAAATCCTGGGCCTTTGCCAGCCGTATCAGAACTGGCCACGTAGTCATCGTAACCATTTAGCTACGTGAATCTAACCACATACTCCAACACTGATCATAGTCCACTGCCCCGACTCACAAGGAACTCCTGAGCCTTTGCATGACGAAGCCGTATCCGGAAAATACTTACCCATGAAAAGACCATGGAACTCCTACTCGAGTCGTGCCTGCAGGTCTCTGAGGCCTTCTCCCCATTCCACCATACTTAGGCCTCGCCCTCTAGGCTGGAATGCGGCTAGTACGATCTGGTAGGTGTCGGGTAATCTCCATAGCCTCTAACACCTTCTCGACCTGCATGAACCAATGGTCTACCTGCATGGATCTCACTCCCTTGTGTATTCTTAGGATGATGTGCCGCAACCTGCGGAGATTACTCGGACCTCCTTGCTACTCTTTGCACTAGCCTACATGCAGTGGCAGCGTATAATCCCAACTCAGCCAAAGGCACTGTTTGGTCAAATGCGGTGGTGCTTGGCTGGCACCTCGTGGAACGACCCCTAAAGTACAGCCCTCGACCCAACCATCTACATGTCAAATGGCAGAGTTAAGATTCGATGCGGTATCTCACAGGTGTAAATATGACCTCGGGGCATGCTTGTACATACTAAAAACATTTCATACCAATGTCCAAGCATTCATAGGTAATGCAAGACCATAATTGCATATATTAAATCATATTCAACAAAAAATATATATATATATATTTTTTATTTTATTTCATTTTTAAAAAATTTTATTTTTTTTATTTTTTTTTAAAACCATGTGAACAATGCTCATAAACAATGTCCCAAACAGTGACTCAAAACAGTGCACCGAGTCAAAACTAAGTCGAGTGCATAGTGCACCCACCCTTGGCCTAGGCTACGCACACGGGCCCGCAGCGGCGCCTTGCGGCCGTGTGGGTGGCGCTCTAGGCTGTATCGTGGCCTCACAGGCGGTGTCGGCGCATTGCCCACGGCCGTATTTGCTGCGTGTGGCGTAGCGTTGGCGCCCTCGTGTCGCTAGCTATGTCGCGGCCCCCAGGGCCGCGCCATATCGCAGCCCTTCCGGCTATCGCGCGCCTCCTGCGCCGTATCGTGGTGCATGCTCAGCCGTATCGCAGCGTTGGTGCGCATCGTCGCTCGCCTTTTGTCTCGCGATACACCCGGCGGTAAGTCGCCCTCACAATCCGCGATACACCCGTTTAATGTCGCGACACGCAACGGCAGGCCATGCGCGGGGGCCCTACTCGCCCACACGCGGGTTGGCGGTGTCGTAGGACCTCTGGACGTGTAGCGGCGTCTGCTGCGCCTCGGCCAGGCCCGTTCGCGCCTCTGTTGCGCGCGAGATGCGCCTCCTTAGCCCCACGTGTCGCGATACAATTCCACATGTCGTGACTCGGCCTGAACAAATGGGGCGAGTAGCCCATCGACCTCACATTTTTTTTTTTTTTTTTTCACATCATGTTTTTTTTCATTTTGTTCCACCTACTGGAAGACCACCAAAAATATTTATCATATTTTTTTTTCATTTTCCAGTAGAAAAAAATAAATTCATAAAAAAATTTTATTTTTTATTTTTTTCCTGTTTCACACACTGTAAAACCTCAGAAACAAAAAAAAAAAAAAAAACATTTCTCCTCAACACATTTTATTTTTTTTCCTATGTGATATTCACTAAGCACACAATTCACACAACATACAACACACAACAATTCATCAAAATGCAGAGATACATAGATCTAACCCGTTTCCCATGGTCCTAGATGTCGTATACCTAGCTTTGATGCAGTATGCGCCCCATTTCGGGTGCATTGACAGGCACTGCCGTCGACGGCGGAATGTCGTGGATGTCGGGTAACCACGGCTGCGCCACGAAAATCTGAGGCGAGTCTCCTTTGTACAGGGAGCTCTACCTAAAAATACAACTTGTCCCAACATTTTACAACGACCACACCGGGGGTCACGTGCAGTAAAATGGCCCACTTGGGCCCGTGCATCAATACTCACAAAAATACATCGACTATAGCAATAGTTCAAGAGTTATTACATTACTCTTAGCAAAACATATATCAAAATTTAGAGTTTTAATACACATGTTATACAAAGAATGAACCACCAAAAGAAGCCACGTAATGGAAGCTTTCTTCACAAATCCGCGACCTCTAGTGAGCACGGAGTCTCATGTACACTCCACTGTGAAATAATGATTCCTCGACAGGGGTGAGCAATGCCCGATTGTGATAATTTCCTACATGGAGTTACTACCCACCCTAAAGTGCACATGTCATGGCAGCCAATCACCTCAGAAAATACATGATCCTACTTGAATGTCACATTTCGATCCAAGAAAATATAGGTCCTCACCGACTCCCTCACACGTACTTCAAGCTAAATGCGAGCAAAATCACCGATTTTTCAAAACAAGGTTTTTGTTCGAAAACTTACTACGAATTTGATAAAAATATTGGACAACCCTCCGAGGTGAATTCTTTGAGTAATTATCGAAAACAGTCATAAAGTCCGCCTCGAGATGAAGCGTTGGACAACTCTCCAAGCGATTCTTCAAAAAATGTTCCTTGAAATTCCTTTCACTTGTATTTTCTTTTCTTTTCCTTTTTTCGTGTCATGCACTCACTTTATCATTCTAGATTTGCCCGATTGCATATGGAATGATATGTCATTTCAAGCTTATTGATCACTAATATATTTTTGTGTATATATTAACAAAAATTAATTCACATAATTCATGTTATTCAATTCACAATCAATAACACTAAAATTAGCTCACATGGGCTAATTAACAAATCAAGCAATTCATTTTGAATCACCTAAACCACACAAAAATCACACAACAATTCACGTGAGTATTGAGAGCCTCGGATCGACCTTATTCACGACCACACAAGTAGGGATTTTTCACTCGGTTCAAAGATTTTGAGACCGATAACACGGCCTTCCAAGCCTCAACAAATCCACATCCATAAAATGGCTCTTAGCCAAAGAATAAACCAAGTAGGAAAAGATCCCTACCTCTTGGATTTTTCGGAACTCCACAAAATCGGTGCCCACACGTAGCCCTTGTCGCGTAGAACAACTTTGCTTCTTGCTCCGTCAAGAACCGACAGTCCGAATGCCGGGAAATCTAAAGAGAAGTCACTCTTTCTCTCTCTAAAATCTTAAACACACCCTCACTGCACGTTTTCTCTTGTTTGGAGAAGAAGAAGACTATTTCTTCTTGTCGCATTAGTTTAAGCTTTTCCGCTAATTCCATTTGTAATGTCATTAGAAGTTTTGGATTTTTGACACATGGCTTGTCCCCAATGAATTTAAATGCCAATCATCTCACTAATCATGCAACATGTGTCGCATGGGGCAAATGTAGTGGTGACTTTGTGCATCACATGTCTTTCTAAAAATGGATTTAAGGCACGGGCACTAGATACTCGGCATTGAAATTAATTTGTCGCAGATTCTCGAGTCGGTGGTAGCTGAATTTTCTTGGGGATAGGATTCTAGCGATTGAAGTCCATTTCGTCATCCAAGATCTAGAAAAATTTCGGATTTTTGCCAAAATTACAATTTTACCCTTTTTCAGAAAATTAGACTTTTCTCGGGTTTTACATTTTAAAACCATCAAATGTCGTTGTCACAACGGCAATTGCATTTTTAAAATTGTCAATTTCCGTTGTCCATGACAGTGGAATTTGATGTTTTTAAAATTCCAAATTATGTCAAAATTATTATTATTATTTTTAATATTAAAACCTATTTAAATTATTTACTATTTTATAAATTACATGAACTAATGGTGTAAAACCCGAGGAAATTCAAATTTCCTGGGAAAGGATAAAACGGTATTTTTGGCTGAAGATCTTGAATTTTTCTAGATCCCGAATGACGAAACGGACTTCACCGTTGGAATTGTCTCGCAAAATCTAGCTACCACGTCAAATTTCGTCCAATTCCAAGACAGTCGAAATTTCACATTTTTCGAGGCACCGTGAGTAACACG
This sequence comes from Tetrastigma voinierianum, assembly GCA_016808115.1. NCBI lineage: Eukaryota > Viridiplantae > Streptophyta > Magnoliopsida > Vitales > Vitaceae > Tetrastigma > Tetrastigma voinierianum. Next base: position 318,170 of record JAEQBH010005036.1, read on the forward strand.
TGACACGTGGCAGGTGTTGAGTGGCTCACATTGAGCCATGTGTCAAGCTATGAGAAATTCAAACAATGAGAGCTCAAGTGGGGACCCATGTGGACATTTGGCAACCCTTGAGTGGAAAGAAATCCACTATTAAGGATAAAGTGGATAAGGGTAATCCTAAGGGGCAATAAGGATTGGACATGTGGCATGAGAGGACAAGTTCTCTTGACCCCATCTTGACCAAATTGGTTGGGAGAAGAGAAGGAGAGAGAGGAGGAAACCGAGAGAGAGAGGGAGAAAGAGAGCTTTTAGAGTGAGAAGCTCTCACTTCTCTCTAGATTTTTTTACGATCGGTCTTTCGAATCTCGGCGAGACAAGAGGCAAAGTTGATCCCCACTACAAGAGCTACGCTTGGGTATCGATATTGTGGAGTTTCGACAACTTCGGGAGGTAGGGGTCTTCTTCTACTTGGATATTTCTTGTCTAAAAATCCATGAAAATGGTTTGTTTTGGAGTTGTGAGGCCGGAATCGGCCATGCATTTCGGTTCCAAGGAAGTAGGACCGAAGGCTTGATGAGATCCACGGCTAGATATGGGACATTTTGCCTGATCCGAATTTATTTTAATTTGAGAAATCCGTCCATGTGTAATTGCTTTTTATGTTGTTGTTTAAATAAGGTAGTATGTGTTATTTGTGAAGAATGAGAATTGTTAATGCATGTAATTTGATGTGTTAACATGATGTTTGAATTATATGGAATATAATTGTGTAAGAATCATTAGAATTGAATATATGAATTAGCATGATTGCATTCATGTGCACGATTACATAGCGTCGAGTCGGGTGTGGATGCACGGTATGGTTGTTCACCATTCTTGGTGAATGTGTGATGAGCTCGTGTTTTGGACGACATCCAACAAACGACTCATGGTTCAAATTATAAAGTCAAATAAAAATTTAATGTGTTTTGGGCAAAGCAAGAAGGGGGTCGTTAATCCCCTCAGGTGAAAAGCTTGGAATTTGGGTGTAAGAGACCCACGGTGTTATCCGAAAAGTTCTGTACGGGTGTAAGAGACCCGCGGTGTTATCTGATAAGTTTTGTACAGGTGTGAGAGACCCGCAGTGTATTCGGAAAGTTCGGTACGGGTGTGAGAGACTCGCGGTATCATCCGGAAAGTTCTGTATGGGTGTAAGAGACCGCGGCATGAGCCGAAAAGTTCTGTTGCCTAAAGAAACACACGGTCATGTTTATCACTTAAACCTAGAGTTGAGTGACAAGAGTCGGGATTGACTCGGGATTGGTTACCCATTGGCAAATTGCATTAGTTGTTAGTGAGCCAACAAAGGCTTGGTACATGGGTGTCATTGGTATTACCAGTGACGATTGCCACACCAGCATAGGCACCCTGTGAGGTCGGTGGGTGACTCGGGAGTATGGGCATGGAAACATTTCATGCATGGTACTCATCGTTCCATGTATGAATTGCCTTAAGAATTGTATGGAATGTGGATGTTGTGATGTGCCATTGCATGTGCATTTTAGGTGGGGTAGCCCTCGTAGAAGTGGGAATTCGACCTCTTGGACGATGCTCACCCCATCATTGGAATCCCCTTTCGGTCACGGGAAGTGTTATTCGAAGGCGCACTCACTGGGGCCGCTTTTAAGAAGAAAATCGACATATGGCTTTGATCATATATTTTTGTAAAAAATGTATGAAACATTCTGATTGATACATGTTTATAAAGGAGTGTAGTTAACTCTTGAAACTATTGTAATATAGTTGGTTATATTTTGGTAAGTATCGATGTATGGGGCCGACGTGGCCATTTTTACTTATGTTTGAGTCTCGGGTAGAGAGACTCATTTTGTAGCATTGAGACACTCAATTGCTACAGGTATTCCGCGAGTTGACAGATTGTCAACAAACCCTCGGGTTTAGGGTGTCACAAATGGATTCGAATATATTTGTTATCATAGTAAATTATTTGTAAATCAACACAAAAGTTATTTATTTGAAAATAACTCAAATATATTTTAAAATTTTCACAACAAGCACATCTAAGGTAGCCTGAAATTCCAAATAAACCTGCAAGTTTTATTTTAAATATTTAAGCATTTTTTTATTTCAAATTGTATCGATTGTGTATATTATCATTTAAAATATTGAATCATGGAATATTCAATGGAATTTGCATGGCTTCGATTACAAACCTTCATGCATAAGCAATCATATAAATATAAAAAAATTGTATACAAATATCAATATATAAAAATATCAACATATATCAATGAGTCCCACAAGATGGAGTCTTTATATTTCTCTTAGGATGACGCCTAGAATACACGCTAGTTGATCTATAGGGTACCTTGCAATCTCAAACGAAGCTGATGGAGCTAAGGGAGCTGATGGAGCTGAGAGAGCTGATGGATGAACTACTCGACGTATACGTGGAGTGCAAGGTCGCCTATCTGGAAGTGCACCAGGCTGATCAAGGTCGGCTTGATTGTCTCTCATCGGAGTGGGAGGCAATGTAGGGGATGATAAAGGGGTGGGACAGTAAGGTGACTATCTGTGCCGCTATGAGCTGAAGCTCTAGTGACACTGAATATGGTAAAGATGTGTAAGTGTCAAGGGGTATGGAATGTGATGTATAAGTCTATGGGGGTATAAAAATCTTGCGTGATGGGTAAGTATGGAGAGATATCGAAGTAGGCAATGTCGGCTCAGGTGTACCACGACCTCCCTCACCATCTCTGTAACATCCCGAAATATACCCTAACAGTTTTCGGACTTGTTTAGGGTATATTAAAAGTTAAATATGAATTTTCGGAAAATAAAATAGGGACCGAGGAAGAGTTTACACAGATCTGAGAGCAATCTTGTAATTTATTAAAAGGATATAAGAAAGTCATAAAGGAAAGATGAGGGTTAAACTAGAATATGCATAAGTTGATTTTCAAAAAGGGAAGAATTTGGGGACCAAGATGCAATTATGGAAACTTAAAGCAAAAATGGATTTTTTTTACTTGGCCAAACATGGCCTTAGCAAATATGGGATTTAAAGACCCAATTTGGTCTCATTTTGGAGACCAAAAACCGTAAAAGAGAGAGAGGAAGGAAGAGAAGAAGAAGAAAGGAGGAGGAGTTCAAGAAGGATTCAAAGGTATGGAACTACTAACTTTGAGTATGGAACTTACGGATTTTTGGTATGGATCCTTGGTTTTGTTTGGTTAATAGTTATTTGTTGTACCCAAACCTAGGGTTTGTTAGGATTTCATCCTAACCAAAGATGTATTGAAAGTAGGGTTAGCAAAACTCTAAATGGCACAAGAAAAATAGGGAATCCTTCCTTTGAAGGATTCATAGTGAAATTGTAAGTAAAAATGAGTTAGGGTTTAGAACAAACCTAACCTTGCTATGATTTGGTTGTGTATGGATCATAAACCATATTGGAGTGGAGTTTGAAAGTGATTCATGAAAAAATTTGGAAAGAAAGATATCCATTGAAAGATGATTTGAGGATAGTGAGGTTTAAAGATGAATTTGAAATGATTTTTGAAGTGTATATAGATATAGATTTGGATTGGGAGTTCAAAAGTATGGAAAAATGGGAGGAAAATGCCCGATACAGGCATTTTTCGAGAGTTAGTACCAGTACAACGAGCTTGTACCGATTTTCGAATTTCGGTTATGGTCATTTTTGGCCAAGTTGTACCGGTACAACTTGGGCTTGTCTTGGTCTGACACAGTGCAGTTTTCTGTTAGACCGGTTTTTGTATTTTGGCTATAACTTGCTCATTTCTTATCCAGGTTTGAGTGATTCAAGTGGCCAATTAAAATAGAACTTCAGGAGAGCAAAGTAAAGAATATCAATCGCCAAATTCTGATCCTAAGTGGCTACAAATTCACTCAAAGGAGTGGAGACAGTAATGCAAGCGAAATTCTGGTTCCAACTTTGAACATAGAGTAGTCGGGTTGTTTGAGCGTGGCTTGGAGTTTCGATTGTCTGAATTGGGTGATTCCAGTTGGGACTAGAACACTTATCACCTTGGCTTTAAATTATTACAAGGACCTAGTGTCAAAATATGAAGTTAAGACCCCGGAAAAATGAGTAATACCAGGTCGAGGGGGTGTCGGTAAAAGCAGGCTAGTTGGCATGAAAATGCCATAACTAGTTTGGATGATCCGATTGGATTGAGTTCTAACCTCTAAGTAAAAGTAGATGCATAGAGGATTAGGAATATATGAATGAGGTGTGATTCCACATCCATCATACTTTACAAGCATATAGAGAAGTGCCACATATGTAATAGAGCATAGAGGGAGAGCAAAGGAAAATGTAGAAAATGAAAAATGTAAGAATGTATTTCGCTTGAAACATGAAAATGATTATGGAAAACGAAAATGAAAATGAATTGAAACATGATTGTGAACATGTGCGAGGCAATATGTCATGAACACATAATGTGGTTAAGTGATATATGATTATTATCACATATAACCCGAGAAAATGATGATAACAAATGTTGGAGTATACGTGAATGAGTATATGTAAAATGAATTATGAATGAGTAGCACATGAATGAGAATACACATGAATGAAAGTGTATGAATGAGTTTACATGAATACATATGTAAATGTGAATACATGAATGAATTTTTATAAAAATGAGTATACGTGAGCGAGTACATAAGCAGTATACGTAAATGAAGTATATAAATGTGTGCAGATTGAGTATATCTTTTGAAAAGATGTCTGAAAGTGATATTGGAGATTGAGAAATCATGATTATGATCGATTATGAATGCTAATTGTGAAATATATATATAAACATATATATATTGATTTGGATGGTGTTAATCGGAATTGTTTGTCATACATGCCTCGCCTCATCAAGTGTATTTTACCACAGTGAGAAATTCTTGCATAAAAATAAGTGATTTGAAAGGTGATATTGGATGTGAGATCACATTGCTCTTGTCGAAAAAAAACGAGACGAGTTCGGCAATGAATCTGTCATGAATGTCCATTCTATAGTTAAGTGAGATCCATATTGACCAAATGCGAGAATCCATTATCTTTGAATGACAAACAGACGAGTTAAACAAGTGAAGATACGTCAGTAAATCTCGATTCTATAGTTAAAGTGAATCATATTGTTAAATGAAATCATTTACTCTTGGATGACAAGCGAGACGGGTTTACATTCCAGGGTCTATGGGTGGAATGTCGACTTCTATAGCCATATGTGAATGAGTAATGTAATTGAATCAAATCACATTGCTATTAATGACAAATGGGGCGGATTTACAGTGAAGATCGTGGGCGAATACTCAAACTTCTATAGTATATGTGAGGGCGATAATAATTGAATGCGAAATCACATTGCTAATGAATGACAACGGGGCGGGGATTCCCAAGTGAATGTGAAGTGAATGTCATCGACTTCTGTAGTGATCACTATGTGAGGGCGGAAGAAATAATAAATTGAATGCGAGAAATCCGTTGCTCTTGGATGATAAACGAGGCGGGGTTCCCCAGTCGAATCTGGCCGTGAATGTCGACACCTGCAGCCTGCTCTGAGGGACGGTAATAATCGGGTGTGAGAATCACCTTGCTCTTGAATGACAAGCGAGGCGAGTTTACCAGTGAGTCTTATTGGTGAATATGGAAGCTTCTATAGCTATAATATTGAGAAATCTAAGCCCAGATGGCGAAAAATGACGATAAAAAAATTATCTTTTTACATTACGGACATAGTAAAGGAGCATCATTTGTAAATGCATTTTGTTGAATATAAAATGTTGAAGGGTCTTAGAGTATAAGTGTTTATGGGATTACGAAAAGTACTTTGCGTAATTAAAAGTCTAGAAGAATGGAATAACATAAACAAACAAATGTTTTGAAGATAATTGAAAATGTCGAAGTAAACCGGGCTCCAAGCTTGGATCGCGGAAGCTTGAGATTAAGTGGGGTTAGGAATTAGTGAAACTTACTTTTGAAAAGAAAATTTTAATGGGTGAGAATAAATGTTTTTTTTGATTTAGAAAACGTCTAAATGTAGGACTCCGACTTGGATCCATGTCGGTCAAGTAAGGGATTAGGATTATGTTTCTTTTAAATAAGAAAATTTTATAAAACGAAAACAAAAGGATTTAACAGGCATCCAGATCTTGAAATAATTTCAAAGGAGTTGGTCAATAAGCCAAGTGAGATAATGATAAGATATAATATGTATTGGTATTAGTTGATTTGAGCTATTGTGAATCTAAGCCTCAATTTGATTTGTTCTGAATTGCCAAAATTTGTATACGTATAGTTTGCTTTTTGAATATGATTTGAGTCTATCATACATGTGATAGATATAAGGGTTCCTGACACGTAAATACATGACACGGGAAGGAAAGCTGTGAGCAAGAAAGATATGGAATGCGAAGAGGGATAAAATCTACATGTATAATATGATATGAGTTAGAAGTCACATAAGATTAGACTTCCGTTATATGCATAAGTATTAGTAAATGTAAAAAGATATTGGTATTCTAGAAATTATTGTTATTGATGCGTTCTTGTCTATATGTTCCCATGGCGTAAAGCTTGCCGCAGTTCAATCCGTGTAGATGCGAAGAGGAGATAAAGAAGGGACCAGGACATTCCACACGGCTGTACGGGCCATCTCGAGGAATGGTACTCACCCGGCCTTTACGATTTCGCGATCTCGATATTGTATTAGATATGTATATGTATTTGTATAAGTGAATGGGACTTAGTATATGTGTATAAATATTAATGGATACCATTCGTTGGCGAGTTCATTTGTAAATAAAATGGAATTTGTTGGTTATTACAAAACTTGTTTGTATACCACGGATACCAAGAATGCTGACTCACGAAAAAAAAAAAAGGAGTCCTAATATATGGTTTTGCACCCAAAAACCGGTTGGTCTTGATCGGGTCGGACCGGGATCGAGGGCGTGACAAGTTCAGTAGGTATCGAGCCTGGGATTTGGGCGTTGGGAAGCCCCCATGTTGGCGATTCTAGACTCCATGAGAATCATAAGATAGCAAGATGAAGACATGTATGAAAGGTGTTGGCTTTGATGTGGATGTCCACCAGTGATTGTATCGTGGTTGATATTTGAATCCGGTTAAGGAAGAATTGTGAAAGTGTTAACCCCAAAAGAACAAAGTTTACCAACTTCAATCGCCAGATCATTTAGAAGTGAGAGTCACGCTCAGTAGAACTGAAATGAAAAGAAAATATAGAAAGGTCCTTATGTAAAATATATTAAAAAGGACTTGACATAAGAGGCAGACAAAGTGCATGAATGACATGAATTTGGGGGCCAAATTCTTATGAGAGAGTAGCAGCATCACAGAAATATACCTAACGGGTTTTCGGACTTGTTTTGAGTATATTAAAAAGTTAAAAATATGATTTTCGGAGGAAAATAAAATGGGGGACAGGAAGTTTACAAGATACAAAGGCAGTCAGCAGTAATTTGTTAAAAGGATATAGAAAGTCATAAAAGAGGAAAAGATGAGGGTTAAACTAGAATATGCATAAGTTGATTTTCAAAGGAAGAATTTGGGGACAAGGGATGCAGTATAGGCTTAGTAAAAATGGATTTTTTACTTGTGCAACATGGCCTTAGCAAATGTCAGGATTTAAAGACCCAATTTGGTCTCATTTTGGAGACGAAGCACGTAAAGAGAGAGAGAAAGGAGGAGAAGAAAGAAAAAGAAAGGAAGAGGAAAGAGAAAGAAGAAAGAAAGGAAAGAGGAGTTCCAAGGAAGGATTCAGGTATGGAACTACTAACCTTGAGTATGGAACTTGGATTTTGGTATGGATCCTTGGTTTTGTTTGGTTAATAGTTATTTGTTGTACCAAACCCTAGGGGTTTGTTAGGATTTCATCCCTAAACCAAGATGTGTTGAAAGTAGGGTTGGCAAAAACTCCTAAACACAAGAAAAATGAGGAATCCTTCCTTTGAGGGAGGAAAGGGATTCGGTGAGGAGTGTGAAATCAAGCGGAGTTAGGGTTTTAGAACAAACCCTAACTAGCTTAGCTATGATTTGGTTGTGTATGGATCATAAACCACCATATTAGATGGGTTTAGAAAGTGATTCATGAAAATTTGGAAGAAAGATATCCATTGAAAGATGATTTGAGGATAATTGAGATTTAAAGATGAATTTAGGAAATGATTTTGAAAGTGTATATGAGTATAGATTTGGATTAAGGGTTCAAAAGTATGGAAAATAGGAGAAAATACCATTCTGGGCATTTCGAGGATTGGATTCAGGCTGGCAGGCTTGTACCGGTACAATTTCGGTTATGGTCATTTTGGCAAGTTGTACCAGTACAACTTGAGCATGCCAGGCACAACCTGTTCTGGTTTTTCCTGTTCTGACCAGTTTTGTATTTAGCCATAACTTGCTCATTTCTTATCCGATTTGGTGATTCAAGTGACATTTAAAATAGACTTCAAAAGGAGAAAAAAAAACTCAAAAGAATAGGCATCGCCAGGGTATGATCCTAAGTGGCTAAAAATTCACTCAAAGTGGGGCCGTGTGCAAAGCCAAATTCTGGTTCAGCTTTGAACATAGAGAGTGAGATCGGGTTGTTTGAACGTAACTTGAGTTTCGGTGCTCTGAATTGGGTGATTCCAGTTGGAATGGGAAGACATATCACCTTGAGCTTTAAATTGTTACAGGACCTGAGTGTCGAATATGAGTTAAGACCCCCGGAAAATGAGGTAGCCTGCAGTCAGGGAGTATTATTAACCGACTAGTTGGCATGAAAATGCCATAGCTTTTGGTTTGGATGATCCGATTGGATTGATTCACTTCTAAGTAAAGTAGATACAGAGGATTAGGAATATATGAATGAGGTGTGATTCCACGTAATCCATCATGCGGCAAGCATATGAAGTGCCATATGTAATAGGCATGAAACAAAAGGAAAATGTAGAAATGAAAAATGTAAGATGTGTTCATGAACATGAGAAAATGATTATGGAAAATGAAAATGAAAATGAATTGAAACATGATTGTGAACATGCGAGGCAATATGTCATGAACACATAATGTGGTTAAGTGATATATGATTATTATCACATATAACCAGAAAATGATAACAAATGATAGGAGTATACGTGAATGAGTATATGTAAATGAATTTATGAATAGTATACATGAATGAATACATGAATGAGTGTACATAGAATGAGTTTACATGAATGCATATGTAAATGTGAATACATGAATGAGTACACATAAAAAGAGTATCGTGAAGGCAGGAGTACATAAAGCGGTATACGTAAATGAGTATATGAAATGTGTACATAGATTGAGTATATCTTTGAAAAGATAATACAAAAGTGATATTGGAATTGAAATGTGATTATGATCAGTTATGAATGCTAATTGTGAAATATATATATAAACATATATATATATTGATTTGAATGATTGTTATTCAAATTGTTTGTCATACATACTCATGTATGTGTGTATTTGCACGACAAGTGAAATTACTGCATAAAAGTAAATTGATTTGAAAGGTGATATTGAATGTGAGATCACATTGCTGCGAGATAAAGCAGGGACGAGTTCGACAGGATCACGTCGCGAATGTCAATTCTAGTTAAAGGTGAATCATATTGTTAAATCTCTGAGAATCACATTGCTCTTGAATGACAAGCGGGGCGAGGATTCGACAGCGAGATCACGTCATGAATGTCAGTCATAGTTAGTGATCATATTTGTTTAAATGCAATCGTATTCTTCTTGAGATGACAAGCAGACGGGATTCCCAGTGAATGCATGTGCGTGAATGTCGACTTCTATAGCCATATGTGAGGCGATAATGTTGGATCTGTTTTGAGAAATTGCTAATGAATGACAAACGGGGCTGATTCCCAGTGAATGCGTAAGGCGAATGTCAGCTTCTATGGCCGTATGTGAGACGATAATAATTGAGATGCGAAATCCACATTGCTAATGAATAACAAACGGGGCGGGTTCCCCAAGTGAATGCATGTCGTGAATGTCGACTTCTATAACCATATGTGAGACGATAATAATTGAATCTTGAATCAGCATTCTTAATGAATGACAAGCGAGGCGGGATTCCCCTGAGTGAATCTGTCGTGAATGTCGACTTCTATAACCATATGTGAGGCGATAATAGTGAATGGATCGATTAGTCTTGGGTGACAAACGAGGGCGGATTTAAGTAGATCATCGTGAATGTCGACTTCTATAGCCATATGTGAGACGGTAATAATCGAGTGTGAAATCGCTAGCCCTGCTTGAGATGACAAACGAGGCGGGATTCCCCCGAAAGTGAATCGTAAACCAGATGTCGACCTTCTATAGCTATATGTGAGAAATCACAAACCCGATAAGCGAAAAATGACATTAAAGAAGTATCTTTACATTACACGGACATAAGTAAAAGGCATCATTTGTAAGTACATTTTTGTTTGGAATGTAAATGTTAATGGTCTTTTGAAATTATAAGTGTTTGTAAGGGATTGCGAAAAAGAAGTGCTTTTCAGCGTAATTAAAAGTCTAAAATGGAATAACATAAACAAATGTTTTGGAAAAGATAATTGAAAATGTCGGAGTAAATAGGGCTCCAGCTTGGATCATGACGGGTCAAGTCGGGATTCGGATTGTAGAGCGCTTTTGAAAAGAAAAAGTTAATAAGGCGAAATAAATGTTTTTTGATTGAACGTCGAGTAATAGGGCTCCAACTTGGATCCGCCAATCGGGTCAAGTAGGGGATTCGGGTCGCGACACTTTGAAAATAAGGTATAAAGCAACAAAAGGATTTAACGGGCATCCCGGATCATGGAATGTAATTTGAGGAGTTGATTAATGAAGCTGAGGCCGAAGTAATGATAAAGAGTCACAATATGTATTGGTATTAGTTTGATTTGACTCTACATGTGAATCTAATATAATTTGATTTGTTCTGAATTGCCATTATGCATTATAAGTTTACTTTGAATATGATTTGATCTATCATACATGTAGTAGATATGAGTTACAACTGTAAAATACATGACACGAGGAAATGTATGAACAAGAAAAGATATGGAATGAAAGGATAAAATCTACGTATATAATATGATATGAGTTAGAAGTCACATAAGATTAGACTTCGGTTATTAATATAAGTATTAGTAAATGTAAAAAAAGATGATGGCGAGCGATTATTGTTATTTAACATGATTATTTAATATATATGTTCCCACATTAAAGCGTAAAGCAGCCGCGGGTGTTCAATGTCAGGCATGGAAATGCTGAAGAGGAGATAAAGGGGACGGGGACATTCCACACAGTATGCAGGGTCATCTCGAGAGATAAGTGCTCACCGGCTTCTTATTCGTGATCTACGATGTTGTAATGGAGAAATATGTATATGTATTTGTATAAGTGAATGGGACTTAGTATATGTGTATAAATATTAATGGATACCATTCCGGTGGTAGTTCATTTGTAAATGTAAATGATTGTTGGTTATTACAAAACTTGTTTGTATACCACAGATATAAGTGCAGCTATGAAAAAAAAAAAAAAAAAAAAAAAAAAAGGAGTCCCAGTATATGGTTTCGCACCCGAAACAGTTCGGTTCATGATAGGTGGGGCCGGGATGGGGGCGTGTGATCTAGGCTTATGACACCAGCCCGCCATCTACGACTACAGCCTCGTAGATCAACTCCTCCCTTTACCTCGAATGGGCTACATATGTACTAGAGTGGATAACACCGATGGTCTAATGGATGGTCTATGTGATGTACATGCCTCCTTATAAATAGTCGACAATCACGATGCTCTTCTTGAATCCTAATGCTAACGTGATCTAACCTGCAATATGATGTAAGTCATACCAAAATGCATTTGGTAGCACCGCGCGGCGACTAATATGTCAGCCATGGCAGAGATCTAAATGAACCAACCAAACAATTTTAAATACATAAACTATTGATTCAAATTTGGAAAACACTTTAGAAACACATGACTCTAACTTACCAAAACCTGAGTAGTATCAGTTGTAGTATGGAACCTCATATCATCCTAATAAGATGATGGTGTCATAAACCAGATGGAGTGGCAATATGATGGCGTCATGCGTATATGGATCGTGGAAGTCATAATACCCACCATAGAAATTAGTGATGATCCCCCTTTCGCTCGCATATCCCGTAAGGCAATGTATGGAGCATGATACGTCGCCCAATCTCTTTGGTGTCATCCCGTGCATCCCACTCTGTTAGCTATTGCTCACGAGCAAGATGAGTATCTCTAGTGTAGCCCAAAGCGCACAAGACTTGCTCTGACGTGCCACTCCATGAGTCTCAAAACATATAAGCGTGACATCGTCCGCCGTATCTCTTTGATCGGCTAAGCGAATGTCACGGAAGCTAGTCAGCCAACTCTCAGGCGATAACTAGCTACCACTTGAGACCCTACACATTTACACTTGATGTCAATAAATTTTAATAATGAATATGAATGAAATTACTATAAAGCCATATACTTTACATATACCATTGATCGAGGATTTGTATTGCATCTAGTTGATCTCGATATAGGAAGGGAGTACACGGATAGGTTATACGTGTCAAAGGTACTCTCTTTGCACCACTTGATGCAAAAGGAGATGGCTCTGGCTCTGGCTCAGCCGTAGGCTCAACTGGTAATCCATCGTGGACAGCCTCAGCTAGGTCTTCATCGACGACATCGGCATCGGCATCGTCATCATGTAAGGCATGAGCGACTGGTGGTGATGGATATGTTGTTGGTCGCTCAAAATCGAGTCGCCCCATGTGAAGTCTCTCCCAAGACCATAGTTGAATATAAAATAAACAAAAATTAAGCAACCTAATGATGTGTTGTGTATATGAATGTGTATGTAATTAAATACTTAGATCTGATCTAAGGCGCTCGACATAACTAATGATATGTATGTTAATTACTACATACCCGACTATGGAAATTCGCGGTATGTGTCAAATCTCGTAGTAGTAGGAGAAAGCACAGATGAACATGCACTCCCTTCTTGTCCGCAAACAAGAAGGATCCCATCCACACTAAGATGAAACCACGCACACTCCACTCTAAAGTGACGTCATCTGCATTAGGTGTTGGGGTGAATAATTGGTCACATAACCACCGCATGGAGATAGTGGATCCTCTGAAAGCATCAACAGGTGGGGTGACACCGAGTAGCCCACACAACTCCACCACATCGAACACACATGTCCCAGTGACTCTTTGGTCCATCGATGCGAGGCGAGGATGATAACACGGCAATCACAGTAACATGATGCGTCGTCTCAGAACAAACATGAAACATGTGTGTCTCAAGTCGCCATCTCTCGACGAGACAAGTGATAAGTGGCCAATCAATCATGATGTGGCCTAAGCGGTATATACCATAAAATCCCACGCGGATCACGTATGGACGAATGCGCAAATCCATCCTCCACATACTCATGAGGAGCTTTCATACAGTGGCCGAGTGGAGTATTTACTAAACTTCAAAATACTTGAAACCAAATTTATAATTGATTATATATAAATTACATGTTACAATTGGTAATAGTAATTGATAATTAATAAAATACATACTTGTTCTGTATCTACTAAGTGCGACCTGTGACTGTCTTGTGATACCAAGACAGATGGATCAAAGGATCTACAACATGAAGCCCTTTGAACACTATATCTATAACAGATAATACAAAGCCAGTATAATTATTAACAAAACACATTGGAAAAATAGTATCATAGTCATTAATGCAAGTACTAATTACAGTGGCAATGAATTAAAATACACACATACTAGAATGATGTCTCATTTACTTAAATAAGGTACACAAGTCTTTTATAATCCAAGAAATACATATTAAATTTTACACTTAAGTCTTATCAAGCGACTAAAAAAAGCAACTAAAAATCCTAAGGTACTTTTTCGTAAAAAAGGTGATGGCTGCACTCTATCGGCTGAACGATTTCTAGTCTTACGAGATATAGGTGTGGCCGGTTGGTACTGTACATGTGATAGTAGTTTCCCTCCCAACATCCATTCATTATACGTAGGAGTTGATTTAGGACGTCCTTGCTTTATCGCGTTTCATTAGCGGGAGAGTACGATCGTAGGACCATCAAAGGCCACTCACATCTTCATTGAATCTGAGATGAAGCAGCCTTGTCCATGTATCCTTAGTACAACTCATTAGTGTAGTAGCCTTGAATAAAATATAGAAAATCAACACATCGGTGCTAACATCTTTGTTATGATATGACTACACGGAAATCCATATATCAATGTCTTTCCACATGTGCATTTCTGGTCATGTAAGTTAAGGCATTGCGTTCGACCACTCCTTGACTTGACATGAAATCGCTCCTATATGAGATCGTAAAGAACAATTTCCACCGATCTAGCCTTAACCACACGGGCTTGAATCTGAGCATCAACATATGGAGTAAATTGCTCATCAGATGTCAATCTATTAGCACCTTGTTCCCTTCTTGCAACAAAATAACTATTAAGGCGAAAAAATGTCAACTGAACTCATGCAGTGAATGGTAAGTTACAAGCTCCTTTAAGGACACTGTTAAATACCTTCGACATGTTGGTTGTCATTAACCCATATCTTCGACCTCCATCATGTGAAAGTGTCCATAATTAAGAAAGGGATCTTTCTAACCATTTATATTTGTGCTTGAGTGTGAATTCTCTCCCAGTGTAGCGGATGTATTGAATTTGCGTTGTCCGCTCCGCTAAAGTTTGCTACGCATACTAAATTCTTAATTTATCTTTAAAAGTGGGTCATAGAATTTCTTACAGATGGCGCGTCTTATCAAAATACATGCCAGACAATACATGTACGCCATAATACTAGATACATCCGATATAACATAAATCCCCGTTTTTTGAGTTACTCTGTTTCCAATACATGCGAGAACCATCTGACTATCAATATTCGCATTCTGTAATAACAAATGTCGATGAAACAAGCGATTATTTCCATCACACCCCGTAACAATCAATATGCGCCTTTATACTTTATACAAATGTGTACCATCAATACTTTCGATCTGGAGCGAATAATCTTCGAAGACCCTTGATAGATATTTGAATGACGAACACGCATTGGAATATCTCGGTGTTTGTATTACTATCAAATGTTTTCCAGAATTACAGCACATTCAAAGATTTGCTTTGCTCAAGACGAAACAAACGTGGCGACTACGTATATGACTAAGAAAAGTCACCAAATAAATGTCTAAGTGCTTTATGCTTTCCATCAAATGCCTTTGTGTATGATATTTCATATCCCCATTTCTCCATCACACTTGCTTGAATAGCAGCCGTAGCCAATGTGAATTGTGCCTTAATTATTGCCTTTATTTGAGCAGCAACCAAGTTTGAGTCTAATTGATGATGGTCCGGTTCAAAGCGAAGTTGGCCTAAGTATCTTGACCATTTTATATTTGTTAATAACAAATAAGCAAGTATCTTCACAACCATGGCATAAACTTCCATAAACATTGACATTCTTGGCCTTCTTACATCTTAAAGCAGGCGATTTTTTGAGGACGCAACAACGACGACCTCTTGGTTTGCTTTAGTGAAGTAAATCTTTGCGACCTCTTGCAAATCGAATTTAAATTAAAAACTTTGCAGCCTTCTGAGTCTCCGCTCTATCTTAGGTGTATGTTATACCCATGGAGTCCAACCACTTGAAATAGCATTACCTAACAAAACTTGATAGGCGTATTTTGTGATGTATATATAAAATTATGCAGAAAAATACTCCAAAGTGCTGTCAGCGCAAGTATCTGCTTGTCGAGTAATAAAATGTACTGAAATCGAATATCGATCCACCGAGGGAAAATGGGGATGCTAGTGACAAATTATAATACTACTTCTCTAATATCCAAACTAACAATTGTGATAGTAAAACAAAATTTAAACTAAAGCAATGAAATTTAAATCTAATGAAGTTTGCAACTAAGGAAACCAGATTATAAATTCCTAGGGTACTTGAGTGCTGATCGGACAATCCTCTTAGATCTAAGTCAAAATTCTACTCTATTGTTTCATGAAAATGTCGCTCCAGGCAGCTCTTGTCTGTTTAGTACCAGCCTCTCTCAGGAGTTGAATAACCTGCGCTTCAACACTGGAATATTTTGCTTCTCGGCTCAGCCCCCGAGCATTAGAGATGCTTTAAAAGATCAAAAAGTCTCTGCATACTCCTAATTACCAATAATTTCTACCTTTGCCGGACTAATTAGGTTGATTCATCTTGTCCTAGTTCTTTACTCCTTCTCGGATCTTGCGAAGAACCACTCACCACATTGAGATTAGCGGAAATCAACATGTAAATGAAACAGTATGAATCGATAAGTGCGTAACACCCCCGAAATATACCCTAATTAAGTTTCGACATGTTTAGGAGTATTTTGTATTATAATTCTTGTTTTGTAGTTAAATCATGAAATATAGAAACGAGAGACAGGAAGAATTAGCGAAGGACAAAATTGTAATTTGTCAAAAAGGGCCCTAAAGACATGAATTGATGAGTTTGAGGCCAAAATGAAATAAAGGAAACTTGGAATACAAATAGCCCGAGAGTTGGAAGCTTAAAAGCAATTAATGAAACTTAACTTAAATGGGTTTTGGAGGAGACTGAACAGGCCTTGTAAAACATGGGTTTAAAGGCCAAAGTTGGTCTCATTTGGGAGGAGAAAAAGCGTGAAGGAGGAGGGGAGAAGAAGGAAGAAGAGAACCGTGGAGGAGCCAAGATCGAGCCAACAAGGTATGGATGCTTGATTTTGGTATGGAAATATGACCTTTATCGCCAGTTTATGAGTTATGTATGACTTTCCATGCTTGTATGATTAATAGTGAGCTTGGGGTTTTTCTTGGGTTTCATCCCAACCCCAAAATTATGGAAAGTAAGCTTGTGCAAAACTTTGAATAGAAAAAGAAACATATGAAATCCTCGCTGAGGTTTGGTTCTATAGTTCAGTAACCATAGTAATTGAGGTTAGGGTTTTAGAATAAACCTAACTATTTTACATATTAGGGTTAGGTATGGATCATAGCCCATATTAAGAGTGTGGTTTGAGGAAGTAAGTCATGAAGGATTTTTGAAATAAGAGAAGTATTGAAAGAAGAATTGAGTAGAAAAGAGATCATAAGATGAATTTGAAGTGGTCTTGAAGTGTTTATGAAGTATAGAGTTGATTTGGGTAGCAAAATATGGAAAAAAAAGGGAGAAAAACACACATTTTGGGCATTTCGGGTGACATGTACCGGTACACCTTGAACATGTACCGGTACATCTTGTGTTCTGGTCATTTTGTGACATGTGCCATTTGTATTAGATATACCAAATACTACCTATTCTCTTTCCAGTTTGACCAGTTTTGCCTTTTTGGTCATAACACTCATTCTTATCCGATTTGAGTGATTCAAGTGGCTATTATAAAATAGACTTCAAGGAGAACAAAACTTAAGAATAGGAATCGCCAAAATTCTGATCCTAAGTGGCCACAAATTACCACTCAAGTGGGGCGTAATGCGGCAGAATTCTGGTTCAGCTTTGAACATAGGAAATAAATCAGTTTGTTTGAACAGCAGTTTCGGTGCTCAATTGGGTGATTCAGTTGGAATAGAACCCTTATCACCTTAGATTTAAATTAACACAAGGACCTAGTATAAAATATGAAGTTAAGACCCCGGAAAAATGAGTAATACCAAGTCTAGGAGTAATCGAGTAGCAAACCTGAATTGGCATGAAAATGCCATAACAGTTTGGATGATCCACGATTGGATTGATTCACTTCTAAGTAAAGTAGATACATAGAGGATTAGAATATGAATGAGCTGTGATTCCATACATCATACTTCACAAAGAATATGAAGTACCAATATACAATAAACATGCATTAAGGAAAATGTAGAAAATGAAAAATATAAAGATGTTCTGTGAAACATGAAAATGATTGGAAAATGAAAATGAAAACAAGTGAAACATGGTTGTGAACATGCGAGGCAATATGTCATGAACACATAATGTGGTTAAGTGATATATGTTATATTATCACATATAACCAGAAGAAGAATAACAAATACGAAGCGAGTACTCAAATGATGAGCATATGAATGAGTACACACATGAATGAGTATAGGAATGAGTATCGTGGTGAATACATGAATGAGTATACATAAATGGTATAGTGAATGAGTATTATATAAGCAATTATCGTAAATAGGTATATGAAATGTGTACATAGATTGAGTATATCTTTGAAAGATATCACAGTGATATTGGAATTGAAATATGTGATTATGATCGGTTATGAATGCTAATTGTGAAATATATATAAACATATATATATTGATTTGAATGATTATTATTTGAAATGTTTGTCATACATAAATGATATAGAACAAAATGTGATTGTGATCGATTATGAATGCAATTGGCAAAATATATATATATATATATATATATATATATATATACCTATATATATTGATTGAATGATTGTTATTGAGAAATATGCGTCACATGTGCATGTGTTTTATATTTGAGATCAGTAAATTCTTGCATAAAAATGAATTGATTTGAAATATATAATTGAATGACCGGCGTGGCTGAGTTCTGACTAGATTAGGTAAGCGAAATTGTAGTGTATTTATCAATAAGTCACATTCTTTAATGAATGCAATGAGCAGGACGAGTTCACAGTGAATCGTAAAGTGGAATGTGAACTTCTATAATACATATGTGAGGCGGAGAATAATGGTGAATCAGAATGCATTGCTCTTTGGATAATGACGGGCGAGATTCTACAGTGAATCGTCGGTATTTAATGGAGCTTCTATAGCCATATGTGGGATGATAATAATTGAATGCGAAATCCATTGCTATTGGATGACAAGCAGAATGAGTTCCCACAGTGAATAAATCGTGATGTGACTTCTATAACCATATGTGAGGCGGTAATAATTGGAGTGTGAAATCACATTTACTACTGGAATGACAAGCGGTGAGGATTCCCAAGTGAATCTGTGTGAATGTTGACTTCTATAGTATATGTGAAATCCATGACCAGATGCAATGACATTAAAGATGTATTGTTTGAAGTATCTTTGCACATTACCGGGACATATTAAAAGGCATCATTTTGTAAATGCATTTTGTTGAGATATAAATGTTAAGGGTCTTTTGAAATTATAAGTGTTTATGGGATTTGCAGAAAGAAGTGCTAGATTAATTAAAAGTGCAGAAATAGAATAACATAAACAAATGTTTTGGAAAGATGGTGAAATGTCGGGATGCTTAAGGTCCGACTTGGATCCTCAGCCAGGGTCAGTAGGGATTCGGATTGTGACACTTTGAAAGAAAAATTTTATAAGAGCCAGAGCCAAAATGTTTGATTGAAAGCGTCGGATCAAAGAAAGCAGGGCTCCGAGCTTGGATCGCGTCGAGATTGATGAAGGATTTGGGTGTGACACTTTTAAAAATGAAAAGTGTCAAGCGACCAAAAAGGATTTAACGAATCTGGATCACGAAGTGTATTTACAAGGAGTTGATTAATGTAGCTTGGTCGTGATAATTGATAAAGTCTCTAATATATAAATGATATTGATCACGGTTGAACCTGTGTAAATTGATATGATTTGATTTGTTGCAGATTGCCATTGTATACATATAAGTTTACTTTGAATATGATTGATCTATCTGTATGTAGTAGATGATTCTGACTGTAAAATACATGTGGAAGTAATATGAACAGATAATGATAAGGAATGCGAAAGAATAAAATCTACATGTATAATATGAGATGAGTTAGAAGTCACATAGAATGAAGCTTAAAATTATATCGCATGTAGTAAATGTAAAAGATAGTGACGCGATTATTATTCATTAATTAGATTCTTGTCTATATGTTCCGTAAGGCGTAAGCTTAGCACGGTGTTCAATCATATGGAAGTCTTGAAGAGGAGATAAAGAAGGACGAGGACATTCCACACGAAGCAATGCGGGCCATCTCGAGGAGAGATAGTGCTCGCGACATGCTGTAATCTCAGTCATTTGTATTGATTATGTACATGTATAAGTAATTGTAACATAGTAATTGGGACTTAGCATATGTGTAGGGATTTTAATGGATGCCCATCAGTGGTAACTCTTTTAATATGAATGACTTTAGTTATTCTACAAAAATTATTTAGCCTTTTGCGGTATAAGTTAAGCTACGAAAAAATGTTGTTTGTATAAAAATAAATAAATAAAGTCAGAGTATGGTTTCGCACCAAGAAACGGTTAGGATCCCATGATGCAGGTGAGACCGGAATGGGCGTGGCAGTCATTCTAAAGGCTGTGAAAACGAAACATTAACAAATAGATATAAAACCCATGTGTTCAATATCTGACGAAGCCCTACTAGATCTCGAATTTAAAGCATGATAGAGGTTTGATACATCATAACTTAGGATAAAACATGAAAGAGGAGAAAAGAAAACTATAATAGTCAGAGAGTGGTGAGTCACCGGATTTTCTTCCACAAATCTCATGATCTTCTCCCAAATCTTCAAAAAGCGGCTCTGACCTCCTCCTTGATCCCAAAGTGTAAGACCAAAGATCCCTCCCTCCGACTTCTGTGCTTTCCCTCCTCATCTCTTTGGGTTTGAGCTTAAAACCACTCAGTATAGGCTCAAAAATGGGCTAAAAATCCACCCAACCAGACCGAACATCAGCGACGTCGTGCATCAATATCGCGACGTCGGGATGCTCTGTTTAAGCGTCGCGACGTTGGTTCTCAGCGTCGCGACGTTCTTTACCATCACGCATTTCTTTCTGCGAAACCAGTAAGGCCGTAACATTATTGCAGAACTTCGATTTGGGTGATCTTGGAGCAGTTGGAAAGCTCTTGAAGTGTGAATCCATCTGCATATATGGATTGATATAATGAGCTCGCCATGAGTACATCTGGCTTCCAAAGCCACGGCCTCTCCTGCTGAAGGTGCTGATATTTTCTGATTTTCTTCAGTTTTAGACTTTATAACTTCTTTGTTTGAACTCAATTTTTTGGTGTTCTTGGTATCCCTGGAAAGATCTTGAAGTGTAGAATTCATCATATGTGGCTTGATGCAATTGGAGCTCACGCGATGTCTGAAAACGTCAAAAATTCAGTAGCCTCTCCTGCTCTTTATACATGGATTTTCACGATTTTGCACAATTCCGCAAATCGATGACTTTGATCATAAGTGTGAACTTTTAGAGCATTAGGAGGGCACTTGTTAACATAAAAATACTAGAAAAACTAACTAAAGCATGGGGATAAATGAGTATTTAAGATACTCATCACCCCGAACTTAAATTCTTGCTTGTCCTAGCGAGACCTGACTCAAAAATAAGCAAAATTAGAAAATGACATAGACTTTAAAAATAATGAGATGAGTATGATAACATGATTTAAATGGAAGAATCACTATGAACACAATTTAGCAATATTAGCCTTTTCAACCAAATTTGGATATGGCTTTTAAACTTTTCTGGTTATGGCAAAGCAAGCATGGTGCGAGTAAGTAACCCCAGTCGCATTGGCCTTTCCCGAGAAACTAAGTGTAGGTGATAGCATGATTTTCAGTGTATAGCAAGGTCCTATACTTACCCCGAACTTAAGCTCAACTCTCACCTATTTGGAAGAAGCTAACTAAGAAAGGATAAGGAACACCTTTTATTATTGCAAAATACCTAAGGAACATAAATACTAAAAATGAAAGGAGAACTAGTGCGAAGTTTTTAGATGAGTGTTCTGTAGCGAGGATCATTGGTGACTCCCCACCAATTAGTTAAAGAACTACAGGCATTAAATTTCTTCAGCTTCTACCAGAACCTCAGCGAAACTCAAAGGCCCTAGGTTGTGGGAAGGATCCATCTTTTGTCCCATGGCGGGCGTTGAAGTCAATGACTCCGACGGATTGGCTTAGGGCATTAGGCTTTGAAGGCCTATCGGATGTGCCAGGATTCGATTGGAGATGATCCGCTTATTCTAATTCACAAACTATTTTTATCTTTTTTTTTTTTTTTTGCATTTGAGGTAGAACATTTAAGCGTTGAGAATCTTAGGGTTGGGAGTAGAGATACACTCAACTCTATTCGCGAAATAGGCGGATATACCTCGAGGAGATTATCTGTGTACAGATTTCCTCGCCATCTGACAATTTATAAACCACATGAATAATAGCATCTTTGGCAAATAATCCATCGAAGTGACGGAAACATCACCTGTCTTCAACTTTTCTGATAATTCATTAAGATCGATAGTTTAGTTGAAATTCACACGTTGATTTCTTTCTCTGTCACGTTTATTCGGATAATAATATCTAAAAAGCACATCTTTGTATTCAATTCTCATTACCACAGTGGATCGATATCGTACCTTTTGTATACCTTTATATTACTTGACAAGCGTATACTTGCAGCGCATAGGCTTATATTTATTCTACCCGTTTCGGAAGCCCTGTCGGTTTGGCGGATTCTTGCAGGGTGGAGCTTTATTAATATTGATTTGAAATAGCTTTACTTTGGATATAGTTAGTCTTGTTTTATTTTCCTTTTTGTCCACTTTACTTTTGAATTTTATTTTTTGTTTTATAGCATTTCAATCACCACAATGGATCTATCATCAAGTTGATAAATGCATTGTTGGCTGACCTTGGCGACAACTAAGAATCTTTGTGATTGCGATGAGCATAGAAAGAAGAGTGGCGACTCAAGTGCGAAGTCAAGTGTGGAAACCATATGCATCCAATGGATTATGCTTTCGATATGGAGGTACCCCATGTGGCTTGATCATGAGCTGGATGAGAGCCACCACCCCGAAACACCTCATGAATACAAGCTAACACTCTTCCAATCTCCTGAGTCGAAGATCGGCTTTAGAAAGTATGGATGAATTAAGAAGAACTGAGTTGCATTTACCATGGCCTGACCACAGATTTTCAAGATCAATGTGAATAGACTATCTCGAGTTGAGTTGCCTCGATTTTTAATCCAAATGAGATAGTCAGCCTCCATAAGAGAATGACAAGGCATTAGTGAAATGAAAAGAGTTCATCTTTGAATGTGTGACATCTCAGTTCAATTCATGGAGATTGTGAAGTTAATGTTCAGGTCGGCATACACGTTAGGCAGCAGAAAGAAGAGATGGCTCCAGTAAGCCACTTAGGTACTCAACACATTTGAAAAAACGACCTAAAGAAGGTAGGTATAGAAGAACTAATGTGAAATATATGGATAGACGAGAGAATGTGGCTCTGATGTCGCTGAAGAGGACAACATGAGGTTCGCCGTCTACTCTTGGGAGTGAATCTGAGGGAAGAAGAAAAGCTGGAGCTATAATGAAGAAATCACTTGAGAGTAATGAAGAACTTGAGAAGCTTCAAAGGTGGATGATGATGATGCGAAACGTTGAAAGACTTAGTTGAAAAGGAGGAAAGAGCCCAGCTTCTCGAATCATGAAAAGACAAATGATGAAGTTGGAAGGTGTGTAGATGACTATAGAGGTAGAGATCGCAGAGGATTGAAAAATGAAGATGACCCCAGCAGAGGTAGATGGTACATCATTCGATTGAACAACGAAATGAAAGGAACCTTTGAAGAAAAAATAAAAAAATAGAAAATATAAAAATAAAAAGATCTTGGAAGAGTATGTGCTCAAGTTGCTAATTAGTCTGACTCTTAGGTTCTTAGGAATGGATGGAGGAGGGCATCATCATTGTTTATGTAGTTCTATGAGTCATTTGGACTCTAGAAAAAAGGCGGCTTCTTGGGAAACCTTGAGTTTAATAAGTTTCCTTTTCCTTTTTCTTTTTACTTACTTTTTGAGTTTGTTTTTGAATAAATTTTCTTGTTGATCTTGTGTTTCTTAGTGTTGTTTTTCGGGTTTTTGGAGTTTGGAGACATGGCTGTAGGTGGGGAATCTTGAAAATTGGGAAGTTTATGGTATCTTGAGTTGAAGAACAAAAAAATTGAACAAGTCAGTTCAACATCCTCCTCATTTCATTCCATATATGCTTCCTATTTCAAGCCTCCTCATTTTGAACTTAAGGTCTAACCCTCTTAACAAGCAAGGTCAGAAAGGCATATTCATTGGAAGCGACTTCGGAGACTTGATCGACCTCGGGAGTACTCATTATCCATTCTTGCTTTTGTTCACGACGAGGGACAATGTTCATTTCAAGTTTGGGGGGTGATGTGAATTCAAGAAATCATTAAGAAAAAAAAAAATTTCCAAAATCCAACTTTTGTATCTCCTTACCTATTTTAGTTAGTTGTTTGGTTGTTAGTTGCGTGTGCTTTTCATTTTTTATTTTATTTATTTTGTGTCTCATATGAGTGAGTTTGATGCCTTGTTGGCTAGTAGAAGGTCATTTTGAACACAACTATTCAAAATTCCCAGAGTGTAAAGAGGACTACTAGGACCCTTAGGTTTTTAAATGATGCGGGATTGTGTGCTTTCTTGGTATAGGTGACCAGCTTAGTCACCTCACATTTGTCTTCTGAAGCTATTTCTCCAGGAATCTATCACACTTTTGGTCTCCCATATCTGTGGTCAGGACTCTTTGTGAATTCAAGCTAACGGGGGATTCTAACCATCCCTAGTGATGGGACACCCAATCAAAGAGGATTGCCATTGAGCCCCCGACTAAAGGAAAGAAATGAAAGCAATAGAAAAGTGAAAAGAGAAAAAAAGTCAAAAAAATAGGCTTGTGAATTAGAATAGAGTGGATCATCGATCGGAATCCAGGAACTTGCAGTCAGGGGCCTTTCGAAGCCCTAATGCCCTGGCATTGTAAGAGTCGTGACTTCTTGTACATGGAGACGAAAGATGGATCCTTCCTGACCTAGGGCCTTTGAGTTTGGTTTGATGTTTGGGTGAAGTTTGAAGAGGTGTGCTGGTGCCCTTAACCAATTGGTGAAGTCACCAATGGATCCGCTATAGGAACCTTTCGTCTAAAACTTCTTGGCACTAGTTCTCCTTCATTTTTAGGTATTTAGAAATTTTAAGTGTACAGGTATGAATAAAGGGTGGTCTTATCACTTTCTCGTTAGCTTCTTCGAATAGGTGAGTTGAGCTTGTTGGGGTGCTAGGAACACTATGAAGATCATGCTATCACCTACACTTTGTTTTCAGCATGGGAAGGTCCTTCTTGGACTTAGGGGTTGATTTTCTCTTACCATGCTTTGCTTTGCTATGTTCCTTAAGTTTAAAAAGTTTAGGATCCTAAAGATTTTGGTTTAGAAAAGCTAATATTGCTAATTGTGTTTCACATAGTGATTCTTCATTTTGGAATATACTGTCATACTCATCTCATTATTTTTAGTTCATGTCATTTTAAATTTTGTTTGTTTTGAGTTGATTCCCACAGCTTGGGACAAACGGGAATTTAAGTTGGGGGTGTGATGGTATCTTAAATACTCATTTTATATCCCATGCTTTAGTTAGTTTTTCTAGTGTTTTTTATGTTAAATAAATTGCCCTAATGCTCACAAGTTCATCTGATGGCGGTGGCGGCCCGAGGTAGAAAGCGGAAGTGATCATGAAGCTGAGCCTGAGGAGGATATTCTTCTTTGAAGAATGGTGGCTGATTGTGTGTGATTACACATATCGGCCACGGGAGGGCCTCAGTATCCTATGGCGAGGACGTGGGTGCTCTGGGTCATCCCGGAATGCGTCAGCTCGGGCAGGGAGAGCAGGGTCCTCGGGAGTCGGAGTGGGGGCTAGGAGGGAGGGGCGCCTCCCAGTAATTTCCGTGAGGTGAGTGGTGGTGGAGGTGGATGAGACCGGCTACGGCGATGTCCTCTGGGATCGCGGGGAGTCAAGCAGGCTGATAGTCGAGCTGCCGTCCTCGTCACGAGACTCATGGCGAATCATATGCTCAGTGGTGGGACACCGGTTTGTCCACTCTTGACGGATATGGCTTTAATGGGGTGGAACCATGTCGTTGTCATCGAGGGCACGGCTGTTTGCGTAAGCGAAGATGAGAGAACTTCAGATTCATTTTAGGCGTCCGATTATGGAGGATGGCATCTCATAACACTGCCGACATCAGGTATATCTTATGATGGCATAGTTGACGAGGGCAGCTTGGGTACGTCACTTCACACCGTTCGGTCGTCGGGACGGCGTGATGTGATGAAATGATGCCATACCTTAGGGATAAAGGCGAATGTTTGGCCTTGAAATGGTACATGGCCATCATTGGCTAAATTTTCCACTCACGAGCCATTAGTGGGCTTAGGAATGACCTCGAGGTGTGAGGTGCTTTCGTAAAACCAATCAAGCGGAGGACATGATCTAAACTATAATAGCTATTGATCGACTCCGCACTGAAGTCGACCAATACTCCCCTCACGCGCACTTTCTTAAGGACGTGGGAGGCGAGATTGGCGTAGAACTCTCGCACCACCCACGCGTGTAATTTGGATGAGGTGGTTGGCGCAAGCTTCGCCATCCCTTAGCGGCCCATGGTTTTTGGGAAGAAGTAAATTGGATGGTGGAAACCCTTCTCTTTAATGAACGATCGGTTCTTCTGATTAATTAGAGCCGATCGGCGGCACCCTCATTAGCGTGACATCATAAGTGGAGTCGGGTCCTCATTTGGGGCCAGGCCAAGCAATAAGCATTCTGTCTTTACTTCCAGACATTAGCGGCAGGACCTAGAATGCAAATGGTGATGGCACCAAATTGGCGCCTGTGACTGGAAACAAGAAAGCTACGAGCACAGTGTGCCTTCAAAAATCGAAACTAACTAAGGGTTGCTAATATTTCGAGCTTGCAAATGGGTTTCGAATACCCCTCTGATAACCTAATATGACATTAGAGTAAACACAAAGACTCAGTGACCCATTGTGGATGCAATGATAACCACAGATGACTATGCTAGTGCGAGGCGGAGTGCGGGGGGGTGGTGTGAGCAGCGAGGTGAAAATGAGCCGGTGTGTAATGGTGCAAAGTGTGCGAGAAGGTCGGAGAATGGAGCGAGCCTCGGCCGGCGTGATAGGAGCTCCGTGAGAAGGTGAGGATGGGCGCGAGGTTGCTAGGGTTGAGAGCGATTAGAATGTAGTGAAGAGCAAAATGGGCGGCTGTTTTGGCCTTAAGCGAGTAATAGCGGCGTTCGAGCGGCGTCGCGACGTTCGAAAGGACTAAACAGCGTCCAGCGTGACGTTGTGGGTATGTCAGCGACGTTCGGAGACATAAAAAATTAGCGTCGCGGCGTTGATATCTCACGTCAGCGGCGTTTCGAGAGAAGATTTAAATTCCGCGTCGCGGCGTTGGGAATACTCGGCTTTCCGGCTAGTGTAAAAATCAGCGTCGCGGCGTTGGAAATCCTGTCAGCGACATTTAAATCCACGTCGCTGACGTTCAGAGAAAGAAGGAATAAATTTGACGTCCTTTTGGCGTCTGAAGAAGAACTACAAAATTTCACATTAAAGTAGCCACGGTTTATGAGACCCTCCCTCTTGTAAATAGGACACTCTACGGACTTGTAATGCTGCTGTGGAACCTCCCAGTCTACTGCGTTCGCGAGTCGAAAGTAAACAACGAAAAGAAACAGGTGCGGACAAAACGATAAACCAATATCTTTGAAAACAGAAGCAATAAAAATGTCACTCGAGAAAAACTTAGGTTGCCTCCCGAGAAGCGCTATGTTTAATGTAGATTAGCTCGGCAGCCTTTGAATCTCATTAACCGGGGACAGGCTTCATTATGTAGCTTACGGTACTTCATACGATGCGGTCGAAAGATGATGCGCTTTCCTCATGGAACTCTCATAAATCAGGCTTCAGTTGAGAGTGAGTGACGTGAATGTGCCTTTCTCGGGATGTGACCTGCAACATAGTATGAAAAGACTGATATTTGTGAAGGCCGGGACCATCTAGACTTGATTTTTCACGGGAAGAGTTTTAGGCGGGGTGAACAATAGAACCTTGATGTCTGGCTGAACTCCTTCTACAACAATATTTATCATGTACCGGGCTTTTATTTTCATATGCATCTGGGACATTTTCATAAGCTTCGTTCACAGATTCATCTAGTTCAAATGGCTGTAGCGATCCTTCTCTGACTAGATACACTGTCCATAATTCATTCTTGAAATTGTGATGGCTGATGCTCCAATTCCACTGGAAGATGGCGCTTGCTTTGCCCGCTACCTAGTGCGAAACGGTGGCCTGCAAAGGTTTCATATTTGTCCCGGTATGCAGGAAGTGCATCTTAGATTTTTAGACTGATCATAAAGTGGTATTGTCTTCTCGAGAATGAGCTTAATTTCTTTCCGGTTGACACCTCTGCCTTTGTTGTTGGGTGATATCTGAGATGCGATGGCCTTTACCCAGTACTTTGTAAAACCTTGTCAATCACCTTATTGCAGAAATGAGTACCATTATCTATGATCAGTGCAGGGGTTCAAATCGTAGGAAATATATGGCTCTGCGAAGAAATTGAACCACGACCTTGGCATCGTTGGTGCGGGTCGGAATGGCTTCTACCAGCCCGAGACATGTCTCATGATAGAATATATCTGAGGTTGTTATGGGGTGGAGCAAATGGTCCCATGAAATCCAGCCCCATAAGTCAAACCAGCTCTACTTCGGAATGGGTGCATGGCGGTTCGTCCTTTTAGAAATACCACCCACATTAGTTGACATTTTGTCCACATGTGGATACAGTGATGAGCATCTTTAAATAAGGTAGGCCCGGTAGATGCACATTGGAGAACTTTTAATTTCTGGCCCGTTGGGTGTACAAAATGTCCACCACGGGGTAAAGTGTGCGGTGGTTGGCTGCTTTGTTCCATCCTCGGGCACACATCTCTCAGAATCACACAGTATTATGATGTCTTTGTAGAGGATTGGCTCCTCCCAATAGTAGTGTTTCAAGTGGGCGAAAAACCTCTTTTTCTGTTGATAGTTAAATTCCGGAGGGATTACCTTGGCCACCAAATAATTCACATAATCTGCAAACCATGGAACTGCCCTCTTGTCCTCAATAGCTAAGAGTTTCTCGTACGATTAGTCTCTTCACTTGGTTTCAATCATCACTTGCCCGCTTCCGATCGTGAAAGATGATACGCGAGCTAGGTTCGGTGCCTTTCTTGTCTTTAATCTCAACATGTCGAAAGGAATTCTTGCGACAAAAGAGCCCGCCAGTTAATCAGGTTTGGCATCTTTCTTAGTCATCCAGTATTTATGGCAGCGGTGATCGGTGTGGACTCTTGCCTTGTTACCCCGTCCCGGATAAGGCTGAATTTGTCAAAGGCAAGGCTTGATAGCCCAGTTCTTTCTACGTAGTGGCGAATTCAGGCGAGCATCATTCAAAGTTAATGGCATAGTAGATTACTTGGAAAATTTTCTCTCGTTTACGCCCCATTGACGCCAATCATGAGTAAACACAGAGCCGCACATAAGTTCGAAGGAAAAGACCGATGCGGAGCCAGTGATGGAAGTGAGATCGACTTATCCTTCAACATTGACCGAAAATGCATGCAAACCGCTGCGAATCAAACTCCGATGAGTTATGGACGAGGAAGGTTAGGCAGCGGTTTCTGTCGAGAGAAGTCGCTTTATGAGCGCACGACCAAAATCGGTGTGCTTACTAAAAGCTTAATCCCTTTTGCGATGAGGGGTGGAGGTAACTTTTCAATTAACGTCGATCTTGGCTGCTGTCTGCATCCCATTCCTGTAACTATTTGAATCCGTCAATAAAATTACAATACCTTCTTGTACCATAAATGGCACTTCTCGATTAGTCTTAGTTGGTCTCCTCACATCTTATCAAGCGATCTCAAATTCTCGAATGATTTGTCAAATAGATTACCAAATCTGAGAAATCATCCGTAGGAATTTGATTGTCTTCTCAACCATAATAGGAGAAGATGGCCATCATACATCTTTGAAATGTGCACGGTGCATTGCAGTCGAACGCATCACTTTGAAGGCGAATGTACCATAGGGACATAGATATCGTCTTCTCTGATCCTCGAGTTGCCAGCGATTCAGTTTACATGGCGGGTATCCATCCAAAGCGATAGTATTCATAATGGCTAATCGATCCAGCGTCGATCTAGAAATGTGATGGGAAATGATCTTTTCGAATGGCTTTGTTGGTTCCGTGTCGATGCAAATCACTCCACTTTGGTGGTATTACAACGGCGATAATATGTTGTTCTCTCTTATATTTATTTGTTCCTCTCTTGGTACCACTGGCCCAGACTAACAATACCTTTAATACGAAATAGGATAAGTACCCGATTATCCAGCCGTTTCAATAACTCCTTCCGGACCACCTCTTTCATTGTTGGATTGACCTCATTGTGCTTCCAGCGAAGGTTTATGCCCGTCTTCGAGCAAATTACGATGCATGCACATGGAAGGCCCGAATCCCTTTCAAATCGGCTAGAGACCGCAGCGCATTTTTATGGTCTCACAGAACCCTCGATAACTTCTCCTCATACAATTGGTCGAGGATCTTTGAAATGATCCAGTAAAGTGGGGCTACCCCAGTATGCATACTTCAAATGGCTAGGTAGGGTTTTGTTCCATCTTGGTGGTTGTTCCACGGAGTAAGCCATGGCGTCTTAGCCTCCTTTTAGAGATTGAGTATTTCCTCTGATAGGTCAGAAAGAGTCTAGCCGTTTAACATATTCCTCTGTATGCTGCTCGTGTTCTCGAGAATCATTCTCACTAGGCTAGCCTCGAAGAATTGATGAGACCACTTGGCTAGACACTTTCGCCAGCCTACACTATCTCTACCATGAAGCAAGTATCACTCTCTGTTTGGATGTCTCCTTTGCTTGAGCACGTTGAAATTGACTTAGTCGTCCACAATACTCTCGATTTTAGTTCTCTTTCTACGAACATCGATCATTGCCACTGCGGTTCTTTAGAAGCGGTCTACCCGAGATTATGGGTATTTCTTTATCTTCTTCCATATCTAGTCTGATAAGTCTATTTAGGAAGATAAACTTATCAACCTTCACGAGGACATCTTCTAATACTGCTACTCGGATGTTTCAAAGATCTGTCGTAGCGAAGTGTAGTTGTAGTTAGACCAGACCTCTGATCTAGCCCCCATTTAAAAATGGATAGGCATGAGATTAATGCGCTTGAATCACAAAAACTCTCTCAAAAGATAGCATTTCCATGGTGCATGGAATAGTGAAGCTGCACAGGTCTTTAAGCTTTGTGGCGGCTTCATACGAGTATGGCAGCACATTCCTCAGTTAAAGTTAGCTGTTTGAAGTCGACCCGATCTTCTCTTAAGGGCGATGTCTTTCATAAACTTCACATAGCTGGGCATTTGTTCAGACATCGACAAATGGGATATTGATGTGTGACTTTTTAAACACTTCCATGAATTTAGTGTTTGCTTATCCGAACATGCTTCTTTCGTATTTGTGGATATGGAATTGAGTAGGTTGGCCTTTTAGCGGTGGAGTTGTGCAGACTACTTCTCGTGGGTTGATCTTTATGCATCATCGTTACCAGCATAAATTTGGATGGCCTTCTCGATCTCTAGCTGTTCTCTATTTGGGGTTTGTGAAGCTGCGCTCAGTCGCTTCGACTTCCGACATAGCTTTAACATGTTCATTTCCATACTCTTCTTGGATTTACTTACGAATTGCTTGGTAATGAACGGCTTCGGTTAATAAGTTTGCCATTGACCCATTTGTACCTCAAATTTCACCGGCTATCTTTAACCAGTTATTCTTGGGTTCTTTGCTTTATATTTACTTGTGGTCTCACATTCATGAAGCGAGTGGGAGGTGCTTATCTGTCGCGAGAGCTTGTTCTAAGTCACCTTTTTCTCGGGAGGTGGTTCACTAGCCTAGTTTGATGGCATATTGTTACGGTTGTTCTCCGTCCATACCTTGACTGTTACATTTTGTTACGATTCGATTATTCGCCACCTTGGCGCCCGATTTTGATTCGATAATTGATTCCCCCATCGCATCGCTGTTCTTGTGATTGATTCGATTGAACTCTCCCGACACGTCTTTGGGCTGCTCTCTTGTTGGTTTTCTGTGACATTCTATGCTGTTGTCTTTGTCCTCCACAGATTCACCGCGACTCCGTGGGTTGGTGCGTATGGCATTTGTTGTACCACCTTCTTCTCCCAGTCAGCGCGGTCAGATTGTGCAACATGATTAACCAGATTGTTGAGAACCTCATTATCTGTGCCACCCATGGCTTTTACTGGTGTAGTCTTCTCCCTAGGCCACTGATTTGTGTTGGTTGCAACATCTTCCAGAATTTCATAAGCTTGGTTCGTGGTTTTCTTCATTAGTGCTCCTCCAGTAGAGGCATCGATCTGCTGTTCTAGTACGTTCCTCAACCATTATAGAAAGTATGGACTTGCATCCATACAGTTGGTATTGATGCGGGCACTTTCTCGATGGTCGTGAAATCATCCCCGTAATACCTCTGCGGGGTTCTCCTCTAGTTGCCCAAGTATTGATCTCTTGCACAAGTTGTCTTTCTGATTTTTCGAATGGGAGAAGAACTTGGTCGGGAATTTTTCACTAGATCGTTCACGGGTAATGGAATCACGGTGGCTGACTTGTTAGCCAATGCTTAGCTTTCGATCACCCCTAGTGAGAGTGGAAAAACCACCAACTGAGTGCCTCCATCAGTCAACTCCATTGTACTTGATCGTATGGTAGACTTCAAGGAGTTAATTAGGATGCATATTCGAGGGTTCTCATGGGGTAGTCCATGAAACAATATGATACTGCGACATCGCTAGTATTCTTGCCGGAAACCCCGGTTCGAGGATTGTTTGCTTTGAATGGGTGGTCGTCGATGGTTGTGCGAACAACTATGGCGAGGAGTGCAAACTCTTGCGACATGTATGGATCATCTGGGCATGTAAGCGGCACGGGTGTGATTCCTTCCATGATTACCATTTCAGCCTCTCTGGGGCTCTTTTTGCTCAATGCTCAGTCCTGCTCTTCATTATCACCATGTTTGCTAAATTTACGATCACATTCGAGTTCTCTTGTTCTTCGGCGTATTAAGTATAAAGTTCTTTGCAGCGCGGGATCAAGCAGTGTTAGTTGGCTGGTCTCGTCGTCGCATGTACTCCAGCTGAAACTTAAGCTGTGATCACACACGACACAAACAATACCAAGTACCGGCCTTGTAATCACAAATAAAAACAAAAAAAATTGATAATATCAATTGTTTTATTCTCTATATCAATCTCAAACTGTCCCCGTGTGGCGCAAAAAGCAGCGGTAAGCGTGGTGTGTAGAATATCTCTTTGTATGCATGATATCGGCTTGTCAGTAATATAGTGTACCCAAAGGTACGGATATCGATCCACGAGGGGCCGGGAGAATTGAATACAAAGATGTACTTTAGATATTATACGAATAAGCGTATTGTGAGAAAGAAATCAAATGTGTGAATTTCAAGCTGACGCTATCGATCTTAATGAATTCTTGTGTTGAAGACTAGGGTGATGTTTCCCACTGTGCTTTCGATGGATTATTTATTAAGATGCTATTATTCGATGTATTTATAAATTGTTGATGGCGAGGAGATCTTACTTACGAGATATCCTCTCGGTATATCACTTCATTTCGCGAATAGAGTTGAGTGTGTCTACATGACTGGTGATGCAGAAGCGCAAATGTTCTACCCTCGAATGCCACCTCGAGTTGAATATCTCTATTAGCCAGAGATCGGCGAAGGTTGCTTTGCTCGAGATCCACACGAATCCTCATCTCGAATCGGATTATCGGTATGAATTATGCTAATGTTGGCGAGACACTACCATAAATGAATTATAGATATAAGCGAGATCTAAGCGGAGTTTATAACCGGAATGGAATAATATAAATTCACGATCTTTAATCCATGAAAATATGACGGGGTTCAACGCACCCTAGAGTATAGATCTAGAACATAATATACGAGAAAAAATCAATATACGATATCGCAAACATCAAGTCTAATATCGAAATGAGGAAATACAAATCCACGGGCTCTTGAGATCCGCAGCCATCCTGCTCTGATTTCCATGCCACGGCTTCATTATATTCCCGATGCCTCCAAATCTAGCGCCTCCATTTTGCTTTTAATCTTGAGAAAGCATAACTTCTTAGCGGCTTGTCGCGGCGTTGGCGTCGCGGCGTTCTTAAGCGAGCACTGTCGTTGATGACGTCAGCGGCGTTGGGGCGTCCGCGGCGTGGGAGCGCTCGTGGCGGGACGTCGCGCTGGCGTTCGGACCTCTTCATGCAATGCCTCCTTAATCTCCAAAATTGCTTCTTAATTTGCCCTTTTTGCTCAATGCCACGCATCCACCAAACACCAATTAAGTCTAGCCCGCAAAAAAAACTATGAAACTAACTATAAAATAACGTGAAAATGAAAAAGCAAGCGGGTATAATATGAGTGTTTAGGCACTCATCACACTGAACTTAGTTTCTTTTGCTTGTCCCCGAGCAGAGCCGACTCTAAACCTAACACCTCTATGTACTAAAATTTAACACGAGGGTAGTGATGCACATGCCGAAAAGTAGAGGATCAAATTGGACCGACTCACACTGCTGGCGTTTTGTTTGGAGTTCACAGGAT
Source organism: Tetrastigma voinierianum (assembly GCA_016808115.1). Taxonomy (NCBI): domain Eukaryota; kingdom Viridiplantae; phylum Streptophyta; class Magnoliopsida; order Vitales; family Vitaceae; genus Tetrastigma; species Tetrastigma voinierianum. The sequence continues at coordinate 352,850 of JAEQBH010005036.1, forward strand.
GCACACAGGTGTTTGACTTTTGGAAAAAACTCGGTTGAAATAGGTAAAAGTGAATAGTGCCTCAAATTCCATGGTATTCAATAACCGTTCCCAAGGACCCTATGTGCGTCGAATGAATGACCTCTAGTGTATACCTAGGTTGAGCACACTGAGCTTAAGCTCAACTCACCTAGTGGAAGAAGCCCCAACTAGAAAGGATAAGAACACACCACTATTCATGCCAAAATATCACAATAATTTCTAAATACCTAAAAAAATTGAAGAAGACCTAGTGCGTTTTAGATTAGGTGTTCTAAAGCGGGGATCCATTGGTGACTCTGATTAGTTAAGGGCACCGAGGCATTAAATTCCCTTCAAACTTCACCCAGGAACACTCGACGAGCTCAACGGCCTAGGTTGTGGAAGTAATCCATCTTACATCCCCATGTAGCGGGCGGTGAAGTCCAATGACTCGGCCAGTTGGCTTAGGGCATTAGGCTGAGGCCCCTCGAATTTGTGCAGGGATTCGATTGGATTATCCTTATTCTACTTTACAAGCCTATATTGTTTTGATTTTTTTCTTTTTTTTTTTTTTTCTTCTTTTTTTACTTTATCTATTGTTTTTTCATTTTCCTCTTTTAGTTGGGGGCTCGATGGCAATCCTCTTTTGATTGGGTGTCCCATCACTTAGGTGGTTAGAGACTCCCAAGGTTTGTGGAGCTTTAGTAGTGAGTCTCGGCACCTATGCATACCCTGAAGGTCATTAGTGTGTGAATGTGATAGGGCTCTTGAGAAATGGTTTCTTGACTACCCGGAAGTGGTTCACTAAACCCTCCACCTATTCAACCTAATTACCCCGAGCATCAAACATCATATGCATCCGTTTTCCCATGCCCATAGTGGATTCGGTCCAAAATTGATCCTTGACTCAAACAATGGCACACATACACAAACGACCTACACATGAAACCACTACGTATAAAGATGAACTAACACAAACATAAACAATAGAAATGTACGCGACTACGTAAATAAACTAACATGCATGAATGAAAATAAGCGGCCGCACTCAAAAAACATAAGAATGAATCTACATAAAGAAACAGAGTGTCACCCACCCCCAGGCAAGCTCCAACTCACCTATTGAATATTAAGGATGTCAGTATACACTATACTAAAAATATAATATTCTAATACCCAAAAATGACCTAAGTATCAAGATTGCAAATGTTCCATATATGATATTCAGACTCTAACATGTGGTTAGTTAAGAGACGCAGAGGCGTTAAATTCACTTTCAAACTTCACCCCAGGAACACTCTGACGAGCTCATGGCCCTAGGTTGTGGAAATGATCCATCTTGTCCCATGTAGCGGGCGGTGGAGTCGTGACTCGGCCCGAGTTGGCTTAGGGCATTAGGCTTTGAAAGGCCCCTCGGACTGTGCCCGGGATTCCGATTGGATTATCCACTTATTCTACTTCACAAGCCTATATTGTTTTTTTGACTTTTTTTTCCTTTTTTTTTTTCTTCTTTTTCACTTTATCTATTGTTTTTTTCATTTTTCTCTTTTTAGTTGGGGCTCAATGGCAATCCTCTTTTGATTGGGTGTCCCATCACTTAGGTGGTTAGAGACTCCCAAGGTTTGTCGAGCTTTAGTAGTGAGTCTCGGCACCTATGCATACCCTGAAGGTCATTAGTGTGTGAATGTGATAGGGCTCTTGAAATGGTTTCTTGACTGCCGAGAAGTAGTTCGCTCAAAGCCCTCCACCTATTCAACCTAATTACCCCGAGCATCAAACATCATATGCATCCGTTTTCCCATGCCCATAGTGGATTCGTTCCAAAATTGATCCTTGACTCACAACATGGCACACATACACAAACAACCTACACATGAAACCACTACGTATAAAGATGAAGCCCAACCTGAGCACAAAACAATAGAAATGTACTTGACTAAGTAGAAATGTAAACTAACATGCATGAATGAAATAAGCAGCCGCACTCAAAACATAAAATGATCATAAAACCAGTGTCACCCACACCCCCGAACTTAAGCTCAACTCCCTAATTGGAAGAAGCTAACTAAGAAGAATAGAGCGCTTACTTTTTATTCATGCCAAAATATCACAATTATTTCCTAAAATGCCTAAAAAAAATTGAAGAAGACCTAGTGCGAAGTTTTAGATGAGTGTTCACATGCGGGGATCCATTGGTGACCTCACCTTATGGATGTTAAGACACCCGACATTAATTACCCTTCAAGCCTTGGAACACTCATGACTCAGCCTCGTTGCTCAGAAGTGATCATCTTACAATGCATATAGCGACGGTGAGATCAAACTCTGCAGTTTGTATTGATTAAACTTTGAAAGGCCTCAGTTATGCGGGATTAAGTTGATTATCAGACCATTCTCACTTCTAAACTATTGTTTTTTGATTTTTCTTTTTCTTTTTCACTTTGTATTGTTTTTCATTTTCCTCTTTTGATTGGGCTCATGTAATCCCTCTTTTGATTGGGTGTCCCATCACTTAGGTAGTTAAGAGACTCCCAAGGTTTGTCGGAGCTTTAGTAGTGAGTCTTGCTTTATGCATACCCTGAAGGTCATTAGTGTGTGAATGTGATAGGGTTCTTGAGAAATGGTTTCTTATCTACCCGGAAGTGGTTCACTAAACCCTCCACCTATTCAACCTAATTACCCCGAGCATCAAACATCATATGCATCTGTTTTCCCATGCCTATAGTGGATTCGGTCCAAAATTGATCATGACCACGACATGGCACACATACCTGGCTTGACCTACACATGAAACCTCTACGTATAAAGATGAACTAACACAAACATAGAAAATAGAAATGTAAACTGACTACGTAGAAATGTAAACTAACATGCATGAATGAAAATAAACGACCGCACTCAAAAACATAAGACGAATCTACGCAAAACCCGAGTGTCACCCACACCCCCAAACTTAAGCTCAACTCACCTAATTGGAAGAAGCTAACTAAGAAAGGATAAGAACGCACCCTTTTTATTCATACCAAAATATCTAATTATTTCTAAATACTTTAAGAATTGAAGAAGACTGGTACCAAGAAGTTTTTTAGATGAGTGTTCTGTAGCGGGACCATTGGTGATATACCCCACCGAGTTGGTTGGGCACCGGGCATTAAATTCCCTTGAGCTTCACCCAGACATCAACGAACTCAACGGCCACAGGTTGTGGAAATAATCCATCTTACATCCCATATGGCGGGCGGTGAAGTCAATGACTCCCAGCCCCGGGTTGGCTTAGGGCATTAGGCTGAAGGCCCTCGAATTTGTGGGATTAGATTGGATTATCCACTTATTCTTCACAAGCTATTGTTTTTGATTTTTTTCTTTTTTCTTCTTTTTCACTTTATCTATTGTTTTTTTCATTTTTCTCTTTTTATTTGGGGCTCAATGACAATCCTCTTTTGATTGGGTGTCTCATCACTTAGGTGGTTAGAGACTCCCAAGGTTTGTCGAGCTTTAGTAGTGAGTCTTGGCACCTATGCATACCCTGAAGGTCATTAGTGTGTGAATGTGATGAAGACCATGAAATGGTTTCTTGACTACCGAGTGGTTCACTAAACCCTCCACCTATTCAACCTAATTACCCGAGCATCAAACATCATATGCATCCGTTTTCCCATTGCCCATATAGTAGTTCGGTCCAAATTGATCCTTGACTCACAACATGGCACACATACACAAACAACCTACACATGAAACCTCTACATATAAAGATGAACTAACACAAACATAAACAATAGAAATGTAAACTGACTACGTAGAAATGTAAACTAACATGCATGAATGAAAATAAACGACCGCACTCAAAAACATAAGACGAATCTGCATAAGGCTTGAGTGTCACCCCACCCCAAACAGATATCAGTGTCTGTTTTGTGATATATAAACCGTAGAGGGTGAGAACTCCACGGTGATCCTTTGCGGTGGTGGCGGGTGGCGGAAATTTGGTGAAAGGCGAGAAAATTTGTGCAAATTGGGCTGCAGGGGCTGGCTGGCTGTTGAAGAATGTGGCTGATTAGCCCGGCCACGGTCACCTTATGTCGTACGGAGGGCCTCCATATCATGTGAGGGCGCGGTGCTCACGGGTCTCGTCCCGAATCGTCAGCGCTCGGTAAGGGAGAGCCACTTGAGATTAAGGGAGTCGGGTGAAGAATTTGGAATGGAGTGCCTCAGTGGATGTTTGGGGTGGTGGTGGTGGGGGGGATGGGACGGGCGTGATGTCTCTGGGGATCGCGGGGAGTCAACCGAGCGTGGTGTGAAGCTCATGGCGAAGCTTGATAGGCATAAGCGTGATGTGTGTATGTATATGCGCCTATGTCTTAGTACGCGTCGCCTCAAGTATAATGATAAGTGAGTACTCGTTCCCCTGAAGAATTGAGTTACAAGTACAGACTCTAATCTAGCCTATCTTGTATTTGGATGTTGGAAAATCTATAGAAAAATTCAAAGACATGTCTAGGCATGCAAGAATGGCGCTATAAAGACTAAAAGCTAGCAAAATTATAGATTTCACCTAAACAATGATGTATGAATCTCCTAGCAATTAATCGATAATTGATTTACCTCGCCATTGAAGATGGCGATTTAACTAATGTATATTTGAATCTCTCTCGGCGTTAGCACGCTACCCTTAGAAAGGTTATCTTTGCATCTACGCCTCGAGCCATCATAACTGGGATGCATTGAACCCTATAAATCTTAATACCACACCTAATCTCACTTATATCTCTATCTCATGATAATTAGATGGTAAATCTCCATGATTCTAATTTTAACTCTCACTTCTCGAGATTTTGAATCAAACCACAATTCATACAAATATTGGCCAAATATCCACAAAGCATTAAGATCTAAATGAAATACTCAACATAAATATGAAATAAAACATCAATCAATATAAATTAGGAGAGATTCGCACAAATATGTCTTTGGCTACATCTAAACCCTAAGAAACTAACTAAAACATAAGTGGAAAAGTAAAATACAACCATCAAAAGAAAGAAAAAGGAAAAGGAAGAGAAAACAGAATTTGGCGTGAAGCTCTCTTTTCTCCTCCATTATCCTTCTTACCTTTCCTCAAGTGTTCTTCCTCTTCCAGAGCGAACCCTAGAAATCCTCTCAAAGACAAGCCACTGAGTGTTTCCACCCAAAGGAGCTTGTTCTCACCAACGTCAAGCGTTCCAAAAATCGTCCTCTTTTCGATCCCTACGGTTTAGGCTTTAAAACCCACTCCATTATGGGCTCAAAATGGGCTAACAATCCCTCAAGAAACCAGCGAACATTCGCGTCGCTGCAGCAACATCGCGACGTCGGGATGCTCTATTTCTGCAATGTCGCGACATTGCTGCGATCCATGTTTTCTCCAACCGTAAGACCGCGCTTTGTCATACGAACTCGATTTAAGGTGTTCTTGGTACCGTTGGAAAGCTCTTGAAGTAGAATCCATCCATATGGCTTGATGCAATATGAGCTCATATGATTTTCTGAAAAAGTCAAAATACAGTAGCCTCCTGCTGAAGGTGCTGCAATGTTTGCTGATTTTCTTCCAAGTTTTGAAACTTGCATAACTTCTTTGTTCGAACTCCAATTTTGGTGTTCTTGGTATCCCTGGAAAGCTCTTGAAGTGTAGAATCCATAAATATATGGATTGATGCAATAGGAGCTCATATGATGTCTGAAAACGTCAAAATTCAGTAGCCTCTCCTGCTGCTTTTGTAGCAATTTTTCCACCAATTTTGCACAATTCCACCAAATGGATGACCTGATCATAAGTATGAACTTTTAGAGCATTAGGGCACTTATTTAACATAAAAAACACTAGAAAAACTAACTAAAGCACAGAGATAAAATGAGTATTTAAGATACTCATCACATTACCTAAGTTTTCAACATGTTCAAATTGAGGTGTTGGTGGTAAGTGATAATGAACAAGGGATGACTCATCTGGTTCCTCAACATCTGGGTTATTCGATCGTCGCGAGATCTTTGCGTCTCTGTGAGGCGTATATCCGCACTCATTCTCCAAAACTTGGTTGAAAGTTTGGAAGGATGATAGGATGATACATGTCCATCAGCTTGAACATCTAAGTCTCCATTAGATTCATCATCAACATCCTCATCAAATTCATCATTAGCTTCTTCAGAAGCGTAGTCTTCATCATCTCCATATACTCCAGTATCCGATAATGGACCGTTACTAGGCAGACAACCATAGTCAAATTCTGTAACATTATAATTTTCGAGAACTAATAAATCTATATGGCCACCCACAGATTGATTCATTTGTGGCTTGACTCGAACGACCTCTATATACAATTCAATTTCCTCAATGTCAGTTGTGTTAACCATAGTCAACATTCGATATACACTATTGTCATCCCATATTGGAAAAGGTTGGAACCTATTTACACTTTTTAGGGGATACTTACAATTGTGGACTAATTTGAACCTTTGTTTGTCAATGGTTGTCCTTTAGTATATCATATCACCCAATTGTTCAAACGTGAATTCAACCGGTACATCCAAAGGCACGATAATAGCTTTGTTTCCCACATATTTGACTTATGTTTCAGTCCTCAATATATTTTCATTGTAATAACATATCGTTACAGGACTAGAGGAAACATACATAATTGACCTACACAAAATGGTCCCAAATAAATTAAATAATATGAGAGGTCATTATCCTTACCATTTAAACTACATTCATGGATGCTACATTCAATCACCTTGTTCACTAATGAATAAGCCCCAAAAGCAGTTTGACCTGAAAGTTCATGGGGTAATAATTAAGTAAAAGCAGTTTGGCACATGAGAACCCTAGTAGACTTAATTCTATATTCCTTACTCATTCATGTTTTTTTGGAGAAAAATGTAAAACATGAATATTACACAAAATATTTTTCTTATATTTTTAACATTTTATCAAACACCCTTTTTTTTAACTATTTTTTTAGGTTAAAATTGTTTTCTAAACTCACAATCAAATGTCGTTTTTTTTATAATAGAGCATTTTGTTTGGTCCCTGACTCAGCAAAAGTGAACAAGGAAAATGGGCAAAGTATTTTCCTTATATTGGAAAACATAAACCCGATTTAAAGTATATCCACACAGACCCTTAAGTTCATTATTAGAAGCAATTCTTGTCAACTACTTTGCAAAGATTGGTAATTACAAAAATATCAATCAAATCTATTTTTGAAAAAAATTTACCCACTATAATGCATAAAACTGTACTTGTTAACTACGAAATATGAAATTGTGCATGCTTAAAACCAGGACAATCAATACCCAACAATAAAATCAAGAAACACACCACATAAAGCCTTTAATTTATGCTCATTTTCTGCTCACATAAAACATTCTGATCAATATCCATAGGGGACAAAATTATAAACATTTTAGGACAACCCAGAAATTAACAAAATAACAATGACCTAAAACATGGGAACCAAACAGGGCCTTATGCACTCCATTATTATTATCAAGAAAATACACATTTAATTAGTACATTATCAACAAAACACACCACACCAACAAAATATTATCACCCCATATTAAAATGGGAACTAAACCCAAGGATTTATCACCACATTATCAACAAAACACACCAACGAACCACAATCCCAGAAATTTTGAACATATAAACGGTCGCATATCGAGGAACTGCACTCTGCGAGCTTGAAGATAGAGTGCTCTAGAAGAGCAAATAAGGAGCAAAAATCCAAAGATTTGACAAGCCCTTGTCCATATTTGTAGTGAAGAAGAGGAAACAGTAAGGGAAGAAATAGAGGAGAAAGAAGGCGAATGCACATTTAACCCGCGCTAATGCATTGTCATGGATAACAACAATTGGCAATTTTAAAAAATGCTGGTATGGATTTGTCCATGACAGCGACGTACCCCAATAATTTTAAAATTCCTAATTATTAAGCTATCCATGGCAGCGGCATTTGCTATCTTATGTCTCATGCTTGGCTTATTTCACTTTGGGCATTAGTTTTTGTTAAAAATTAATTTTATAATTTTTTTCAAATGAACTATTTGAGTCTAAAACTCTTTATACTGACTGAACCGTTGGACTATTGAAATGGGCCATAATTATAATTTTAGTTTTTATAGTAGTTTTTATCTTAAATCTTGGGGGTAATTTCATTAGCTTTTGTAAGTTATTTGATAAAGACTTTTAATCAGCTAAAGATAGTTGATTAGGGTTAAATAGCTTATGATGGAAAAAAGCTACAGATATTAGTTTATTATGATTCGTTCTTACTAAAATATCCATAATCATAATAGTATTGGCTTGGATTATGTAATTCATGATGATGTTGGCAATATGATTATGGCTCAATCCTTGAGGATTCTTGGTGGATTTTCATCAAGAGAAACAGAAGCTTTAACTCTGGACTAAAGATAAGGCATTGGAAAGGGTCATCTTTAAATCGGATGCTTTACGGCTTATAGATAGCATTAGAGGCCCTTTTAATACATCTAGTTTCCATTTTATTCTTGAAGATTGTAAGCACTTAGCTACATGTTTCCAGCAAGTGCGTTTTCTGTTTATTAGAAGATCTACTAATGAAGTAGTCCATTATCTGAAATAGGCTGCTTATTCTTTCACATGTCCTATGGAGTGGTATGCTAACCCTCCCTCGTGTCTTTCTACCCTTATAATGGTTACTTTCCTTGTTGGATGGTGATACGATATCTTTCTCATTAGGCGAGGAGTTTCCTTTTCCTTATCATGGACCGACTCTTAAGGAATAATGGAGGAGTCGTGATCGTGTGAGATCTTTCTTTCCTAATCCGTGGGGTGCGGATCATGGAGACTGGGCGCCTTTCCTTTTACATGAGTTTTTTGGACCACCTACATCACTCGATTATCTAACAGGGCAGCTTCGATTCTAGACCTGGGCCCATGTGCTCTGGCATAGGTAGGATCCTTTTGTGGGCCTAATTGTTTTATTTGGTTCATGCCCCGACTCCCTTCATAAGGCGGAGGTTGGGACCTGTGTCCTGGGCTTGCGTTCTGGGCCTGCGCACGTGTTGCTCTTTGCCCCATCAGTAGCCCCCCAGCCCTTGGCTGAAGCAAGCTCAAACAAGGGATGAAGCGTTTCTCGGATCGATTGCGGATTCCATGTGGCTTATAGGGGATGGTTTGATCTGAGCTTTGTCACCGTCAAACGTCTCGTGGTAATGATGGCGCTCTTTCGGTTTTCGCGCCCATTTGGATAGTTGTTTCTCCTGCTTTTAGAAACATTCCTTGTATCACGCTTTTTCGCTTCTTCTGTGGGTTTGGAAGTGTCTTTGATCAACGCTCAGAACTACTTATGGTGCTTTCTGTTGTTCTGTCTTCCTAGGGGTCGTTTTCCTTGTTTTCCTCCTTAGTTCGGTGCATTTCCCATCTTCTTCGTCTATTTTCTTTTCCTTGTTTCGGATTTCAGGTTGTTAGGCCGTGTTGGGTTGAGGTCCTACCTTTTTCGTTGTTTCGCTCGTTCTCTTTCTCTGCCGCTTAGTCATACGTGCTTCTATAGGCCTGCGCATTAAGGGAAGGTCGGCTGATAAGTCTACGTCGGGACAAAATGGCGGCGGACTCGGTGGCCCTGTCGTTGTGGTGGCTGGGGTCCTTCCAATAAGTTATCTTCCTCCGCAAAGTAAGGGCAAGGGGAAGATTAGAGAGATTAGGTATCCTGGTGACTCTGACTATTTGAGGGCTACTGTGAGGTATGTGGACGTTGTGGCCCTAGCTGGGTCGAGCCTTCTTTCGCTAAAATTTTTTCTACTCATTATGGACCCCCTTCCGGCGCCCGAATCTGGTGTCCTGATATCCTCATGTCTTATATAGTGTCCGTTCCCAAGATGGTCTGCTTCTTTGAGGCGGCCTTTGAGAATGGTCTTCGATTTCCTTTGCACCCCTTTATAAAAAGTGTTTTATAACATTTTAATGTGTGCCCGTCCCAACTCTCTCCCAATTTTTGGAGCGTCTTGGTCGGACTTTTGGTTTTCTTTAGGGATAAGGGCCTTGGGGTCCCTAGTATTGATTTATTGTTAGATCTCTTTAGCGTGAAAGAGGCCTCGGAAGGCTTCTTGTACATTTCTAAGCAGGCCACTGCCAAGCCTATTATTTTCGACCTCCCTTCTTCCCATAAGCCTTTGGAAGAATGACATTTCTTTGTCGGGGATCGACGGTGGGGAATCTGACCTGGCGACCAAGATGATCGTTGGGGATTACGAGTATGGATTGCCCCCGAGGAACTGTGTGAGTTTTGTCCATGTTAGTGGGGTCGAATTTTTTAGAGAATCGGGTTATGGTTTGACTTTGTTATGGTTGTATTTGCCTTCAAGTATCGAATCCCCCAGCCTTACTCCACGGGGCGGGGGAAATGAAAGCGGCCCCGGCAGGCGTGTTGCCCTCAGGAATATTCCGATCTAATCAAGTCGGACCTTCCTGGCTCTTCGAGTGAGGCCACCACAGATTCTCCTCATTCCAAATCTCCCTTCTCTCCTACTATGAAACCTCTCTGGGGGCCTCTTTGTTGTAGAAGCTGACTCGGGAGAACTTAGACCCACGTGTAGAGTTGTTGAAAGAAGAGGAGCGTGGGCGCAGGGCTCAAGATCCTCTAATGGCGACCTCCTGCTCGAGATAAAGGTCTGGCCCCAGGAGTATATAGTCCCGCTCCGTAGTGAAGCTCGAGAGTGAGGGGCGGTGGTCCTCTTGGTGAGTGTCAGGTGGTGGGTGCGCAACGTCTCTTGTCCTCCGCTACGGGAGTCAAGGGTTCTTCGAGAAAGGCTGCCGAGCTTCCTCTAAAAGTCCTTTCTATCTCTGTCTAGAGCCCTTCAATGCAAAACAACTCACCTTCCCCCCTGACACGGGGAGATGTGGGAGATGATCATTTTAAAGCTGAAGGGGGTGAGGACTCGCTACTCACCAATGCGAAGCTCGCCACCAGGGCTGTTTCGTCTATTCTTCTGGACTCTGATCTCAAGAAAGTAGAAACACTACGTGAGGGAGGCTCGGCCACTCCTCTGAGGGGCCGAGATCTCTGTATGTCTTAAGCGTATGCTTTTATTCATCTTGTCGTTGTGTTGATGTTGTCTGCTAACTCCATCTTGTTCCTTGGCAAGGCGCTGCCTTATATAAGGACCGTGAGGAGGGCTGCCCGGCCAGAGGCTGCGCTGGCGGGTGAGGCTATCTGAGGCTAAGGTCACCTCCTTGACTTAGGGAGGTGGGGTTGTGACTCGGATACAAAGCTTGGTGATGATGTTTTGGGGTATGAATCCGATCCCAGGCATGCCTCGACAACAAGCGGAGGCAGTGAGGAGAAGAAGGCTATAGAGGGCCTAAGGTCTGTCGAGGATGAGCTGTGAGTGGTTAAGGAAGAGTTCCAAGCCACGAGAAGGTTCAATGCACAAGGTGGTGGCGTTGAATCGGGCCGAGTGGAAGCAGAGTTGAGAGCTCGGTGGAGCGCTTGGTCGAGGAGTGCAGTACGTTACGCGGGGACCTCCAGAGGCGAGAGGCAATGATAAGCCAAAGGGATGGAGTAATAGTGGAGCTGAGGGACAAGGCTTGCACCTTATGGGCCTCCGGGTGGCTCGCTTTCCAACGTCGAGTTGTCAAGGCTTTTTCGGGTTTGGACTTCAATCTTCAAGTTCCGGATGAAGAAGAGGCGGAAGAATCCGTTTTTGAGGATGAAGTAGACCTCGAGGTGTTCCCTGATGCTCCATTTCGATTCCTTTCCACTAGAAGGCGAGGATCTGTCAGTCACAGTTCTTCCGCCTTTCTTTGGGCTTTGCCTTCTAATTTACGAGCTCAGGTGGCCTTCTGCAGAGCTACTCATAAGCTCCTACAACACTTAGGCCGCTTTTTTGTATAACCTTTACGTCGAGACTCTAAGCCACAGACATCGAGTAATGCAAACAGTGAACAGCAATTTTATGGATATTCGTCCTTCTACCTCTTTATTTTTCCTGTCTTCTTCTATGACCTGTGTTTGTAAAGATTCTGCAGTCGCTGATATTTTGATGGTGGGTTCTTCTTGAGCTATGCGGCCTTAATGGGAATTTAGGCTACAAAGAGCTCTCTTGTCGCTGGCGATAAGGCTCTTTTAGGCTGAGCTTGAGGCTCTTTTTGAAACTAAGCTACGTTGCTCCCTTGAAACTGAGCTACTACATGGCTCCTTGAAATTGAGCTACAAGGCTCCTTGGCTACTTGGCCTTTTGGGGTGCATCGGTTCTTTATGGGACAGGCCCCAGTATGAGCGCACGGATATGGTGCGCAGGCTCTCTTGAGGCTTGGATCCTGAGGCTCTGAGGGCATGACTCCTTGAAAGGCGAGCTCTGAGGCTCCTTGGCTGCCTTTTGGGGGCATCGGGTTCTTTATGAGGCAAGGTTATGCGACCTTTTGAATCGAGGCTCTGAGGCTCTCTTGGCGGTATAAGGCTCTTGAGGCTCAGCGACCTTGAAGGCGAGCTCTGAGACTCTTTGAAGCGGGCTACATTGGCTCCTGAGCTCTGAGGCTCTGAGCATGACTCCTTGAGGCAGCTCTGAGGCTCGTTGGGGCGGGCTACAAGGCTCACTGGTACAAGGCTCCTGGTACGCTTGGCTCCTTGGCGAGTTGCAAGGTTATTTTGAAGCCCAGGCTCGTTGCCGCGGCCCATTTCTGAGGCTCACGAATACGTTGCTCCCTTGGGTGGGCTCTGAGGCTCCTTGAGCGAGCTGAGGGGCTTGTGGCTGCATTTGGGCTGCCGAGGTTCTTTATGAAGGCAGGCTGTCACGACCCTTTTGAATCGAGCTCTGGCTACTTTGAGACTAAGGCCTGAGGCTCTGAGTTGCATGGCTCCTTGGCTTGGCTATAAGGCTCGTTGGGGCGAAACCTGAGGCTCTTCTTATTTGCATGGCTCCTTGAAGCGGGATTCTGAGTTATTTTGAAACGGGTTACGTTCTCCTGTTGGGCGAGTTACAAGGCTCTCGGCTACGTTGTTCCTTGAAATTGAGCTGATACTCCCTTGAAGCGAAACTCTGAGCTCCTTGGCTGGCCTTTTTGGGGCACATGTCGGGTTCTTTATGAGAGAGAGGCGAGAATTTGTCTGACCCTTTTGAATCGGTACCAAGGCTCTCTTGAGGCGAGCTGGGCTCCTGGTACGCATGACACCTTGAAAATGAGCTACAAGGCTCGTTGAAACTTAGCTACATGGCCCCTTCGTCTTCTTCTCCTAGGGAAGGCACGCGTGATTTTAATACAGATCTTATGGAGAATCGAAACATACTACGTGGCTCTCCAGCCCCGATAGGGTTTCTTTCTCAAATTGCTGCCTTTCAGTGGTGCATGTCATACTCAGCTCGCCAACCTTGTCCTACTCCCTCGGCGGTGTTGGAGTTCGTTCACGATGAAGCTTCAGGGTTTGGTCATCCCGCGCCGCGGGTGCATTTTGTGACTAACGAGTTGAGCGTTTGGATTCCGTGCTCTACCTTTGTAGGAGTTGTGTTTTCCCTAGTTCCTCCTTATGGGGAGTTATGTTTGTTCCCTAATCGAAGCCCATTAGTGGGCCCGGGTGGGAGCGTCGGAGGGTGAAGGCTAATGCTTAGAGGGGATATTTTTAAGTCCCGCTTCCTCCATTATACCTGTCCTCTTTTCTTTTCCTCTTCTGCTTCCTTCCCTCTTTCTCCTTCTCCTTCCTTTTCTCTTTCTCCTTCCTTTTCCTTTTCTCTTTCTCTTTCCCTTTCTTGTGGTTTTTGCCTTAACTAGGTGTTAGCCGATGCGAAGAATGGCTTTGTTGATTGTAGTTTCCTGAGATGTAGAGAATGGCTATGCTGATTGTAATCTTCCGAGATAATTGAAATAAAAGTATAATCTTTTGGAACATGTGTACTTGTCTTATGTTTGTTTCTTTTTTTTTTATTGATCTGCGAGAATATTGTCAGTAGGAAATGAACAAAGACTATTATTATAATAAAACTGCGAATTTCTTATTAAAAGCTACAATCCAAGGTCTATTGGTAGAAACGCCTGAGGTGCTCAGCGTTCCAAGAGTGTGGCAAGGTTTTTCCCTCCTCTGTTTGAAGTTCGTAGTTACCAGGTCGAACTATTCGCAATACCACATAAGGTCCTTCCCAGTTAGGTCCTAGCTTTCCGTGTGTGGGATCTTTCCTTGCTGGCAGGAGTTTCTTTATAACTAAGTCGTCGGGCCTAAAACTCCTTGGCCTAACCCTTCGGTCGTAATATTTCTTTATCTTCGCGTGATGATAATTACGCCGGCACGCTTGATTAAGACTCGGTATATCACGAACTTGGTTCCAGGCCCCAATTTTCCCGTTATCGGATACCGGGGCTCTAAAGATTACGAGACACATATTATGGACCGTCACACAAAGTTATGCACCTTTTGCTCAATGATCGTTGCTAATGGCTCGGCCTCGACCCACTTGGTGAAGTAATCCACTCCTACCATAATGAACACGCGTTGTGGCCCATCCTTCTGACGAATTGGGGTCCCAATAAGTCTAGCCCCCACTATTGGAAGGGCTAAGGGCTTGTGATTGAGGTCAGCAGCTTGGAAGGGAGGTGAGGGATTTGAGCATGCTCTTGACATATCTTGCATTTTGTTTTGACTCAGGTAGGCGTCTTTGAGTGTGTGGGCCCGATAATGGCATCCTGTCTTAGTGTCTTTCTTTGCCCAGGGACTGGCTTGATGGTTGCCACAGATACCTTCATGCACCTCTCTGAGCACGTAATTGGCGTCTTCCTTTCCCACGCATTTAAGAATGGGTGTCGAAAGCCTCGTTTATATAGGGTTCCCCGATGAATTGTGAATCTAGCCGACCTCGTCCTGAGCTTGGAGGCCTCCTTTGGATGGATTGGCAAGGTTCCGTCTACCAAGTAATCCCAGATGGGGTCCATCCAAGTCAACTCTGACATTACCAGGGACACTTCTTCACCGTCGACATTCACGAGGTTACAGAGGAATTCTTTCAGCCGGTATCAATGTATAGATCCTCCTGGTGTTGTCCTTCCCCAGCTTTGCTAAGGCATCGCCCGTGTGTTCTACGCCCTTGGGGACATGCTGACCATAAACCCGTATAAGCTATGAAACCAGAAAATCCCTAATTTTCTGAAAAATGGTAAAATGGTAATTTTGGTCAAAATCTAGAATTTTTCTATATCTCGGATGATGAAACAAACTTCACCATTGGAATCGTCTCGTGAAATCTAGCTACCACGTCAAATTTCGTCGAATTCCGAGACAGTCGGAATTTACACGTTTTTCGAGGCAACGAGGCTTAGTCTTGGGACACTTAGCGGCACATTTTAGTATTCATGTCTGCACATGTCGGGTGTAGAATGGAGTCGACTTAAGCTCGAGTGTAGGGCCGTGATGGACGTATGGCGTCTCTGGTGGAGGAAAATCAAAGGTAGGTGGATAAGAAATTAGATGAAGAAATCCAAAATAAGCCAATGATATGGCTTGACATGTGGCAATGAGGGGACATGAGAGGAATAAAACAAAGAAAGAACAATTCTCTTGGCATTTTGGGCAAATACGTACAATGGAGGAAATCAAATTATAGAGAAAGCTCAAGCTTTCTCTCTAGATTTCCCAGAACACGAGCCGTCGGTTAGTCGAGCCAATGAAAGTTGTTTTTCACCGCTGAAATTTCACCAGCATTAGACCTTGGGTTTGTGGAGTTTGACGAGTTTCGGAGTATGGGTTTTCTCTGCTTTCTTTAATCCTTGTTTAAGAGCTTTGTAAATGATTTGGAGTGTTTGAGGCGTGAATGGCCATTTAATTGATCGAAACTTGGGATTGAATTATTTAGATTTTGGACCGTTTTGAATAGTCCGGTGATCCGAGTGGAAATGAGTCCTTGTGTGTTATAATTGTGTGTGTTAAATTATGGTTTGGGTGTTGTTGGAAGGCGGAAATGGCCATGGATTTGATTCCACAAAGTGGAGCCGTGTGATGATGAGAGGGTTGTCGACGGACTGACCAGCTACTCATTTGGGAATTGTTAAAAGCGGTAAGATTTGCTGATTGAATGAAAATGTCCATGTGTTTTTGCATACTATTGCTTAAAAATGAATGGCTCGAGATATAGGTGGAAATGAATTGTTAATGCATATAATTAAATGTGTTAACATGATGTTGAATTATATAAAAATATATATAATTGTGTGTGAGCCATTGGAATTGGATTGTTATTAGCCCATGTGAGCTAATTTTGATGTTATTTCTATGAAGTGAGTAACATGATGTTGTGAGTAAATTTTGTTAGTATATGCATGTTTAAAATATATTAACATGAATGGTTGTAAAATGGCATAATGCATTTCATATGCATCGGGGCAACCTAGATCAATAGGTGTGAGTGCATGGCATGAAAGAAAGAAAAATGGAAAATGGTTGTGAAAGGAATTTCAAGGGAAGATTTTTCGAAAAATTGCCTTGGAGAGTTGTCCAACAGTTCATCTCGAAGGTGGACCCATGACTGTTTCAGAAAAATTACCTAACAATTCACCTCAGAGGGTTGTCCAATAGAATTTACCGAAACTCGATATTATGTTTTCAATAACAAAAACTTTTTGATTTGAAAACGGTGTTTTTTCACATTTGGGTTAGGCATGTGTGAGGGAGTCAGTGAGGGCTCAAGAAGTGGGAAGGGTGAGTCACATTCTCATCCATATCATGTAGACATTCAAGTAGGATCATGTATTTTCTTAAATGTGTGCATGTTGAATCATTGCATGTGCACTTAGGTGGGGAGTAACCCATGTAGGATAATTCAACTATTGGGCATTGCTCACCCTGTCGAGGGAACATTAGTTTAGGTACAGGGAGTGTTCGGGAATACGGCGCTCATTAGAGGCCGCTTTGAGAAGAAAGCTGACATGTGGCTTGGGTATTTATTTTTTAAAACATGTATTATAAATTCTAAATTTTAATATATGTTGTATTAAAAGCGATGTAATCAACTCTTGAACTATTGTAATATAGTTGGTTAAATTTTTGGTGAATATTGATGTATGGGCCCAAGTGGCCATTTTTACTCATGTATGGGTCTCATAATATGAGACACAGGTATTCCGTGGGTTGACGGTGGTCAACAGGACACCCCGGGAATTGGGGCGTCACATAAACTTTTTAAGCAGCTCTCGCACCTTTTTGAGGTAAAGAATCATTTTCTCCACGGCCGTAGGAGTCCTCCGTCATTTTACCACCGGGTGGGAGTCCTTGCATATCTCAGTTGATCGGCTTCATAAATTGGGCAAGATTAAACTTAGACTATGACAATACTCGAACCTCATTGTTGGAGGCTTGAATCGAATCCCGGTGTACTCCGTCGATCCGTCTGGGAGGTGAGTGGAGCACACCCCTTCTTTGTAATTGGCGGCCCCATCGACGGACAGCCTCCAGATGGGTAGGTCGAGCACCAATTGATATTGCGCAGATGAGCCTTGTGGTAGTGGACTCCTCCCCGCCAAATCCTCAGGAGATCGACGGATTTCCCCGAGGGTTCTTTGGTGTTAGGTTGTCTTTGGGTGACGAGTGCGGGGCGGTGCCCAGTCCCAGGCATACGAGGCCACGAAGCGTGAAGATGTCACGTCGGTCAGTTATTCCAATTTCCTTCTTCAGCTGGATGCAATCATCTGATCGGTGTCCATGATCCCTATGGAATTCACAATACTTAGTTAAGTCTCTTGATACGGGACTGTCTTGTCTGAGACTGACCACCTTAGAAAATTTCGTGTTGTGTCGACGTAAGACTGCGACAGAAGTACATCAAGGGAGTCAATTGCCAAGGTGGATATCGCTATTATAGCTCGAGCTGGGGTGATTGAAAGCGGTCCCTGCCCGTTTCCTCGTCTCTTTGGAGGCCAGTTCTCGTCTCTCTTGTCCCTTCGTAGGGATACATCTGCATCTCCTCGTCTTCTGGGGCTCATCTCACTTTTTCATGCTTTTCTCCTTTTGCGTGGAAGGTTTTCCTTAGATAGAGGGCTTCCTGCCAAGTGATGTACTTCTCTACTTTGCGAGCACCTCGGCCATGCTTGAGGTTCTTTGGATGGAAAACATCGGGTCTTTAGGCTGCGTCGTGAGCCCAGGCCGGTGAGACCGATGGCGAACTTCTGGTAGGATGTCTACCTTTAGCGACTCAGCATTAAACCTGGACGTGGGACCTCGGGGTTCTCTGTGGGCCTAGCACATGGTCGGCAAGTGATGCCTGCAAAGCCACAGTATGTCAGAGCTCAGGTGAAGTGGGAGACGAGCCATGTGTGTCACCCTCGATTCCAGGTCCAGGCCCCAGATAGGCGGATCCTACTTAGGGTTCAGTATTAGTATATCCCAGGGACTCTTTTTTTTTCTCAAAGTTGAACTTATACCTATGGGTATACAAACAATTCTGTAATAACAAAATCATTTACATATACAAGAACTACCACCCAGGAGTGGTGTCCATCAAAATCTACTCAAACATATCTTTAGTCCCGTTTACATATAAAAACTATACTTTTACATTTACAAATCGGGCTGGGACATATTGGCAGTGAACTACTAGTGTCTTGGCCCAGTATTGTATGCGATGGATGTCCTCTTTAGCCCACCTACGGATTAAAACCGTGCTAAGCTTCACGCTTAATTGAGAAAGCATGCTCTTTATATCTTTATCTTTGATGCCGCGTAATTTTACTCTTTGAATCACGATAAACATATATGATAACAGGATAACAGAATCTTCATGATTCATTTAACAAATTTACATACATACTTTATCCTTGTAACACATATTAGATCTCTCGAGTATCACGGTCGCTGACCCTATACTTATAGCAAACTTATACTTACCGGATCTTAAAGCCTTGGCATACTTATTGTTCGGATCTCTAAATTAGGACACATATTTATACTTATTTCCCGTAGGACACATACTTATACTTATCCCTCGTATGCGGTACTGAACTTATACATATACCTATACGGAGGTACTTATCCACATACTCATACTTCTCTCTATCACCATACTTGATCGGATCTCCCGCAGGAATCTGAGGCTTATGCCTTTCTTGAGGTGCGGGTGAGTGCCGGAACTTATACTTGTGCCATTATCTTATGCTTGGCCTCACAGGCATATCCTTGTCTTACAGGATCTTATACTTGTATTCTGAGCGCTATACTTGTATTTCGGATCTTATACTTATTATTCTGAGCATATACTTGTATTTGGATCTTATGTATTGCAGACATATACTTGTCTTACGGATCTTATACTTGTATTACGGAGCATATACTTGTATTTCGGATCTTATACGTGTCTTACAGAGCATATACTTGTCTTACGGATCTTATACTTGTATGAAAGAGCATATACTTGTATTTCGAATCTTATACTTGTATTACAAAGCATATACTTGTATTTTGGATCTTATACGTGTCTTACAGAGCATATACTTGTCTTACGGATCTTATACTTGTATGACAGAGCATATACTTGTATTTCGGATCTTATACTTGTATTACTGAACTTATTCTTGTATTTCGGATCTTATACTTGTATTACGGAACTTATTCTTGCATTTCGGATCTTATACTTGTGAGATCACCTTATGCACATGTGGGACTTATTCTTATGCAAAAGGTGCCGAAGAGTAGTGCTATAGTCGGAAGACGAGATCAGATCATGTCTGGTCGTGGTCGAACTTATACGAATCACGGACATTGATACGTAGTAAGATTACGAGATCACATCAAATACATATACTGGGTTCATACAAATTCAGAACATATCCACTAGGTTTGCTCATGGTATATTCGGACTTATACATATTCATATTAAGGTATCGGTCGTCTCCTTTTTACATGTTTCATGACTTTGTTATACAAATCAGACATATAGTACCAAAGAGAAATTCCTGATGCGATTACTCTAAGAAGTATGCTAAGCATCTTTGGGTCTTATTAATGTACCTTTTATATATACATATCTATAGTCGTTTACCTAGGCGGGAACCATGTGAGATGGACATAGTACACGAAAACCGAAAGGTATAGTGCGATCTTGACGAATGCGTTAGCGCGCGTGTAGTCTTGAAGTGGCACTGGCGAGTGTCGACAGCGGTCGAACATGCGCCCA
This sequence comes from Tetrastigma voinierianum, assembly GCA_016808115.1. NCBI lineage: Eukaryota > Viridiplantae > Streptophyta > Magnoliopsida > Vitales > Vitaceae > Tetrastigma > Tetrastigma voinierianum. The sequence continues at coordinate 373,010 of JAEQBH010005036.1, forward strand.
TGTAGCGAGTGTCGTAGCACTGGCGCGAGTGCGAGCGCCGATCAGACGTGTGCGCGCGTGGCAAAGTGTGGTAGCTTAGCTGGCGAGGGAGTCTTTGAGCCTTGCGTCGAGCGTGCGCCGCGTAATGTGACGTGCGTGGCACTGGCAAAGTCTTAGTGCCGTCGGTACGCCCACGCCAACATAGTGTGCATTAGCACTGGCGGGAGTGCGAAGCACCGATCAAAATGCCCACTCATTCATTCTTCAATCCTAGGTAGTCATACTATCATATGTCTTTCAGAACTCATAACCTTTCTTAATCACATTATGTGATCATGGCATATTACCTTTCATATTCATGTTCATGTTTCAGTTCATTTTCATATTTCATATCATATTCATGTATTCTTATTCCTCTATGAATCTATTTTACTTAGAAATTGGAATCATTCCAATTCAATCATCTAAACTCAAGTTATGGCATTTTCATGCCAAATTAGTCAATTTGCCCATTTTACACTACGGACAGTTTGAAATACTCATTTTCAGGGGTCTGAACTCCATACCTGACACTGGTTCTTTGTACTCTTTTAAAGCTAAGGTGCTAAGGTGCTAAGGGTTCTTCTCAAGCTGGAATCACCCAAGCAGACCTTAGAAACTCAGTTATGGCCTAAACAACCGGGACTACTCTATGCTCAAAATGAAACCATAAATTGGCTTGAACATAGCCCCACTTTGAGTGAATTTTTGGGCCACATAGAGTCAGAATTCGAAGGTACCTATTTCAAGGTATTTGTTCTCCTTGAAGTATAGTTTAACCAGCCACTTGAATCACTCAAATCGGATAAGAAATGACCAAGTTATGGCCAAAAATCTGAACAGTTTAGAGCGTAACATTGGGTACCCGATTTAGGTACCCCGGTTGATAGAACACTTATGAATGCCCAGGGTACCACCCCTCGAAATTTTCCAGAAATAGTGGTTTTTCTTTCTTTTTTCCATATTTTGCTACCCAAATCAACTCAATAATCAATATACACATCAAAACCACTCCATATTCATCTTGTACCCTTTGTTCTACTCAAATCATCTTTCAATACATATGTTTCTTCAAAAACCTTTCATGAATTACTCCCAAAACAATTCTAATATGGGTCATAACCCATACACAAACCAAACACAAGGATTAGTTAGGGTTTGTTCTAACCCCAACTCCATTGCTTGGAATTAAACCATGAATCCAACCTCAAAGGGAGGATTCCACATTCTTCTTATACCATCTAGGGTTTTACCAACCTTACTTTCAAAAAATTTAGGGTTAGGATGAAATCCTAACAAAACCCTAGGTTTGTGGACAAGCTGCTAACCATCCAATAGCATGGAAATTCATACAAAACTTTAGAATTCCATACTTAATGTTAGAATCCATACCTTTTTGCTCTTTCTTTCTTCTTCTCTTCTCCTCTCTTCTTCTTCTCTTCCTCTTCCTCTTCTCTTCTTCTCTCCTTCTCTTCTCTTCTCTACGGTTTGTTCTCTCCCAAAATGAGACCAAATTTGGTCTTAAATCCAAACTCTCTCTTTAGGCCATGTTTGGCTCCCAAAAACTTAATTTTAAGGTTAAGTTGTCATAGTCCTTCCATTCCTCTCTTTTTACAAATAAAGTTAGGTATATTTCTAATTTAACCCCTAGTCTTTCCCTTTTATGACCACTAGGTCCTCAAGTGGTAAATTACATATTTACCCTTTGCTCTCATATTAATTTCCGGGTTTCTCGTTTTATTTCCAGGGTCATATTTAGCTTTATAAACCCACTAACGTATGCAGTTGTTAGGGTATATTTAAGTGTTACACAATGGATAGCTCTCTAAAGGATGAGATTAACGATGGGGGGAGTCTATTGAACCAGGCTAAAGCCGAGCCTTTTAGTATGATGGAAAAAGCTCTACATCTGACGGGGTCCTAGTATCTGTGTAGCTCCATTTGATTCTTGTAGGTATTGAGGTGGTCTATAGGATCTTTTGTTTCGTTGAACGTTTCAATTTGAGGCATTAGACTAAGTTGGGAGAGGAAGTGTAGTACCTCTCGGCCAGTGAATGGGACTCTAGTTTGATGTACCAACGCATCCACCATGAAGGCCCCAGGAGCTTGTTCTTTCATTGTTTCCCTCGTGGTGAGGCTTTTTCGCTGGATGCCCGGGAAGCTTGCTCCCATGGCCAGTTCCTATCTCCGGCTGATAAAGAGAGGGTCCATTGCCTCTGTTGTTCCTACCAGGAATCCCCTCATTATGGTCTTCTCCTGGGGACTTATAAGGATCGGGCTCCTTGGCTTAGCTAGTCTCTCCTTCTCCGTCAGCGTCCCAAGAAGTGTCGTGGTGTTGTCATTCTTCCTCTTCTTGACGATTGCATTTATCGGAATTGGTTCCTCGAGTCTCTCGTGAATGGCCCCAGTTATGAGAGCGGGCGCCTCCATCTCGTCGAGTATTGGCTTGTATAGTTTTAGGAGTGTCTGAGGCGGATGATTAATTAGCAAAAAGTGTTATTTTGAACCTGTTGTTTATTTAAGGTTTGAGCGCTTTTTGTGTACTAATCAACTTAAATAACCCAGTGTACATTGAGGTCCGACCGTACTATCAGATCACATTTTGTGTATATTTTATAGTTTTATACCAATTACACTATATCCTTCATCTGGAGTTCAAACCTGATGAACTGAGGCCAAACTCGAGTTGCATATACCGTCAGGATGGAAGTGGAGCTAAAGTGCAAAGAATGACGTTAGAAGTTTGGCAATGTTCTTGAAATTTTCGTAACTGTGAATTCGTGAGTTCGCAAATTGCATGACATCTTGAAATTCATGAGTTGCCATATTATATATTGTTGCTTTCAACGTAGTTTATGGCTTTACCAAAATGCCCTTAATATAATTGGTCTTTTAGCACATTTATATATTAATTCGCCTTGACCTCACGGCGCTATATAAGCTCAGTCAAGCTCATATACCAGTAGTTTTGAGTTTATCAATAAAAATTGGCGCTAAAGTTGGGAGCTTTTCCCGCCTCTGCAATTTTCTTTCATTTTCTCTCCCTTTCTCTTATTTTCTCACCTGCCAAACACCCTTGGAAGATGACAACTCAAAGGATGCTTAGCTAAACCTCCCACTCGTCCTTGAAGGAGACCGCTGGGTTAGAGGTTTGAGGTAATACACCGCCCTCTATTACCAACGCAGGCATTTATCATCATTTATGTTTATGCATCTCACACGTGGGTTTAAATCCTGTGATATGCCACACAGTGGTTAGTACTTGGCAAACTTTCATGGTTGATGGACAACACATTTCTAGATCATTTTGATGCTGATTAGTTGTCATTTATTAGCTCCTGCGGGTTAGATCAATGACGGATGGTTTTTTAAGCTACTTTAAGTATTAATGAGTCATAAATGTTGTATGCTAGGAAGGAAACTCTTAAGGTTCAGATTTTGATAATAAACCAGATCCGGCTCGGGAAATGACTATAGGTCATCCTCAGTATGAGGAAAGGACAGGGACATTATAGTTACCTTAAAACCACAGCCAGGTGGTCCTAAGCTTCAAGGAATTCTTTTATGCCTTATTTCTCTGTGATTCACGGTTCCAACCATTAACCTCTTTATTTTACCAAAACCCCAAATCAAAAGTTCAAACACCATTCATCAAGCGTACCTCATTTAGCATGAAGAAAACTCATCCCGGAAGGTTTGACCTTGAGCCTTATCTGCGACTTAGCTACGACAATGGGAATCTAGGATACAAATTGTTGATTCACAGGTACACACCTATTGTGGCACGAATCAAATGGCGCCGTGTCGGGGATGATGCCTTAGTGCGAGTGAAGTTGTTGAACTTGTGATCCTAAATCCTAAGTGTTGGTGAATTCCAATCTCTTTTTGCCCTTACTTTTATTTCCCTTAGCAGTTCACTGCTGGGTTGATTTAATTTTTATACTGTCCATACATAGAATTTTCATTTTTATTTCTAGCTAACATTAACCTTTTTGGTAGCCTACTTTACCATTTGATTTATACGCATGCACATGACATTGCCCTAGCGGCTGCCACCGTGGAGCAATCGCGGCGGATTGGAAGGTCGGTGCTCCAGGTTGAGCGAGTGTGAAGTGAGCTATTGTGAACAAATGGACCCTCACGGCGAGGAGCAATAGAGGCAGCGGGGGGGTTCGAAGGGATCGATGCTGCAGTCAATGAGGATCATACGCACAGGTGAGTCACCCTCGTGCATTATTCCCCCTACTAAGGATGTGGCAATGAGGCTATATCACAGTGCCCCTGCTCCCAGCTTTTCATGGTATGGAAAATGAAAATCCATACACACACATGCGGGATTTGAGGAGTTTGCACAACTGAGAGGAGTGCGTAGATATGGGGCTGCTTCCCGAAGTTGAAAGCCTTTCCTTTGACCTCAAAGACAGGCAATTTGACTTGTTCTGCAGGCGAACTATCGAGGGGTGGCGGAGGCTATGATGAGTTTTTGAAGAAGTTCTTTAGTGCACATAGGACAAATAGCTTGAAGAGGCAGATTTATACATTTGCGGCCCATGATAATGAGAAGTTCTACCAGTGCTGGGAGAGGTATATGGAGACCATCAATGCCTACCTTCACCATGGCTTTGATACATGGATGCTGGTGAATCACTTTTATGATGGGATGTCCCTGTATATGATAATTATTTAAGGGGAAACAATGTATGGAGGACTTCTTGAGCAGAATCCAAATAAGGCCATGGTTCCCTCGGCTTCTATGTAGGTACGAGAAACCTCAGAGGCATGGGTGGAGCAGAACCAAAGGGGTGAAGATGAAACACACAGACGAAAGGGGGCATACTATTTATGTGGAGGATGTGAAATAAGCGAGTTATCTTCTTTGACTAGAAGGTTGGAAGAGCTTGAAATCCACGATCGGCCTTGAGGTGCAGGCGAGTGGCCCAGGCACAGCCTCTCCATTACTGTTTTAATTGCGATCCACTAGTCACCAGGGGAGCCAGCGCGCGATTGCTCCCTGGTAAGGTTGATCTGGCTTGAGCAAACATAATTGGAATTGATAAGCCACCAATAAACGCTCCATATGGGAACACCTCGATCAGAATTGGAGGAATCATCCCTGAATTTATCATGGAAGCCAAAGAGCCCCGGCTTTTCACGGGGTTCGCAATGGCTGACAACATCTTGGTTCCACTTCACGGCCGACCCCGCCCCTCATCCCCTGTAGAGCCAAGCCATTGTAGATTTAGAGTAAGGTTGAGTAACTGTGGAAGAAACGACCAAATTAATCTCGCCTACTCGAAAATTGAAACATTGGAAGGCACACTCAACAAAAAAATAGATGACCTGCAATACTCAGTTTCAAGGTTGACTAACCAGCAGCAAGTTCTCGAAAAAGGGAAATTTCCATCGAGCCTGACAAATCCCAGGAGTGCATAGATTAAGCTGCGACCCCGAATCCCAAGGTGATGAAGTAAGCTGATGGATTTACTTTGAGGAGGTAGTAGTCAAACCACATCCGCCCCCAATTGTGAGAAGATCAACGTGGTTGAACTGAACTGAGGATGGGAAAGGAATCTGATGAATAAAGTACACCCTCCTTCCCACAATGCGAGAAACAGGAAAGGGCATCTGGCGATAGTAAAGTGATGAGCAAGTGAAGGTCGACATCCCTACTTGGACATGATTAGCGAGTCCCATATGCTAAAAATTTGAAGAGGACCTATGCGGTGAAGAGGTCTAAATTTCCAATAAGAAAGGCCTTCTTGCGAGGCAAAGTCAGTGCTATCATTAGTGTAAAACCCGGTAAAGTACAAAAAGATCCCGGGGTGTCCTACCATCTCGATTAATATCGGAGGAACTTATCATTGAAAGAGCATACCCTGACCCAGGAGCTGAGTGTGAACTACGCCATATTCAATGTCTGGCAATTTGGAGTTTTGGGAGAACTCGAAGCCCTTCCATCACACTATCTCTGGCGGAAATAGAGTCCATTAAAATACCAAAGGGAACTAATGAGGATGTTCCTATCTGATGGACAAATTCTACTATCGGTGGATTTTTGTCGTACTTGACTCTGAGCCGATTCACGATGGGGGCGACCATGTACCCATCTATGTGGGAGAGAGCCATTCTTAGCTCTTGAATGCCATTATAAATTCTTAGAAATGGGGTTATGAAACTCACCTTTAGAACTATGACCTTGGAACTTAATATCTTCCCGTAAGTAAAAACATATCTGACCAATGGAAGATGGCGCAGAAGAAATCTGCATAGACACAATTCTTGAAGAACAAGCTAACAAGCGACAAGTGCAAGATGTGCTAAACCGGGAGTTGTAATGACCTTGTAGAGTAGCAAGTTTGAAGCATGAGTTTAATTACATGGAGCCTTGGAGAAAAAGGAGGAAATTCTACCTCTATTGTCGGGAGAGAAAGAAAATGAATCTCAACAGGTGGATCTCAAGCCTTTGCCTGTGGAACTAAAATATGCGTTTTTGGAAGAAAACAAACGGTCATCGATTATTATATCATCAGCTGCCGAGCACTCCACGGGGAAGACAATCTGCTTTGCAAATCCTCCCGAGGATAACAAGCCCGAGCTTTGGGGTGGAAATTTTTCTAATTTAAAACATCGATCAACAATGCGCACCCATCACATTTATTTAGAGGAAGGTCAAAGTCATTAGGCAACCATAAGGTGTCTGTATACGGGAGGTAGTTACCGCATTGAAGTCTGAGTTCTTCTGGCGGGTGTGTTACCCCATGTCTGCATTGCTTGGTGACTGGCCAAGTTATGCAAGAAATCGAGAGTGCTTATCGTCTGAGAATGCAAAGGAAATCACAGCCTTATAAAGGATGGAGGTTATGTATTGATTACAGAAGATTGAATGAGGTGACAAGAAAATATCACTTCCCTCTACCTTTCATGGATCAGCTCCTGGAAAGAGTTTCAAGCCACCCCTTCTACTGCTTTCTGGATGGTTATTCGGGCTCTTCAGTTGAAATTGCTCTGTGTGGAATAGACTACCTTCCCTTTGGCACATATACTACGGGGAGGATGCCCGCACCGACTGTGTAATGCCCATGCCACGGTCAGCGATGTATGCTGGTCATTTTTCGGTGATTTGGTAGAAACGCGCATTATGGAGGTTTACATGGATGATATCACAATCTATGAAAGAAGCTTTTTGATAGAATGCCTGCATCCATTTGGGAGGCGTCACGCATAGATGCATTGAGAAGAACCTAGTGCGGCGGGAAAGTGCCATTTCATGATGACGAGGAATAGTGTTGGGACGTGTCATTTGAGAAAGAGAGGTGAAGACAGACCCGAGGCGAAAGAAGTGAGCGTCTCACAAATTACCTCTCCCACTTGATGTGAGAAGACATTGAGGGGCGATTCTTTGGGGCATGCCGGGCTTTCCTATAGGAGGTTAAATACCTGAGAACTTCTCACGAAATTGCTTTACGGCTGGCACATAAGCTTCTAGAAAAAGGAAGATGACAAGTTTGAGGTGGGATGCGAGAAATGCCCGGCAAAGGTTTGAAGAGCTGCGAGAGACACTTGACCCTTTACACCGATAGTGAGGGCCTGGCGGGTTTCATTTCGGTCGTGTGCGTGCAAGAGTGACCATACGCTATCAGTGGTTAGGTATGGAGCGGAGGGAAAACCATATGTGGTTTACTATGCGAGTAAAACATTGAATGAAGCTCAAGGAATTACACTACACTACCACCGAGAAAGAATTGTCGTGGTCTATGCCCCGACAAGTTTCATGCATATTCACGTCCGAGTATAATCATCTTCACAGATCACTCGGCTTTGAAATATCTGCTCACTAAGCAAAATGCCAAGGCTAGGCTTATCATATGAGTCCTCTTACTAAGGCTGTGGAGCCTAACCCTGTATTCGGATAAGAAGGGTGTGGAAAATGTTGTCGACGATCATCTTTCCGCATCAACCATACTTATCACAACACCCACAACCCTCCACCCATGATGAATTCCCGCAGAGTCTCTACTCATCAGGATGTCCCCTCCCCGTTTGCTCACATTGCTAACTTGCAATGTGGGAGTTGCCAACATAATGCAGCATGACAAGAAGTTATTCCATGCAAAGTCCACTCATACTATCGGGAAGAACCTTATTTGTTCAACACCGTGGCCGATCAAATAATCGTAAAGTGTGTGCCTTCTGAAGGAGAACAAGAAGGATACTCGCCCACCGCCATGACAAGCATGGAGATCATTTCGCTTCCCGTAAAACGAGACAATGAAGGTGCGTCGCTGGTGGTTTTTTATTAGCCTTCTTTGTTTAAGGATGCCTATACCATGCAAACAATGCGACAACGCCGAGGTCGGGAAAATCTCCTCGCCGCGCATGATGCCACCTAACCTTATTCCGTTATTTAGTTATGACATTCCGGGGCATCGACTTCCATGGGACCATTTACTCCTTCGACATACTTACATACTCACGAGTTGATTATGTGGCCGAAATTGGTCACAACGCCATGTGTGAGCAGCCAGATCACAAGGCCGTGATTGAAATTCTCAAGGAGAACATTTTCCGTGCATTCGGTCCCTGTGTGCCATAATCATGATGGAGGTTCACATTTCGCAATGCCTTTGAGAATCTCTCCCCATCCAAGTACATCGCTTTCAAGGCCAAGGTGGCACTCCCTTATCATCCTCAAACCAAATGCCAAGTAGAGCTAAATCAACAGGAAATCAAGACCATATCGATGAAAGTGGTAAATTTAACCAAAAGATTGGTCTCTCAAGCCGTTTGACTCTCAGTATACAGATGTACCCTTACAAGACCATTCTAGGCATGTCTCCTTATCGCTCGGTTTGAGGGCGGAAGCCTCGACACCCGCCCCGTGAAATCGAATACAAGGAATGGCGGGCAAGAAAACACTCTGATACGCGTAGCCGGGTCTCAAAAGGCCTCGACATCAACGAGCTAGAAGAACTGAGAAATGATGCTTACCTCAACTCAAAAATTGCAAAAGATAAGCTGAAGAAGTGGCATGATCAGCTGATAGCTCACAAACATTTCCAAAAAGGGGACCAAGTACTACTCTATGACTCCAAGCTCTACCTCTTTCCAGGCAAGCTTAAATCAAGATGGACTAGGCCATTCACCATCTAAGAAGTCTACTCTAACGGTTCGCACTACCAATGCCAAAGTCAATCAAGTGTTCAAGGTCAATGGCCAAAGGCTGAAGCCATATGCAACTCAACACTCAACATACAAAGAGGAAATCCCCCTCCTTGACCCTCCATGAAACCTCCTGACCACACTAGAGTGACTCTCGCAGATTCCCAGGTTTTCACTATAATTTCATCGCTTAATAATCTTTTTTCAGGTCCTCATTATTGCTTCGTTTGTTTTCCTTTAGTTTTTTTTTTTCTTTTAAGGTGTCTTCTAATTTTTTCTCTGTTTTCGCAGTGTCGAAAGGCTAGGAGAGCAGTTTCTGAGCCTAGAAATTTCCATGAAATTGTCTCCTTCCCTTTCATCTTCCTGCTGTGACGCTTCGATTCCTGCAACCCTTTTAAATTTTGCATTTCTTTTTAAGCCGGCCATTTAATAGGCACTTAATGCCATTAATTGAGCAAGGCCTTCCACTTACCCCCTACCTCTATATAAACCTCCACCTTCCCATTTTCATTCCAAACCTCCATTTTCCGTTTGAAATTACCCTTTCCACCTCCTCTCCTCCTCTAGCCCAACCATTTATGAAGACTCGCTTGCTCACGCTTCCAAGCCTAGGGTGCCAGCTTCCGCCGCTCCCTCGTAGTCCCAGCCGCCGCCACCGCCACCGCCATCCCCCGCAGCCCCAAATTGCCACCGGCCGCATCCCCCGCAGCCCTAGCCGCCACCGCATCCCCCGCTGCAGCCCCAGCCGCCGCTGCCGCACCCCCTCGGCAGCCCCGGGGCCCCATCGCCACCACTTCGCTTCGCCATCGTCGCACCTGCAAGGCCCTCCCGCTGTGGGCCTCTCTTCGATGCCCCGTCCCGAGGAGGTCACCACACTCTGCAAATTTCCACTCTACCTCGCCCTAGCACATCCCAAGTTATCTCCGTAAGGCCCCGCTGGCCCAAGAGAGCCAAGACTCCTAGCCCAGGAGTCTTCCATGTCGAGGTGGCCCTGTAGGAGCCACAAGCCTACCACCCCATCGGGTGGCATTACCGAGCCCCCATCTACCTGTCCCTACTCTACTGACGCGACCAGAGGTTTCCCGCAACCGATTCCTGAATGCCGACAGAGGGAGAGGGAGCCATGCGCAGGTTCATTATGATCTCCGAACTCTTCCTAAACCCGAAGCCCGAGACTCACGCTACTTTAGTGCAAAGAAGATTCTCGGGCCGCTCTCACGACACTCGGTCGCTTTTTCTACCCTCGAGTGGTCATTGAGTTCTATCAAGCGATGACATCCAGGCGCGAGCGCAACCCGACAGCTATTCATTTCTCCATCGACGCCCGACCAGGGATACTCAAGGCCTCTGACATCACAGCTACTTTTAATCTATCGGTGGTCCTCGCCAACTCTAAGCAGCCTTATAGGATGTCCCGCCCCATCCATCACCTGTGGAGACGGTCCGCTTTCTCCGGGGACACTCACCGCCGGACGATTCTATTCAGAGGCAAATTCCCATCAAGCGCATGCGCCTTATAGACTACATATCATAAGCTTTCCACCCTTCCCGCTCCAAAATATATTCAGAGGAGAGGAGCCTATCTCGAGGCCCTATATCAGATATCGTAGGGCTTCGTTCAAACCCATCGTGATCTTTATTATGACATCCTGCTCCACTTCCCGAGATGCTGTTCATCGCAGGAGTTTATCCCAGCCGAGTCGACGCCCCATTATTCCCTTGTGACTCTGTGCTGTGCAATTAGAATATACTCCGCTTCCCCGAGGAGCCCGGACGAGCTCGTCGAGGACTCGTGGAGGCCGCCCTACTACCGACCTAAGTGGGAACACTATGCCCCATTCCTATCATCTGCCACCTCCGGACCCAGCCGAGGACCAGCCAGCTGCCGATATTCCACCTGAGGACCAACCCCCTACAGTAGAGCACATTACGGAGCCTCGGGCTCCATGTGACACCCCAAAACATTAGGTCCGTTTGACAACCACAAACGCTTAATACTCGTGAATGCCTAGGCAACCCAACACCACTAAAAAATCTACAGTAGCCTCCTCTTTGTACGGAGCTCTACCCAAATACAGAACCTGTCCCAAATAGTTCACAATGACCCACAGGGTCCACATGCGAGTAAAATAATTAGCCACTTGGGCCCCTGCACCAATACTCACAAAATATGTCCCAACCAAATATATTACATGGTTCAAGAGTTTTTACATTTCTCTTAATTCAACATATATTAAACCTTAGAATTTTAATACATGTTACATGACAACATCAAAGCCACAAAGTCTAGCTTTTCTTCAAACGCCTCTAATAAGTGTCGCTTTCTCGATCGCTCCTCAGACTTGAAATAAGATCCTCGACGAAGAAAGTTCCCGCAGTAGAGCACTCTATACGTTACTCCCCACCTTAAGCGCATTACGCACGGCAAACAACCACATTCAAGCAATTTCATGAACCTACTCGAATGTCTACATGACCAACCCATGTCTCGAGTCCTCATCGACTCCCTCACATATGCCTAAGCCAAATGCGAGTAAAATCACAGTTTTCAAAACAAAACTTGTTGTTCCTCGAAACACACCACCGAATCTCTCGATAAAAGTATCGATCACCCTCCGATACGAATGCGGGCAGAACCTCCTAAACAATCCACGTGGCTCCTCCGACGTGTAATCAGCTGGACCATCCCCAACACAAATTCTCCTAAAATCATCCATCAATTCTTTTCGCAACCATGTTCGTTTTCTTTCAATTTCGTCATGCACTCACACCTAATATTCTAGGCTGCCCCAAGGCATATGGAATGCATGATGCCAATTCCAATACATTCATGCTAATATATTCACATGCATATATATTAACATAATTAAATCACATAAAACATGTTATGCAAATTCACAATCAATTTCACCAAAATTAGCTCATATGGGCTAATTAACAAACACAAGCAATTCATTTGAATCACTCAACACCATAAAATTCACACAAAAATATTCATGTTACTATTCACATGAATGTTGAAACCCCGTTATCGCTCACTACCACAATAAATAGGGAATTTTTCCACTCGGTTCAAAGCTTTGAGACTCCAGTTTACTGGCCAAAACAAGCCTTAGAACATTCCTTAACCATTTACATGGCTCTTAGCCAAAGATTAACGTTAAAGCAGGAAAAGATCCCTACTCTTAGGAGTTTTCTAACTCCACCAACCTAAGTGCTCACACGTAGCCTTCGGGCCAGTAGAGCAACTTTTACTCGTCTCACAAGAACCCATATCCGACCTACGAATCCTAGAGAGAAGCCACTCCCTCTCTCTCTAAAAAAATCAAAAACCTAGCCATTGCATCCCCATTTCTCATCCTGCACGTTTTGATCTTTTCTTTTGAAGAAGATGACCACTATTTACTCTTTTGTCCTTATTATCATTTACAATTCAATTAATGTCATTCATGTCCTTAAATCTTGGATTTTGACACTTGGCACTATCTCAGCCATCCATTTCATCCTCTCTCTAATCTCTCAAGAACACGTGTTACAAGAAAGATACGTAGCAGTTTAATCTTTGTCACATCACATGTCTCTCAAAACCCGTTTTACTGACCCGATACTCGACGCCGAAAAACGTGAAATTCACCGTTCTGACCACTTAAATTCGGACGTGGTAGCTAGATTTTGTGAGACGATTCCAACGGTTAAGTCTGTTTCGTCATCCGAGATCTAGAAAAATTTTGAATTTTTACCGAAATTACGATTTTGCCCTTTTTCCAGAAAATTGGAATTTTCTCGGGTCTTACACTCCAAATTTTCCAAATTGACCATCGCCGGCTCCAAGACTTCTATCCTCGTACTCAAATTGCACTCCTATGCCCTCACCACCATGCCGCCACCCATTCAGATATCGCCGGTCGAAGACCTCCGCACAAACCCTCGATACCCATCACCATCTCCTCCGGATTTTTTCACCATCACGGATGCACCCACATTCTCCACCACACGCAAGATCATTTGGCGATCGTCTATGCAAATTAGCGTGATGATGACTCAGACTCAGGCCGCTGATGACCGACGTCACGACATCGCCCGTTGACCGTGCCATCCTTATGTGATCCGTAGTCACCTCGGGTCTCCTACGATCTCCCCGTATAGGTCGGCCAGCCTTCGCTCCTCCTCCAGCAGACCACCCTCCACCAACCCTACACTCTCCCTAGATGTGCTAGCACCGTAGCAGCTTGCGTACCACTGGGCCAAAGAAAGACCTCAAATTGGTCTGCACCGAGGACACCTCTTCACCGACTATCGACCGGAAGGTAGCACTTCCTCCACCACCTTCCAATCCACACCCCATCATGACCAATGGTATATCGGTCGGGGGAGAGTTAGTGAAGGAAGTGATTTTCTTATACTGTAGATATCAGTTTGTTTTACACTTTTCGAATCTTTTGCATGTATAAGCAGCCCATTTCAGACGCTTAATGGCTTGCTTCGCTTTCACAGAAAGTTGTTTTTGAAAAGCCGAAAATTTAGTGATACACACTCGCTATACATTTCCAAACATTTTTTTAGTTTAACTCATTTGCAACATTTTTTTTTTTTTTTTGCCCCAAAATTTTTTCGTGTTTTCGCTTTTAGCTTTCATATTTTCTTTTCTGAAAATTGAAACATTGTCCAATCTTATTGTTGTTGGGATTGATTCCATGCCTACGAGTGGATGATTAGTTGAATTCTCATATTTTCAACCTTTTTTTTTCCCACCTTAGCTAACCACACACAAGGTACTTCGAAGCCAACAATAGGTTGAAAAACTGCCTAACCTCCTAAACTTTGCAAAACCTACCCTAGTTTCGTTGACTACCTTTAATAGGTTAAGGACCCCCATGAAAAGAAGGTCAATGTGTCTTCCAAAATAAAAAGAAGTGAAAAAAAAAAAAAAAAAGGAAGAAAATTGCAACGCTTACCTTGAAACCCGAGCATAGTCCGAGGGGTATATGGCGAAAGCCTTTAAAGCCTGGTGCCCTAAGTCAATCGGTTGGAGCCACCGAATTTAAGGTTTCAAGTACATCGTGGATGGGTGGAGTTTAGCGAGTTCTAGGTGCGTTGGAGTTTCAACAATCTCGGAGTCCCGGTGAAACTCGAAGAGTTAGTGGTCGAAAGACCCTTATGACTCGATGCCCTGCCTTAATCGTTAGGAGTCATCGGTGATCCTCGCTACATGGACTTTGGTGAGGTCGATTCCTCAACACGTGACCTCCCCACAACACAAAAACGAGCTGCGGGAATAAGAGGTCTTGATCTATTTAGGGTCAGTTAGCATCCTAAGTGTAGCAAAGAGTCAAATAGGGGAGTGCAAGCCAGCAATTTATCATTGAGAATCGATCAAACAAACACTTAGGTTTTCGGGGTGGAAGTCTCTCGTTGATTCACCAAGAATGAGGCTCTTTCGATACTAATTTTGTATGGCATTCATTCTCTTGGTGATAGTTATAGTGGCAAGGGTTTCAAGTGATTCTTATCGAGGGTTAGGCATTACCATTCACAACCTTAAATATAATGATTTTTAGAACATCATTTTATGCTCTTTCTGTTTTCTTCATCGCTAAGGGACTAGCCGTGTAGGTCAGGTGGGATTACCACAAAAGCCGCTTATTTTGAACCCTCGTTTATTTTTTAAGGTTTTGAGCACTTTTGTGTACTAATCAACTTAAATAACCCAATTACATCGAGGTCCCTAATACTATTGATCACATTTTTGTGGATATTTTTTGTAGTTTCGCATAACAATTATCTATATCCTTCGTGACCGATTCAAACACGATGAACCCTAAGTCAACTCGGTTGCATATGCAAATCGATGAAATCGAGCTAAAGTAAAAGGAGAAATGAGCGTTATCTGCGTTGTCAAAATTTTCGCAACCTGCTGAATTTCGTAGGTTGCGAAATCCCCCGCAACCTCGCGAAAAATCTCGCAGCTGCCCGACAATATCTATGTCGACGGCTTTCAACGTAGTTTTGCTGGCTTACCAAAATGCCCTAATATAATTGTTGGTCTTTCATACATTTACAAATTCCTTGACTCGAGCGCCTATATAAGCTCGCCTGCCTAGCACTAAAGAGTTCAGTTTATCAATAAAATTACGCTAAAGTTGGGAGCTTTTCCATCACGATTTTCTCTTTCATTTTCCCTTTCTCTTATTTTCTCACCCGCCAAACACCTCACACGACAACTCAAAGGATGTTACTAAACCTCCCTCATCCTCGAAGAGGAAGGCCACTTGTGGGGAGGTTTGAGGTAATACATTGCCCTCTGTTACCAACACAGGCGTTTATCATCATTTATGTTTCTGCATCTCACACGCGCTTAAATCCCCCGTGATGTACCCCGAGTGGTTAGTACTCGCAAACTTCATGGTTCAAAGGGACACCATTGCTGTGATCCACCGATGCTCACTAGTTGCCATTTATTAGCTCCCGTAGGTTGGGATCCAACGGATGGTTTTAATCGCTGTTTCACACGAGTCATAAATGTTGTATACTAGGAAGGAAACTCTTAAGGTTCGGGCTAGAGAAGCTAAACTCTAGATCCCACTGAAATGACTATAGGTCATCCTCCTCGCGCCGAGAAAGGACCCGAGGACATTATAGTTACCTTTTAAACCCTGCTTCCCACGGTCCAAAACTGTTGAATTTCTTTATACCTTATTTCCAGCTTAAAGTTTTACTACCTATTAACTCATTGTTTTTACCAAAACCTAAATCCAAAGTTGAAACATTCATTTCACTCAACTAACTCATTTAGCATGAAGAAAACTCATCCCCGACCAACCTAGGCCACTATACTCGGCAAAGAGTTTAGCCACGGCAAAGAGGGAATCCAGTGATACAAATTTTGTTGATTCCACACCTTATCAGGAGATCGAATCGCCAGGACCAAATGCATCTAGGCGCTCTTGTCGGGTCTTGCGTCTCAGGCTGCATGACTCCCGCCATGGTCTGGCCGATACTAATGGCCATATCGAGAATTCAGTTTTACTTGTAAAGGAATGTCGTTCCCATAGACGACGCCAAACTGATGGTGCTTTTTTTCTCGCTCGGAGGTTACCGAGCCTCGAGGCCATTAGTCAACTGATGATCTGACACTGCCGAAAGCAACTCCGCAACCCGCAACCTCGCACAAAAGGGGCAGGATCGGACGGGGTGCGCTGCCACGCTCCGATGGCTAACCATTTTCTTCCTTGTGAAAAGACCAACTGTTAAGGTGAATCACGCGTGACCTTGGTATGGAATGAGCCCAGATTATAGCGGAATAGCGGCTACTTTCCTTGTTACGCGATACGATATCTTTCTATTGTGCGGAGAGTTTCCTTTTCCTTATCACGGACTCACCTCAGCTGATACCCAGACAAGGGACTGCGGCATCTTTCTTCCCTAATCCCGTTGCCATCACAGACTCAAGACCTTTCCTTATACGAGCTCGACCACTCCATCACTCGAATATCCCAGAAATGCTTCGATTCTGACCCGCCCATGTGCTCTAGCACAGTAGGATCCCTCCGCGCCTGCTTGCTTTACTAGCCTCATGCCCCGACCTTCATGCACTACGCTTGGGCTCGGTCCCTGCTCAAGGCTCTGAGCCTGTGTTCTGGGCCTGTGTTGCTCTCTGCCCCATCAAATACCATTAACATGTATCTTCTATTCTATGTACGTAAATTAAACTACAATCAATCCAGTAGCTGAAGCTGAATAGACACTTAATATAATTTTAAGCACATGGGGGGACTGGGGTGTACAATACTTGTCCTAGAAAAGGCAAATATATCAAACCCGAGGGAGCAGATGGCAATATCGATATTATGGATCTGAATCTGATGCCCGAGCGATATCCCAACCCTCATCGGTGAATGAAGCTCTTTTATTTCTCTCCACCTTAATTCCTCTTCTTCTTCTTCTTCGTTACTCAAATTATGAAGCCCCACTCCAACTTCTCTAATTTATTTCAGCAGGCAGACAATAGCTCCTTTTGGGGCGGAAGGAAAACAAGGGCAACCGCAAGAGGAAGAAGAAGCAAGACGGGGAATTCCCAGTAGCCGGACTCCTCCGCCGCAACCTGAAGAAAATGGAGGAAGCAGCGTTGGGACCCGGAGGTGGGATTGGGATTGGTTGCGGTATGTAGGGGTTGCTTAGGTTTATCGAGGAGTTGGGTACGGCGGGGGAGGAAACCATTTGAATTTAGTTAATGGAAATACTGAAGGCAGGCTTCTGGCTCAGTAAATCGGGGTTTGGTTGGAGTTTGGAGTCCGTACAATCTCATTTCTCCGACCAAAGCTCAAGGGGTGGTTACAATTCCGATATGACTCTCTGGTAATGCTCCTTTGTTTTGTTGCTCTTCTTTCCTTTTCTTTTTGCGAAGATGATGGAATCTTTGTTCAGGATTTTCAGGTTTTCACTTTTCTTAGAATGCATTACTTACCTAATCAATCTCAATATATAGATATAAACCCAGCCCAGCTGTCTATCTTTAATTGTTGTACAGAGTTTTAGACCGAAATATTTTATTTAAAAAAAAAATTTATAAAATTGGGCTTAAATCAAATTAACTGCCTATAACACGCAGAATATCAATTATTATGCATAACGATAATTAAAATTATTAAATTGTCAAAATGTCGTTCACTACAGATTAATCGAATCATAATGATTCCGAAATCAAGAGAGAAATTTAAAAGACGAAGATAAATAAATTCTCAAATAATCATTGCCTAAAGATAACTAATTAAAGAATTTAAAATCAAATATCATTATCCAAAGCATGCGAGTAATCGAATTAAATTCAAACTGTGAGTCTGGGCGATCGCGACATTCAACTAAAAAAACGCTGTAAAAAACAACGACATTTATAAAACACACTAATTTTGGCATTCGTTTGACTAAAAAACAAAATTCCTCATTTTTTTTTTCCCACAATTACTATTTCAGTCTAAAACTCTGTTCTACATGTGTGGATGTTGTTAACCACGGGAATCAATTAGCATAATCTGAATTAAAATAAACACGCAATTGTTAAGCTACATAATAAGCACATAGGAATAGGATTATGACAAAGTAGGATCTAGATTAGGGCCGTTGAAACTAAAGCCCGGACAGGCCCTAATATTGGAGCTGAAGCCCAGCACAAGCCCATTATGACAACCCAACTGCTGGATTTGGGCTGTTTTCTCAATACCCAGCCGAGCCCAGTTTTTTATTGGTCTAACAAGTAACATGATATATATTTCTAAAAATGGGTATGTCAAATATATTGGTTTGTAGGAAAATGGAGCTTTCATTCACTCTAATGAAAAACTTAAATAAATAAAAAAACATTTTTCTTTTAAATTCATATCATCTTCGTTTTTATTTAAAATATATTAGTTTTTTTGCTTAAAAAATAATTTTATCGATTCAAACTAACAATTTATCGATAAAGTTTCTGCTATAACTGCAACCGCTTAAAAACAATATAATTCTAAATAACATCCAAGTTTAATAAAGATAACGAACTACCAAGTCTTATACATCTCGATAATCGGTTTTTACATATTCGATATTACCATTACGACTGTAATATCTAATATTCTAGCTTTTACAAGATATCGAATGCATCATCGATTCGATTTTCATTGCCGATCGGATATATTTTACTCGTCTAAATCACCCTCACACAAATAAACGTCACACCACCATTAACGACAAACAACGTTTACAAGACGCACGCATAACTAAAACATCGATCAAAGATAACATCAACAAAACGCCACCAAGCCATGACAAACAAATACCGCATCAAGACGACGACAATCACATTGTACCAAGACAACAATTAAAACATAAAAAAAAAACAAATGAAAGCCTAGATCTTGTATAATAACCACTTTATTGAAGAGAAAACTAATGAAAAGATATGTAGAAAAGTGATTTCAACCCAAAAATGACCAAAATAATCATCCATCCTCGTTTAAAAAAAAAAAAGAGAAGAAAAGAAGCCATCTTAAATTAAGTTTAGAGAAAAGGGGCTAATGTTTTTATTTGTTATATTTCAAATCTAATATATATATATATATATATATTAGATTTGAAATACAAGCTTTTTAGTGAGTTATTTAACTTTCAAAATAAACTTTTTCCTTATAATATGCTATAAAAAACCATAGACCCTATTACCTAAAGTCTACCGTTAACTTCTCCATTTTTATTGTCTACTTTCGTAAAACTACCTCCCTGGGGATATTTGTGTACCGAGAATTCAAAAAAAAAAAAAATAGCTTTTCTTGTAGAATGTTTGTTTTTGGAGAGATAAACAATACAATCCACGACTAAAAATCAACATAACTAAGAGGATAAATAGCATACCTAAATAAATGCAACGACTACCAGAGGAGATTTAGATGAAATCAATTCTTAAAATTGGTTTAAAATGACATGATACTACAAAGATCATCTTAAAGGTATTTTTAATAATCGCATGGTCACTTTACTGACGCTAAGATCGATAAACCTCTAAATGACTAAAGTGACTGCACTAGAGGTTAACTAGTCAAAGTACTTATTAACTTACTCACCATCACCCCGATAAAATACACCTCAAATTTGACCTGAGTTAAACGAGTCAGCTCGAGCAACTCGTCACTGCTTGGTGGTCATCATAATAACTTACTCCATTGCTTGTAGTTTAATCGAGTTTTAATATTTTATTAATCGACTAAACCCAAATCGGTTCAAATATAATTATTTATTATTTTAATCGATTCAAGTTTGAAGTTAAGTTTAAATAATCTCAACTATTTTTCAATGAAGCTAACATCTCGCGAAAAAAACACCGGACGAAGTTCAAGTTTCTTCAAGTTTTGTAATTGAGTCAAGTTTGAGTTTCGACACTATATCACTCGACTACGATTACACCCCTAATGTTCTTCAAGCCCAAAGTTAACACAGATATCATTTACAATTATTGGGATGATGTGTGTTCTAATTCAAGAAATTTAAATTAAATTTTTGGGTCAAGTTTTCGTCCATTCTAACAGCACTGCAACATGCTAATAAGTTATAATAATCAGATACTTTTTAGGTAAAATATGGCAAGACTAGGTCTGTATTTAGATTTACCGTTTAGGAAATAGACACCAGCAATCTGCATAGTTTTCTTAAGCTGTTCAATTACCTGACCACCTTCAGAGATTAAAATCACTAATTAAAGGAGGGAGGCACTGCAATTGACCAAAGATGGATCCGACGGAAAAATAATGGGAAAGGCGAAAAGATAAATTGAGAGTGCCAAACAGAAAAAGGCCAGCAGGCAATGACAAACTAAAAGCCACTATCTACAATTCTGATCATCAATATAGAAAGAGCCATCCCTCTCCAACAGCATTCCAAACCAATTCATAGGAGACCTCCTCTAATAAAGGATTTCCTTTAGCTTAAGTATGTTCATCAGCTCTAAAACCAAAACCAAAACCAAACAATTTCCAACCCAAGATGAGTTCTTTCAAATACTATGGAAATACCCAAAGATTGTTGACATGTCCCACAGCTTTCTGGATAAGGATATGGTTCATTGATTCCTCACTAGATTCTCAAAGACTACAGTAATTGGTATAAGAATATTGATGGTTAGAATCTTCCTCCATGGAACCTCCTAAGCAAAATAACAAATTATTGCAGGTTGATTCTCATAATGTAAAGATTTCACTTGGAACTTCCTCCTCTCTCCCCCTTCACGGTTAGCTATCCTCACCTCACCTTGTAGAAGAGCTCCATGAATTGCATCATAGCTCCCAACTCCCAATCTTGAAAATTGTTCAAACAAGAGAATACCAAGGCCTTTTCCCCTCCCTTGCCACCCCATAAGACAACTGTCGAATTCCTGTCAAAGGGAAATTCTGAACAGCTGAGGGACACTACCTTCTTCAGAGGACACTTATCCATCCACCTATTAAATCAGAATCTGGTTCTGAGGCCACTCCCACCCAGAATAAAGGTCCTGTTCTTAAAATCCTTCAATTCCCAAGCACTGTTTTCATGAACTCCATGTGGTGTTGCCTACAAGAGTACAACAACCCTCCTTGACCTCTCCCAATTACCATTGGACCATCTTCCTCCATGGCTTATTGCTATCAAGAACAAACCTCTACAACAACTTTCCTATAAGGCTTTCTTAAGAACATGTGACTTTCTAATCCCCAAACCACCATTCCTCTCAATCTTTGAACACTTTTCTCTAATCCACAAGGTGTATTTTCCTCTCAGAAAAAATAAAAGGCTATACAAACTATTCAAAGTTCCCAGTTACATTACCAAAGAGAACATAATTTATCACTCTCTTGCTCGCCATCACAGGAACTTATAGCGCAAAGAATTGACCACCCTTAAAAATATAAAAATAATCTTGGAACTTAACTCAGCTTCTAAAAAAGAACTAATCAACCATATGCATAAACCATAGATCCCCTTTTACTCTCCAGTGACAATGCTGTTCCTACACCTCTTCCTTTACCTTTACTAATGCCTTAAAACCCAACCCCGAACCAAAAAAAAAAGACCTCTACAAAAAATAAATAAACAATATCAGCACCAACAAAGAATACCTTAAAGTAACATACTAACATATTTAACATGTTTCCAACCCATCATTGGTTCACCAAAATTGTAATGAACTATGTTAGCATAAGCAGTCATACTTAAAAGGTCTTCTTCAATAACCCTTATACAACCTGATTACAACCAAAAAGTTCAAATATTTACTACTATAAGGCCTAAGTTCAGAAACCAACATATAACAACATACATAGCAAGACATTATTTACTACTATAAGGCCTAAGTTCAGAAACCAACATATAACAACATACATAGCAAGACATTATTGAATGATACCAGCTATATATCAATCTCTGCACAGATAATTACTTCCATTTAAAACCCATAATAACCATGTTAACTAGAGGGCAACTAATTTGTAATTGGCAGCTAAGATAAGACAAGTATCAATCAATTGTTCATCTGATATTGTGCAGTTCGTAAACATCAGGAATCACCCATGAATATATTGTCCGTACGCCCCGCTTTAGACCCGACTACAATTGCAGCACCAAGTGGCGCTGGATCTGAGCCCCATATTTAGCAACATTTTTACAGACAAGTGAACTTTCAACAACCCTATTTCAAACAAGATTTCAACTATGGTCCAAAATCCAGTGCATTATTCCAGTAATACACTTGATGTCACCAAATCACAGAGTGACAATCTCTTAGACCAATTTCATAAATGAGGAAAGTCATTTTCTTGAACCAACAAAGAAGCGGCGTCTCATCTTCTAAAACGCTCACAATCAACAACTACTGATGCCTCATAAGTTACAGGATAATAATCTTGAATAACTATAAGAAACCAAAAATGCATTTTCCAGCAGAATGCAAACATCACTTATCCAAGAAATAGATAAAAACCAAAAAGCAGAAAATTATCACATAACATTAACCAAAAACTACACAAAATCTATTCATACTAATCTGCAGTTTAATGAACCTGTTTTTCCACTAGCCACTGAACGCTGTTAAAAATCAAAAGCGAAAGTGCACCAAATTAAACCTAATCGATCTCTTGAGAGAGATGGTGGCTGCAGCCACATCCTCGGCGGTAAATCCTCTTGGCTCGCGACGGGCGGTCTGCCCTTGGCCTTGCGGTCGAGGAGGCTCTTTCGATCCTTGTCAAGCTTGAGCTTGGTGACCACCACCTTAGACGGGTTGATCCCGACATTAACAGTGGAGCCGTTGACCTTCTCCCGCGTAATGCGCTCAACATGTATGACCCACTTCCGGCGATACACCTGAACCACCTTTCCCTCGCGGCCCTTGAAGGTGCCGCGTACCACCTGAACCTCGTCGTCCTTGCGGATGGGCACTGATCGGACGTTGTATTTGTTCCTTAGGTCGACGGAGAGCGGCGCACTCATCAGCACGCGGCGGACGCTCGACGGCGCAAGTACCTCCGGCACTTGCGGCGAGCTGGTGACTGTGGTTATGCTTCATTTTCGCTCTCTCTACCACTCAGAATCTGGTTGAGAGACGAATGAGCAGGAGGCGTTTCTAGGGTATATGAGGAGGGGATGAGAGCTAGGGTTAGGGTTAGTTCTTTTCCTGTTAGACGAAAATGACCCTGTAATTATGGTTTTTTACGGGGGCCTTAATTTAAGAAATAAAATTAATAAATAAATATTTTTAATAACAAAATTTAAGTAAATGCAGTTTAGTACCTTTTATTAAAAGTGATTAGTTTTAAAACAAAATTTAATTAGTTATTATGAAATGTCAAGTGAGGACATCGCATATTAATGCTTAGTGATAAATAAATAAATAAATCAAACGAAATTGTGACTAGTGTGGTAATCTGTCTTAAAATTAGAAAATTGATTTTTGAGAACAATTTTTAAAATAATTTTTATATTTTTATTAAAAATCCATTTAAACATATAAAATATCCATGTATAGAATTTTATTTTAAATCATTATCCACATTTATATATATTAAATTAGCTTTCAAAAATAAGTAAAATTTTAAAAATTTTATTGGCAACAGAAAATAAAAATGTTTAACCGTCAAGAGTCCTGAAAATTTTGAATCATCTTAAAAAAATAGTTGACAACAAGTCCTATATTTTATATAAGTGTTTGACTAAATCAATAAATAATTATTTTAATTTTCCATAAAATTTGAAGAAATAAACTAATTCTTAAACAGTGTTAAATTAATCCTTGAAGACATAAACATGTCAATGCCAATTGAGACAAACCCTTAATAATCAAACTATTAGGAAGAAACATTGGCTTTCACCTACTCCTTCGGAAAATCAAGGAAATCTAGAGACTAAAGTCAGGTATTGATTTAGTAGCCATAGATAATGGATTCTTTCAACGCGAAAAGATTATTTTGACTTAGCACGAAAGCTAAATAATTTTTCTCAATACAAGTTTATTTACTTTTTAAATTTTTCAATTTATCATTGAAAATTTATAAAAAAAAATTAATGTAAAAATAAAAATATTCATTTTACTTGTAGTTTCATTTTCCATCGAAACAAAGTTAAAACTTGTCATTACTCTAAGGAAAAGGAATAAGAATATATACCACTAAGTGGGACGATAATAGCAGCCAATGAGGCTACCATCCCAACCCTGGCTTCGTTTATTTTTTCAATTCCCAAACTGTCTACTTAAAATTAAATCAATGAATGTGATTTAGAAAATTCTCAAACCTGTCCCGTAATTTTTTTATATTTATATTTATTTTTATTATATTAAAATTAATATATTTCATAAAAAATTAAAATATTATGAATTTTTATAAATTATTTATTAAAAACATTCTAATTATTATTTATATTGAAAGATAAAATAAAATAATAAAAAATATTTTAAAATATAATCGAATCCAGACTTAGCAGAATAACAATTCGAATCCGGCCTTGAATCTGCAGTGATTCGGTAAAATAAACTCAAACCCGCTTAAACCCGACATACTAAACTAAACTCATCCCATTAACAAGAAGTGAACTTAACGCAACACTCATTGTCATTGTCATCCCTACTCACTACCCAACGTTAAAACAACTTAATACTTAACGCATACACTATCTACATTGTGTTCAAGTTTATATTCAACACAAGAAAAACTAACACCACCTGTAATATTCAAATTGAAGATTACTTAATTCAATGTTTGGAGGTCATGGATGATCTTCAACCATTACCTCACTGTACAACCATGGCAACCGAACTTCGACCCTATGCAAGACATCCTTCAAAACCTATGGGTACGCATTCCTTGTCTTACCATCGAATACTACTACTACAACTTCTTGATGTGGCTGGGCTCCATGATTGGCAAACCTATCAGAGTCAATGATGCAACAAGCACAATATCAAGGGGACACTTTGCTCGTATATGCATGGAGGTGGACCCCTCCATGCCTCTAATCTCCAAGTTTAAACTCCAACGAAGGGTGAGAAGGCTAGAATATGAAGGTATACAGTTGGTATATTTTGTTAGAGAAATGCTCTAAAGACAATCACCTTTAACACTTATTATGTCTTATGTTGCTATTTCAAGCATCTTCGTTATATTGATGTTCATTTATTAAATTAATTGATAGCGTTTTTAAATCAATTAATAAAGTCCATGATACATAACATAGCATAAAAGAAATCATGATGAGATCATGAAGGTAAGATTCCTATAATGTGTAATTATGTTAGTGTCTAAATTATCCCTAGTCATATGATCAACGACTGACATTATTGATCCGACAACCAACACATGTCATACCCTTAATTGATCAAGGATCTTATAAATTGTGATCATGAGTTGATTAGAGCTGACACGCTGACGTCATAAGCAGTGAACTAAGAACCTGGAGACTGCCATGAGATAATCATATGGATTATCTATCATATGTAGATGATTGTCTCATCATAGAAATGGTACAAGTATCCTTCGACTTGAAATACTCAAGGATATCTTGGATGCTGATTATGTACTTAAACTTCATTCCTTGTTACCTTTCAAAAGGTCGCTCATATGGTGATGATCGGTGCACAAATTTGAGGTGTTCCAAAGGCAATTGAGTAGCTGTAACAAGGAATTTGTGTGACTGATCTTCGGGCTGCTGACAACCCGTCAACTCACAATATTCGCAGATATCAATCCCACACAACTCATGAAAATCGGTAAAGTCTCCTTTGTACAGAGAGCTCTACCCAAGATACAACATGTCCCAACATTTTACAGCACTACACCGTCCATATACAATTAAATGAAGAAATGACTACTTTACCAAACATCAATACTCATCAAAATACATCAACTATATACCAATAGTTCAAGAGTTAATAAATCACTCTTAATTCAAACATATATTAAGATTTACAATTTTATTACAATACTCTTAACCAAAACATATATTAAGATTTACAATTTTAATACATGTTATACAAAATGAAAATGTCAAAGTCACAATCCCAGCTTTCTTCAACGTGTTCTTAAAGTGAGTATCGTCCCTCTCAGACACCTCACTTGAAATAGTGATCCTCGACAAAAGGAGCAGCCCGTAGTGATAATTTCTGCTAATGGCTTACTCCCCACCTAACAAGACATGTCATATAAACAATCACACTGGCAAATACACGATCCTACTCACTGTCTACGCCCAACCCATGTCTCAAGTCCTCACCGACTCCTTCACACATGCCCAAGCCAACCTGCGAGTAAAATCACGCTTTCAAAACAAAAATTTTGTTCTCGAAAAACTTACTACCGAGATTCTGGTGAACATATTTGACTACCCTTCCGAGGCGAACTGATAACCTCAACATTCATAAATTTTCTCCCGACGCGGAACTCGTCGACAATCTCCCAACATAATTTTAAAATCTTCCACGAAATTCCTTTCACAAACATTTTCCTTTATTTTCTTTCATGTCACAAAGATCA
The DNA here is from genome assembly GCA_016808115.1 of Tetrastigma voinierianum. Lineage (NCBI taxonomy): Eukaryota > Viridiplantae > Streptophyta > Magnoliopsida > Vitales > Vitaceae > Tetrastigma > Tetrastigma voinierianum. The sequence continues at coordinate 399,703 of JAEQBH010005036.1, forward strand.
CCCTAATATCCTAGGTGCCCTTGCAAGGTATATGGAATGCATTATGTCAATTTCCAATAACTCATGCTTCAATATATAAAACATGTATATATTAACATAATTATTTCACACAATTCATGATATTAAATTCACATCAATAACTAAAATAGCTCATATGACTAGCAAATACAAGCAATTCATTTTGAATCATTCAACAACACAAAAATCATACCAAAAATCACGTGAATAGTAAAACTCTCGGGTTGGCACTGTTCACGGCTACGCAATTAGGAATTTTCTCCACTCGGTTCAAATGTTTTGAGACCGAAATTACGGCTAAATCAAGCCTCAAAATATTCCTAACCATTTACATGGCTCTTAGCCAAAGAATAACACAAGTAGGAAAAGATCCCTACCTCTTGGAGTTGTCGAAACTCCACCAAATCGGTGTCCATGTAGCTCTCACGCGTAGGAACAACTTCACTTCTTGGGTCTGCCGAACCGACGGTCCAAACGGCAAATCTGTAGGAGAAGATACTCTCTCTCTAAAAACTCAAACCAGACCTCCTCGCATCGTTCTTCCAATTGGGAGTAAGACTATTTGCTTTCGGTCTTATTCATTTTAACATTTCCCAAAATTCCTCATCATGTGTCCCTTCCTTTCACTATTTGACACATGGTTTGCTCTAAGCCATTCATTTTTTCCTCTCACTAATCATGCAACATGCCATTATACGAAGACACGTAAGAGGCGATCATTACATCACACGTCTTTCACGGTACCTGCTTACCACACCCTGCAGATCCGGTGCCTCGAAAAACTGGAATCTCGATTATCTCGAATTACAAAATTGACGTGGTAGCTAGATTTTGCGAGACGATTCCAATTGAATGTTTCACATCCAAGATCTAGAAAATTTTATTTTACCGAATGACCATTTTAATCTCTTTTTTCGTAAAAAATTAGAATTTTCCTGTTTTATAATTCACTCCTAATAAAGGGAGAGTATACCTCAAACTTTGCCTGAAATAATACTGGGGAATCTTTGGCCATAGTGGAATTCCATGAAGAATGCCTCTGTGCATAATCGATGAGTAATGAGTTCCTGGGATGCATCTAATATCACTGCTGACATGCAGCTCGGCTTAATGGGAGCTACACCTTGTCCATGCTCTAAACCGGGTGTGGGTATAGTTTGGTGAAAGGACAAATTTCGTGATAATTTCCTATGGACGGGTTTGCAATCAAACCATTGACTATCCAGTCAATTGGGGGTCATGATGTGTTGCTAAACGCCGCTCATAACTTGCTTGATTCAATTGTTGAATCAAGTGGCCAACATAACTAAGAACCTAATGGGTTACACACATAGAATGTGTGAAACTGATATAAAATGGGTTTTGATGGTGATCCAAATATGAGGGAATTAATCTATAGAATAAAAGTCATAGGATTACTGGACTCCCGAGGTCAAAGGGCACACTAAGAGAAAAGGAAGGTTTGGAGAAACCCATGATGGTACATGATATATGCACAGAGGTGTACACCTATCCCCATCTCTAAGTGAGGGAGGGCCTCAGTCATTTCAAGGGCCAAGGATTTCCTATACAAGTGTTCTGATAGGAAAATCCTAACCCTAGCCATCATTTCCACATTCTCTCAAGAAGAGTCTTAGAGAGAGTTTTTGTTCTTTATGAAGAACAAAGCCTTTAGAGAGAGAGAGCTTTGAGTGTCAAATCTCTTCTCGTTCTTCTCTTGTTGAGATTAATCTCGCTAGCACTTTATCCTTCATACCCATTTGCTTGAGGTTTTTGGTCTCCTTCATGTGGGATACCAAGTAGAGACAAACCTAAGACTTGGTTCATTTCTCTGCTGTTGTAATCCATCCTTGAAGGATCATTTCGCTTTGTCTTTGGAAGGTAAACTCAGATCCTTTCTTTGCTCAAAACCGATTTTGATGTTAAGGGGTCCTTCTTGCAGCTTCTTGTGACGCCCACTCTCCTCGGGGGTCCCGTTGACTAGTCACAACTCAAGGAATTTCTCGCCTTAGGCCATTGCACACCTAAGTCTGTAGCACTGGCCGATACCACCATTCTCCTCCCGACGCCAGCACTTCGGCACCACCTTGATATGTCCCTTCATCGGGACCCATTCATTCATATTTAAATTAAAATTATGAGAATAAGTCACTTAAACACATTCCGCAAGAGTCCGATCACGGTCCTCTTACCATTATTACACACTCGACTATTTTGACGATAGTCCAAAAGAATTTAATTACAATTCTCTTATACAAAAATACATGTTAGTACTAGTTTGTCCCTAACACTCTTACAAAAAGATTTATAAAGGCCACATGTCGGCCCTCTTTGCAATCACGACCTCGTATGAGCGCCGTCCACCGGTGTCGACCCTGTACCTGAAAGGGTTATCCCATGAAGGGTGAGCCACGCCCAATAGAGAATACCGTCTATAAGGGCTACTCCTCACCTAAATGTACATGCAATGTCCACTCACCATTTCACAATCACATTCCAACAAGAACATGCTAATTCTATATGGAATCCTACATGTCATGCCATGAAATAAGATACGACTCATCATGTGCACAAGGCCTCGAGTCCTCATCGACTCCCCTCACACAACGCCTAAGCCTATGTGTAAAACCGCTATTCGATGAGACATCCAATTTTCAAAAAAAAATTCATTTGTTTATAAACCAAAATCTTTTTGGATGATACATCACAATGATCATTTTATATTCAAAATCATACGCCTTTGTGTGGGTAGCGAATTTTTTTGGTGTCACACCGCAAAGCCAAGCAGAACCTAGACACTTTACGACCTTTTTGCCCGGGACCTGTCCGACTCATAATCGTTGGTCTTTCACCCAAGGGGGAGGGGGATCTATCCTAAATTGCTAATACCCGGCACATATATTTTTTACCATTTCAATCAACTCAGACGACTCAAGGACGCTGTCCATTTAACCGAGCCCACCAATCAAACACCAAACACAATGTCGGATGCAACAACTATGCACTCACACCCACGACGCGATGTCCCCGTGCATATGAAATGCAATATGCCATTACAAGTTATATCATGTCACATGCATAATGAATGCTTTGGCGAGACATTTACATACTATATTTTATACTCAATATCATGAAGAATGTATATCAACCGTGATATAATTTACATCCATCCACAATATATCTAAACACGTATATATCAACATAAATCATCATTATTAGTCCAACATGTCAAGACAACAAATACCCATACAATGTCAGAAAAACAATGTGCCACAATAAGGCCACAAACCCGACCACAACCCAGCCTTAGAACTTCCTAGAAACTGTCCACAAACAAGCCACACACATAAGCCATGAATCGACCACAAAACAATCAGAAACTGTCTAATAAAACTCTTTTAAAAGAGTATGAAACACCCACACCGAATGTCATTCACTAGCATATGGTTATATTCTGCATCAAAGAAATGATGTAGTCCAAGAACGTTATGGAATTAAAGTTCGTATGAGAAAGCATATCGTGGCAGTTGAGGTCGCCGATTTCGCAAGAGTGTGCAAATTGTTCGTAATGGGCCCTCAGATAAATGAGTGCAACTTGGAACAACTTATAACACACTTCTTGCCATGTATCATAGATAATTATATCAAACACATATAATTTACATCCACTCATGTCGATATATCTAACACGCACATATTAACATAATTCACAACACAATCTGGCATGTCACACACAAAGGAACCTCAAGTTCAGAACCCCAAAACAACAAGGCATCACCTAGCCTCAATCCGCCATGAACCAGTCCCAGTTCAGGCCACCATACCATTTCTTGTTCAGGCCATAAGTAGCCCCCAAACACTTAGATACTCAACCAGATCCAAAACAGCGGTCCCGAAAGCCAAAACAGTAATTAAGAAAACCGATCTTGGGGACTTTCAATAGTTCAAATTAATTGTTATCTCTTTGAACCAAATTTCTACTGTTAACAAACCTAATGGCCCTTAAGCATGAAATAACCAGAATAGGAGAAAACCCCTACCTCTTAGAGCGTGAAAGAATACCCACTTGGTCCGCTCAACCTAAATGGAGGGAGAGTAGCCGGTCCTCCTCCCTTTCTCCTCCTCTTCCTTTCCTTTCTTTTCCTTTTCTTTATTTTCTCTCTTTTCCTTTTCTTTTCTGTTATGTTCTCCTCCTCCACCGAACTGATTTCCCTTCCTCCCACCAAGTTGATCTTCACTTAGTGGTGTGACACATGGTTTCCACATGTCACCCACATGATTCCCCATCCATGACAAGTGTCATGGATGGCACTCATATCTTCTCCATATGTCCTTAAGACACATCTTTCATGCCACATGGATAATTCCATGTGTCACATGGCATGTGCCTTCATGCCATGTGTCACATGACACCTGATGCCTCAAAATAAGTGAAATTTTGACCCTCTCGGAATTCAATGAAATTCGGCTGGTTAACTAGATTTCGCGAGATGAACTCAAAGGTGTGATTCGTTTCGTCATTCGAGATCTAGAGAAATTTTAGGTTTTCAACCTGTACCATAGCAATGATCCACTATTTCTATCTCTTATTTGAAAAAGTTCAAATTTACCTAGGTTTTCAAATTCTTCCCCCCCTTAAAAGAATTTCGTCCCCAAAATTTACACACATATACACACAATCACATGCACATGCATCAGTCATTACTACCAAATGATTAAACAACGTACCATCATCCTCAAATAGGAAAGGATAATTGGCACGCATCGTGTCCTCATGTTCCCATGTTGCCTCCTCCACTCCTCGATGTTGCCACAACACCTTCACGAGCCTCACAGTCTTGCATCGCAAAACCTGATCTGCGTTATCCATAATACGCATAGGTCCCTCCTCGAAGGTCTCATCTATATCAACAATAAGCTCACCCCAATCCACAACATGAGTCGAATCTAGAGTGTACTTCTTGAGCATGGTGACATTGAATACCTCATGGACACTCGATAAACTTGGCAATAATGCCAACCGATACGCAACCGTGCCTACCCTCTCGAGTATCTCAAAGGGTCCGATAAACCTCGACGATAGCTTTCCCCACTTGCCGAACCTGACCACTCCTGTCTTAGGCATCACCTTCAAGAAAACATTATCGCCCACCTCAAACTCTAAAGGTCATCGCCCCGTTAGCTGCATTTTCTACCTATTGAGCCATGAGAAGTTGCTTTCGTATCAAGTCCACCTTCCCAGAGGTGTCTCTAATCAATTCCGAACTAGTGGTGGATTTCTCTCCCACCTCCATCCAACACACCGGAGATCGACATAGTCTCCCATATAAAGCCTCATATGGTGCAATCTGTATGCTCGTTTGGTAACTGTTGTTGTAGGCGAACTCTACTGAGGGCAAATGCTCTTCCTTAACTACTTTAATGTAGCACTCGTGTCTTGGGCCCGACCGAATGATAGTCCGAACCTAAACCCGACGCCGGTTTATTTCTTTTAGTTATTGTTTTATTAAATTTTTTTCAAAATGTTACACCCAAATCCCGCCCCGACCGAACGGCGATTCGAACCGAGCCCGCGATTCGACGCTTACTTATCTTATCAAACATTTTTTATTAATTCATTTAGTTGCGGAAGCGGTTTCAAGCAAGTAAGCCCACAATCATTTACAAATTCAAAACAATCTCAGAGCTCCATAAAACATTAACAAAATACATTTTACAAAGAAAAAGCATTGTATGCCCTTCAAAATGATATACAAAAATCAAGTTTCAGGGTTAACCCTTTGGTTTACAAAATACCACTTGTTCAAAAAACATGATATATGTTACTGGGAGTGATACACTTATAATAGTCAGACTTACTATGACTCAGCGCCGCATCGATCTTGGCCTTCTTTTCTTTGCTTAATTGACACTGCGGTGCATGTATAAAACTACACGCTAAGCATTTTCTACAAGCTAGCGGTTCTATACAATTCTATTCCAATATTCAATTTAACTCGACATGCATTTAACGTTAAACCATGCTTAATATATCAACATATACTCATGCTATTCATTTCCGCATGTTTTCAATATACAAATCATTTACCATATCATATCATGCATTTTCAATGCAATAATTCATTTCACAATCAATTCTTGAGATTTAAGCATATTCATACAAATCCCATTACACTCGTCAATGTTGGCTATATCACCTTGACTATTCAATTATTAATTCCTCGGCGGATTCCGCTTACGAACCCTACCCTTATTATCATTCGTTAATGTGCTTATACATTTAACAATTCTATCTCCCATCATGACGGACGCCGTTTGGTGCATCCCGACACGTGGTATCACTTATTCTGTCTCCCATCATGCCGGATGTTGTTTGGTGCATCCCGACACGTAATAATTAAATGTCATATCGCCATCATGACGGATGTCATCAGTGGTCCGCAGAGCTTTCAATGCTGAGACACACATGATGCCGATTAGTGCATCCCGCCAAGTGTGGGACATTGGATAATTTGAGGTGTCGGTGACGGATGCCATTGCGCATCCCATCGCGATTCATTCAATATAAATATTCAGCCTACAATTCGACGACTCGCTTGGTGAATCCCGCCCCATCATTCACTTTCATCTTGGGCTTTCCAATATCACATTCAATTCCATTATTCACTTCTCAGACATCTTTCAAAGATATACCCAATCTATGTACTTAATTCATATAATTATTCATGCACTCATTTCATAGTTACTTGGTTATCTACAAATACTTGAAATAAGAATAGAGCTTCAAAGAACAAAACTAAGTCATTTAATCTTAGCTTCCTTCTCTTCGATCTCGATCCTAGGTTAGGCGATCGTCACCCGTCCCTAGTCAATAACATTCACGTCACTCTTAGTGAATAACAATTTTAGCGAATTACAATTTTATTTTTGTTAAAAGTCTTGGGTTAAGACACTAAGTCTCACTCAAGACGCACATTTCGCGATTTCCAGGTACCATACATGACATTTTTCACTCCAGTTCTAACCTTAATTAAACCCCCCTTTAATCGTTTCTTAGGGTCCTTAGACATCTGCATACCGAATACGGATCTAACGACGCCAAATATGTTAAACTCAATGTCAGAACTACTCAGACGGCATGTTCAACCCGGTGACTCCAGATAGTTGCTCATCGTTAGTGTAATGGTGACAGTTCAACCCACAGACTTGCATAAAGTTACATCAAGTTATGTACCAGCATGTGTTCAACTCCAGACCGTATAGGCCACGCTCTATTTTTTTCACCATGTGTACTGTATACCTTTGACCTCGTGACCGTACTGTGTGCTCGCTTTTCACCAAATGTTTGGGATTTTGCATTTTTACTCATTTTTCATCCACCAATCTTCTCCAATACGTCCCATATCAAAATCCAATTATGGAATCACTTCAAAACATCAGTATTAGGTCTGCTGAAACCTTTCCCAAATAGCCCAAAATCCAAATCAAAATATGAGGTTAGGGTTTGATTTTTCATCTCGAACCTCTTCAAATCTCTTCTCTTGTATGTTGTTCGTCGCAGAGCACAATGGAAGCAAAAGCTAACTCCAAGCCACTCCTCCTTGCAAACCCTAGGTTTTCCATTTTTTCTCTCTCCTCCCCTTCTCCAAAATCCGATGACTCACAAATGAGCTCCCAAAGACCATATGTTTGGGTCTTTTATGAGTTCACTCCTATGTAAGGCCATGTTTGGCCTTCCACCTTATTCCCAATTCTCATTTTTCCATTTTTTTTGTCTTAATCATTTATTCCTCATAAGACCTTGTTTGGCCACCCAATAAGTCCAATTTTCCATTTTTGACATTCTAACCCTTTATTTTACTTTTGGTCATTCAATTATCACAATTCACTTAAACATCTATTCTTATAAATAATTGACCCTTAGGGTCCCCATTTTACCAAATTTTCCTTACATTTTTTTCCCTTTTTCACTTGGGTTTATTTCCTGGGTTCAATACATTTCTCAATTCACTCTATTTCACTTTTTTCAATTTCACATTTTCAATTTATCAATTTATCAATTATCTTAAAACCTGTTTGATCTTTGCTAATTATACCTGTAATATATATAATAAAATTATTATAAAATTTAGGGTATTTTTGAATATACTAAGATCCAGGACGCATGCCCATAACATGTCCTCTAAAATCTAGATGGTCCTCTCTGATTGACCGTCCGTTTGTGGATGAAAAACAATGCTCATCATCAACTGCGTCCCCATGTCTCTTTGGAAACTCTCCCAAAAATGAGTCGTAAACCTAGGATCTTGGTCCGATACAATAGAGACTAGCACTCCATGTAACCGGACGATCTCTCATATGTACAACCTGCAGAATTCCTCTAGTGTGACGGTCATCCGCATAGCCAGAAAATGTGTCGACTTGGTGAGCCGATCCACTTTCACCCACACCGCATCATGCTTTCGCGATGTTCGTGGCAAGTGAGTCACAAAATCCATCGTGATATGTTCCCATTTCTACTTGGCTACCTCCAATGGCCAGGAGTAGCTCCTCGCTGGCCTCAGCTGGCCAAATTTTTATCTATCGGGACATTTAAGGCATCACGAACTAAACTCTAACGTGTTTCTTCATCCACCAGCGAATATCACACTAAGATCTCAAGACATCTTCTTGCCACCTAGATGCACAACAAATCGAGAGCAATGGAACTCCCTAAGGATCTCCTCTCTTAAATCTGCTAACTGAGGAACTAGAACCCGGCCCTTATACTTGAAGACTACCATCAGCGTGCATGGCCTAACCTTCAAGCCACCCGTATTCCGACCGTACCTTCCGGGCCTTGAATGGACAATATCTCATATCCCGTCCTCGTGACTCAATCACTACTCTACTCAATAGGGAAGGTGGCCACTAAACCCCCCTAAACACTCCCGAGCCTCGACCATTGTACCATGTTTCAAACCGGTCCCACAACTCGAGCATCCGCCACTCCCGAAGTTACACTAGCTAAGACCCGTGACTTCGATTGAGTGCCGCATCACATTTGCCTTAGACGGGGATGGTAATGCAAAGTCAAGTCATAATCCTCCGTATACCCATCCATCCTCATGGCCTCATGTTGAGATCCCGTCAAAGATATACTTTAGACTTTCAGGGTTTGGAGAATACTGAATCGTTCTCACCATATAGATAGTGGCGCCAAATCTTCACGGCAAAGACTATGGCTACTAACTCTATGTCATGTGGGGTACTTCTACTGTGGTTCTTCAACCGCCAAGAACCATGTTACAACCCCTCCCGGGATCGCATCAAACACATCTCGCCTATCCTAGACATCGCAAAGACACTATGTACATCTGTCTCCCAAATCGAATAGGAGCCGAAGTAAGCTCTCACCCTTGGAATGCCCACTCGCACGTCATTCCACTCAAACTCGACCTCATTCCGGTAAACTTCGCCATAGGCATGCCTAATCGGGAGAAGTCCTCAATGAATTTCCGTAATACCCACCAATCCTAAGAAATCGTATATCTCAAGACCACTGCCTCCTAACTCATAATCGCTTCGATCTTCTCCGAGTCCATTGATACACCGTCGACACTACATGTCCCAAGAATTCACAAATCGCAGAAGCCAAAAACTCACACTTACCGAATCCCAAGGCATAAATTGATGTTCTTTCGAGGGCCCGAGAACAAACCTCAAGTGATCCTTATGCCCTCCTCCGACTTGAGTGCATTAAGATGTCATCAACTAAGACTACCACAACCGATCTAGATGTGGCTGGAACTACATTTCCAAAGCTCAGTCTCGAAGCTTCGCACCTAGCTCGCCCGACGTGGCCCAAGCCCCGCCTCAAGCCCAATTTTGAACGGGCTTCAAGCATGGGCTTCATTTTAAGCCCTGGGCTTAAGCCCAATAGGGCTAGCTCCGACCAAGCCTACCGGCTAGCCCATTCAAGTGATTTTAAGCCCGTCCAAAAGCTCGCACCCAAGCCTACACAAAAGCCCGTACTTAGCCCGCCCCTAAGCCCATTCCTAAACTTATTTTTAAATTTAAATTATATGCTAAATTTTAAAAAATAAACTTAAAAAAATACATCTTCTAACAAATTTATTTATTGAATACATAATTACATTTAAATGTGTGGGAAAACTTTACATCACTACAAAACAAGTACATCCCAACTAGGTTGGCACCTACTTATTTGTCTATCATTTATACTTTTCAACCAAAAAAAAATACAATATGCATTTAATGAAATATTTTAATCATTATTTGGTGGTGATGGGGAGCTATCATGCATCCATTATTGTCTTTATGTTTTTAAATTCTCCATTTCGACCATCATTTCGGCTTCTCGAACAGGATCTTGCAATCTCTTTTCTGCCAACTTTCAATCTTTTAAACATATTTCTGCTTCTATTGCTTGAGGTAACAAACCATATCTTTTTTCACCAATTATTCTTCCACCTGCACTAAAAGCATCTTCCGAAGCAATTGTACTTACAGGCATAGTTAATACATCACTTTTAATAATAGATAGCATTGAGTATTTAATTTGTTGCATCTTCCACCATGCAAAAATATCAAAATTTTCATTATCCTCAAATGGAATTGTATCCACACTAATATATCTATCTATATCTATTACATTATTTGGAGAGCTAGTAGTTGTTTTTTTTTTTCCACTTTTAAACATTTCTAAAGCAGATTTATATAAATGTGATGAACTTGTCGAATTAGATGTTGTGGAACTAATATCATTACCATATTTTTCTTTATAATTATTATATAAATTATGTGATAATGAAATTACTTATTTTTAATTTCTTCAATTTTTCTTTCATCACCAAATTAAATAACTTTCAACCATTCATCAAAAGCTTCAAATTTTAATCTAGGGTCCACAACTAAACCAATTTAATAAATTAAAGGTATTTCTCCCCAATATTTTTTTTATTTTTTCATCATTGCAAAAATTATGTCATTAAAATTTTCAAAATCTAAATATTTTTTAAGTATAATATAAATATTAGTTATTTGCATAATGACTGAGCATGAAGTTGGATAGTACAATACCACAAAATATTTGTTGTAAACATCAAAAAATTTCAAAAATCGCACTGCCAATCATAATCACTTAATACATTAAGTTCTATATCACAATTACTAGTTAATTGCATTTCATAATTGTACAACATTTTTATATTTTATAATATTTTGTAAAAGTTTATAAGTAGATGTCACGCCCCGAATCCCGTCCCAACTCGTTTGGCCGATCCGAACCGAGTTCCGGGACGCGAGACCATATACTGGGACTCTTTACCTGATTTTTTTTTTTTTAAACCAAACTTTTACCTATGGGTATGGCCCACATCTTATAACATAATCAAAATATCATATACATTTATCGAGTCCCATTTACAATTACAAAACTGTACTTTTACATTTACAAATCAGAGCACGGAACCTACGTGAATAATAACCCTACAAGGTAAGTTTGGCCCAAACAGATGGATGTTTGTCGACGCCTTCTCTCGTACCTACACGGGATTAGAACCCGTATAAGCTTTACGCCTTAGTGGGAAACATTTCTTATACAAACATAACACAAAGATAACAAAGCAATGTGCATCGTAATATTCAGGCATTCACATAACGAACTTATACAATTACTTAGGCTTATACAGACTTATGCTTATTCAGACTTTTACTTATCACATTCTGATCTTATACTTACTCAGGAATTACACTTATGGCAGACTTATCCTTATTTGGATCTTATACGTGTATTACAGAACTTATACATATTCGCATCTTATACATGTATTACGCGTAACTTTATACTTTGTCTTATCGAACTTATACTCGGTATTACCGAACTTACATCGGTCTACTAATCCTATACTAGTGTTACAATTGATTCTTGTATTTCGTATCTTATTCTTGTACGGCTAGTACCCGTAAGTACACAGAACAACCTAATTTATACGTATTATTATCAGGTATGGACATTAGTCCATAGTGTGTGCAATGCATCATAAATGCATACATACTTATTTGCCTGATACGAGAGTACTCTTAGGTACTAATGACTTATACTTGTTTTAATTAATACGGAGTACCCGTAGTACTAATCGGACTTATACTTATCTCTGACTCCCGTAGGGAGTTACAGAAGCCTGCGTAACTTATACTTAGAGTAGACGTATGTTCATTCGAGACTCCCGTAAGAGTTACAGAGTTTGTTTTTATAATAAGACTTATACTTATAACAGTTTATGTTCATTCCTAGACTTTAGAGTTACAAAGCTTATTAGTATACAAAAGTACCCATAGGTATTACACAGATTCATTATACGGAAGTACCCGTAGGTACGACTAGACTTATACTTATTTTACTGGTACGGGAGTACCCGTAGGTACTATAGAGTTTAATCCGATACAGGAGTACCCCTAGGTACTACAAAACTTGATGAAATACTTAAAGTAAATCTGTGAGGTACTACGTAACTTAATCAGATACGTGAGGCTGTGAGATACTCATGTGTAACTTAAGCAGAGACAGGACTTAATAAGAGACGGAACTTATTCGATACGTGAGTACCCATATATGTACTACGAACTAAATCGAGATGCGAAAGAATTCGTGTATACTCGCGTAACTTAACTGCAGTATTGCGACTTAATCGTGAGACGTAACTTAATCGTGAGACAGAACTTATTCAGATATTAAGAGTACCCTGTAGATACTACGTAACTAAATCGAGACAGAGTACCTGTGATACTACAACTTAATCAAAGACAAGACTTAATCAAACTGAATTCACTAGATACGTGAGTACCGTAGGTACTACAGAACTTAATCAGATACAAGAGTACCCGTAGGTACTACAGAACTTAAGCAGATACAAGAGTACCCATAGGTACTACATAACTTATTCAGATACAGGAGTACCCGTAGGTACTACAAAACAGATACAGAGGTACATTCAGATCTTTACTCTTATTCTTTATTCAGAGTCTTATCATATAACCTGGCTTGACTTCCTGCACTAGCATTACCTGAACGCAAAGAGGACACAACACACAAAGACTGTAAGATACTATACAGCATTTAAAGTGTCAGAAAGCACTAATCAGACAGAGTGCCGTAGCACTTAATAGGGACAGAGTGCCGTAGCACTAATCAGAGTACCAAGTACTAATCAGAGTGCTCTAACACTAATCGGGAGTGACCAAGTACTAATCAGACGGGGAGGCTGTGTCATTTAATAACCGGTCTTAGGCAAGCTTTTACAATTATACGAGTTCGTGAACTTACTATCTTATAATAGTAAATTCTTAGTTTCATTGTGTGTTCATGACATATTATATTTCATGTTCATGGTCACGTTTCGCCTGTTATATTCCATATCATATTTACGTTTTCATGAACACAAATGATGACTGCATTTCCTATATTTTCATGCTACTATTATGCTACAAAGATTTCATATACTTAAAATAAGATAATGCCTATGTATTCACACATCATTCATGTATTATAGTCCCCAGAGTTTATTTTACGTAGAAATTGAAATCATTCAAATCGATCATCCTAATCCTCAAGCTATGGCATTTTCATGCCAACTAGCCTGCTTTACCGATTTTACCGAGGGACAGTTTGAAATATTTATTTTCCAGTGCCTTGTCTTGATATTTGACACTAGATCTTTGTACTCCTTTAAAGCTAAGGTTCTAAGGGTTCTATTCCAACTGGAATCACCCAATTCGGAGCACCGGAACTCAAGATACGTCCGAAACAACTCTGCATCACTCTATGCTCAAACGGATGTGGACGGGCCAGACACTACCCACTTCGGCTTAATTTTAAATACTTAGAGTAAGAATTTGACGATACCTATTTCTATATATTTGGTTCTCCTTGAAGTCTATTTTAATTAACTACTTGAATCACTCAAATCAGATAAGAAATGGGCAAGTTATGGCTAAAATACGAAAACTGGTCGAAACAGAAAACCGTATCAGGTGTACCGGTATGTGCCCAACGTAATTCATATTACCTTGGCCAAAAACTGTAGAATCTAAAGTGTACCGGTACAAAAGTTCAGGGTGTACCGTACATGTCACTGAATATTGCCCAAAAATGTGTGTTTTTTTCACCCATTTTTCCATATTTTGATACCCAATCAACTCTACACTTCAAACACACATCAAAACCATTTCAAATTCACCTTGGAATCTCTTTTCTATTCAATTCATCTTTCAATTACATATCTTTCTTCAAAATTCTTTCATGAATTCCTCCAAAGATCATTCCAACAAGGGTTATGACCCATACACAAACCAAGCACCAAGATTTGTTAGGGTTTGTTCTAAACCCTAACTCAATTTCCTTCCATTTAACCATGAATCCAACAACAAAGGGAGGATTCCATACTTATCTTGTTCCTTGTGGGTTTTACCAACCTTAATTTCAAGAAATCTAAGGTTAGGATACAATTCTATCAAAACCCTAGATTTAGAGACAAGATATTAACCATACAAAGCCTTAAAATTTCACGATCCATACAAATCCATACTCAAAGTAGTTTCCCATACCTTTATCTCCCTTCTTCTTCCTCTCTTCTTCCTCTTCCTCTCTCTCTTCTTCTCTCTTTTCCCTTCACGGTTTTGTTCCCCTTCCAAATGAGACCAATTTTTGGTCTTTAAATCCATGTTTGGCCAAGTCAAAAACTCATTTTTTTTGCTTTTAAGTTTCTTTATTTGCATTATAGTTCTCCAACTCTTGACTATTTGAATTTCAACTTCCCATTATTTTATTTGGGCCTCTATTCTCATCAACTATGACTTTGTTCCCTTTTCGACAAATTACAATTTTGTCCCACCCTTGTAAATTTCCGGGTTTTCAAGGTTTTTCCATGTTTCGTATTTAACTCACGAAACATTTAAATTATGCTTACAAAATACCCTAAACAAGTCCGAAAACTACTAGGGTATACTGGGTAAGTCATGTTAGGACTTCCATATACGGTGATATCTAATTTTATTTTTCTTTCATATTTGACATTTTGCAACAATAAAAAAATAATTCATGTTTTCCTAAGAAACCATTAATACTATATGCAATGCCTCTAATTTTTGTTAATGTACTGTCAACTTGTTTTAATCCATCTTTTACAATCAAATTTAAAATATGTGCACAACAACATACATGAAATAGTTTAATATGATCTTCTTTTATTTGCTAAAATCTTTTAAATCTTTCTACTGCTACATTATTATTAGATGCGTTATCTAATGTTATTGTAAATATTTTATCATGAATACCTAAATCTATGATTTCATCATTTATTTATGTTGTTATATTTTAACCACTATGAGGAGAACTTATTGTTTTAAATGAAATTATTATTTTATTTAATTTTCACTCACTCATCAATATAATGAGTGCAGAATACACAAAAGCCGTGATGAGTTAATAATGTCCAAATATCATATGTTAAACAAACTTTTCCTTCAAATTTAAAAAAAAAAATTAATTTTCTCTTTGTGTATGATATATTTTCATAATATCTCTTTTAACAGTGTTTCCAGACCAACCTCTAAATTGAAGATTAAGATTTCTTTGCATTGTTCCTAAAAATCATGAATTTTCATCATATTAAAAGGTTGTTAAGCATTTATTATGTAGTCAACCATTTCTTCACGACAAGTTGATTCATCATAAGAAAATACTTTAAATTTCCACTTTGATATTTACCTAATTGCATATAATTTCTAATATCTACATTATTTTTATCTTTACATTTTTCATGATGTCTTTTTAAATGACTTGTATTGTCCCCTAGATTCTCAGAGTCACCGGATCGTCAGGGCATTAACCTAGCGGTAAGGACATGCAAAACAAACAAGGCACCGACGGTCGTGTTCTGGCCGCCGCTCCGATGCTTAAGTCAGACAGAGAAATAGGGAGAGTAAATACGTCCGTTTCTCAGTAGGGTATCTCCCCATCCCTTTTGTTGCCATTCCTTCCTCCTTTTTGAAGGAGGATGATGGTCCACTTTTTATAGAAAGTGGGTGATTGGTTTTATTTTTTTTTGGTGGGGGGGCGCTTTATTTGCATGTCAGGGCCTATTCTTCCTTTTAGATAGCCAAGTTATCCAAATCTTTTACCTCAAGAATCGTTTGATCATCCTAAGAGCAAGCATGAGACTTGATCTCGTGGAAGGATGTGTTGAGCATTTATGACAAAATGAGAAATTATTGTCTGTCATCTTCTTAGAGACGGCAAAATTCTAAGCAGGAGAGTGATGTGGTTCATAATAAATCCCATAGGCCTTCGCACAGGATCGGATAGTCCACAAGTCGGGATTCAGCCGCGGGTTCAAACTGCTCGCGCTATGATACTTGGCCCGGCCTATGGCTTTGATATGTCCGGGCCTTTGAATAGGGGGTGCTTAGGGCCAAAGGCCATGGTACCCACACGTTCCCCTTTTCCTTGGGAGACTAATCTTCCCTACCGAAAATACCATATTCTCGACCAAGCCATTATCAGAACAGGGGATCGTTAATGCTTGTGTGTTCCAACGCGTGCTTTATCGATGGGTTTTCTATTTTTTGTAACACATTTAATGTAGCTTTTTGGGGTTTCCCACAAGTTCGAAACCCCTATAAAATGCTGCAGGGTAATGGATTCTTTTGTGCTACTCAAGGTTTTGAGTCTTGCAGACATGTGGCTAGATCGCGTCTGAGCGCCGCGGCATTCATGCTTCTTCCGATTGCTCCTGGCCGAGTGTGATGTTGATTGGGGGTCGGCCTGATGCTGCTGCTGAACATGCTAGAGCGCTGCTAATTTGCTTTCGAGGATATTTTGAGCCTTATATGCCCCTTCGCTTTGGCATCGTTGAAAGGCGTTGTAATCATATTGCCAGAGGTGGCTGAGGCTTTTTCTTTTTTCATATCTTCTTTAGGATCCCCTTTTTCTTTTTCTTCGACTTTTTCTTCCACTCTCTCTTCTTTCTTAGGCTTTGTTTTCCAATCCCTTTTGGACCTTGCTAGATTATGTAATTGTTGAAGTATGATAAACTTGGCTCCTTTGGAGAACAAGTGTCCAATAGAGAACGATTGATTTATTTGTTCCAAGGGCTAGGAGCTGAGTATAATCTTTGTATCATAAACTCAAGAGTAGACCTACCCACTATTGAAGAAGTTAATAGTCTGCTCTTAAGCTATGATCTCCAATTACAGAGACATACTCTTGCCAACACTTAAATTTGGTCCAAGAAAACTTGGCGACATTTCCTCATAACAAGAGAAACCAAAACTCAAAAAAAAATTGATATCAACATCATTCACAAAGATCCACACCAGTAAGTTCATAATTCCAACCCTTCACTTTCCTAGCAAGTCTCCTTGGAAAACGATAGAACCTTGCCTACCAGAAAAATGAAAAGCTAATTTTAACAACCAAACTAGGAGTACTAGCAAACCCCAACGCCAAATTTGGTCTAATTTTGGCCATATTGCTCTTCGCTACTATCATAGAGCAAACTTGAGTTATCAACCACAACATATTGCAGTATTGAAATTTAAATGACAGAATCAAATGCAGGGCATTAACCACATGGTTGCAATTGTGGCAGGAAAAGACCCAGATTGCAAATATCTTTACCTTCTATTTCCATATCTTTACATCTTCACACCCCAAAATTTTCAAAAGACTAAATAATGTTAATTACTTTTGCACTAATAATAATGTATTCATTGAGTTTTATCCCTTTTTTTTTTTGTGAAGTAGTAATTGTCGAAGGAGGTGTTGATGCAAGGACATCCTAAACAAGGACTCTATAAACTCAACAATTGTCGAAGCCATTGCCACCTCTTCGAAGCTCAAACCTCCTCCAGTGCCTCTCCATATGCTAGACTCTTCCTCAATCAAAAAATAAATAAAAAATCCGATCTGTGGCATGAGAGACTCATACATCCATCTTTTAGAGTTTTATACAAATCACGAAACATACTAGTTTACAAATTTCCTCGAGAGTTGGTGCTCCTGTTCAGTTTCATAATTCTTGTCAACTTGCAAAAAGTCATAGGTTACCTTTTGTAAATTCAAACTCAAGAGTAATAAAACCATTTGATTTGGTTCACTTTGATCTTTGGGGAGTTTCTCCAATTATGTTTTTCACTTGTGTTCGATATTTCCTTCTATTCATTAATTATCATTTTCATTTCACTTGGATTTCTTTTCTTTAAACCAAAGATGGGACAGTCCCTACCTTTTTAAAATTTAAAAACATAGTTTCAACCCAATCCAATTCTCAAATCAGAACCTTTCAAAGTAATTGAGATGGTGAATATAGACCTATTTCCACATTTCTTCACTCTCATGAAATTAAACATAAGGTAGCATGTCCCTACAAACCACGACTAAATAAAAGAGTTGAAAGGAAAAACGAACATGTTGTGGAAATGGGACTTACCTTACTAGCCCACTATTATGCTCATCTCAACTTATGGCCCTTCACATTCTAGATGATTTTTTTTTTTTTTTTTTGATCGGTAAAAGCAGAACAAATATTATTAACAAAAAAGGGAGAAACAAAAACTTGGTTTCCCACAGTATACAGGAAGAAACCCAGCCAAACAAAGAGAGAGGCTACAAAAAACACCTACTAGCCCAGCAAAAACAACTTAGAGAATGCAAAAAAAAAAATTCTTATAAAAGAATCCTCCCCTAAGTCCAAAAAACCAGCCCAAAAAGAAAACAAGCTTATAAAGGAATGCTTTATCTTGGGATATGAGAAGGGCATATCTTCAAAGACTATGATTTCTCTCATTCCAGATTGCCCAAATGAGACAATGGGGCGCTGCCATCGATAGATTTTTTTTCTTTTTCCTTACGGGAAAACTCGTCCACTCCAATAGTCCTTAATCGCGAAAGGGCTGACCTAACACTAGCCTTCACATTCCTGATGATGAGCACATTTCTCATAAATAGACTTTCTACACCAATTTTGTCAAATAAATCTCCATATGAAGTCTTATATAACAAAATACCAAAGTATGATTTTCTTCGTGTTTTTAGATGCTCGTGTTTTTCTTTCATTTGTCCCTATAATAATAATAAACTTGAGCTTAAGTCTATTGAACGAGTCTTTAAAAAAAAAAAGGTCTATTGAATGAGTCTTCATTGGTTATAGCTCTAGTCACAAAGGCTATTTATGCCTTCATAAGAGTGTGGGTGCGGTTTATGTCTCTCAACATATGGTGTTTAATAATAATTCTTCTCCCTTTTAGTCCTCTTCTTTTGTTATTTTTTAGTTTTCAGGTTTCCAGGATGATTAAGCTACCTAGCACAAGAGATCTTTGAATCCTCGCCTTCGTGAAAACTCAGCCTCTATTAACTGCGTTTGTAATCGAAATAAGATTGCCCATCATGTCTAACTCCATACTAAGAAGTCGCTTCAACATTTCAAAAAGAAGTATATGAAAAAAAATTGAACCAAGATGTTGAAATACTTCCAAAATATTGGTTAAGCCTCAACTGATTATATTGAAAATCAATTATATCTTAAATTCAATTCAAAATAACCTTTTCTTCAATCAAGTGAACAATTAACAACCTAGACGTTTAGATGTTCTATTTTAGGGAAAATTGGTTTTTGGAAGCAAATTGTATGTCCATTTGGATGAGCATTTGTTTTGTCGTGGGGCATTTTGGCTACTAAATGTAAAATGGGAATCTACTTGCCTTAAGAGGTGAATTTTTTTTATTATTGGAAGTCATATGAGCAACTCTACTTGGCTGTGGATGACCACCTGAATGTCCATTTATGCCTTTTGGCCTTTAATGACTCAATGCAAATCACTAGATGCTTTAACTATTCTTGAGTAATAAATCCATTTATTCATTAAATAATTTTAAATAATCTTTGGGGGAACTGTTCAAATGTAAATGAATGGACCATACTAGGAAAATATAAACTTATTTCATATTAGTTAAACATGACAAAGTGCAGATAAAAATACGCAGAACACGCAAATAAGAGGACTCACTTTAAGTCAAAAATCTCCCTCATGTGAAGACCATATACTCTCATCCCCACCCAACCATCATTGGAGTTACAACACTAATGTAACACTTTAAAGCACTAATGTAACATTATTAAAACATTAATGTAACACTTTGCACTAACATAACACCTTTAAAGTATTCAATATAGTACCCTAAACCCCCTCATTGGAGTTAGGGACACTAATGTAATAATATCCTTAAAGCACTAATATAACACTCTTAAAATTATCATAAATAAATATATTTATAATAAGATTTATTATTTAAATATCTAAATTTATTTAATAATTATAAAATAAATTGACTTTAGATATATAAAAAAAGCATATGTAGTTTGTTCAATACTAGAATGAGAGAGAGAGAGAGAGAGAGGAGAGAGAGAGAGAGAGAGAGATCATTAAGTGATGGATTAGATGGACAATAATCTATTTAAAAAGTATGAACTAGCTGGAAATGAATTTCCATGTGGGTAATGATATTCATAGCAAACAACAGAACCAGAGCTGAAGACAGTATTGCCCATATCATTGATCAAGTTTTGAAGGGGAAGAATTTATCAGTCTTTATTAGTAGAGTGCTGGTTAGGAAAAGGCATCCCCCTTCTCTGTACATCTAAACCATGAAGTTACTGAAGAATGGAACCTCAGAGCTTAGAAAAGGTGCACCAAGACAAAATTAGCGTATGCATGGGGGCATTTATACATAGAGTTTGCAGTACACTTTAGAACTTCAAATAAATAAATAAATAAACAAACAAAATGACCTCCTAGGCCTACCCATGTTCTTCTTGTCTCGAACTAGGGTTTTGAGCCAATGATAACCCCATCCGGTGGTTGGTTCTCAACTTGGGCCTCCACATCCTGCCTATTTACAGTATTAGCTGCTGCTTGTGTCGGTTGTGCACCCGACTCTCCCAAGGTCCGGAAATAAGCATATGGTCCCCAACCTGCAGGCAAAAATTGTGCACAACTACTAGTATAAATAACTTCAAAGAACTTCAATTTAAATCCAGATATGACAATAGACTACTTTGATCATGGTAACCTATACCCAGATCGATCGCCCTTATAGGATAATATTGAAAACAGAGTTCTACCCCATGTCTAGTCCAACACAAGCTAGTAATTAGTAATTGATAAGGGAAATCTGTTGAACACGCCTGCTGCCAATATCTGAGGAATATATACCACATTTTTGGTTCACAACAAACTCCCACTATGTTTTCATGATCAGTTCTCACATGGATATTTTCACTACAAGTTCAGTTCCCATGTCAAATACAGTTTCATTCATGGAAACATCAAATTTGAAACCAGAAATGCAACAACAATAGGAGGACGTTACCGAAAGCCAACCATGTCCATGTTTTGCGTAACATAGACCACCTAATTATAGCAAATAACAAACCCAACCACTCCAGAGGACTTGTTTAATCATGAGGCGGTCTACTTCAGAGTATTTGTTTAATCATGAGGGAGATGCTAAGTTATGTTCTTTTACCATCAACCCCATATTAACAAAATGAGAAAAGGAAGGAAGAAACAAAAAGAAAGACAGAAAAGAAAATAAATGGAAATCAAGTTAGGGTTTTGGGTGGGCTGGGATTATGAAGAAAAAAGAAGATGGCATTCTTGCCAATGGCAGACCTAGCTAATGCCCAAGGGTGGCATATGCCCCTCTGAAATTTTTTTTGCAAAAATTTTTTCTCCTGGCCCTGAATCTGTAAGATTCAAGGATCCAGAATGATCACAACCAAAACCAAGCAACCAACACATTACACACCAAATTTCAAGGATCCAGCTTCCTAGATTACAATCAAAAGGATCTGGAACTATTTACAGTCAGATATCAGTATACCATAATGAGGCAAATATACAAGTCCTACAAGGTCAATATGAAAGGAGGAGGCCTTCCATTATGATAAAAGTTGGCATCAAGCCAAGTTCAATCATCATTCTGATTAACCAAGACAAGTTCAAAGAAGTTGGTTTTGGCCCTGCACAATGACACCTCTAAAGTAAGACTAACACCGAGAGTTAAATATGTCCTTTCCCAACTGCAATCTCCTCTACAAGCGCTCCATCCAAAACCCAAACAGAAGCCCCATAATTAAAATCTCACTACTGGGCAACCTAAGATGGTTACCAACTCTTCTTGGATTTCCTAATTTAGCAACAGAACCAATCCTCAATATATTCATCCATTTTCCTCACCAGGTGTGTGTCCCAAAGAATTAAATTCACCAAATTCCAACACCAATCCCACTTCAAAACCAATCTATATATAATCCTAACTTCCAAGTTCCAACCAAACATCATGGCATAGTTAGATCTCACACAGACTGCTAAAACCTTTTGTAAGACAAAAAATGAGAGCATTTTTGGGTTTCAATAACTGTGTCAAATTGAATGGAAACTCACTTTCACTATTTAAACTTCATGAATAGTGGCACAGAAAGTTCTAGTAATTAGTTTCTTGCTGGTAGATTCCTTTGTGAAAAAGAATCTCCATGGTTAGCCTCAAGATTTATAGTGCTTTTTGTTTAATCATTAATTCATCAAATACAATCTGTAAGCACATTTCTAACAAAAATACAATGTAGGACAAACATGACAGGCTTCCATATAGGCCCCAAAGAAGAGAACCATTGAAAGAACGCGGTAAGCAAACCATTCTCTCCATCAAAAAATACCAGATTACTAAAACTACAGTGAGGCACTGTTGAACAAATCTGTCAGCTGGGCATAAAATAAAAGATGACAGCCCAGAAAATTGACGTCTTCAAAATAAAAATGAAACACTTGCAATCATTCTGGAAAAATGTGCAACTTCCATCACAAACTATTTCAATTATTATTTTGTGAGACCAACAGGAGGATTTTCCAGTACCAGTTGTAGAAGAAGCTATTTTTCCAAATATAAAAAAGGCAATAACTATATATATATATATATATATATATATATATATATATATATATATATATATATATATATATATATATATATATGACATCTATTCACTTTGTATATTACGTTGTAGTAGCATATTCTTAAGGCAGTAAATATTTGAAAAAAGGGGAAAACAAAAAAGAATTGCAAACCTTCAGCATGATATGGGGGTGGGAAAAAATGCAAATAGAAAGACGTAGACATAATCAGCCCTGCACAAAAAACACTTTAAATGATTGGTAAAGATAATTCCTAGAACATATCCTTCAAATTATGATTCATTGACAAGCCATTTAAGCACAAACCTAGGAGACCTCCAGCAAAAACATCCTGCCAGTGGTGCCTATAGTCATCCACTCCGAAATGCCAACGAGAGTCGCAGTGCTAGGTGGAAGAATCACAAGGCAAAGTTTGCAACATGGCCTGTATTGTCAAATGCTTGTATTTTTCCAGATAAGTACAACGAGAAACCCAGGCTGTGAGAAAGACCCTGCATATTGAACCAAAATCTCCTCAAGGCCAAGACACTTGCCAAACAAATTTGAATGGCTATATGCGTTAAAATTAATTATAAATCTGTTTGAACTTTTCCAAAAATTATTTCTTTCATGTTCCAGCATTTAAACAAATGCCCATAATCATAGAAATGTAAAAGATCAGCAATGCTCCTTACATGCAGTATGCCCACTGGGAAAACTCTTATGCCCATCCCTTATGATATTCTTCTTACCATGACATATAACATTTCCCAAATGATCATAAACCTGAGACATTAAGTTCTCTAATTAACATGCTAAATGAAATTGTCTTGGAAAAAAAAATAGTGTTCCCAATAACAAGCTACTACAAAAGAACTTGCAGGGGTAAGAAGCATACATCCTTCCCATCAGGAAAACAACGCCAAAAGAAGTCTGGCCTAGGTCGACCAACTGCGTCTTTTATTGCATCACTAATAGCCACTGTTACAAAAACAGAGAATAGGAGCCCTGCTCTACCAAACAAATCAAACCATCAGTTCAATCGTTCAAATAATACATCATTTCCTATTGCATGCAAGAAGAAGTATCACTCATAAACCACATGGGACCAAATATATCCTCACCTAGGATGGCATGATGAAGATCATAGACATCTCTCCTACGACAATAGATGATGAGAAAAATGGTTATAGGCAATTATCCGGAATACAACTGATAACACACAAGAAAAAACCCTCATCAATCAGAATCCTCATATGAGAGATATACACAACTATGATAGCATTCAGAATTACTAACAAGAAACCTACCGGAACAGCCCAAATTGGCACGGTGTTATTCTTAAAAGGATACTTAAGATCAACCATCATATCCTTTCCAACAAAGCGATAAAATGGATGGATAGCATTCAGAACAAACACCATGACTAGAAGAAAAATCACTATCAGCCAATCATGCATGTGTGTCCTTGCAATTGTATATCCATGAGACCTAATAGTATGTGACCCAAGTTAATTTGCTCTATTCCTCGCTCTGTTGAAACAAATATACATTGCAAAAATCAGATATGTCATAAACATCAATATGTGACTGCAATCATTGGATTGTCAGCTGCTTCAAAAGAACATGCACAGAATTGATTTGCAAGTTGAATAGATAATAATAAGACTGCAGCTTCCGAATAAGCAATGCGAGAAATTTAATGCTAGAACAAGAAGAAAGATTGCTGACAGGGTTCACATATTATCAGGGAAATAATCCAGTAAGGAGATGAGTTCTCCAGGACGGCAACCTAACCCAAGACAAGTATGAGTTCATTGTCTGCTGCAGTGTCTTAGAAAATGACATGAGAAGACAGATGGCCATTCCCAATTATAAAAAAAATGCCAAGCCTCAATGTTGAGAACTAAATAAAAAAGAAAAACATCATCTCCTTGAACATTCCAACTACTAATACAAATAAAGGGAATGTGAATATATAAAATCTTCATTTTTAAGCAAATAAACAAGTGTTTTGTATGAAAATTCTTTTTTTTTTAAGCCAAAAGTATCAGCTATATCATCTAATGGAAGTATGATAAAATAAAAGGAAAAATAATTTCTTTTGTTTTGTTTTAACAATGGAAGGTTGAGAGGTACACAATTACCACTAGAAACTCCAGAATCCTCCAGGGTCTGTCTTGTTAAATCCTAGATAACCCCCAGAAAATCAATCTTCAGGAAGACAGTAATGAACTCCAAAAATTGACTAAAATTAACCTCAAGATGAAAATATTATCAGTTTAAGTTTCAATATCAGGACTTATGCAGTTATCAGGATGCCACTTTTAGGGGTCTGAACATCAGTAGAATTACTGAATACGAACTATTCAAAAGACAAAAGGACTCCATCAAACTACAAGCTAAGCACTTCAAATAGAACATCAGCTGTAAACCACTATTGATGTTCCAAAAAATGCAAATCTTGTTCAAATCTACCAATGATACTTGCAACATCAGAAAAGAGATGATGATCAGAAGATGAAGAAACATAATGAATGGAAACAATCCAAAATTAGACCTATTTCCCCTCAGACATTTCCCAAAGCCTACTCAGTCAGGACAATGCAAAAGATCCAGCAGAATACAACAGAGCAATGCATCCATCAACCAAACAATAATAAGCATGTCCAAGCCCATGATATTTGCTGTCTGAGATTTTCGCTTAGGGTAACAACAAGAGGTGGTCCATGTGAAAAACGAAAATAAATAAATAAAGAGAATGTGGGGATGTAAAGCGCCATTTCTATTAAAATGCATCAGACTGCTAGAATGGCAACATTACGAAATATCCACATATTTCATCATTTCAATTCACCCTGGACTTAGTATCTATGTCAAACCAATCTACTAAATATACATGTAACTGTAATGCACAATAATTGCTCATTCAAATTTTTTGCATATGATAAGGGAACAACAATGATTAACCTATTGAATTGAAGGGTATTAATTGATATAGCTCATATCATTATTGAGTTGAACAGAGGACTTGATGCTCTGAATAAAAACAACCTTTAAAACAATGATTATTATAAGGTTTAATGACTTAAGATTGTAGTTTCAGAGTGACAAACAACTGCTGTTAGATTAGGTTCAATGAAACTAGCAAATGCATAATGGGAACAAACTTAGTCAATAAATTAAAGGACATGGTACTATCATCACAGAAATGGAAAAGGAAAATGTAATACCTTAATTATTCATAATCACATCACCTTCCTAAACTAAGCAAACAAAATGCTTTGTCATTTGTTTTGATATGTGATTAGCATTCCAACAATTGGGTAAATCATTTAACCAAATAAATCTTTATAATGCACAAGTCCTCATTGTACTTGCATATTAATCAACAGGCAAAACAACTAAATTAATTCCTTATTGGATAGTCTAAGCCATTAACCCTATTGTGAACTGAATAAGAGCTTAACTAATTCTTTTCGAAACGAGTTAAAAGCTTCTTAATATGAAATCCAGGAAAACGCTAATTTCTTGTAAAAGCTTTATTTTAGCTTATACAGAAAGCCATTTATGTTATAGTATCGATTTTGCCCTTCAAATTATGGCTTCTTTCCTTTGAGTAGTTAAGTGAGAACAAAGACTCCACCCAAAGGAGACGAAACCATAAATCTCGATTCTGACCATGAGAGCAAATATTGAAAATCACCGATTATGTGACATTCAAATCAATAAACTGAAACACCTCAAAAATCAAAATGTCAAAAAACAAATCAAATTTCTTTTACAGAGGCTCAATACGAACTGAATGTCTACAGAAACTTCTACTATCCATTGATTTGATTTTCAGACAAACAACCATTTCTTCCTTTTTGAAAAACGAGACGGCCACATACGTAAGAACTAAACCCTACCCACAAAATGCCTTCCCAGGAAACTATAATTTAAATAAAATGAAATAAAATAAACAAAGGAGACCAGTGGAAAGGCAAGAAATCAAAGAACAAAAGGCCCACTGACCTGAAAGCTACCCCAGACTTTTTAAAAAGGAACGGATTGCATATTGTTATTGTTCCAAGACATTGATTAACCCGGACAAAAGGATGGAACTCCGCAAAACGATATCAAAGTTTCTTGGTGTCAAATATACAAACACTATGAATCCAAATAAATCCTAAACAGTACAAGAAGTTTCCCAACACTGATCACAGACCTCCAAGAAAATATATATATAGTAATCTTTAAGTGGGTGTGAAAAAGACAAGACAAGGAATCTTATCCACAAGAGGAATGGAGAGAAAAGGGTTGGTGATTTTTTGAAGTGAAAGAAAGCACAAGAAAAAGTGAAAAAACCAAATTTAAAAAACAGTAACCATTAAAAGAATGTAAAATAAAACAGGAATGCTAATGCCCATGAATACCTGAAAGCAAAAGGCGTAGGGGCGGAGTGAAGAAGCAATGATGTTGCCGAATGGAGAAAAAGAGGATTGACCAGGTCCCCAAAAACTAAGAGAGAAAATGAGAGGAAGAAGTGAGTAGTGACAATGGTGATTGCGTTAGGCATTAAACGTTGCCTTTTGTGCTTTAGTTCAAATGCATTGGCTGCGGCTGTTCTTACCCGTATCTAAAAGATCGGACCGGCCGACTGTTTCAATTAGTAAACTGCCAATCCATAACTTTTCCGATTTTTCCGATTATAACTTTTGCGATTCAATCAACTATTACTTTTTAAAACATCGGTTCTTATCCTTTTATGTTAAAACGGTTGGTTAAATCTCATCATTTTCTCACCCACTTTCCGGGTTTTTTTTTAGACGTTTAGTGTAAAAAAAAATTCCTGGTTTAGAAATAATTATAAATCTAACAGAGTTTTTACCATATAGAAAATATCTTAAAAGTGTCTTTTCAAAAGATATTTTTAAAAAATTTAAAAGTTTTACACCAAAATTGTTTATTGAAGAGATACTTTCAAAAAATTTTAATTTACCCTGAAAATGTCTTTTAAAAAAACACTTTTTAAAAACTCAAAAAACAAAAATCGTTTTCAAGAGATATTAATTTTATAAATTATCAAATATTATACTAAAACGTTGAAAAGACACTTTTATAATTTTCAAAATTTTGAATTAACACTAAATTTTTTTTTGAATGGACACTTTTTATAATTTTAAAAATTTTGAATTTAATGTGAAAGTGTATCTTCAAGAGACATTTTCCGTTTTTCGACTCTTGTAAAGCATTTTTCAAGAGACACTTTTTAAATCATTAAATACATATAGCGTGTCTTTTGAAAAGACACATTCATAATTTTGAAAGTTTTGAATTAACACTTAAAGTGTCTTTTAAATAGACATTTTCTATAATTTTAAAATTTTGGAATTTAAGCTGAAAATGTCTCTTTAAGAGACAATTTCTATAATTTTAAAATTTTTTAATCTAAGTTGAAAGTGTCTCGTCTAAATCATTTGAAACGTTATAATTTGGGAAAATATCTTTCAAGACACCTTACAATTTTGATACCTTTTCATAATTTTGATACACATCGATATCACCTCTACGTGTCTCAAAGTATCATACACATCGATAGAAAGTTAATTGAACAAGTGCAGTGACAGGTAATATTCATGCCCCTTTAAGCACCTCATTTATGCATTCAACAATATTTATAGTCATCCACCCATATCGATAACCTTAATCATATGTTTGAGCCCATTTTTTAGTATTTAACTTTGAAAAGCAGGCTACACTATTTGCATTCAATTGCTTTAGCTCCTCCACGCAACGCTCATATTTCCGTGTTTGATGTTGCACCCTAGATTTGTATACCACATCTTTTAGAATCTTATTTATAAATTTGTCATTAAAATTACTCACCAAGTGTCTAAGACAATATCGATGTTATGTATGAGGAATGCTCCATCTAATAGATGGTTTTCTAACAACAACATTTATTCCAATATGATGATATGAAACTAAGCATATCCCTTCTCTTTGAGTGACATGACATCTTAATGCAATAAAAAACCAAGACCAACTATCTTGTGATTTCTCCTCAACAATTGCAAATGCAAGGGGGAATATATGACCATTTGTGTCAATTCAAGTAGCAATTGAAAGCTTCCCCTTGTATTTTTCATATAAGAACGCACCATCAATTTGTATAATTGGTCTACAATGTTTAAACCCTTCAACACATGGCCTAAATGTCCAAAAACCCGTGATAAATGTACATTTTAAACCCTACATGTGTATTGTCTTCCGTTTAATTTTTGTTCCAAGATTGGTTAGCTTAAGGATATTCATCCATTTAGGCAATCTTGGTACGACTCATCCCAGTCATCATATGCTTTGATCATCGCCTTTCTTTTAGCTTCCCAAATTTTCTTATAATGGACATCATAGTCAAATTTATCCTTCACCATTTGATGCAATGTAGCGATAAAGGTCATGTGGTCCCTTTAAACTACATTTTGGATCTCTCATGCAATCAATTTAGAACCTAATTGAGAATGATCCTATGATAATATGGGATAAACATAAATATGTGGACCAACGTATTTGATTATCTCAAATAATCCATGGCTTTTACGACAACATGCACGAAGCCTCCAATTACATCATTCCTTCCATTTCTTACACCGCACTGTCCATAAATGTGGCTATGATTCACAAACAACCAAATGTTGACTAAGAGATATTAAATTACAATTTATAGCATATTGAAAATCTTCTTTCCTCTCAAATCTCAATCCTTTAAACAACTCACTTGATCCATTCCATATAATCCACTCCGCGCCGATAGGCTCGTATAAAGCTATTTATTACATCCTAATTCAATTGTTTAAACATTGGGGATGGCATAAAATTTTGATTACCATCTAAAGAAGCCTTATTTATTAGAGGTTCATCATTGAGTTTATCAACATAAATTTGCTCACTAATCTCCTTCTTATCATAAATTTCCACATCATCATTTTTATTTGTTAGTGGGATATCAACATTGTTCTCTATAACTGTAATAACTTATTGAGGCACTGTGGCCAAAGTTCCCCCAACTTCATCAATGTCCATTTCAATATTTTCTCTCATGACATCGCTAGTAGCTAGTATCTCCATATCATTAATAGCATTCTCTTAAATGGTATACTTGGTCCACATGAGTTATCCCTTGGACATGTCTGCAAATATATTTCAATAGTATTTGACGGTGGGATTTGTGCTACAGCATGAATCATTAATTTTACATCTTCACCATCTTTAATTGGTAATTGTATGTAGTTAATGTTCCCATTTCCGATAGGCATCGGTATTGGACACCGAAAAACCATGGATAACTTGGTATGAGCACGATTGATCGACATAACATGACACAAATTATCTTCTAACTCATCATATGTTATCATATTGTTGATCAAAACACCTCTATCTGGAGGACAACTATAACCCACACTATTTTGACCATCAATGATTTCACCATTCTTATAACAAACAATTGTAATCAAGTCATCCATTCATGTACTTCTAAATAATCAATTACAAGAAATATAAGATTTAACAAATTAATTGTCACTAAGTCAATAAAAATTTCACAACCTAATCATCGTGATTTAATGTATTACTGTCTACATCAACTATAAAAAATTATGATATAACTTAAAATGAAACAAAACAATAAATTTCAATCACACAACTGATGATTGATTCTCCTTGATCAATGATATTAAACAAAACAACAGATTGGGCGCTTTGTAATCAAATCGAGGTATGCTCAGAGCATCTCCAACAAATTTACCAAATAATTATATTAAGCAATCAAGTCAATCTCTCAAACTCAAACCAACTGACAGTAAATCCATTTAAAAGGTCCCAACCCAAAAGTGGCAAAACAATGTGCTTTGTTAATTTGTTAGATTTTGCTAGCCTTCTAATAACAACTGCATTTATTTTAATTATATTGCACTTCCTTGTAATAGTGAATCAAAATTTTGCTTGGTATAAATTATTATAATGGCATGCCAATAATTTTCATGCTGATAATGATCATTACATACAAATTTTATTATATCACTATCACTTTCATATTGTTGCATGTGGAGATCATATTATGTAGTTGTAGGCTTCGCAAATGTGGATATTATATCTTCAAATTTTGACCATTGACATTGACGGTAAAGTGACTGTAGTTACAAAGTATAGCATGCATTTCATTTGGCCGCTTAGAGAAAAATTGCTTAGTAATCAAATTGCTTAATGTAATCAAGGAATCGAGGTATGTAATATACACAAATTTGTGTTGCTTAGAGCTCAATTGGATTGGGCTTGAAGCCTAACACACATGACAGGGGAGAAAAATAATCACAGGGTCTGTTTGCTTCAGGTTTTCTAAAACTGTTCTTATCAAGAACAATTTTGAAAATACAAACAACACAATTTTGCTATTCTCTAGAAAAAAAGAAAAGAAATTTGTTATCTGAATTTAGTGTTTTATGTTTTATTCGTATTTTTTAGAAAAAAAAAAATTGGGAACTAAATGTTTATTTGTTTTCCTTGTTCTCCTTGTATTTCAGGAGAAAAAAAAAACAATAAAATTAGGTTGGAAATATGGAGCTTAAACTTTCAAGTCACGATCTAGAAAGTAATCAATCCTACAAAATTAAGCTTCACCCAGGTCAAAGAATCATCCCATTCTAAAACATGAAGGCCTAGCAACATCTATTATGAATATATTAATTAAATTTGAATTCAAAGAATGTTTTCTCTAAATGGATAATACTTCAAATTTCTTTTCGACATCAATCTTCATATTTTCAACAATGAATATGAACTAATCTTCCACACACACATCTTTGTAAAGGATAACAAGTAAAAGAAAAAGCAAGAAAAAACAGGAAAAAAATTTTATAAAACATCACCCTATTCTTCTCCCGCCCGCCCATCCACCCCTCGTCCCAAATGGAAAAAAACCCAACCCACCCCTCCTCTTCCCTTATCAACCGCACCCTATCAGCGACAGGACCCCAACCCCATCCCAACGAAAACAAAATCACCAATTTTCCCTCCTCTCTCCTCCAACAAAAACCCAAAAAAATCAAATCGAGACCACCTCTTGCACAAAAAAAATCAAAATGCAAAGACCACCCAACCCTCCATTGTTCCCCACTCACCAACCAACCTTTCCCAAAACAAACTAGAAATACAAATAATGTAAAACCTAAGAAAAATTGAATTTTTCTGAAAAATGGCAAAACGATAATTTGTCACTATAGTACAAGCTAATAACCTTGAAATTTTCTAGATCTCGGATGACGAAAAGGATCTCACCATTAGATTCATCTCGCGAAATCTAGTTACTCATACGAACTTCGTTGAATTCTGAGATAGTTGGATTTTCATGAATTTCGAGGTGACATGTGTTCGGTAAAGCCCAAAAACGAGATTTTGGGCAATAAGTTAAGTTAAGTTTATAGAAAACAATGTGGACTTGAATTGAGACAAAATAAATTGTTTCGGGGTAGAGACGGATCCAGGGCAAGATTGGACACGTGGCAGTGAGCCACTCTCTTAACTTAAGAATTAAGTTAGAACAAAAGGGGCAAAAAAGGGAAAAGGATCCCATTTTCCTAGTTTTGTTTGAGAGAGAAGGAAGAGAGGAGGAGAGGAGGAGAGGAGGAGAGGAGGAGAGTCCAAGCTTCTCTCTACGATCTACGGAGCTTCGTTGGTCGATTTTCGTCGAGCCAAGAAAAAAAGTTCATCGCATCTACGAGGGGTACGCATGGATACCTAGAACGAGAGATTTCGCCAAGGATCCAAGAAAGGAAATTTCAGGAAATCGAAGTTGTCGGGTTTAGGAGACTTCCTACCCATTCTTCTACGCTTCAAGAGGTAAAGATTCTTCCTACTTTGATTTTAGTTCTCATTTTTGGGTTAAAATGGTAGAACGTGTCAAGGGTATGTTTAGGCAGAAAAATGCCCAAAACTCAACGTTTTCGCCTAGGCGAGGAAGTGTTTGCCTCTAGGCAAGCTCAATGTCAAAAAATGGGGAGTTTATGGTCCACCTAGGATAGGCTTTGCATGCTTTGGCGAACCACTTTGCCTGGGCGAAGGTAGGCTACGCCTAGGTGAGCCTATGACTGTGTTCATGGCCTATTTGTGGCCAGTTTGTGATTGTTGTGGCTTGCTTCGAGGCCATTGTATGACTTATTTGAGAGTGTCATTGCTTGACTAAGGAGTGACGTGTTTGGATGTCAATATGTGTGTTCTAATGTATTGACATTTGATGAATTTCTATGTGCAAATGGCCATTACATGGCTTAATTATGTGTGTGTCATTGCTTGAATATAGAATGACATGTTGTTGATGTTGATATATGCATGCATAATAAATTGACATGAATGAAATGATGTATGAAAGTCATATACAAGTGATGTGATTTGTCCATGACACCCGGTGAGTGGTGTGGATTGTGTTGTCCATGTAACATTCATTATACATGGGACATGATATAACATGCAATGGCGCATTGCATTGCATATGCACGAGGACATCGTATCACGTGTGGGAGTGCATGGTTATAATCAACACCGCTTGTGATTGATCAGGGCTGATACCATTGGACGTACGTCCAATAGGGGTTGCAATCGCATGAAATGGTAAAAAGAAAATATGTGTCGTGCACAGGCAAGGTGGATAGATACCCCATCTGGTGAAAGACCCGATATTTGTGGTTATACATATTTCCAACAGTGAAAGCCCATGAAAGTGTTTAGGCGTCTGAAGCCTACGGTGCGACACCAAAAATTCGCTGCCCACAAAAGATACATAGTTTTGTATATAAATGATCATTAAGGTGTAACATCCAAAAAGCTTTTAGTTTGAAAACTAATGAATTTGTCTTGTAAAATGATCATTGGATGTAATCCATAAATGATGGATTTAATCACACATGGGCTTTGACATTGTGTGATAAGGGTCAGTAAAGACTCGGGTGTGATGAGAGTCAGTAAAGACTCGGGGCATGGTACATGTGTAACACCTCGAATTATACTCTAATAGTTATTACATGTTTAGGGTATAATATAATTAAAATTTGCATTTTTCGAAAATTAAGTGTAAAGTAGGAAAAAAGTTAAATTGGTAATTTGTAAAATGAGAACCCAAAGGTCATAACACAAGAAGATGATATGTTATTGTAGGAATTGAATAAGTTGATTTGTAAATAATAGAAAGATAAATGACAAAATGGCAAGGGTTGAGAATTTAGGCAAAAAAATGGAAATTTTGGACCAAACATGGCCTTAAGCCAAATTGGGGGATAAGACCAAACTTGTCTTAGAATGACATAAGTTCTCATGTAATTTTTGTTTGCAAAGGGAACCAGGGTTACGGTTTGTGTGAGAAGAAACCAATTGTGGTTTGCTTTTCTCCTTTGTCTTGGGTTCTCCTTGTTCAAGTAAGAAGGAAGGAAGAAGAAAATGTTTAAGCTTCAAGAAATCAAGGTATGGAAACTATCACAAGCCCTACTTGTTTATGGGTTGTTAGGAAAAACCAAACTTCCATTATGAAAGTATTGTTTGTTGGTTTTTGTGGGCTTTAGTGGTTTTGGTTGGTTCAAATCAAGTTTTGGAGTTGTTTTCTTTGATATGTTTTGGGTTTTGGTTGGAAATTACAAGGAAAGACAACCTACAATTTCTCTAGAACATGCTTG
Organism: Tetrastigma voinierianum; assembly: GCA_016808115.1. NCBI lineage: Eukaryota > Viridiplantae > Streptophyta > Magnoliopsida > Vitales > Vitaceae > Tetrastigma > Tetrastigma voinierianum. The sequence goes on from JAEQBH010005036.1 coordinate 434,436, forward strand.
AGTAACGCAGACGAAAGTCGAAAATCGTACTGTAAAGCCATATTTTTGGTCCGTATGGATATTGGAAAATCGTATCGAAAGTTGAGTATCGGTACTCAAAGTGGTTTAAGGTCTAGAGGATACCGGAAATGTGTACCGAAAGTTGAGTACCAATACTCAAAGGTTTAAGGTCCGAGCAATTGGCCCTACAATCCCGCTTTTGTTCTCATTGTAAGAATCCCGATCGCGCCTGCATCCACCCGACCCAATTGACTCGATCCGAACCGTGATCCGGGAAACACGGTCCTCACTTTCATTTCCAATCCAAATACAAAAAAATTCAATACAAATGTGAATACGTTTTCAACACCAAATGCATTTCAAATACTCATTGGGTATACGTAAAAATATACATTAAACATTTTTGCGGAAACTAAACATTTTGAAGAAGACCCATCATTTTGGGATGACTCCCACATTGGTACCATCATTTACAAAATTTATCAAAGTTTTCAATATAAAAAACATTTACAAAATAGAATCAGAGTTTAACTTTCATAAGATACTTTATACAAAATGAGTCAATTCACTTCATGCATGCGCACTGAGTTTTACTTCTCTTCCAATGGCTTTGACGTTGGTCGCGGTCTTCACTTGTACCTATTCACTGATACCTACGCCGTTGATAAAATACGCTAAGCATTTTCATGCTTAGTGGTTCTATACGTCTATTCTCTTCATTTCATTTTAAATCGAAACATGCAATATTTATAAACAATGCTTTGTACGATTTTCAACAATGACCAATGCAATACAATATGTATCTTATATTCATTCAATGAATCACTCATAATTCATTAATAATCTCAAGCTATGCATTTTCATAGGCAGAAAGAAAGAAAGAAAAAATCATTCAAAGCACAAATCGTGCACTTTTCAATCTCATTATCATTTTGCCCTTATCAAATTTGCAACCTATGCTGCAAGTAATGTGGATAATGAATCACCAAAAGACGGGTCCGACCGGGCTGCATGTTTGCAGATATATATATATATATATATATATATATATATATACATGTATCGGTCATGTACACTACCAATACTTTCTCGTTAGGTTATGGATCGGTATGCCACAATAGTATGTTTGTTCGACTCTTAATGGTATACCAATTTATCTTTAACTCGAATTCTAACAGTTAACATTCTTTTAAGGGAATTAAAATCATTCAATACACCCTACATTAGTATATACATTTGTATGCAAATAGAACATTTTCACATTCATGCAATTTTTCTTATACAAATTCGCTTCACAAGCAAATCGTCTCAAATCACTTAAAACAAATCATTTCAAACACAAATCAATATGCACTTTCTTTCAATCATTTCCAAAATTCAAATCATTTCATTATTCAAATATTTTAGAAATAGAGAGAGAGTTTGAGAACAAAACCAAAATCGCCGCTTCGATTCGATCTTCTAATCTCAACTCACGTGGCTTTCCTCCCATCAGCTCCCTATTCAAATACAATGACAATCACATATTAGTCGGGTTATTCTAGGAGTTCTATTTTCAATAGGAATTGGAATCATCTCATTTGGATAACCCAAACTCAAGTTACGACATTTTTATGTCAAACTAGTCGATATGCTCAGTTCATTGGATCACCCACTGTTTTTTTCTATTTCTGGGGTTTTAACTCTATAAATTGGTAATGGTTTCTTTCATTTAAATCTCTGGTTCTAAGGCTTCTTCTTCAATTGGAATCATCCAATTTCGATCACCCAAACTCAAGTTATGGCATTTTAATGCCAAACTAGTCGACATATGCTCCAAACACCGATCACCATCGTTTTTTTCAATTTCTGGGGTCTTAACTCCATAAATTGGTAATGTTTCCTTCACTAATTTGAATCTATGGTTCTAAGGTTTCTTCACCAATTGGAATCATCCAATTTGGACTACCAAAACTGCTATTGCCTTTACATCTAGATCACTCTAATTTGCAAAACAGAATCAGACATAGCTCCACTTTGACAGATTTTTAAGCACTTTGGGGCTAAAATTCCTAATTACACTTCCCTTCAAGTAAATTATTCTATAAGCCTAGCTTAATTCAATTTGAATCCACTCAATTTGGATGAGTGAAACTCAATTTATGGCCAAAACATCACAACTACACCCAAAACAAAGCATACCCGTGAGCTACCCAAACTCACCTTTAAGCCCATATTCGGGAGCCTTAGTGCTACTATTTGCTCCTAGTAATTTATATAAATTTGTAGCCCTATCTCTTATGGTTCTTTACCAATTGGAATCACTTCATTTGGATGATTATAACTTAATCTATAACCAAAACAAGAACAGAGGTTTTGACAAATTTTTGATAGCATTTCCTTTGAAAACCCAACATTTCCCTTTTACAAACATTCCTCAAAACCAATCAAAACCAATACCAATCAACAATACACTTCAAAACTCAAAACCAATACCAATCTCATTACCTTCTTCCAAGGTGATACTTTCAAAAACACCTTCTCACCGATCTCATAACGAACATCCTTTATTTTCATGTCGGCATAAAACTTTTGTCTATCTCAGGGCTACTCTTGATCTTCTTTCTAATCATTTCACTTTTCCCTCGGTTTCGAATCAAATTATTAGTGGCTAATTATCTTCTTCTCGCTTAACTCGGTCCAATAAAGTAATTGTTTTCATTTCTTCCATAGAGAGCCTTGTAAGGCGTCATTCGATACTCGGCTGGAAAGTTGTTATACACAAGAATTCAACTAGATGAATGTTTATCGACCTACCCTCATAATCGATCACACAACTTCTCAGTATATCTTCCAACACTTAGATCACTCTTTCCGATTGTCCATCCGTCTACGGGTGGAATGTTATGTTGAAATTCAGTCAAGTGCCCAAAGCCTCTTGCAATTTTCCCCAAAATCTCGAGGTGAACCTTGGATCTCTATTTGAAATGATGGATATTGGAATCCCATGAAACCAAACTATTTCACTTGTAATACTGACTCGTCGACATTGAAATGTAGTCGGTTCTCAGCATTAGGAAAGTAAGGTCTGACTTAGTCGATCGATGCATAGACGGCTAAGTCATCTTTCTTCCACATCAATGGTAACCCGACATGAAAATCTGTGGTGGTCGGTCCATTCACTCGGGTATTCTAATCCGCGCGATAATCCCAAAGGAACTTGGTGTCATGCTTCACTTTTTGACCTATACACTTGGTCGCAAAGAATGCGATACATCTCTTTTCATTCTAGACCAGCACCGAAACCTTTAAATCTTGACATCTTTGTGCTACTGGATGCATAATAAAGATCCGTGTGTGCCTCTTCTAGAATGGCTTTTCTTCAATTCACTATCATTAGTTACACAAACCCGATCTTTATATCTGAGGATCCATGTTCCTTCCGCGGAAGAATTCATTCCTTTTCCCTCTCGATCGACTCCTTTATGGCGAAATTTTTCTCATCATTCTTTTGTGCCTCTAGCACTCGATTCAACAAATTCGGTCTAGCTATTAACTCTGCTACTATTTCACTATCGTCTGTCAATGACAAGTGAGCATTCAATGCTCGTAGTGTTTGCACTGACTTTCTACTCAACGCATGTGCCACTACATTGGCCTTTCAGAGGTGATACTCAATCATGCAATCATAATCTTTAATCAATTCCATCGTCTCACGTTGTCTCGGGTTAAGCTGCATAGTTGTGAGAAGGCGAATACTTGGAACTCTTGTGATCGGTGTAGATGAAACACTTTTCCCGTGCGGAGACAATGTCTCCATATTTCAATGCAAATACAATGGCGGTCGGTCATATCATGCATAGGGTAATTCTTTTCATGCGGCTTCAACTACCTTGAAGCATAAGCTACCACTTTACCCTCTTGCATAAGGACGCATCCGAGTCCATTTAACCATGCATCGCTAAAAATCACATATTCCTTACCATAGGTCGGTTGAGGAGATGAAGCAGTGCCTCGGTTAAGAAATGCTTTAACTTTTGAAAGCGGCGACACTTTCACTCCATTCAAAATTCACATTCTTTTGGAGCAATCTCGTCATAGAAATTTCTGGTCATCGAAAACCCTTAACGAACCATACGTAGTAACTTTTGCCAATCTGAGAACTACGCCTACGTGACATTTCTCGGTGGTTTCCGTTTCAATAATCACCTCTACCTTCTTTAGATCCGCTTGAATTCCTTCTTCTAATACAATGTGTCCCGGAAAACTAGCTTCTCTCGGCAAAAATTCATTTGCTCAGTTTGCATATAACCTTTCCTTTCTTAAGGTTTGCACTACCAGAAGAGTGTGTATCATGATTTTCGTCCTTTAGTACACAAGGATGGATTTATAAGCACTCGACAAATTGATCTACATCTGCAGTTTAGAAAACACGGTTCATTAAGTCCGCAAAAGTCGGCTGGGCATTTGTGACCCAAAGGCATTACGAGGAACTCGTAATGTCCATCTGCGTTCCCGAACAACGTCTTATGCACCGCATCAGTATCCTTAATCCTCAATTGATGATACCTAGATGCATGAAGTCAAATTGAAAGACCTTGCACCTTTCAATTGGTCGAACAAGTCATCGATCCGGGAATTATGGATGTTTGTTCTTTCTTTTTATCGTCTTGACCAGGTTGCTATAATCGACACCTGTTCGAAGTGTACACGTCTTTCTTTGTACTTAGTCATTGGCGCTCCCCATGATACTCGGACCGAATAAATCATTTCTCTAACAATTCTTGCAAGCGGAAGCTTTAATTCTTTTAACTCCGGTGGAGCCATTCTATCTGATTAATGGATGGGAGTATGTGAAACGGCGTCGTTGCGAACTTAATCTCACATGTGGAGGTAATCTTGTAACTCAGCCGAAAATACGTGGGATAATCACAAGGCGTAGGGATGTCTAATAATTCAAACTCTTTACCCTTTTGTATCTATCACATACGCCCAGTAGGCTTCCTTGCCCTTTGAACCATTGTTAGCCGGTAGTGGATGCTCGCATTAGAGAGGGAGTTTGAACATCTCGTAGATAAAATCACTTCCTCGCCACTCGGTGTCCTTGAGGCCACTCTCTTCATTCTACAATAAACTACCACTTGGTGTCGGGACAACCAATTCATCCCCAATATCACATCAAACTCACAAATAATGACTCGATCAAATCTGCAGAAATTCTGTACTCTGAAGTATTCGTGAGGCAATCTCTGCTTAAACTATTCACAATGACACTATGCCCAGTGGATTGTCGCAAAATATCATACTCGGTTCCATCTTTGGTAGACTACGAGCTTCGAATGGAAATTGCAAACATAAGAATGGTTGAACACAGATCAATCGATCCGCCTCCGTGTCTAGTCTGAATAGAAAATTTACAGCTATCACATCAGTGCATCTTTATGTTTGTGCTTTCATTGCATATGCCTGTGAGGCTCACGAGCATCCTGTTTGCCCTATAGTGCGTGTCACTTGTCTGGCTGTGTCGGTGATCTGACCTCTTGTTGTCCCTTGTTGCTCTTTTATCTTGCTGAAACTATACCCCGGTCGGGGTGATGTGAAGGAATGAAATACAGGGCGATCTTTTATCTTATTGTCATTGGATCCTGACGAGCAAGCACATGTTAGATTCAAACACTCTCTTTATGTCTCCTCCCGCAGTGTGTACGAAAGAGAGATAAGCTAGTCCCTCGAAGAACCTCTGAGTGCCTTGTATTGTGATCTTCCAGCATAATAGTCTTACCTGCCGGCCCTTTGAGTTGATCCCACTGGTGTAGGCGGATCAGGGCATTGTGATCCTCTGAGATTTCTTATAAGTCTTGATGAAACTTAGTTGTCAGAGTTTCTTACACTTGTCTTCTTTCTTTTCTTTCACCTCTTTTCTTCTTAACTTTTCTACATTCAGGCACATGTCGCAATCTTGAAAAGTCATCATGGAAAAAATCACGTGACATGGCGAATATGTCATTGAGCCATCTTAGAGACTTACGACCTTCTCTCTTGATAACTAGCATTTTGAAGGGAGCAATATACCGATCGGGTGAAATTCCTCTTATGATACGTCACGCACTCATCTGTCTTTGCTTGGATTATGAGCTCTCATCTCATATTGCTTTCCGGATAAATCATTACATATTGCTTCTTGAATTCTATCGAGGAAGAACTCCATGTAGCCACCCTCAGGTGGTGCGGTCCTGAACACGGAAAGCCACCAGCATTAAACCTCATCTGTAGTAAAGTACATGCGCTCCTAAGTTCTCCTTTGGTGTGCAATGCATTTGCCGTAGCATTCTTTCAGTTATTTTGAGCTAATATTCGCCGTGGAAGGCTAAATGTCTTCTTCCCGAGAAATCCATGGGTTGATGTTTTTCCATTCTCTCTATGGCTAACCTGAGACATTTGCGGCGGTTCTTGTTGCTCTTTTCATCACCTAGCCTATCTGGAGGATATCCATACTTTCCTCCTGTTGCTTAATCTTGGTCGTTCATCTGTGGAGCATGGGATGCTTGCCCACCATCCAGCAGGACTATTTGGGCGACTTCCTGAGTCACCTTCGACCCTATGGCGTCTTGAACTATCCATTTCTTACCTATTAAGACCGACAAGATCTGCATCAGAGTCACGTCATCCTTTATATGCAAATGCAATGCATGTCATAAACAATTTTCAAAATCATTTACAAACAATTTCAAAATCTTTTTTTTTTCAAACCATTTTCAAAAATCATTTGCAGAACCGCCTAAACCATGGCTCTGATACCACTTAAGTGTAAGAACCTGATTGTCTCCCAGTACGCAGGCAGGCACGATTGGCGGATCAAGACTAGATATAGAAACGCGGTCCTCACTTCATTCAATCATCTGATAAATAAATAAATAAATAAGAATTCAATACAAATGTGAATCGTTTTCAACCACCAACGCATTTCAAATACTCGTGGGTGTCTGGCAAAAATACATTAAACATTTTTGTGAAGCTAAACATTTCTTGACCCGTCATTTTGGGATAACTCCCACATTTGTACCATCATTTTACAAAATTTATCGAGTTTTGATATAAAAAAATTTCTGAAAATAGAATCGAGTTTAGCTTTCGCAGATACTTTATCTGAAAATGGTCGGTCCAGTTTCATGCGTAATGTCTTGCGATTTTACTTCTCCTTCGGGCCAGCTTTGACGTTGGCTCATGTTTGTGCGGTCTTCACTCTTGTACCTATTAAACCGATACTTGCGTGTTGATAAAACAACATGCTAAGCCTTTTCATGTAGTGGTTTCTATCTGATTCTATTCTCTCTTCATTTCATTTTAAATGTCGAAGCGTCTGTCAACATAAAACAATGCTTTTATCTGATTACACCAATGAAGCAAATGCAGTACCATTGTATCTATATGTTATTCAATGGAATCAATTACAATTCATTGGTCATCTCAAGCTAATGCATTTTCATAAGCGAAAAAGAAAGAAAAAAAATCATTCAAGCGCAATTGTGCACTTTTCAATCTCGTTATCATTTTGCCTTCGAATTTAACATCTTTCGGTCGTGGGATAACGAATGTGGCACGGTCTGTTAGAGGCTACTTGATAGGTATATATCACATATATAAAAAAATATGTACTCGGTTGGTGTGCATATTGCAATCTTGTCTCTGTGGGCTACGGATCGATATACCACAATAGTACGTTTGTTCGACTCTTAATGGTATACCAATTTATCCTTAACTCGAATTATAATGATTAACATTCTTTTAAGGGAATTAAAATCATTCAATACAATTTACAATAGTATATATATACATTTGTTTGGAAATAGAACATTTTCACATTCATGTAATTTTCTTATGCAAATTCCTTTCACAAGCAATTGTCTCAAATTACTTAAAACAAATCATTTCAAACACAAATCAATATGCACTTTCTTTCAATCATTTCCAAAAATTCAAATCATTTTTGTAATTATTCCAAATATTTTAAGAAATAGAGAGAGGTTTGAGAACAAACTAAAAAATGAATGTAGCTTGATTCTAATCTTCGAATCTCGTGACTTCAATGCGGAGCTTTCCTACTCGTCAGCCTATTCAAATGCAATGACAATCATATATTGATCGGTTATTCTAGAGGTTCCTATTTTTCGATTAGAATTGGATTCATCTCATTTGAATGTACAAACTCGAGGATTACGACATATTAATGCCAAATAGTCAATATACTTGACTCATTGGATCACCCACTATTTTTTCGATTGCAGGGTCTTAAATCTATAAATTGGTAATGGTTCCTTCACTCATTTGAATATGGTTCTAGGGTTTCTTCTCGATTGGAATCATCGATTTGGATAACTTTCGAGCTGATTATGGCATTTTTATTGCCAAACTGAATCGATATGCCCAACTCTTTGGATCACCACTTTTCGATTTACGTGGTCTTACTCCATAAATTGGTAATGGTTCCTTTGTCTCATTTGCATCTATGGTTCTAAGGTTTCTTCTCCAATTAAAATCATCAATTTGAATCACCAAAACCAGGTGTGCATTTTACATCTAGACTATTCTAATTTGCAAAATAGAATCGGCACATAGTTCTACTTTGACATATTTCTGGGCACTTTGGGTTACAATTTAATTACACTTCATTCAAGTAAATTATTCCCCTAGAATTCTAGTTTACCTAGAAATTTGGATGAGTGAAACTCAACTTATGGCCAAAATACCACAACTACACCCAAAAACATAGCATACCCGTGAGCTACCCGAACTCACATTTAAGCCATGTCAAAGGAGCTTTAGTCTTTCTCAATTGCTTAATGGTCCCTTCTATACATTTGTAGCCCTATCTCTTATGGTTCTTTACCAATTGGAATCACTTCATTTGGATGATTATAAATTAATCTATAGCCAAAACAAGAATGACAAATTTTTGACAGTATTTCCTTTGAAAACCCAACATTTCCACTTTACGAAGCGTTCATAGCCGTCCCGGCAAATCTGCGTCATGATACACTTAAAACTCAACCTTTAACCCAAAAAACTGATCTACAATAATCAAAAATCACCTTTACATAAGAGTTGGGGACTCCCAAATCCAAACACAAGAAAAGAGGTTATGGTTTCGTTTTCTTACCTTTAAGCTCTTCTTCTCTTTTTCTTTCTTCTTCCTCCTTCTTGATCACTTCATCTCTTGTTTTACATGGAGAAAAAATCACCAACAATAGCTACTCCTTCTTCCTCTCTCAATCATGTCCCTCTTTCTCTCTAAACCTAAAAATGCACAAATGAGAGTTATGCCCTTTAAGAGACCAGGTGGTCTTAAGTGAAATCCTTCATAAAGGCCTTGTTCCTTTACTAATTCCATTCTCATTATTCTCATTTTAAAGCTTCATTTCACATTCATTTTCATTTCATTCATATTTTAACACTACCTCCTCATTTAGAACCCTTGGGTCCCATTTTGACATTTTACTAAATTTATTTGGCTTTTTGTAGAATTTTTAGGGTTGTATATTTTTTTAGTTCTTGAAGTTTGATTCCGGAAAAATTTAAAGTACTATTACATAACCTAAACAAGTTAAAAACTTTTTGGGTATTTTCGAACTTGTCTGTTCTTCCATTAATTATAGCAATCATCCATTGGCTTAATGAGGATCCTAATAAGTGAATGAAAGGGTCTGTACATGTATACAGGTGTATGTAAAATTGCTCTGAACCTCATTTGCCTCTCGTGAAGGTTAAAAACTTAGATCTCGGTGATCCTATCATTTAGACCAAACAATTGTTTTCTTTCCCTTATTTGCTAATGTGATTAAGAATAAAATAACAAGCTTGAAAACACATATAATTGTATGCATGTCGAACCAGATAGTGAATGAATAGACATGTATGTTCAGTGCGATGACACTCTTGTATTGTGCTACCACACCTTTGTTAAAGTGAATGAACCGTCTTTGTTCGTCTAGCCGGCACTCTGAGTCTTAGGACATACATTCGTGGGCGAGACACGTCTACGATCAATCTTTGACATACATTGCGTGGGTAGACACGTGTTATGACACCCAAATTATACCACGACAATTTTATAACATGTTTAGGTATAATAAAAGTAAGGTATATTTTTCGAATAAAATAATGCTAAAAAATAAAATAAGCAAAAGTCGAATTAATCATGGAGTTAAGGGTAAGTGTAGTACCAATTCGAGACTCGAGGAATTAAGTAAGTTTGAAGAAGATTGTATGCTAATATAGGATTAGGATGAATGGAATTATGAAATAAAGAAATTAAAGGACTGGATTGCAAAAACACAATTTAAAGTTAAATGTTGAGATAAAGCCAAACATGGCTTTAAAAGAAATCTTATTTTAGCACATTTATGTTGAGAGAAAATCGGATAAGGAAGCAAGAAGAAAAGGAAGAAGAAGAAAGAAGAAGAAGAAGAAAGAAATCAGTAATAATGGAAATTGTTTGTATGGAACTGGTAGCATTGTGTATATGGAAATTTGTTAAGACCAGCTATGGATACTTGTTTGGGTGAGTTTGAGATACCTCTTTTTGTGTAAGAATCTTTGTTTGGAATGGTTGTTTAGTTTGGTTGTAGTCTGATGGAGGAAAAAAATTTGTATAGAAGAAAATGTTGGGTTTTTAGGAGATGTCTAAAGTTTTTTAAACTCATGTTTTTGTTTTGACCATAACTTGGTCATCATTCATCCAAATTGAGTGATTCAAATTTTTGAATAAACTAGACTTCTAGGAAAACAAATCTGTATGAAATAAGTGTATCCAAATTTGGACCCCAGTATACCCAGAAAAATTGACCAGTGAAACTCACATTTTGGTCGATTACGTACGATTTTGGGTTTTGGAAACCGAGTTTGGTATTTAGGCCATGGTTTTGGAGTTTCCTTTCATCCAGTTGAGTGATTCAAATTTTGGAAAATTAAACCACAAGAAGAATAAATCTCCCGAAACAAGTGTATCAAATTTGGACCAGTTGGACCTAGAAAATTCGTAGTAAAGAAACAGTAGGTCCTTGAAATGCACGTCTTAGGCAGGTCCCTTGGTAGGTAATTCCGATTGTTTAAATCATAACTTGAGTTATACTTATCCAAATGAGATGATTCAAATTTCTGTACAAACTGAACGCCCATGGGAAAACAGCTTTCATGAAGAAAGTATGGTCAAATTATGTCTACAATATTCCCGAGAAATTTTCAAATATGAACTGTGATTCTAGGTGCATTTCCTTGAAATTGTCTAGGGCTTGGTTCGGAATGTTTAGACCATATCTCCCAAATTAAAATTCCAAATAACATGATGTTTGAACCATAAACTTAAGACATAGGGGTATGTTGAGTTAGAAAGATCTACTTTCTCTAACAATCCAGTTTATGAGTCCAAATTGCAGTAGAAAATGGACTTTGGAGGCTTCTAGAAGCACATTCGGGGAAAAGGTGGTTATGAAAAAGTGTATAAAGGTTATATGTTCTTTGAAAGCTAAAGAGAATACACATATAATTTTGTTATATTAAAAAGTGTAAAGTACAGTTAAATGTTTATAAGAGATTATTTGATAATGAATATCTCATAAGTATACATGATATTAGTAGTTATTCATGTATATAGAATATCATTTCTAATACGAAAAGATTGTTAAGAAAATATAATAAAATTGTTTGCACCTTTATGGCCAAGATAGTTGGATAGATAGTTCTTGCAACATACGATTTATAGATATCTAGGCCTGGTTGATTCGATGTTTATGATCCGTTTGGATAATTATAGCGGCCAGTTTGGTCATCTGAGATAGAAGTCATTGTCTCATGGTGATAAATCTGCCCGAATGCAATACGGGTTCTCTATTATCAAGCCAAGGTTTATCACGGGCATGAAACACCTAAAAGTAAATGACAAGTATACGCCAAATGAGATGTTTATGATATATGACATGATATGAAGCATAACTGCTTTGCTATGTGATGATAGTATATGATTACAAGAATAAGTAAAGTGTAAGATGACCTGAAAAGTATATGAAATATGATAAGAAATTAAACATGTTATGAAAAAGTAGATATGAAATGGATAGAAGTATATGCAAATGTCTTGTCATAAGTATATATAGTGTCTAAAGTGAATGATCCTTGTGGAAATTAGTCCACGGTATTATTCCCACTAATCCCATAAGCCCAGCATGGGTGTTTTCATCAGTGTAGGTATAGAAGAGGAAACCGGAAGGGCAGTGACAATTCGCATCGACGGTCAAGAATCAACACATCACTAGGTACCCAACGGAGACCATTTGGTCTAATGTATATGTATTTTTGTTTCTTTATAAACAATGTAAATATTGTAAATGTTGAGCGGCTTCCCGTATATGGGCTTGTAATTCGTACGCTTCTGAGTATATTTCAAGTTAAATGTTTAACGATTATAAGGAATGTGAACAAGTTTATAGTAAATAGAAAAAAAAGACACCTGGCGACCTTTTGGGTGTCTGGTTGGGGGAACATCCACCGTGTGTGCCGGCACCTCGTTACGTCTTTGTGCGAATACCTTGAGTACCTATTACATTGTATCCCTCTCATTCATTATTCTTGATCTATCTACAGACAAACATTTATATAATAGTAACTGAATAAAATGATATTAATGAAACATTTATATGATAAGAATACCTAATATCAGCAATAAGAAAGCATAAAAGTAATCAATTCTACTATGTTTTGTATTGTACCTACGGGTACCTTCTGTACAAGATCTCTGTTCTGAACTCCTATAGAAGATATGAAAACCTCGTTATAAGAATTATGTTATATGAAAACTTTGTTATAGAATTTAGTTATACATAAACTCTGACATATGCATTATGTTTTATGTATCTTGTAATTATGGACCATGAAATTTGGTCATATACGATCTCCCCATTTCCCATTAAGCTATAAGTTTAACCTGATGTTTTCCATCAGATGTAAGTCTTGAAGACATCCAGAGACATTCGCATTACATTAGGCAATAACAACCGATAGAGTCTTTGATGTAGGGTTTTGCTTTTGGTTTCGGAATGTAAATGTACAATGCTTTGTAATAGTGGGGGTTGTGTAAAATTTCGTAAATGGGACTCAAACACATCGCGCCAATACAGGACATTCCAAAACACCACTTGGTGGTAGTACTAAGTTTTTATTTCATTATGAAATTATATATATGAAATGGGCCTCATGTTCGAAAAGCAGGTTAAGGAGTCCCAGTCCCATGTGGCGCCCCCTCTTTTCACCAGACGGTAAGAGGTTGATGTAGCATGATTAGTCTCATCGAATTTCATGGCATGATATGTAGGATTCCATAGTGAAATTGCATGTTTTTGTTGGGAATGTGAATGTGGTGTGGAATTTATGATAGATTCATGTCTGTTCCCAGGTGGACCACGTCTTAGCCTACGTAGGAAAATATTCTCTGTGGGTGTAACTCACCTGTGAGGAAAACATTTCGGGTGCCGGGTGTACTACACCTGATGGACGTCGCTCATTGACCACAATTGTGAAGAAGACTTGACATTGTGTCTTTGATAAATCTTTTTGTAAAGCTTTGGAACAATCTGGTTCACTACATGTAGTAATGGTAAAAATTAGTGATCGAACTCTTACGGCCCATTTAAATGTAATTTCACATATTTTTAGCTTAAATATGGATAAATGGATCCGATAGCTGGGACCTAACCGAGATGATGTGAGTTACTCGGGTATCCACAAGTATTTGATACTAGTTTGGTATCAAAGTTTAAGTATATGATTACCTAAGGTAGTATTTCCTCGGGTTGACGGTTAGTCAACGGGACCCTCAGGTTTTGGGACGTCACAACTTGGTATCAGAGCTTAGGTATACGGCTACTTAAGGCTTGATGGATATGGGTCTAGAATCAAGCCAGACTAATTGTGATTACGATGTCACCGAGCATCGAGCATGGGTATGATTTTGGGCTTGACGGGCGTGGGTTCCCCGGAACCATTGCATCACATTGTGTGTTTATGTTTTGTCTTTGCCTTGTTTGTGTGTTCATGTTGTTGAATTATATACATGGTAAAATGTATATAAGATTGCTGTGTGTGTAGATATATATACATGGTAAAATGTATATGGAAAGAGGAACACAAAAGGTTAAAACATAACCTTGGGGTTTTGGAAAACAGCAAACGGATAGTTTAGGATGTTAGGGATCTCTGTTGTGGTTGGCACGTGGCTACTAGTTGGAAACGAGGAGAGTGATCTCGAGGTTTGTAAAGTCTTACCCTCGATGCCACTAGGATAAAGGCTAATACATTCCGATTGAGCGAATCCACCCAGTATGGTCAGGATTGGTATGCAACAGGAACTTAGGTGATGACATGGGAAAGAGTTTAAATCTGGGCTATTCGTGGGTAAGCCTATTTGCGGCATTTGCACAGCTTGTGCAGAGGCTCGGGAGTTCCTAGAATTGGAACAAGGGACGATGACAATGCACGAATACGTGGCTAAGTTAACTAAATTAGCCCGTTTCGCTGATGATTATGTGGCCACGGACATGTCAAAAGTGAAGTTGAGGATTGATGTGAAAATTGTCCATCAAGGATAAAAATTATCGTGCTTCTCTGTGAGACATGTGGACTTGATGGTCAAAGGGCAACTACCTGACCGTGAGAGGTGTGGTTGGGGTTTAGGAGTTGAAACCTTGGAAAGAGCGGGTCACATCTTGAGTTCTCCCACAAGGCTAGGAGTAAGTGTTGATCTACATCCTTGGTGAGACATGCAGTGGGAGTGATATTACAAACTATTATAAATAATGCTTGTGATCTTCTTCACTTGATTTAAAGTCTCACTCAATGCACTTCATGTTTCCAATATCTTCAAGCATTAATCCAATACGATACGTTACCTGAGGAGACGAAACAAATGCTTGCACTTCTCCATCCAACAACATACAGTGCTTTAAAACTACGCCTCATTATTGGTGACTAGCATCTGATGTTTTCCTCTGACCTCTCAACAATCTTATCCGTAAAGGAAGCAGATGTATCAACGTAAAATCTTAGGTAATATTGGTGAGTGTCAGTGAAGAAAGAGTATATCATGTTTCTATCATAATAAACCATGAAATTGAGTGATAGGCTTTCTAGTTACAGAACTCAACCATCACACATGATGGTGCATCCATATATCAAGCCATTTGACCTTGATATTGTTTATTTTATACCTCTGGCTCTTGTACCTCCTTCCTTTTAGATATGCATTTACCAATTGGTATCACGCATGCTAGGACCATGTCACTTTCCGGACACATACATGGTATCAATCATGAGTGATCACCTAAGGCCTACCTCTCGATTGCATTGAAAGGTATTCCATTGAAGAGAAAAAATTTCGAGATGACTTTACCAATTTTCTTTGCACCTCCAACAAAAAACAAACTTTTTATTGATTTTGTTTTGGAAAGAATATCGTGGGATCAATTCCTTTGGAAGTATGTGCCTCCTTCTCTTATGTTGAAGCTTGCCGTGTCGGGCGCCATGGCCTACGTGTTGTGAGAGTACCCGTCCCTCTCATGCTCATGTCTTCCTTCTTCAAAAAAACGACGACTTTCTTTCATTGCTTGTTTCATTTGTTTTCTTTTCGAAATCAGTCATCTTGACTTCCTCAATTTCATCAAAATCAGTCCCATCAATTTCATAAAAATTATATTCATTTAAAGAACTTATAAGTCGTTCCTTTATTTTTTTTTTTTTTCATTTGAATTTTTTCGTTCAAAGCATTAGACATATCTGATTTAATGCTGTGGCGACTTTCGTAGATACATTCTGACATCCTTCTACTTGTCAGAAAGATATGAGCAATGTGTTTGTTTAATCTTGTTATACCTCCACGAATAACTTTTCGTAGTAACACATTTGAGGGTTCTTTTATTACTGCTTGAATGGTTGCACATGCTCATGACCAAATATCGTGTTTTGAAGTAATTTCAAAATATTCACCTAACCATGTGTATAAAAGTAAAACAAAAAAATATCATACGAATTAAATTATTTTAATATAATTTGTTCTTCAACAAAAATTAAATTTCTACTAAGTGGTAAATAAATTTACATAATTTATATTTTCAATTAAGTAAAGTAAAAGTGTTATTTTTATTAATTCAAGAATAATTATAATAAGTATCTATATTGTTTTTTTAAAAAGATAGATATTTTTTACTTGCTAAATCAAAATTAATGAAATATGGGAGAAAAGATCAATAAATATTTACAATTATTTATCAATAATTTATAATATATTACCACATATTCATTTAATATTAATACAATTAGATTAATTAATCAATCAATAATAATATACGTTACCATATTAATTTTTCCATTATTCTTATTATGTTTGTTTTCATAAATTATTAATTTTGAATTAAGCTTATTTATGTTTGATAAAATAAATAAAATAATATTTTATTTTTATTTTATATTGTTCTCAAAAAATATATTTATGATTTTTGTTAATTTATTATTCTTATTTTATTATAAATATTATAATTTGAAATTAATTAGAAAGTGAATTCTAAAAGTAAGAGATGATGGTCGATTTCTATTTGAAGTGAAATTCTAAAAATATTATTTTAATTGATAGTTATCTAAATGTCTATTTTTTTCTATAAGTTATGTGAATTTTTTGTTTTTAATTTTCTAGGATTAAAAAATATTTTATCTTTAAAAAAACATAAAAATTTTTATAAAATTCTAAATTATTTGAAGAAAATTGTAAGTCATCAGAAATTTACTATACTTCACTATATTTTACGATACTATGCATAATGCAGAGTTCGATATCATAATTTGTGGTCAATTGCCCGAAGGTTAAAGAGTTTCCTATTTTTTAGATAATTTTACAACGATTTGTTGTCTAGCCGTTATTAGCACTACGGTTTTCTTCTGTATGTTGTTGTCTTAGAGGTTGGGAAGGTTAGGAGTGTATTTTTGGTTTGAAGCAGAGACCGCAATAGGGGTTAGAAGGGTTTGGAGTTTAGTGAAGTATCTGATTTCACAGAGGCCAAAACAACGTCATTTAAGCATAGCACACACACACACACACACACACATAAATATATATATATATATATATATATATATATATATATATATATATATATATATATATATATATATATTTTAATTCTATAGATATCCTAAAACGACGTCGTTTGGGTAAGTAACAACTTATCCATAACGACACTGTTTTGGATTCTCGCATTCCAAAACAATGTCATTTTGAGTTGTATTTAAAAATAAATAAATAAAGCAAGGACATGGTTTAATTCTCTGAAGACAAACGATGTCGTTTTTAGCGATGGAACATGAAAGGAACCCTTGTTCCCACATTCTCGACATTGCCCAAAAAAATGAAAAAAAGAGAAAGAAGAAGGGGAGAAGAAGGGTGAAACAGAAGAGGAAAAGGGAAGCTAGGAAGGAGAGTCGAACATCTTGCTCGAAGCCTTGAGCTTCGAGCGCCTTCCTTCGATCTGGGCTTTGGGAGGGCTTTGACTTTGGCTTTGAGTAAGTTAGGTTTTCTTTTTTTTTTTATTTTTCTCCTCTTCTTGAAATTTCTGTTTCAAAATCTCATATCTAGGGTTCTTTTGCTTTTTCAATCGAATGACTCGAATCTTTGAATTTTTATTTTTATTTTTATTGTTGTGATTTTTTTCTTCGTACTAAGGAGATTCGTTTCTCTATATTTTCATCGAGTCATCTTGTGAACTTGGCCGAGTCCACCAAGTTTTACTAAGATTTATCGAGTTTTAGTTGATCCACTCATAGTCTTGTATCTGGTGTCGGTTTGGCGGCGGCAGCTCAGGAGTTAGTTGTGAATCGATTGATTTTTTGAACCCTGGTTGGGGACACCACAAATCACAAAGACCTATAGCATGATTCCTTGCAATTGGTGTGGGCAATGTTTTGAAAACCGGATATGATTGATCGGTCCAACATGTTGGTTCGTCAATCGACGAACTTTTCGATTCGATCGAGGCTGGAAGCTGTTTGATGCTTGAGCATCTGAATGCTTTGACCACGGCGGGTTTTTGGAGGAGCAGAAGCGGTTCAAGCGTTCTAACCCAGACCTACGGCTCATTATTCTAATAGAATCGAAGCCACAATAAAACGAATTTAAAAACCCCGTCTACATTGGGTATGACGACCACTTTGCTTTTGGATCTGAGATGAGATTTGAACTTCTGAAAATTGTTCACCTTCTTATAAGTCGATGTAGGACTATGCCCAGGAGAAGTTCTGTTTAGGTAAATGGGTTGAGCACGTATTTAGCTATCTTTGAGTTAAATTGCATTAGGTCCCCCTAGAGCTTTTATGTGGAGTCCCACATGGGAAATGTTCTCCTCCGTGAGAGATGAATTATATGTTTGGTTTGTAAAACCATTAGAGTGAATTAGAAATTTTCCAGCATCGCCGCTTGAAAATGAGTAGCCCAAGGTTTAGGCATGGAAAAGCTTGTGTCCCATCGGATGGGAGCAGACTTTTAAAAGGGTATAAATACCTCACCTTGTAGTTGGGTTTGGGCCCGAGGGGTAGCCTTAGTTTGTGGAAGGGGAGGATTTGGCTCGTAGCGGTTTACCACACACACGTGTGCTAGTTGTCCGCCAATGAGGCGAGTCGATGGCTCAGCTTCGGCGCAGCGTCAGCGTTTGTCGTTTTTGCGTAGATTCTGGATTGGGCCCGATCGTCTTCTCCGGCCAGACAACGTTGTATCATTCGCCATGAACACACACACACACACACACACACACACACACACACACACACACACACACACACACACACACACACACGCACACACACACACACGAGATATATATATATATATATATATATATATATATATATATATATTTTTTTTTTTTTTTTTAATTCTATAGATATCCTAAACGGCGTCTTTGGGTAATGCGACTTATCCATAACGACACTGTTTTGGATTCTCGCATTCCAAAACAATGTCATTTTGAGTTGTATTTAAAAATAAATAAATAAAGCAAGAGACATCGTTTTGTTCTCTGAGAACCCAAGCTTGATATCGAGTTTTGCTTGATGGAGTTGCGAAAAGGAACCCCTTGAGCACATTCTCGACATTGCCCAAAAAAATGAAAAAAAGAGAAAGAAGAAGGGGAGGAAGAAGGAAGAGAGAAAGAAAGAAGAGGGAGAAAAAAGGGGAAGGTGATGAGAAGGAGAGCCACAGGGACTATACTTGCTCGTGAAGCCTTGAGCTGGCGCCTTTAGATACGGGAAACTGGAGGCATTGGCTTTGAGGTAAGTTAGGTTTTCTTTTTTTTTTTTTATTTTTTCTCCTCTTCTTGAAATCCCAATTTCAAAATCTCATATCTAGGGTTAACACTGCTTTTCAGTATTCAATTGACTCGAATCTTTGAATTTTATTTTTTATTTTTATTGTTGTGATTTTTTCTTCGTACTAAGGAGGTGTTCTCTATATTTTCATCAGTCATCTTGTGAACTCAGTAGGAATCACCAAGTTTTACTAGTTTATCAGCTAGTTGATCCTCATAGTCTTGTATCAGTGTCGGTTTGACGCGCTTAGCTCGAGTTGGTTGTAGATCGATTGATTTTTGAACCTGGTTAGGACACCTGAATCAGGCATAAGCGAGTTCCTTGCAATTGAATTGTGAAAGCGATGTTTTGCTTAGGATATGATTGATGAGTCCAACATGTTGGTTCGTCCAATCAGCGAACTTCGATTCGATCAGACGAAGCGTTTGATGCTTGGTATGTCCCGGTCGCTGAACAAACGGGTTTTTGGGAGGGGCAAACGGTTCAGCGTTTCTCACCGAACCTGGCTCGTTATTCTAATAGAATCGGCCTATGAAACCGGGTCAAAGCCCATCTACATTGGTATGACGAACCACTTTGGATCTAGAGATGAATTTGAACTTACAAAGATTGAATTTTCTTGTAAAAAGTCGATGTGGAGTACTTACCCAGGAAGAAGTTGCTTGTTGAAAATGGAGGTTTAACCATGATAATTTAGCTATCTTTGATTAAGTACATTAGGTCCACAAAGCTTTTTTGTGGGTCCACAGTAGATGTGTTCTCCTCCCATGAGAAGATGAAGATTATATATTTAGTTGCTCAAAACCATTAAGGAAATTAAATCTAGAAATTTCCTCGAAACATCGCATGAGAAATGGTAACTAAGTTTAAGCCTGTGGAAAAGCTTGTGTCCCCTTCGGATGGGAGCAAAGACTTTTAAAGGGGTATAATGTCTGTTCGCGTAGTTGGGTTTGGGCCACGAGGGGCACCTTTAGTTTGTGGAAGTCTGGCTCATGCCCCAGTTTCACCACACACGTGTCTTGCCAGCGTTGTCGCCCGTGAGTCGGGTTCATTGCTTTCAAACGTGGCACAGCATCCGCGGCTGTCGTTTTGCGTAGGTCTGGATTGGGGCCCGTCTGCGCATCGCCTTCTCCGGCGAGGCGATTTGTGCGTTCGCCGTGAGCGAACCCGCGGCCCGCTCCGAGCCGTGGCATGCAGAATAGTCATGAGCGGTCTATATAAGCGACCGCTTTCTGCCGTTTGACACATACATATTAATATTCATTCATTCATTCATTTTTTCATACGTTTGAGAGAGTGACTGAGTTCTGCACATAGTTCGGGTTCGACAGCCAACATAGGAAGTGTTTTCTTCCGTTGGGAGATCATTTCATCTTGGGAGACAAATTGCCATTATTCTCGGCTTATACTTGCAGTGTCTTGTCTTAAGGAGATTGTGTCCAACACAAGACTTGATCTGTAAACAGGTTCTTTTCTAGTTTTCCTACAAACGTGTTTTATGCTCATCTCGTTCTGTTTTATTCTGCATTGTTTTAAAAAGTACTGATATCTAAAAATCTTAAGACAAGTATTTTTTTTTTTTTTTTTTGTGTTTTTTCATTTTACATAAATCTGAACGTTACGCTCTTATTTATTATCTTGGTTTATTCTGCTTTGCATTTTTTTTTGTTGTAAGATTCGATGCGATGTCTGACATATACAGTTTTTTACGCTACATTTTTGTTTCCAAACACATTACATTTATATTGTTTTTATTTCCAATCGTTTTATTACATCGGTGCGGGTTACGAGACTACTGCGCGGATTTCGTTTTTATATAAACGAACCAGGTTACGGTATCTGGCTTCTTTACCTTGAGTTGTTTAATTTAAATATTGATACGGTTCACATATATATATTTACTTTCGATATGAAGTTTGCCTTTGGATTTATGCACTTACTTTAGTTGTATATTCTAAATATTGATATTAGTATGAGTTATATTTTTAGATTAATTAATTTATTTTAGATATAGATCTTAGTTCTGAAATACAGAACTTCATGTTATCTGTCTTCAATAATTGTTGAACTACTGCACTGTGTTGGTTAATTACGGGTCTTTGATCCTGTCAATTCCTTTTTCTTTTCCATTGTTGTTAGCTTTAAAACCAGGAATCTGTTTGGTTAAATACTGGTTTTTATTTATTTATTGAGTTATTGTTTTCCCAGAAGTGGGCTAACTCGTTTTTTATATATTGGTTTTGCAAAAGCGGACTTTGTAATTTTTATACCTTATTTACGTAAGCAGTAGCCACTTTGATTTATCTTGGTTTTATTCAAAATTTGGCAAGAAGTCATTTTATTAATACCTTTGTTTACGGAAAGCGAGTCGGTTCGATAGAATGACTCTCAATTCTACCCCCAACGTGGTGCCTCCTCCAGCGCTGTTATGGTGCTGATGTGGCGTGAGTCATGGAGAGAAAGCGGGAAAAAAAGTTCAATGAGCGAGAATTCCAAAAGGTGGCAACAAAAGATGTTTTCACGACCACCTTGAATTTGGCGGATTTCGCTTGAAGAGGATGCTTGCATTGAAGGAAAATGAAGCAGCAGGCAAGTGGTTGCATTTGTGGAAGCATGGGGGCATGTTGATTTCTTGTGTCAGGCTACCTCTTGAATAGGCAGGGCGGCGCTAGCGTATAATGTATGTCTGCAACTAATCACGCAAAGCGTAGAATCCTTGGGCCAAAATCTGACCAGGATCACGGGACTCAAAGTTTAGTAATTAGGAAAATTCTGGAACTTCTGAGAATGCTTTATTCCCGAGCGATCGACGAGTTAAGTCACACAAGTGATTACGCATGACATACATGCGAAGGGATGTCTCTCGATGAATCCTTCCAGAGTAGGCTGCAATTATTGAAGAATTGCCGCAAGCTATGGAAAAATTCGAAATTACCTAAGCATAAGCGAAGGAAATGGGGACTTGAGGCGATAGTGAGGGTGAGGGTAGAGAAGACAAGCTGCCAATGCATCTGAGAAGAAGGCAAACAAGGGCATCATGGAATCCCAGAGCGATGTTGCGGAACAGGGGCGGACCGCCTGATCTGAGAAAGGAAGCGATAGCGCGGTCTGACGGAGTCCTACGAAGAGTTCGAGCGAGTGTTATGTATGCGACAAGCGAGAACGGTCTGCTGGGGCGTCGCGTCGAAAAAACGAGGGAATCAGAAGAAGAAACGCCCTCAAACCAATGTGGTAAAGTGAGGCGATCGTCAGACATGAACCTCTCGGTAGAAGTAGTCTCGAGGTGGCAGACTTCGTTGGCGTGATACTGAGTGGTGGAGTTGGACCTGAGAACACTCGTCATGTTTGCTGGAACTGAGAAGATGCTCATCATATCGGAGCCATAGATAATGGAGAACAGCTCTTTTGTGGCTGTATCCTCTTCTTCCCGAGTTTGAAGGCGAGGAAGGTAGTATCAGAAGATGACATCGGGCAAGGAGCACTCTCAATGATGTGTTGCATGTGCGAGAAAGTCGAGAAAAGAATCTGATTAATGCGGATCATTGTTGAATAAGAAGGAGACCAGTTGGTGTTTGTCTCGGTGACTTCATCCTCACGAAAATGGGATGTATGTGGGAAGAATTTACATAAGCAATGGGCTCTTCAAAATGAATAAATGACTGTTCTACCTCACATTAAGAATATCAATAAAATAGCACGTCTTTTGTATATGTGAATCTTCAGGAAATGTGTGGCATAGTAGACTAGGACAAGTTAATTATGATACATTGCGCAGATTAATTAATATGGAATGTTTGCCTAATTTTAAAATAGATCCAAATCATAAATGTGAGATTTGTGTGGAATCTAAACTTACAAGAACTTCTTTCCAATCAATTGAAAGAAGTAGTGAACCCTCTAAGAATTAATACATTCGGATATGCATTGATTTAGAAATTTATTGACAGTGGTAGAAATATTTTCTTACATTATTAGTGATTGCACAAGATATTGTTATGTTACTTATTGAGAAATAAAGATGAGGCATTGAAATGTTTCAATATTTCAAGAAATGAGGAGTGGAAGACAACTTGATAGAAAGATCAAGGTGATAAATGATAGAGGTGAAGTGAATGTGAAGCACCTTTTGGTGATTTCTGTTCACAACATGGTATAATACTAAGCTTATTTGCACCATATTCACATAGCAAAATGGGGTTCTTTGAGTAAAACGAACTTTAAAAGAAATGATGAATGCATTACTATTAAGTTACGGACTACCTGAAAAATTTGTGGAGAAAATATTACTTTTGTAAAATTATATTCTCAGTAGAACCTCATGAAAACGATAAACCCCTACGAGGTTGTGGAAAGGTCGAAGACCTTCTTGCAATGCAAAGTGTGGGGTGTCGGCTGAAATCGTGTTTCTAAAAGGTTAAATAGGACGAAAAAACCCGATTGATTAATGTTTTTCATTGGTTATGCACATAATAGTAGTGCATATGGTTTTACGATTCATAAATCCAAAAAATTATCGATATGCATGCTGACACTATTGAATCAAGAATCACATCTTTCTTTGAAAATGTGTTCCTTACAAATCCACACGAGGAGTCGAACTCAGTAAAAGGACTCGTGATCTTTATGATAGGCGTGGTCGAGGCAACCGAGATGATGATAAACCTAGGTAGCGACAAAAGAACTAGAATGTCAAAATCTTTTGGACTGAGGATTATATATGTATCTGTTAGAAGATGAGCATAAAGCTTTAAGGAAACTATGTTGATGCGAAGCTCCATATTGGAAGAGGTATAAGCAACAAAGTAGAATCATCTTTACGAAATCATCTACGTGGGAACTAGTGGATCTTCACCGGGTTGAAAACCTTTAGGATATGAGCAGGATATTCGAGAAGAAAATGGCAGATGGATCTATTCAGTAAATGTAAAGCTAGGCCAGTTCATCCAAGGTTACAAGCACAAAGAGGCTTGAACAATCACGATACCTATTCACCGATGACAAAAATATCATCCGTCGAATGTTAATGGCTATTCTTGACTATATACACCAATCTTAGAATACATCAAATGGATGTAAAAACTGTAAATGGTGACTTGGATGAAGAAATCTACATGGAACAGCAGAAGGGTTTATTTGTTCGAGTTAAGCGAAAGTTTCTATTAAACATTCAAATCCTTTGTAGTTCATGACACCCGATCTGATGGCATAGAAATTGTGATGTAATGATGAAAAAATGGATTCAAAATCAGAGTGTGACAAATGTGTATATATTTAGAGCAACGAGCGTGGATTTGTCATTATTTGTCTCTATTTACATTGATATATCATGGGTAGCAATCATGAAATATTAAAACTACCGAGAAATGTTCACAATAAGTTTTAACATGAAAGACTTAGGTGTCTTGATGTTATACTTGGGATAAGATCTCAGCTTCGGATGGACTAATATTATCTCAATCTACATTACATTGAGAAAGAATTATCAAGAAATTTAAACAAAATGATAGCGATCGATGAGAACATGTAGATGTAAATCTACATCATCTAAAAATAATGGCAACCCAACTTTCTATGAGAGTATGCCTGGCTCAATTGGCGGCTGATGTATGTCATAGGCTGTGCAAGATGCAGACGCAGCTTACGTGCAATCGTGGGATCAGTGGATACCTGAAGTAATCAGTGGGACCATTGGAAGGCTATAGTTAAGAGTTTTGAGAATGTTTCAGTACACTAGTATGGATTACTACTCAAAATATCGATAAGTACTTGAAGGATCTTTGTGTGATGCAGATTGGATGTCAGACGTAGACTTCGAAGTCCCGCAGTGGCTATCCCCATTTTACACTTGGTGGTGGGCGGGTGTCTTAGAAATCTTCTAACAAGCCGTGCGTGCTAGATCCCTGATGGAATCTGAGTTTATTGCTAGATAAGGCACGGTGAAAAGTAGAGTGACTCAGTCATTTCTTGAAAGATATTCCAATATGGCCCTGACTGTGCCTACTATGCGCATTCATTACGATGAGTCGATCGACAGTGAAGAAACACGAGAGTCATATATAGCGGTAGTCTCGACATATTAGTCGAAGACATAATCTGGAAATCAAGATGACTTATACTGCAATGGTGTGCTGACCATTAAATACATAAGGTCGAAAGAGAACATTGCGGATCAGTTAACCAAGGTTTAATGATGACAGTAAATTAAATCATCGAGGAATGCGGGTTTCAAAAGCATATATAAGAGTCACCCGAATGACAACTGACCCTAGGTATTTGGAGATCGAGATCTGGGATTCGAAGGACGGCCAGAATTTTGTGTGACTCATTGAGATCATCTGAGAACAAATCTCCTACTCATTCTTATAATCGGAGTAGTGATGCCCTCGTTGAACGGGGTAAGCTACGCTTGTGATTCTTATATCTTGTTTAAAAAGACAAGTGGGGTATAAACGGGGAATGCAGCACCATAAGAAGTCACACATGTGGTGAAGCTGGTAGGTTCTATGAGAATGATAGGCTACGTTCTCTAGGAGCACTCATAAAACAGGGAATTGTTTAGGGCCAAAATGAACAATAGTGAGAACAGTGTGTCGGGAAGATTCGTAGATACTGTTAATGTGGTTTACACATGATTGAGCAGGTTTCAAGACATCATGTTCAGATCAATCGATAACCTAGATGGCATTCCACGAGGAAGGATTCGAAACCCTGGCTACGCTTCCTCACATATAGAAATTTCAAGCTGAACTCTCTCTCTCTTAGTTTCAGCATGTCATGTGCATTAATCTCAGTCAATTTCACTCATGTGGGGGATTGTTGGAAAAAAATGGGTTTGAGCACAATGATTTAGCTATCTTTGAGCTAAAATTACATTAGGTCCCACAAAGCTTTTTTGGTGGGTCCACATGGAAATGTGTTCTCCTCCGGCTGAGAGATGAAGATCCATATATTTAGTTGCTCCAAAAACTGTTAAGGAGTGAATTAGAAATTGCCTCAAACATCACCCTTGAAAATGGTAACTAAAGGTTTAAGCATTAGAAGCTTGTGTCCCAGTGAGATAGAATAGGGCTTTTTAAAAGGTATATCTTTTCTTGTGGTTGGGTTTGGGCCCCAAGGGGCACTGCTGGATTTGTGGAAGGGAGGACCTGGCCGTGGCCGGACACCACTCACGCATGCAGCCTTCCCATGTATACCTGTGGCCAGGAGTTAAGTGGGCTAACAAGCTTCGCCTTGTTTCATACGTTTGAGAAAGTGGCGAGTTACGCCAGGGTTGGTTTGTGACCAGCTGGCAAGTGCTCATACGTTTGGAGATCGTTCATCAAATTGCCATTATTCTCGAAGCACCAGGGACACTACTTACTTGTCTTAAGGAGATTGTGTCGGAAGCACGAAACGATCTGCGGCGGATTCTTTCTGGTTTCGCATAAGCGTGTTTTATGCTCATCTGGTGCATTCTGTGCATTTGTTTTAAAAGTACTAATAGCTAACAGTTTTTAAGTTCACTAAAACCAAGGGAAAAAACATGTAGCCTAAAGACCTTGAACCTCGTGGATAAACCTATACGAAGGCACCATTGAACTACATTGAATTAAGTTACATTCTTTCAAATTTCAAATAATATATATTAACAAGAGTTAAAATGAAATTCTTTAGATATTTTAGGTTTAAATATTAAGCATATTATATTTTATAATATTTAAAATATTACTATATTCATACTTTTATTAAATAATATCAATTAATACAAGATAAATATCATATAATTTTAATTTATTTTTATATATTTTAATTTTTTTTTTAATTTAATAATATATAATTATATATTTATTAAGTCACTGATTTGACCATGATTCAACAAACGATTGAATCAATAAACCAAGAATCGATAACTTTTTCGATTCAACCTCCGATCCAAGTTTTAAAACATTAGGTATAAGTAGCCTCGAATGATTACTGGTTTGGGCTTTATTAGTGCAGTGGCTGTTCGCCCCAGTGAGACATGATGGGCCACTTGTAGCATAATGGTTGATTCACAAGATTCAAATTGCTGCTGAAAATAAAGGATTTCTATTTCACAACGGATATTTCATATTTGCTAAAACAAAAGTCCATGTATGATATCATTACATTGGATTTATGCTCGGAAAGCGTCTAGGCCAGATTGATCGAGAGCCTTAATTATGTGGGTCATAGGATCCCCCGAGCTAGCTCGTTCAGTTGGCTGAAGGCTGTTTTAAGCGATTATTAAGATCTGAAGGGCCAGTTTATTGGGCCTGAGGTGCTATAAACTTTAGGAGGATTAGGGTTGCGATGCATAAATACAGCTACCTTCTTAGCCTCCCGGGTTTAAGTTTCACATTATTTTAGAGATTGGGGAAGTCTGATGAAAAAAACACCTTGAGAAAGCGAAAGCGTAAGGTTTAGTGTTTTAGATTAACCTTCTAGTTTCTTTTTGTGATAGGTGCGCCCGCACGCGAGATGCAATCGTGAAATCATTGGAAGGTGCGTGGTCTAAGAAGAATTTTACGCACTACTACGGGTTAGTAATGGGTGATGAAAATATATCTATCATACATTGTATTTAAGCTGTGCGGTCAGCTTAGTTGTATGATTCACGCAATTGGTATCTCTACCTCCACAGTAAAATTTCGTGACGTAGGAGTTTTGTGTGGCGTTCGTAGTAGTTTGGTGCTCGGAGTTGATAGAAGAGGACATGTAGGGTTTGTGTTTTTTTGGGCCAAACACAAGAAGCCAGATCTAACAGCCCTTCCGCATGGACTTACAAGACTGAAGAAAAGAAGAATACGGGCCGGGATATCGAGTTGGGAACTGTGGCTGTCAGACTGTAATTTTCTTTTAAGGCTCTATGGATTAGGGCCTATCAATTATTCTATATTTATAATTGTTTAAATTATATGGATATAACATGTGATATGTGCTTAACTTATGCCATTTAGAATGAATTGGTGTCATATAATTTGCATCATTTGATATATACATGTGCATAATAATATTTGTTTTATCTAGATAATATTGTGTAAGAAAACCTAATTAAATGATAATAAAAAATATTGAATGGGTGAAGATTTAAAGAATTAATTTAGTGGTCGAAACTGCGACTCGTAAGGGTCAACAATTAAAATGGTTTATGTGATACCCCAGCGGATAAGCATGGCCAGTTTTTATTAGGTGGATCTAAATAATTTCAAGAATTTTAATAAGGTTGTATGACCAGCGTCGCTTGATGCTTAGTACGAAATTAGAATTAATGGATTATTACATTCAGAATTTAATAATGCCCTCCCTAACGAGCTACATCGATGTTATTAAAGGCCCCGAGAATATTGAAAGCGATGGTTAGTTTTTTTAAAAATCAATTTTGAATGGTATGTGTTAGTGTTATCTGAGAGGCTGCATCTAAGGAGGTAGAGTTTTTAAAGTGCGAGACCCACCTCACCTTCTTGGGAGCTAGCAGTAGGACACTAGACATACCATGTTCAAAAGTTGAATTTATTACAAATGTCTTGCTTGACGTAAGTATTTGTAATGAAACTAAATTATTGTTGCAATAAACATTAATAATAAGTAGTTTAAAGGATCTATGTTGTATGTTTGTTGTGTAAGATTACGTGTTAATATATGTGTTTTTAAATTTCAAAAAATGGCATCCTTTAATCCTCTACAGCTACCAATTTTGAGTCAAAGCCATTGGATAGAAATAAGCTAACATAGAAAGAAGCAATGCTGTGTCGCAATTTTGAAAAAGTAAATTCCATTACAAGATTTGCAACTCAGAAACCGAGAGCCCCTAATTTTTGGGGGAAAGAAAAGGAGGAAGAGAGAGAAAGAAGGAAGAAGGAAGGAAAGAAAAGAAAGGAAGACAACAAGAATAGCAGAGGAAACTGGCAATTTCTTGATTGCCTTGACGAAATAAACATTTTATTGTTATATTCTTACGTAGTTGCGAAACGTCTATGAAAACAAATTAATGATGGAAATTAGCCATTAGAAATAATTTAGACTCTGAGTGAGATGTTTGCTAAAAATGGCGATCTTGCTAGACAAGCGACCATGGGGCACCTAATGAACTCTCGTATATTTGGAGAAATATCTTAAGGATACATTGTTCCAAAAATGATGGGACTCAGTGCTGCTGAGTGATGAGGCCTAAGGCCGAGATCGAAGATGAAGGTGAAATGATCCTAGAATCTCTACCAAATAGCTTTAGTGGAGTCAAGAAAATGAATTATAATATGAACAAGCTGAAGCTTACTCTATTGAACTATGCGAGCTTGAGTGCTAAAGGTCTCTCGTGAGCTTGAGGAAGTCTTTGTCATCTTTGAAAGATCTTCAAAACCTAAAAGAAACCTAAGGGGCGGAAAAGAGCAAGAACAAAAGCGAGAAGGGGCTTGGTCGTGACCAGGCAGCGCAATGAAGAGAGACGGAAGGCAAGTGCTTGAGAGTGCGGACGGAAAGGTCCTTTGGAAGGTTACTGAAGCCGGGTATGGGTAGTATAAATGTTGTTGAGGCTTGTTTAGTGGGGAGAGAATTCTGATGATAAATGGATCATTGATTCGGGAGCCATAACCATGTTTGTTACTCTTTGCGATGGATTCAACCAGCGACGCTTTCGATGGGGCGAGAGCGAAGTTGGGAAGCGGGAATATGTCTCCATAATGGTAGTAGGAATTAGTGGAGTTATGTTTTAATAATAAAGGCTTTTATGTTTTGTCCAATTTATTTGTTGGGATTTTAAGAGAATTTGGACTTTGCGGTAGTTGTTCCAGATTGAACAGTTTTAACGGTGCGAGTTTTAATTCACCGGTTCAATAAGAGTAATACTTGCTTTTATTTTGTTAAGTTATTGATAAATAGTATATATTTTTTAACTCCTATGTCTATGGTAGTAATGCTATTGAAATGCGATGATGAGAAATTTCCTTTATCTAAGAAAAGGAAGGTTTCAAATGAAACCTATATGTGGCATTTCTGATTGGGTCATATTAATTCTAGTAGGGTGTGGTTTGGTTAAAGAGTGGAATTTTAAATTCCTTGATCTTTAATGCCTGCTCGGTGTGTGAATCATGTTTAGGGTAAAATAATGAAAATTGCTCAAGACGAAAATCGTCTTGTATACGGTTAGATTGGTACCCTGTAATGTATGTGGACGATGAGCGTTGGCAGGCGGGTATGGTGTTTATCACGTTTACTGTATTCTTTAGAGATATGGTTATGTTACCCCTAATGTGCCATAAGTGCAGAGCTTTTGATAAATTTACCCGAGAGAATAGGCCTGGTAATACGGGCGATTGGTGTCCATGTCGGCCGGCCGATTACGTAGGCGGTGAGTGAATCTTGTGCAGAAGAGTTCGAGTCTTGCCGGCTCCGAGGGGATAATATCTCAATTATCATCTCACCAGACGCCACCTCGGCAAAATGGAGTCTACGAAGGAAAAATAGAACCGCTTTTTAGATATATTCATCATTATGGAAAGGGCACCCACAGAATTATGGAAAGGGCACAAGCCCAACTTGAACCATATAAGGTTTGGGGTACTCCGGCTGCGTCTTGGTACAAAAGGCACAACTAAGGGTTGGAATCTCGAGCAGAGAAATGTGTATGTTTATTGGCTACCACACAAGGGAACGAGGAGGTGGAATATTCGCAATCGAGGAAAGAAGGTGATAGTGAGGTACTCTGCCACTTTCTTAGAAGAGGATTATATGAACAATTTTAAACCTAAGGTAAAGTGGTTCTTGAAGAGCTTGACTGATTCGAGATCATGCACAAACTCCTATTTTTCCACCCATTTCTGATGTTCAAGAGGGGAAAATGTACAAAATGTACCCGAAGGAATTGAACAAGCACGAAACGACTCGGGA
Source organism: Tetrastigma voinierianum (assembly GCA_016808115.1). Lineage (NCBI taxonomy): Eukaryota > Viridiplantae > Streptophyta > Magnoliopsida > Vitales > Vitaceae > Tetrastigma > Tetrastigma voinierianum. The sequence continues at coordinate 465,690 of JAEQBH010005036.1, forward strand.
CCAATTCAGAAAACTCAAGAACAAGAACATAATGAAGAGATTATTGTCCACTTTGAGCAGCAAAACTTAAGATCATACGTACATGTACAAACCCAGTGCGACAAAGCACATTAGTGGGAGATTTGATACACGTAAACCTGCAAGGTATGCCTTGTAAGGAGAGACTTATCAAGTCGTTTTGGATAATCTGTGTTGTTTTTACCACATACGAAGAGGCATTAGAGGATGTTGATGTGCAAGAGTGGAAAAAGGCAATGGACCGTGAGATGGAGTCTATGGGTTCTAACTCTATGGGTTCTAACTCAATTTGGTCTCTTGTAGAAGCACCTAAAGGGGTAAAACCAATTGGGTGTAAGTGGATCTACAAGAGAAAGAGAGGACGAATGGGAAGAGTTGAAACAACCAGAACTAGATTAATTGTAAGATTACCCCAGGGGGCATAGATTATGATGAAACTTTTAGCGATAGCCATGCTTAAATATAATCTAGGATTCTCTTAGTTTATGTGACTCTCGATTGAGATTTTGGAAAATGGATGTCAAAACAACTTTTCTAAATGGAAATTTAGAAGGATATCTATATACGGCCAATAGAAAGGGTTCATAGCCTTAGGTCGAACACATGGTTTACAAGTTGCATGGAAGTACATTTATGGGCTTAGCGAGCATCGGGTCATGGAACATCCAAGTTTGATCAAGTTATCAAATTATATGGATTTGAAAGTCTGATGAACCATGTATTGTATAAGAAAATTCGAGGAATAGTGGTAGTCTTTTTGATGCTTTTCACGTAGATGATATTACATTGGTAGGCTTGATTGTGAAAGTGTTGTCGAGGCGTAAAGGGTTACTGGCAGTTTGATATGAAAGAGCTTGGGTGAAGCTAACTATATTCTAGGAATCAAACTTATGACCTAAGAATAAGGTGTTACTATCCCAAGTCTCCCACATTGATAAATAAGGACTGTGTTTGGCATGGAAAATTCCAAAAGGGACTCACCTTGCATATGAATTCATCTTTTCTATGATAATCACTCAAACCCCGAAGAGAAAGAACTCATGAGTAAGAAACCTTATGCTTCTATTGCTGGTAGTCTCATGTATGCTATGCTATGTACTGTGCCGAGACCGCTATGCAAAGGAGTAGTGAGTTTTACCAATCGCATCCTCGTGAGTAGAACACTAGACAAGAGTGAAACATATACTCAAGTATTTAAAGAGAACTGGTAGAGATTATATGTCAGAGTTCCAATGAGTCTTAAACACTCAGTTATACTGATCAGATTTTCAAGGATATTGACTCTATAAATCAACATCGTATTGGTGTTTACCCTAAACTGGGGAGTTTACTTATTGGAGGAGTGTTGTGCAGCCTCGTTGATGACCCACCGACCTGTCGATTACGTGATGCATCTAAGCCGCAAAGAAGCCGTCGATAGCTTTGGCAAATTCCTTTTTGACTCAGTGATACCAAGTGTAGATCGCCCATTAATTTTTAATTTGATAACAAGGGGACCGTAAAGTACGCCCAAAGAACTCAAGGTCTCACAGCAACATATTAAGAAAGTACCACTGATCCGTGATTTCATTGATAGAGGAGATACAAGGGTTATTAAAATAGCATCTAAAGAGAACCTAAAGAGACCCTTTTACTTCGTGTTTTTCCCGAACGCTGCTTCGGTAAAACATGTAAATTGTATAGTCTTAAGAGGTCCCAGCTTACTTGTAGGAGCGGAGTTGGTTACATTTGTGCTCTCGAGCAAAGCACAAAAATTGTAATTTCATTTCTCGATATAATAATACGGGGTTTTGCACATTATATTTGCGATAAGGTCCGTAGACACTATAGTGATCATATGATACGCCCATAGAAGACATGATCACTGTGTTCTCATAATTAATACTGATCTATTCAGCTTGTTAAACAGTTAGCACTTTATTTAGACTCCAGTTTTGGCTAAACGACGCTGCTATTAAAATATCTAATGAATTATGGTCATCCCGAGGCGATCGTAAGAGATTTAATCAAGTTAAGGATAAATTTCGTGAAAGGGAATAAATCTAACATAGATACATGTTATTTTTCTTATCCCGAGTATATTATAAATAGATAATTAAGGCCATGGTTATTTGAGTTATCAATAAGTGAGACCTATTTTTTAAATCACCAATATCTTGATAATTGGGATTTTCAGTGGTATTTTGATTATCAAGTATTTATGAAATATACAAAATGGAATTTAGAGGAAATATCCTCTCGATATTGCAGATTTCTGATATCAAAGCCACCACATCATGCATGGGATCCTCGTTAGAGAACCGATAAGTCAAGAGAATAAATAATTAGTTGATTTACGTAAATAATATCAATTAATTATTGATATTTTACAAAGAGGAAAATACATTTGATATAAAATATATTATTAATTTCGAATTCATACAGTAAGCTTTTAGTGGAGTAGCCCGGATAAGATTATGGGCCCCAGACTTGCTCTGGGCAAGTGGGAGAGCCGGTTTGGATTTATGCTCCGTAAGGCAATCTGCACTGGGCTGATCAAGAGCCTTAATTACTAATGGGCCATAGGATCCCCAAGCTAGTTCATTACGATGGCCCCATTTAACCGATTATTAAGATGCGCATGAGCTCCCATTACAGCCCACAGCAGAAATCCTGTAGGATTAGGTTGGGCAGCCATAAATACACTCAAGCACTAGCCTCCAGTGGTTTTAAGTTTTACGATATTTTAGGATTGAGAATCTCAGAGAAAACACCTTGAGAGAAACATAAATCAAAGGCTAATGTTTTTCATTAACCTGAGGCTTTTGTGATTAGATGCGCCTACACGCGCATCTGTCATACTGCACATCTCAGTGTCCTGATTTTTGTAAGAGATTTTCACTACTACATAACGAAATGATTTAAAATATACTATCATATATCAGATGAATCACATGATTCTCGCTCCGTCAGATGATTCTTCTACACAATCGCCAATGCCCTTTGGCTTCTAAATATATACCAACAACACAATTATATATTTATTTTTTTAATTTTAATAATATATAATTATATATTTATTACTGTCATTGATTTGATCAAGATTCAACCAATAAATAACTGACCGACCCAACTCTTTTAATTCGACCAAATCTGGGCTAAAAACATTGAGAAGATAAGTGAGGCTGGAGTGATTGCCCAAAATGGGTTTCCACCATTTATGAGAGTTTAAAAACTCCCTACATAGGCATCCCAGCACATTGATCCTTCGTTCAAGGTTTGAGTGAGATACCCAAAAGGAGTCCAGCCCTTGACCGCCGCTTGGAGCTGGTGGTCTATTGCAGTTCGCCCAAGGGACCGAACTATGATGGACACCACTTTGGCGTAGTTGTTGATTCACAAGATTCAAATTGCTGCTGAAAATAAAGGATTTCTATTTCACAAAGAATATTTCATATTTGCTAAAGCAAAAAGAGTCCCATATATGATATGGCTGAATTCCTTTGATCTTCTAAATATATACCAATTTGACACAAAACAGAAAATGACAAATATCAAACCAACAAAAATAAAATAATGAAAAACTATTAGTGGCTGGAGTGTGTGGGAGATTGAGACACGAACCAGTATTCCGTGTCCCACCTAAAAGCCTATTATTATATTACCAAACGCTAAAAAGAATCCGAAGAAAGCCTACTATTAGGCTATTAGTACCAAACGCCCAAAATAAACGCTTTATCCTTCAAGAATATACGCTAATTATTAACATTATCGTCCGGAGTGGGGAAAGTGAAACCCACGGTCTCATCACGTGAGCGGGCGCACCTGGTTTCGCTTTTCACTTAAAAATTTGAGATGACGTGGACTGCCAGGCAGGTGACAGCCCAGCCACGTATGCATCCCCAAAAAGAGCATTAACGTTGTAATGAAGCAAACCAAATCCCTTAACTTGCCTTGAAGGGGCGACGGCCCGACGCTCCCCCGACCTCTCTATTTGCGTCAAAATCCTTTCTCAAGATCCGTCGTCCATGGAGTCGCCGCCGCCGCCTCCGCCTGCCTTCCGACTCCGCGGCCCAAGCTCCGCCCGGATGTGCAGCCACAATGGCCATATAATTCCCAGGCGCTACGCAAGTTCCTTTATGCCGCCGAAGTGCAGGACACCACTGTGGCTGGATCGCGGTTGCCACCAGCCTCCGTCTCACCACCCAGCTCCTCCCAGACCCCAGCCTGGGAAGGTGGCAAAAATAACACCAACACAATGCTGGGCTCATACATAAACAAACAAATATGTTATCAATTTTTTTTTTTTTCTTTTTTCTTACTCATTCTTCTTCACCTCCTGCCAGCTCCGCACCACGACCTGACTTCATTTCATGAGACAACTGACGCACCCCTTTAATATGTTCGAGGAGTACGACAATCTCTCCGACTCCCCTACGCCCTCCCGCCTCCGATTGTTCCTCTTCTCCTCAAAACCTGACTCTCCCGGCTCGGTTCTTAACGACCCGAAGTCTGAGTCGTGGTTCTTAGACGCCCTCAATAGCAGTGCCAAGGTTATGCAGAAGGGGAATTCATCTGATTCGGGTTTTAGTAATTCGGATCCGTTTCCCGCTGAGAACTTGGGTACTATTGGTAGCGGGGGTTTGGATTCGCCTTCGGTGCCGGAATCATCGTGTATTAGTAGACCACCCGTCGTTTGGGTCAGAGTTCTTCGGTTTCGGCATCTAATTTGTCTGCAATGAGGGCTCATGTTGAGGATGGCGGTGCCAATTTTCAGGACAAGAGGGTTAATTTGCCTTTGTCTGAATCAACTGAAAGGTATAATCTGAGTTTCTGTATCTTTTTAATTGCTAATTCTGGTTTTTTTTTTTTTTAAATGTTTGGCGAGGAAACACAAATTAGGGTTCTATAATTATATTTTTAAAATCAATGTGAGGTTTTAGTTAGGCTCAATTCTCTTGAGAATTTCATAACGTGGTTCGAAAAACATGAAGCAGGAAAACTGCTTTTGAAATGCAGGCCATAGCTCCTCTATTGCTCTTTTCCAAAATTTTATTGACAACCAAGCGGAGCCTTGGAAAATCCAAAAAAATTTGAGGCTTTTTGGGGTTTTTTTTTTTGAAGAATCAAGAGCAATGAAAAATTCTATTTGGTTGTTTGATTGTACAGTGAAAATGTTGCTGCCAGTGGCATTTCTCGCCCACAGACTGGTGGTCGTCAAGACCCAGTTATTAATATTCCTTTGGTGGACAACTGGGATTCTTCTAAACCTGTTGGCCCAGAGGAGTAACATCTCTGATGCATTCTCTAGGAGCCAAATTCAGGAGGGAGCTGAGCTTTGGTTTCCCATCGTCTATGCTGTTGGATCAGCAGCAGCAACCATTGCAATTCGTCCCTTCTGGTGCTCAATACATAACCCATTACCCAGCTGGTCCAGTGTCGGTTTCTTCCTACTATCCGATATATCAGCCACAGGTGCAACAGCAGCAACCAACCTACCATCAACCGAATCGGCCATATCCAGTTTACTTGCTCCCTGTTAGGCAGCCACAACCTTACAACTTTCATCCTAAGGTAGTCTTATTGACTCCGGCACCTGTTTCCCAACTAGTCTCCAATGCATCTGAATGTCACCATGATTCCATCCCAAGTAGAAGCTAAAAGATCGTCTTCCAGCTCAACCCAGTCTGATCTAGCCACGTGTTGTTACTTTGAATGTTCTGTGGGTATCCCCTTGTTCATGTCTTCTACATCGAAACACTCTGTTAGTATTCTCAAATTCATTATCCAACAGTTTATCTTATCCCTTTCCAGGGAAACTGGCAATTACAGTGCCTTTGAGGATGATCCTGCACACTGCCAGATATATAAAAGTCAGCCTTCAGCACCCATGTTGCCTTCTCAATACCAAACAATGACCAATGCTACAAAAGCTCTGTTATCTGAGGCCTTGGCACAGTCTCAAGCGGACAACATGAAGCAGCAAATCAGAACTCCACAGCAACAATGAGCAGGTTTTCATGAATACAATTTTGACAGAAATCCTTGGTAATTTAATCGTTGAACTTTCAGTTTTGGTTTGTCATTGTTGTCGTTGTTTGTTTGTGCAAATGTATGTACTTTTTACTTTCTTTTTGTCATGTTACTCACCAAGTTAATATATATGTCTGAGATTATATATCTATATGGCAAATTTTTATATACACATGTTGGGGTGTATGTTTAGTGAATGTCTCAAATATGAGTTTAATGTATAACGATTTTCCTGTTCCATCTTGAGTACTTCTTGTAAATGGGTTTGGATTCTTATGCCTGATGAGTTCTATCAATAGTATGACTTAATGTTCTTATGATATGGAAGATTGCTAGGCTTGTATCATCTATACATCCGACTATCGTCAATATCAACATCAACTTTTGTGCTTATCAAATATTACCCAGATCTACATTATTTTGGAACTGTTACAGCTTTTTTTTTTGATGAGTAAAGCAATATATAAATCAGCAAAAAAATGCCCAAGGGTCCACCAGTATACAGGGTATACAGAGGTTCCTCAAGGGACAAAAGAGCCAGCAAAGGAAGCGAAAACCATGGCCATAAACCTGACCCAATCGAGTCAAAAAAATCAACTAAAGATGCAAGCGCATTAGCCATGTACATATTACAGACCGATGCATTAGAAGGAATAGAACTTCGTTCTTTGTTGAGAGCTCCTTATTATCAAAAGCAATGTTGTTTCTTTCACGCTAAATAGTCCAAAACAAAGTTAGGGGTGCTGCCGTCCAAGCCTTCTTCCGTCTCTTCCCCACAAAGGAACCTTGCCATGAGAGGAGGGTTTCTCTAACTGACTGAGGGAACACCAATTAACCCCAAAAATCGCCAAGAGAAGATCCCATAGCAAATCTAGCCATAAAACAATGTAATAACAAATGAATTGATCGTCCCTCTTCATCAACTACAAAAACATCTATTGGTTAGAGTTCTTCCCTGTTTTTTTAGTTGATCAAGAGTCAACACACACTTATCACAAGAAGGCACGAGAAGCAAAAAACCCGTCTTGGTGGGAATGCAGTTACTCAATAAGTTGATGGAGGAAAAACAATCGGGTGACAACCAAAACCTTATGAAGCTTCACCGCGCGTCCATCTCGACTTCTCTCATAAGCATCAAATTATCTTGGCTTGGAAAATTCTTTTATCTCTTTGTATATAACTTGGGTAAGTTTTGAATCTCTCCACTTCCAAATCATTAAAGGCCCTAACCAGCAGGGTGCCCTCCCTACTCTTGACTCTTAAACTTCTACTACAGAGACCTCTTTATTAGTTGCCAAAACAAATAAGTAGATCAAAGAAGTGAAAAATGCCTCTTCCACTTTCAAACATCGTGCGAAGTCTCCTTCCATTCCTAAAAAGAAGACAACAAGAGTGAGGCGATTATCAATTCCTTCTAATCTCCTTCGGACACTAGTACCATAGCTCCCTCGACAGTGAGGCCTGACCACCTCTTTCCTCCTGACTTCCACCATAATGACATTTCTCCAAAGGGAGTCCCTCTCATTTGCAAAACGCCAAATCCACTTACACAATAGAGCTTTGTTTAAAATAGAGAGGCTCTTAACACCTAAGCCTCCAATTTTTCTATCTGAACAAACTGTCGACCACTTCAAGATGAGGTTTTTTTCTCCAAATTGTCTCCTCCCTAGAGAAAATCTCTTTGAATCTATTCGAGGCGCAGTCTTACATGTCTAGGCAAACGAAAAAGAGACATAAAGTATATTGGTAAACTCGATAGAGTACTACGGATAAGAGTGATTCTCCCACCTTTAGAGATATATTGTCCCTTCCACAAAGCCAATCTCTTCCTAAACCTTTCCTCAATTCCATCCCAAACCGCAATTGGGTTATGAGGCCCCCTTAAAGGAAGACCTAAATAGGATGAGGGCAAAGCCCCAACCTTGCACCCTAGTTCAAATGCCAAAGATTCCACTTCTGCAATGTTCCGTACTGGAATAAGTTTGCTTTTGTTCAAATTAATCCTCAAACCCAAAATAATCTCAAACCACATCAACAACCAACTTAGGTGCACCAGTTGTTCTTGATCTGCCCCATAAAACAAAAGAGTTATCGTCTGCATACAACAAATGGGAAACCACCATTGTAACACCCCAAATTATACTCTAATAGTTTTATAACATGTTTAGGGTATAATGGAAGTCAAATTTGTGTTTTTCGGAAATTTAATAGTTAATTGTGAAAAAGGATATAACCAGAATTATTAAAGAAGTCAAAAGGATAATGGTAATTTGTTAATTTTGGGTCTTAAGGGACATTAAGATAAAAGGTTATATGTTATTGTAGAATTTTGATAAGTTGATTATCAAATTATGGAGGACTAAAGAGTAAAGGGAAAAACTTGAGCCAATTGCATGAAGACAACAACTTGTCTTCTAGAAGGAGATTCTCCATTTTGGTTTAGATATGTTTGGCATCCAATGGGGGGTTTGGGGGAGAACCCATTTTTTTTGGTTTGCTCTCTCCCTTTTTGAGCTCTCATTGTTCATGTAAAGAGGAGGAACAAAAGGAAGGAAGAAGAGAAGGAAAGCTAGGTTTGAAGTTTTCAAGACAATCCAGGTTAGGAACAACATCCTAACTCTCCCCGTATTTGTGTTTTTGTTGGTTTGAGTCAGGTTTGAGGTTGACTTTGATCTTGTTTTGGTTTGGGTTGGAATTGTCCTGTGATAAGAACAAAAAATGTGTAAACATACATGTATGTATTTTAGGGGAAGTGTTGTCCAAATTTTCCTAAAACCTGTGTTTTTGTTTTGGTCATAACTTAGCTCATAGACCTCTAATTTGGATGATTCCAATTGGAGATGAAACTTAAGAGACATACCTACAAATGTTTGCGAGAGACTGAATTTATATCTGCTCTAAAAACCACAGTAGGTTTTCTGATGGAATGCTGATTTTGTCCCTCTATGGGAGTATTCATGTTGTTTTGGACCATATGTTGTGTCATATTGATCCAAATGATGTGAATCAAATCCAACTAAAACTAGACCCTTTCAATTAACTTTCATGAAAATATTGTCACATTGTCTCACATTGTTCTCCATAAATTCGTCAGCGAGAACACAATCTTTGTCATTTCCAAAGCGCATTTAGGGCGATACAGAATGTTTTAGTGCATGCTCTACAATTTAAAGGTCCAAATGACATGATCTGTGAGCCTTTGGAAACTTAAGGCATAGGTGAATATTTTGTTAGAAGATCACTTTATCTAAAAACCTCATTGACTAGGTCAAATTTGTAATTGGAAATGAACTTAGAATGTGTTAGTTAATATTCTAGAGTCGCCATGCTTGGGTGACGATACTAGGAAGTGAATAAAGGACTCGTATATGTATACAAGATGCACGTTATTAATTACTATATAGAACGTATGTGACATGAACATTTCGGTATGCATGAGAAAAATACAGTCATAAGAATTAACTAAGAGTATAACATGAATATTAGAGATATGGATAGTTATTGGAGAAAGTGGGTTGGTGCAGTTACTCAGAAATGCCTATAAAAGGGAATCAAAGCATCAAAGCAAAAGAGATGGCTTTGGCTCTCAAAACCAATGCAAACATTAAAAAGCATTTATCTTATTCTTCTACAATTTCAGCAACATTTTTATTCAGATTCCTAGCTTAGTTTTATATGTTCTTTCCAAGTATTTTGTCTCTTCAAAGCTTTCTTGCTTCATCATTTGATTTTTAGTCCAATTCTATAATGAAATATGCTATTTTTCAAGATAGTTCGTTCAATTTTTCTCTTAGCTTTTAATTCAGTCTATGCAATCTAATTTTCAAGAACAACTTTTAAACTTACAATGTAAGAGCGTGGGAGCAGGTGTTTATTTGTTTGAATGGAATTTAAATTTTAGCCTTGATTTCAATTAAATCTATGTGAATTTTTGACCATCATACATTCTTCATTCCGTGCTTTTTGTGTTTTGGTAGATTCCACTAGAAATCACAAACATATTTTAACATTTTCATTAATAAAATAATGAAAAGTGGTATGAAACTCTTCTATCGGTAAAAATGATGAGAGAAGTGGTCTGAAGGACCATTGAAGAATGATTTAATTTAATTATATATTTAAACAATTTAACTCATATTTGGTTTATTGATGACCAGTCAGTAGTCATAAGACAAATTTGTTGAGACGTAATAGGAAGAACTATAATTAAATGAGGTAAATAAGGCACGATTTCTTACTTGTTTATTAATTAGGTAGTCTCTTTTGACACTTATTATATCATGTTGGATTTTGATTGAGCTATATAATAGTATAATAGAATATTTGAGCATTGACAAGATCACATACTTCGTAAACATGATGAGGTTACAAATTTACGGCCAAGGATTTTACCTATGGTCCTGTTTCAGAAATAATATGAACTGGATTTTACAGACTCGTTACATTAGAATCTCAATAAGCCTGTGAGATGCGATACCTATTATAAGTGAAAGAAACTTTTATAGTGATATTATGGGTAGCTTTGAAGGTGGGGCTGTGAGGCATTCTCTGAGTACCTCAAGTGGAGTTCAAGGGGGTATAAATTAAAACTCAAATTGAAGAAGCATAAAAGACCATTCATTGTACTTTTAACCTCGACGTACGCACAAAATTTATATCAATAAATATGTTGGTTAGTCAAAGCCTGAAGAAGGGTGGGTAAAATTAAATACCAACAGGTATGGTAAGAGAATGGAATAGCTTGTTGTGGAGTGCGTATATGTTTTAATATCGGAGTAGATGACATTTCATACTGCGGGTATGAATAACATTACCATTTGAGACCAGCAGTTTATTGCCCGAATGTTTGGGCTCCTCATCGCTTGTTCAGTGTTTTGTGAATAATAATTTATATAATATAACAATTCCCACATGAATGACATTCATGACAAGATTAAGGCAGGGTGAGTTGTGGTTGAGTGCACCTAGGAGGAGGGTAGAGTGCCTTTGAACGTTAAAATTTTTGAAATATATTTACTTTACTAACTACGCGATTTGAACGATATCAACTGACTGACGTTGTTCCATTGAATTGTAATGTTGACATATTCATGCGTGAATCTTCTAACACATTTTTAGTTCTCACTTTATGTCCATTTTGGTCATGGACATGTGCACGGTTACACGAGAGTTTATTAGGAGTGTGCCTATTCAATTTCCCTCTTAAATGGCCACTTCACTCTTACATAGTTGATCTCTCTTTAAATGAAGAGTAGGCGATATTACTCTTCTCGATGCATAGGAATCCATTGGCTTGCCTTAACAGCTACATGAGCATCATTGATTCATCAAAGATGGACATGATGATATGTCTAATTTGATTATGTCCAGAGTCTTCTGATTTAGTTGTCTTTGAACTTAGATCTCTTGGGATCTCGATCCATTTGGTTAGATATCATTGGCAGCCAGGCTTGTTCTTTACGGGCTTGATCTCATTTCCTTGATGACTTTTCAAACAACTCCGGTTTAACCCTTTGGTTGTTGAGATCCGTAATATTATCAACCAGTTTTACATAATCTCTGATGGCTCAATTGAGAGTGATGGAGTCATGGTATTGTGTCTACGATAGATATACTCAGACTTTGTATATACATATTTGACAGTATCTGTCGCAGTTAGTATCACAATGTGTTCATATTGGAGGCACTAACACAGCCACCTTGGAATCCTCTAAGTGTATGATTCAATCTCTTCCCATTTTTCACAATGCTATAAACTCAGGATTCCATTGTGGATCTGCGTGTATTTTGAGGACTGTGATGCTGCGACACCTCGATGCAGGAACCTGCTCCCATAAGTTTGGGTCCTTAACGCTAGATATCAATTAGCATCTAACATCATTAATTTAGCAGGATATCGCGTGTGAATGAAGCTTAAATTCACGAGTGAATCACCAAGTATTTTAATACTCTCATTATTCCTTACCCGATGTACTCAGGAATTTTCGTGCTGTCTCTCAGTTGATTAAGCTGGATAAGCTATGTACGGTCTTGTACAACTCATTAAGTACATTAGGTATCTATCACCCTAGAGTATTCTGCTTGAGAGACACTCTCTCTTGTTCCTTAGACAAGTGTGAGTTATATAGGTGTTTGGCTATACAGAGTTATCTTATCCAAACTTCGAGAATGGCATCGACATAGTGTGATTGACTTAGAATGAGTCCTTCTTATGTTCTTTTGATTTTTATTCCCAAAATTACATCATAAAGTCTCATGTCTTTCATGTCAAACATTGAGTTCAATATGTTCTTAGTAGATGCAATCATCTTATCATCATTATTGACAATAAGCATGTCATCTATGTACAAGCATACAATGACATATCCGTGTTCATTGTCTTTGACGTAAACACACTTGTCACATTCATTGATTTTGAATCCATGTGACAACATTACATTGTCAAATTTCTCATGCCATTGTTTTGGTGCTTACTTAAATCCATATAGGATTTACGATTTGGAACTTTATTTTCTTGTCTGGGAGCGAGAAAAACCCTTAGAATTTAACTCCATTGAATTTCTTCCTACAATTCTCCATTAAGAAGGCTGATTTTCATCCATGATGTACTTCAAGGTTTCTTAATACCTTATTCTGACATATGTATAGATTTGTTACCAATTTAAGGAGATGTCAAAATAAATCAGGCCCTCGGTTTGTTTTGTAGCCTTTGATCAAAATTCTTGCTTTGTGCCTGTCAATTGATCAAAAATACACTTTCCTTTTCCTATTGAAACCTACTTGGAACTTCGAAAGGTTTACAACTTTGGTGGAAGATCTAAGTTCTCAAGTAAGGTTATGTAGTATGAATTCAATTTCACTATTAATGACCTCTTTTCCACATGAAGGACCCTCTGTAGAATTCTTGCCTCTTTATATAAGTTAGTTTCCTTGAGCATATAAATGAAAATCACAGACCAAAGATTTTCTACCCTTATCTCTGCTAAGTGGTTCAGCATCTTTAGTATCATTTCCATATTGACTATTTTCATTAATAGTCTAGCTACGTTTTAATTGAATTTAATCTGCATAGTTTGGAAATACATCTTCAAAGAAATATGCATTCCTCGATTCCATTACCAGTGTTGCCCATGAATACTCAGGATATTGACTCATGAAGGACAACAATGATAAACTTAACCTTTGATATGTATAACAATGAAGATTTGATCAATAGTTTTGATCTATTTTTACCTTTTTGGGTAGATGTACTGCCACTTTAGCTAGACATCCCCACACTCGAAAGTATTTGTCGGATAGAAGCTATTCCTTTCCATATATATGATCTTTGCCTTTCTTTTGTTCACCTTATTGAGTAATTAGTAGATAAAATGGCTTCTCCCCATATGTTTTGTGGTAGACCGGAACTTAGCAACATTGCATTCATCATTTCCTTTAGAGTGTGATTCTTTCGCTTAGCCACTCCGTTGGATTGAGGGGAATAAGGTGCTGTGGTTTCATGTATAACCCCATGTTGAGCACAAAAGTCAACAAATGGCGATTCATACTCACCACCTCGATCACTTCTTAGCAATTTAATTTTCTTGTTGAGTTGATTTTCAACCGTTTTTGTGAAACGATTTCTCTGCCTGAAAAGCCTTAGTTTTGAGTAGTACACATAAGCAACACTTGGTGCTATCATCCACGAGGTAATATATATATATATATATATATATATATATATATATATATATATATATATGCCATATATATATATATATCCTTATAGATTAGTCAGAGGTTTAGTGTATACTTTTACGTGGCCTTGACTTGGGGGTCCGTTGACTACCCGTCAACCCTTGAATACAAGTGGATGTCGGGTTACCCGGCCCACTTCATAAAATCGAGGCGAGTCTCCTTTGTGGGAGCTCACTGAGTAATACACATGTGAAACACATCCCCAAACGATTCGATAATCCTGGCGACAGGTAAAGCGGCTGGCGGGCCATAAACAATACATAAAACACCAACTATGAATCCAACTGTCTTGTGGTTCAAGGAGTTCCAAATGTTTCTCTTATAACATATACTAATTAGAGTTCTAATACATGTATAAAATCATTAAAAGCCTGGCAAGAAGCATTGCAGCTTCAGGCCTCTGAATGGCCAGTCTCTACAGCTCATGTGCTTGAGAAGACTAGTATCCCTCGACAGGGTGAGCTAATGATGGTGGAATCTTTCTAGTGGGCTACTCTCCACCTAAGTGCGATCCGATGGCTCCAGAAATAAACATATTCAGAAACGAATGGTCCTTCTTTTGAGATATCTAGGCGAGTCATCAGTGCAGGAGTCTCATGAGCTCCTCACACTCTTTATTTCCGTGTAGAGTGTTCATGTTTGTTGGATTAGCCTCCCAATGTATATATATCAATTGCGATGTCTCCCAGTGATTGATATTATTTATGGACTACCCTCAGATATATATCAGTGGAAAAAATCTCAGGCGATTGATATTTTAGTATGAGATGCCTCAGTTATTTTTAGTTTTAGACAACCTTAAAACCATTTCTACAGGCTGGCCCGTGCAGCTCGCTCCTGCATCGTCGCAGATTGTTCCGATTGCATATGGAATGCGTGATGCGATTCGATACGATCATATCACATGCAAATATAAACATGCATATATTCATAATTCAAATCACCTGATCAAGTCATGTAATTTCACATTTTAAATGCAAGAAGTCATTCGACAGACTAATGGTGAACGACAATTGACGTGGACCAGCGTTTTTCTTTTTGAAATATATTTTGTAGACACTATTCATAGAATAAATTTGAAACCTCAGATTTTCATTCTAGAAATACTTATTCATTAGGTTCCTTTTGTGAACTGGGGTTTCTGACATTCATGACCTCATTCCAAATTATCATGATTTATCACATAATTTGTGAAATAAAACACGAACAGCCCTCAGTTACATTTGGACGTTTTGGATTCAATAAGATTCAAACAAGTTTCAGGTCTGAAATTTTGGGAGGCGAATCAAAGCTGGCGCTCATTCCATTTCAAACATTCTAAAGTACTTGGCGAGAAGAATAAACCCAAGTAGGCTTGCATCATACCGGAATTTGTCGAAACTCCTCGAATCAGTACCCGCAGCGAAGCCCTCTCCCGGCGTAAGCGAAGCACCTTCTGTCAGAAGCATTGAAGCCGGTCAGTTAGCATAATTCTAGAGAAAGACTCTCTCATTTCAGAAAAATCAAATTTGAAGCCTCTTCTTGTCAGCTTCTTTCTTTCTTTTCCCCGTTTTCTCTTTTGGCCTTTGAAGAGCGACAACCGTGGACTTTGTCCTTTTTTCTCATTCAATCAAATTCAAAATGACTATTTTGTCCGCTTCTTTCCGGTTTTGACATTAAGGCATTATCTGACCATCACATTTTCATCATTTCTCTACTCATTTCCACTTATGTATGTTGATAGTGGTATATGTGAGCTTTCGAAGTAGCATCGAAAATCTTTACGACACGAACGCGATGCCTCGAAAAAGCGTGTCAGCTTTCGGAGCTATCTCGAATTCTCTGAAATTCAACGTGCTAGCTAGTTTCGTGAGACGATTCAAAGCGATTGTGTCGGGTTTTGATCATCAAATTTAGAGAATAAATTTAGTTTTTAATTACAATTTTATGCAAAGTACGATTTCTTAATTTTCAGGTGGAATTTCTCGGGTCTTGGCACCAATAGCTTTGAAAAGATGACCTGGTCAATTTTGCCTCAACTTTGCATCAATTTGGAAAGTTGGTATGATTTAAGTTAATCAATTTGCATGATATCATAATTAACATATGTAATCACCATGCCATAGATTAGATGACAGATAAAGCGGAAGGAACTGCTTTGTTCATTTCTAACTTAATGATAGTAATCAGTACATTAAGTTTCCACATGCAAGCGCCATACGACATATACATTTTGTTTCTTTGATAAAACAAATTTATCTAATAAACTACTAACAGCAATCCATGACTATTCGACAAAGACCGGACACCCATGATGCCCCACGGAGTTTAGGTGCATATACTTGTTTTATGAGTGATCTTTTCCGAAGTTCATCTTGAGACCGCTACCTTGCCCTTTGATATCAGTGGTGAGTTGCGTGACACCTTTTCTCTAGTCTCAATTAGTTCAAAGGTGGAGAACATCGTCTTGTCAGAACACACATGGCGAGTAGCACCAGTGTCAATCCACCATTCCTTGAGGTTAAAATACATGATTCCTAAAAATTCACTGCCGGCAGGGGTCATCTCAGGCTATCTTTAGATGTCGTCAATCAAATTAGCTTCTTAGGTTTGTTCCTCTTTAGTGATACATAATCGAAGATTTGTGACCTTATTCCCACAATTGAAGCATTTCCACAGGAACTTTTGCTTATGGGAGCTCCCCCCTTTGGGTCCCGACTTAATTACTGTCCCTTTGTTGTTTACCTTTGTGAACTTGGAACTTTGACCATGTTCCACAAAGTTAGCCTTAGCCTCATGGGGATTGTGTGCTATTTTCTTCTCAAATCCTTTAGTGTCTTCTTCGATGCGAAGTCTAATAACTAGATCATCGATGCTCATCTCCTTTCTCTTATGCTTGAGATAGTTCTTGAAGTCTTTCCAAGTAGGAGCAAGGTTGAAAATTTTTGATATATTGATCGAAATATCGCCGATATATTGGATATCGGTACCCATCGACACGATATCGGCAATCGACAATCGTTTGAGGGAAAAATCGGCAAAAAATCAAAATGGTGATATATCAGATAACGAGTCTAGACCGATATTTCGACCTTTGGCTTTGTCTTGGCGTGGGATCCTTTTTGTTTCAATTTATCGGCGATATATCGCCGATATATTCGATATATCGGCGATAAATCGGTAGGTTGTGTGTGGGGCTAAGATTCATCTACTTGAAGATCAACGGTCCAGTTTCACCCAATTAAGTAATCAACGATTGAGATTTTTATCCAACAGCCATAATTTAAATCTTGACTTGATCTATGACATGGATTGATCTGTGGTTTAGAAGAAAGATCTAACGGTGAATTTTTGCAAATTAAATCCAACGGTTAGAATTAATTTTAAAATATATTTGACCATCCTATAGCTTTTTGACAAAAAAGAAAAAATAATATATATATATAAATGCCTCTAAAAATCACTCCATTTTATCACAAACTCTCTCTACTCATCCATCTTCATTTCACTCAATTTTTCTTTTCTTTGTTATATATCTCCAAAAAAGGTGGAAATTTTGGTGTTTAAGGGTTCCAGTTTCAAAATTCAACAAGGTTAATTAAGGTATGTACTTAAGGTTAAATTTCTTTCAAATTGTCATTATTGTATTTATGCTTTGTGTACTTATAGTTTACATTTATGTTTTGTATTTATATTAATTATATATTAATTTTATTTTTATAATTTTATATTAGATTATAGGTATCAAAATAGAAATATATATTAGTTTAAAGTAAATATCATATAATACTATAATTTTATATAGTATAATAAATTTAATATTAATGACTTCTTTAAAAGAACTATATATTAGTTTTTTTTTATTATTATTTTACATTAGATTATAAATTTAATAAAATAGAAATATTTATTAGTTTAAGGCAAATATCATATACCACTATAGTTTTATATAGGTATAATAAATTTAATATTAATGACTAACCAAAATAACTATATATTAGTTTTTTATTTTTATTTCACATTAGATTATAATTGTAAAAAATAGAAATATATATTATTTTAATTAAATATCATATAATACTATAGTTTTATGCGTATGTAAATTTAATGACAATGACTTTTTTAAAAATAACTATATATTACTTTTTATTTTATAATTTTATATTAGATTATAATTTAATAAAATAGAAATATATATTATTTTAGATAATATCATATAATATATAGTTTTATGTAGTATAATAAATTTAATATTAATGACTTTTAAAAATAACTATATATTACTTTTATTTTATAATTTTATATTAGATTATAAATTTAATAAAATAGAAATATATATTAGTTTAAGAAGTAAATATCATATAATACTATAGTTTTATATAGTATAATAAATTTAATATTAATGACTTCTTTAAAATAGCTTCATATATTAGTTTTTTTTATAATTTCACATTAGATTATAAATTTAATAAAATAGAAATATATATTAGTTTAAGGTAAATATCATATAATACTATAGTTTTATAGTATAATAAACATTAATATTAATGACTTCTTTAAAATAACTATATATTAGTTTTTTTTTATAATTTCATTAGATTATAAGATTTAATAAAATAGAAATATATATTAGTTTAAGGTAAATATCATATAATACTATAGTTTATATAGTATAATAAATTTAATAATGAAAAGCTTCTTTAAATAACTATATAATAGTTTTTTTGTATTTCACATTCAGATTATAAATTTAATAAAATAGAAATATATGTTAGTTTTAAAGTGAAAATATCATATAATACTATAGTTTTATATAGTATAATAAATTTAATAGTAATGCATTGCTTTTAAAATAACTTTATATATTGGTTTTGTTTATAATTTCATATAAGAAACAATTAGTTAATTTAAGTAATATATTAATTAATTAACTTTTCATGTTGATTATCATTTGAATTAGAGATTATATTGGATTAATGTTATGTATGTATATTAATAATATTTTAATAAATTAATTAATTTTTCATGTTAAATTCTTCTTTTAAATTAAGTTATATGTTAGTTAATATTGTGTATATATTAATATATATTATAAATCACTGTAGTTTTATATGAAAATAAATTCATTTTGAATTGTATAATAATATAGTTCAATTTAATAGGATGGCTAGTGGAAGTAATATTGGAAGCCAAGATCCAGCATGAAAATATTGCACACATGGAGGGGAATAGAAATGGTACAGTATGGTTTGGTGATAAAGAGTGGTGGGATCACTCGCTTTAAATATTACTTATCACATTCGGATCCCCACTCTAATACAAAAAAGTGCCCAAATGTACCCCCGGAAGTGAAACAAGAAAAGAGTCAACTTTTAAACCAGAAAAATAAAGAAAAAAGCAGCGGCGTGCTCTAGAAGAAATTCGCGAACTCGAAGAGGGCACAATGGGGATGCGATAGACATGTCATTGATGATGATGAGGATGATGAAGAAGAAGAGAAGGATGTATATATGTCCGGGTATTATGACCCACGATAAGAAGGCGATTTTAAGCGGCATATACGATGCAAATCAAAACTCTTGAATCGACGTAATAAGAAGAGATTCTCACAAGAGGCCACAAGAAAAATTGGCAAATCTTTAAATTAAATTAATTCTTATAAAATAAACAAATTTACTTCGATTTCAAAGTGTGAGACAGTCGAATCCATCACCACCTCTTGCTCCATCATTATACAAATCTTGGCAAACAAAAAAAAAGCAATAAAAATATTTTCAAGGTGGTTCAATCGCCAAAAGCGATAGATGACTAATCAGTAAATTCTTCATATATGAGTATTTAACGCTAACAAGCAAACTCTCACCCTTCAAAGAACATGATTATTGGTGCACAAAAGTGGTATGTGACAATCACTTTTAGTTTCCTAATAATTATTATCTTATATTTATAATTGAAAACTAGATAATTAATTCCATTAATTCTACTTGTAGGCATGGGAATAGAGCCACCATCTCCATATGAAATCAAAGCAAATACTTGGATATGAGTATAAAGACATGGAAGATTACATGAACATCGAAGGGAAAAATGGAAGACTTATGGATGCACGATTATGTATGATGGATGGAATGGACCTCTGAGAAATTGAACATTATTAATTTCACCGATATATTTGAAAGAAGCTACAATATTCCTCAAAGTCCGTTGATAATACGTAGAGATAAAAGACAACAAATACATTTATGGTTTTATTGAAGGGCGTGATCGAGAAGTTAATTGACAAATGTTGTGCGAGTATTTACGAGACAATGGATTAGCATTTGTGAAGGCGAGAAAGTTGCTAATGAAGAAGTATAATTTATATTAGACTCCATGCGCAACACACTGCATTGACTTGATGTTTGAAGACATTGGTAAAAGAGCTACCATTTCAAAATTAATTACCAATGCACATGAAAATCACCCTGACTTCATCTGATGTGGTTGGTTGCTTGCAAAAATGAGAAAGGTCTGTGGTGGAGATATTGTGCGTTCGGGGGCAACAAGATTTGCGACAAATTACATCGCCCTAGAAAGTCTTCTAAAAAAGAGGGCTGATTTGAATAAGATCTTTATTAGTGATGAATGGGCTTCTCACGAAACACTCGATCGACGATTGGACATGGGTTGAAGTGCTCATGTTTGATCATACATATTAGAGGAAAGTCTCTGGCTCGTATCAATCTATGAGGCACTATATACGATTCTTCGCATTGTTGATTCGAAGTCGTTTCAACAATGCCATTTGTGTATAGAGTTGCCGGGTAATGAAGCAAAGGTACATCAACTCAATGCAAGATTGAGTCAAAACAATCATAAGTAGATTAGGATAGAACCCTTAAACATCCTCTTCTGGCCCGGTAACTAAGCGATATCATAATCACATTTAATGTATATTATTTTCCTTTTATCACATGAGTTCTAAATAAATTTTGTAGCATATTATTTTGAATCAAGATTTGAATGGAGCACCAGGTTAGTAGTGACACGAGTTACTCGAGCTATTCACGAGTATTTGCAGATATCTTCTACTAACGAAGGCCTTGGTAATTTTTGGAAATGAGGTACATCAATAGGATACAATTCTAATTAATTGATTCAATTTATTTGGATTTACCTACATATATTGATTTGGCATGTACATTTTCAATTCCACGACATAATGTTTTGAGATGTCGAAGAGGATTCGATTGATAAGAAGCGTGATAGCCTCGAAGATTTAATAGTTCTGGTTAGTGTTATTTCTCATTAAAACTTTAAAAAGTAAAAGTATATTATCATGTTATTATTAGATTTTGAATGTTACTTATTTTTATTACGGTTGAATGGTGGTTCATGTATGGAAACCACCTTTACGTGAGAAATTTGGCCATTAAGGTTCTTTAAAGCTAAATCTTCTTGACATGTAGAGAGAAGTGAGCTTTATTTGCTCAATACACACAAAACAAAGAAAGTACTGACTTACTTACTACGCGACCACAGAGCCAGGTCCATTAGGTTGGTGGGTCGAACCGAAACCCGGGGGCCTTGATTACCACTCAATCACTTTATCAAATACGTGCAGAAGCACTTTCAATTTAGGGCAAGCCCATAAACATTAACAAATTCAATAGGGCCATAACATTTAACAAAATACATTTACAATGAAGGCGTTCCAAGCCTCTTCAAAATGGTTTACAAAATGGATGTTTCAGAGTTCAAATTGTTTTTACAAAATATCAATGTCTTTAAGAAATTGGTGAATGCAGCGTAATAGTATACTCATGATTATTTCTGTCTTTATGACTCAGTGCTCTTGATCTTGCCTTTCGTCCCTATTCACTCGGTACCTGCGCATTGATAAAACAATACGGTAAGCATTTTCATGCTTAGTGGTTCTATACAATTCCATTCTTATGTTTCAGTTTAAGTCAAAACATGCAATTTTGCTAAACAAAACTTTCAAATCTTTTTGGATGATCAATGTCAATACCAATATATACTTATTTCATATAATTATTTCAGTTCATTGATCATCCAAAATATACACTATATGTTATAATTCATTTATAACCAAATTCTTACATTCCACAATGCTCTTTTTCATTTCAATTTGCAATCCATGCTTTTCAATATCAATATGTCAACAATCTCAAAATCAATTCCAATTTTGCCCTTAACGAGATTTAACTGTTTCGATTATTGGGATATCGGAATCAAGCACGGTCCGCATTTTGGGGCGTAGGCCGGTATAAAAGCATTTGTTTTATAACACGATGCGGTCTGGCTGAGGGATTGTTGGTAGTTTATTAAAAATCAATTTCATGAACACTACCGGTACTATCTTGCTGGGCTGCTGATCGGAGTGACACATCAATACATTTGTTTGTAGTACTGCTAATTTGACCCCTTTTAGAGCATCTCCAACCCACTCTCTATTTCTTCTTTTTTAGCCACTTTAGCTAGCCAAACACAAAAAATTCTCTCCAACCCACTCTCTATTCCACTCTCTATTTCCTAGTTTACCCAAATGGCTCACCAAATGTGGAAAGCCATTTGAGCTCTCTAAATTCTCTCTACCTTTTCCCTCTCTATCTCTCTACATATATATGTTTGACTTTTTTTTAAGTGTTTGGAAGTTAGGTGTAAAATATAGAGAGTGTGGTTGGAGTGTATTTTAAAAGTTGCTAGCTAAAGTAGTGAATTAATATTTAAATATATTTTGGTAGCTATTTTGTTAAGTGTGGTTAGGAATGCTCTTAGTATTCAATTATCCTTAATCACGAATTAAACGGTTAACATTCTATTAAGGCGTTCAAATCCTTTATATCAAAAATACATTTAATATATACATTTGTATAAAGCGCTCATTTTTCAATAATCATGCAATATTCATATGCAAACGTTTGCAATCATTTTCAAATCATTTAGCAATTCAATATGTTTTATATGCTGATTAACATTTCCAAATATTGAAAGCGAATAGGAGAAGATAGAACAAACCAATATATCTCTTTCTATTTGCCTTGTCTTCAATCTCGGTCCTAGGTTAGGTGATCCTCACCGGTCCCTAGCAAATCACACACATCATATTTAGTGAACTAGCACTAATCACACTTAACGAATTCGTTTCGCCTCGGTGGCAAGGTACGATATGTTTTTCACTTGGTTTCATTCTTATTTGGACCCCCATTGATAATTTATTAGGGTCCTCAAACTATCGGTACACGAATACGAGACTTTTGGAACAAATAAAGTACAGCCCTTTATGAACAGTGACTTATGCAGTGGCGAATCGCCATCTCGGCGTGGAGCCCCACCTTGAACAGCAAGGCAGAGGCCTTCCAGGCCATGGCCTCTGCAGCCAGTGCCTTCTTTTGTGGCGAAGGGCCCATTTTCGATTTTCTCTTTGCTTCTTTTTGCGATTTTCTCCAAAAATCACTCAAAAACTCAAACCAAAATATGGGAATCACTCCCAAAGACATTCTAAAGTCATCCTAAACCAACCATGAGCAAAACCATGGATGATTAAAGATTTTTCTTTCAAACTTCATTTAGAAATCTAAGGTTTTGGTTCTTACTTTTAAATCCTTTATGAATCTTCTTCACCCAAGATGCTTGATCATTTAGAAGCAAGAAATGGGAAGAAATCACACCAAAATCACCTCTTCTTGCTCAACCCTAGCTTCTCCTCTCACTCTCCTCTCTCCAAACGTTTTTGCACAAATGAGAGGTTTCTAAGACCAAATGTGGTCTAATACCACTTATCCACTATAAGGCCATGTTGGCACATCCCCAAATCCATTTCCATTTTGGCATTTAACTCTTTATTTCACTTTCATTATCATTTAATTTACTTGGTACTTAGCTCGTTTCATTAGACCCTTGGGTCCTTATTTTTGCCAAATTCCAAATTTGCCATTTTCATAGGCTTATTTAGGGTTCAATCAATTTCGATTAGCATATAACATTCATTCATATGCTTACATATTCATTTCACATTTATCATTTTCACAGTTTAACAATTTATCAATTTTCTCGGAAAAACCCAAGTTTGACTCAATTTATACCCGGAATATATAATAAAATTATTATAAAAATTCTATGATATTTTTGGGGCGTTACACTTACCCTAGGCTCCAACAATTAGTTTTTTGTTACTATAACATGAAACTAAAGATATGTGATATGGAAGCGAGAGCAGAGATAAAGTTCTTGAAAGAATTTATGATTTACTCGACATTTGGTAGAGTTTGGTGAAGAGAAATAAATTATTCAATGGGTTAGACCTCTCCATTTGGATGATGAGATGGCGATCGATCCGCAGTGCGCACATGTTAAAGAAGGCTGGTGTTGATGTTGACTAGCTATCGAAAAAGTTCATAGTGAAAGTTTCAGTCAAGACACGAGAGACTCATTTTAGCCCGTTGTTACTTCTTGACCCTCATTTGATTCAAGTGCTGAACATAGTAGTAGACCCAATTTTGCCGATACTTCAACTATAGGCTATGATGGCTCAAGATGAGAGGGGACCAATGATGGTAGTGATATTGGAAATGATGGTGGAGATATTGCAGATCGACAAATAAGTCAATATCCATTGAGTCCATTCACTGGTGAAGATGATTTCATACATGCTACACAAGATGAAGACCACGAGTCTAGGAGAGCTGGTCCAGGTATTGGAGCCATTGGAAAGCTATATAGAGGTTGACAACGAAGGATGGCACATCATAATGAGGATTCATTGTCGGTTAGTTTTGAGTCTATGAGCATTGGCACTCAAATATGATGATTCATCCAATGGTAACATTTTCCTCCTAACACGTGAGCTATGGTCGGCAACTAATACAAAATCCTTCGGCTTCCATTGATGAAGAATAACAGGATGATAAATTATCCTCCATCTTGAACAAATGCCATTCATTTCCATATCCATTGCAACAAAGTTTCAACGAACATGTGGGTGAACAATTTCCCTATCCATGGAGGGTTGTGAGTTACAAGTCAAGACATTTATGCATGACATGTTAGAAGTTACAATCAATATTATCGGAGCACCATGTCTGGTATGGCTATATTGTCTTCATCAAGATGGATCAGCTAATCGATATTTGCAATGGAGCCACGTCGATCTTCATTTTGGTGGTGAAAGACCATATCAATGTCTATATTTCGTTATTAATGTCATTTTTACACTTTTACAAAGTATTTTCATGAATTTCAAAGTATTTTTGTTAATTTATGATATATCGATATTCATGTAAAAATATCCACCGATATATCTCCGATATATTCGTAAAATCTAAGTATCGATATATCCGTCGAAACCAATATTTTTAACCTTGAGTAGGAGGCAGTTTCTCAATAATAGTTGCCACTTGAAAGGTTTCGCTCAACATCATTCCCTTCAGCATGGATCTCGTGGAGGATTACTTGAAGTTCTTAGACTTGACTGACTACGGTCTTGGAATCTACCATTTTATAATCGAGGAATCGACCTACGACAAACTTTTTGGCCCAAGCATCCTCGATTTTATATTTTCGGTTTAGTGATTCCCATAGCTCCTTGGTTGTTTTCTTATCTGTATATACATTATATAGAGAATCAATCAACGCATTCATGATGTAGTTCCTGCATAGCAAGTCAGAATGTTTCCAAGCATCCACAGCGTTGATGACTTGGATATCACACTCATCTTCTTTGAGCTTTGGAGCTTATTCTGTCAAGAATCTCGCAAGATTCAAGGTTGTCAGGTAAAACAACATCTTCTGAAATTAAGTCCACTGAATTTCTTTAGTTTTTCTCCAGGTGAGGCAAAGATAGGCACAGTAGTAAACAACATTGGCGCTTGTGCCGCGAAGTAGGAAGATTTACCACATGGCGGTCTGATTGAAGCGATAATTATGCGAACGAGTCCATTTATACGCAAAATTGTAGAAGCGTGTCGAATTTTACGTTCACAAAAACCAATTCTGAAATAATTGAAAATAACAAATGTAACAAAGTATTCTCAAGAAGATCGGAGAGGATCACAAACTATCACTTAAAATCGAAACTCCTTAGGCGAGCGTCTGGGTGATAGGCGATCTCTAGGTCACCCAGTTTTTGGAATCTTTGGTCATGAATGTCATTCATGTGGGGAATTGTTGGTAATATGGAGTGAATAACATTCATTGTAGGTGAATGAATGCCATTTACTTGGCAAGAGCTCAAACGTTTGGCTTGTTGAAGGTTAGGGGTCTCACCTTTATCCCTTTAAAGGCAAGGCTTTTCTTGTTCAGGAATATAATTTTCCTTTTGAGTTTGCTGTGTGAAAAAAGAAGAGGAAGAGTGAGTTCGGTTAGGTACTATTTGAGAGTGTTGATTGGGTGATAATTTGATCATAGTTTCAGTTCGTCGGAGTAGTATCAAAGTGCTCGAAGTCTTTGCTCTTGCGTTTATCTAAGAGATAGGCGTATTGATTTTCTTCGAGCATCGAGAAGGGGCAGTGGAATATGTTTAAGGAGATTATGATTCCTCATGAGACTCGGCATCCACCATTTCTAATCGACATTATTTCTCTTTTGTAATTGGTTTTCTTCTTTTGTTTCCTTGTAAGAAAAGAAATCTCCTAACATTCTACGTGATACAACACGTACTTGGTTAATTGGATTAACTCAGAATATTGGTAGCTGCAATGCTATCGAGTCAAATCTTTGGGCTTTCTTTTAGGGTTTAAAAATTGCATGGAAAGAGGCTATCAAAGAGTTCAATTAGAGGTGGATTCAGAGTTAGTTGTTAACTAGTTGTAGCGACGTCACTTACCACAATGGCACAAATGCATCTGGACAACCTGCTAGACGCTTGCAAGAGAGAACTGAAACAAAACTGAGACAAAACTGAGAAGTAAGAATTATGCATATATGCAGAGAGCAATGGAGTTGCAGATTTTCTTACTGCATATTTGCTTCAACATGAGCATGGAATGCAAGTCCTTATTATCTCCTTCACTAGATATTAAGCAGATTTTGCATAAAGATGGTTGTGAATCTAAATGACCATGAAAGGTTCCGAAAAGAAATTAGTATGATGTATTTTTATCTCTTTTGGTAACCTCCCTCACTCCAATGAAAAAAAAAAAAGAATATTTGAGCATTGACAAGATAAGATACGACCCAATTAGACCTCTTATTAAAGTAGGAAAGGGAAAAAAAAAACAGAAAATCAGAAGCAAAAACCCCAAAAACAAAATATCAAATTATAGAATATCTATTCTATTATGTATATCAATAAATTAAGGGTCCAATATGTCATGGTATTGGGTTTAATCCTGCACTTCTATTTCATTCTCAAAGGTAATTTATTATTCGGCGAATGTATTTTGATTGAAATTAAATGAACACAGAAACAGTTATAGAACAATGATGTATTTTTATTTTTATTTTACGCCCCATATATTTTATAATTTTAGAATCAATGTTTTTTTTTTTTTTTTTTTTGAACAGAATCAATGTTTATCATCATGTTTGTCCCATTCTTGTAGAAAAACAATTTTGTTTCTTATTTATTAACATCTTTTCAGGTCTTTTTAGTGTAGAATAATATATATGTATATATAGATTTTGCCTTTTCTCTCATAATACTATAGTTCGTCTACAGTTCTTATTCCTATATATCAAACCATAACATAATTTCAGCATCTGTTAATTTTGTTGCAGATTTTCCTTTTGGTTTTCATCTTTTCATTACCCTACCCAATTAAACTTTCTAAGAAGTGACCTTTTATGTCTTGTCATGTTCTAGGACCCACCCAAAGGGAATAATAATCACTGCACACTTTTTACTTTTTAGTATTAAGAAAAATAATCGATTATTAAATTCTTATTTAAAGTAATGAAATGTATCATAAGCTTCAAAACTTTTATGGCAAAGCAATAAAAATAATCCTGTGTATTGTCTATTTTAACTTCTAACTTAAACAATTCAAATAATAATGATTTAACTGATAATAAAAATTAGATCAAACCCAATTTCTATTATAAATACTTGGGTTCTAAAATCAATCTTATATAAATTTACTTGAGTTGAATTGGATAGAGGTTTAGTTTAAAGTTTTGGATTGATCTATTATTATGTTTTTCAAAGTCACATATCTATTTGTTTAGAAATTAAATATTAAATAAAATAAATCTCTAAAATAATTATAATAATAAGGTGAAAAAAATTATATGTAGTTTTT
Source organism: Tetrastigma voinierianum (assembly GCA_016808115.1). Lineage (NCBI taxonomy): Eukaryota > Viridiplantae > Streptophyta > Magnoliopsida > Vitales > Vitaceae > Tetrastigma > Tetrastigma voinierianum. The sequence continues at coordinate 493,676 of JAEQBH010005036.1, forward strand.
TAGATTTAGTTGAAATGATTAAATAGTTGACATGTAGTTTACTCATGAAAAATAAAAGGAAGAAATTACAAGAAAGATATATCTTGAAATAGAATTATTTTAGAAATATTTTAAAGTTTTAAAGTGATTTGTTTTACAATAATGGTTTTCATTGATTCTTTAACAAATATTTTTTAAATATTACTAAAACCTATATTTTATAAAAAAATATAATTTTATAAAAAATTCATAAATATTTGCATTGCAACACCAAAGGAGTAAACTTATATTTTAAAATTACTAAAGATATGAAGTGTTTTTTAAACTTTTATGACATTAGTTTTCAATTAAAATCTTAGATTCGAATGATAAACACAAATGTATATACTTTTAACTTTTTCACTAACTTATTGTTGAAATTTTCTAATTTTGGCTTAACAAAAAAGTTGAAATGGGTACTAAATAATGGAAAAACATGTTTTTTAAGTTTATTAAATTTATTTTCTCAAAATTTAAAATAAAAATTAAAACGAAAATTTCCTTTTTATCGCCTATTGGCTCTTCATCCTCCCTTTGTCAGATCATCCACAAAATCAATCAGATATAAATGGTTTAATACCATTTTTTCCATTTATATTTCTAAAATCTAGGATTTGATTACAAAATTTTAACTTTTAAACCTCATAATATTATATATTTTACTTTTTATTCTCCATTCTATTTTAAATCTGATTTAAATAAGCTTTTAGATTTCTGGTTATATAAACAAAATACCATTTTCATTTCAAAAAATAAAAATAAAATATCAATTTTAATTTAAAATACCATTTATACTTACGAAATCTAGGATTTCGATCATTTGATTTCGATTTTTTCATTAAACTAAATTAATCAATTTAAAATTACTATTTTTGGCAAAGTAATTTAAATCTATTTTTTTTATTGAAAAATAATTTATTATTTTACCTAATTAATAAGAAATGTAAAATAAACCCCAATTTAATTTGAATTTAATTAGACAAACTAAGTATAAATAATTAAACATTCATGGAGTTTAATAATTTATAATTTAAAACTAATTTTTATATTTTACATCATTAATATATAACGTCACATTATTTTGACAACAGAGATATGATATATGATGATTTTACAAGCAAACTGAAAAGTTTATTAAAATTTTAATATAAAACAAATATTTATAACATCAGAGACAGGACCAGTGAAGAATATCGTTTTTAAAACGTTATTACAATATGTATTATAAGTAGAATAAAAATTGTAGAAGTAAAAAAAACATCAGTAACAGTAAGATAGTTATATATATAGAAGATAAAAACTTAACACTTAATGGACTTAATACTTAGATGACATTTGTTTTTTTTATTTAATGTTGATTAGTATTTTTTTTTAGTTTAATATTGAATAGTACTTAATAGCATTAAGTATTAAGTTATTTGTTTTTTAACATTGGATAGTGAATAGGGATGATAATGGGGAGGATTATTTCGGGTTCTCGCTTTTGCTCACCAATGGGACGGATATGGTTTTAGCGTAATCGGGTTTAGCGAGGTTTGGATTTATTTTATAGATCGAAGCAGTTTGAGACGGGTTCATGTTATTGCTCCATATAAATTATATTTTAAAATATTTTTGTTGCCTTAACAATATAAATAATAATAATTACAATGTTTTTAATAAATAATTATAAATTATAATATTTTTTTATTTTGTATGAAATATATTAATTTTGTACTCTAATATTAATACACTTGAGTCCGCTGAGCATTGGCACTCAATCTGATGATTCATCCAATAGCGATAACATTTTCTCTAACACATTGAGGGCATAGTCTTTATTCAAATCCAACTTCGACTTAGTTGATGAGAAAGAATATGGAATGATAAATTATCCTCATCTTGATTAAATGTGTTTCAAATTATAATAAATACAACAAGTTTTAAACGAACATAGATGAACCCGAATTTTCCTATCGTGGAGGTTGTGGGTACAATCGAAAACGTTATAAACATGTTGATCTATAATCAATATTATCAGAATACCATGTCTTTACTAGTTAATTGTCTTCATCGAAGATGGATAAACTAACTCAAATGTTCTGATGGGCATAGTCTTCATTTAGTGGTGAAAGACCATAGCAATCATAATATCGTCATCTATTTCGTTATTAATGTTATTTTTACACTTTTACAAAGTATTTCCATGAATTTCAAAGTATTTTTATTGTTCTTATATATCGATATTCATGTAAAAATATCTACGAGATATATCTCAAATATATCCGGTGTATCAATGAAATCAAATATATTACATACGTTGAAACCTATTTTTAACCTTAAGTATGGCGGTTTATAATAATAGTGCCTACTTGAAAAGTTTAGGCTCACGTCATTTCATTATGGATCTCGTGGAGAATTGCCGAAGTTCTTAGACTTATTGACTTCAGATATGAATCTACCATTTGTTAGAGGAATGAATCTCGACAAAATTTTTTTTTTGGCCCATGCATCCCTGGTTTCCTCATTTTAGTTTAGTGATTCCCATAGCTCATGGATTTGCTCTGTGTGCCTTATATATGAAGAATCAATCGCGCATTCATGATCTGTTCTCACCCTTACAGTGAAATGTTTCCAAGCATCCATAGCGTTGATGGCTTGATCATCATCATTTTCTTTGAGCTTTGGAGCTTAATTACGTCGAGAATCTCGCATGAATTGAGTTTGTGGACCAGAAACCAACATCTTTGAAATTAAGTCTTTGAATTTGCCGAACTCTCAGGGTGAGACGGAGATGGCTTGCGGTAGTAGACAACAACGGCGCTTGTGCCATATTAGGTTTTCTGTGTGGCGAGATGCAATAGAATGATAGTGTTTGAACCATGATCATTTATGCGCAAAGTGAAGGCGTGGTGTGTTTTTTGTACAAAAATACAATTCGAATAATTGAAAATCGCGAATAATAAAGTCATTCTCAGAAATCTTGGAGGGATCACAAACTATCACTTAAGATCGAAACTCCTTGGAAGCGAGCGATATGGTGGATGACGTTCTACAGGTCACGAGTTTTGGAATCTTTGGTCATGATCATCATTCATCATTTGAGGGAATTGTTGGTAATATGGAGTGAATAACATTCTTGTGAGTGAATAGATACCATTTACTTGGCGAAACTCAACGTTTAGCTTCTTGAAGGTTAGGGGTCTTTATCCCTTTAAGCGAGACTTTTCTTCTATTAGAATATAATTTTCGCTTTTCGAGTTTCTTGTGTGAAAAAGAAGAGGAAGAACAGAGTTCAATTAGTCTTGTTTGAGAGTGTTAGTTGGTGATGTTTAATTGTAGTTTCGGTTCGTCAGTAAGTATCAGTTAACAGAGCATTTGCTCTCGTGTCGTTTATCCTAAGCAGGAGGCGTCGGCGTGATTTTCTTGAACATCGAAGGGTAATTAGAATATGTTTTTAAAGTTCATGACTCACACGGCGAGACTACGACATCCACCATTCTCCTTCACTAGATATTAATAGTTACATAAAGATGGTTGATCTAATGATACCATGAAGAAAGGTTCGGAGAAAATGATGAGTGTGATGTATTTATCTAACTTGAGTAACTGCCAGCTCCCGATGAAAAAAAAAAAGAATATTTGAGGCATTGTGAGATAAGGTCCCAATTAGACCTCTTATTAAGTAGGAAAGGAAAAAAACAGAAAATGAGAAGCAAAAAACCTTAAATTAACAAAATATCATTATAAAATCTATTCTATTATGTATATTCAATAAATTAAGGGTCCCAAGCCATATCGTATTGAATTTAATCCTGCCCTGTTCATTCTCAAAGATTATTATTAATTAACGAATAACAAAGAAATTTGATTAAATTAAAAGTAAAACAGTTATAGAACAATGATGTTTTTTTTTTTGCCCTATATATTTTATAATTTTGAATCAATGTTTTTTGAAACAGAATCAATGTTTATCATCATGTTTGCCCTATTCTTGTGAAAAAACCATTTCTATTCTTATTCATTACCTCTTTCAGGATCTTTTTAGTGTGAGGATAGCCCATATGTATATATAGATTTTGCCTTTTCCCATATCTATAGTTTGTCTATATGTATATGACTCACAATGATTCTTTAAAATAAGTGTCAAATCTTATTTTGTAGCTAGCAGTGTTTTTGTTGGCATGTTGTAGTGTTTGTCATACGATAGTAGATATAAAAATAAGTTATCATTTTAATAATTCAATGTTTTTTATTAAAAAATATATTAAACTTTGTAAACCATGGGGATAAATCTGCAGTTGAGAGACGATAACGTAGCAAAATTGTTGCTCAGTATAGAATTCTATATGTTCAAAAGTGTCAATATGTGTGCAGCACCGGATGGCATTTTGTAAAACCGTCTTCTCAGTTGAAAGCACGATTAACTACCATTAAATCTTGCCCTGGATTATAGGACGATATCTACATTATGACTCCGGTGAGGTTTGCTCTTATTCTCTATCAGAAATAGGAGCATAGGTATAAATCTTTATTAATTTGTTACTGGATTTTTACTTTTTTGGTTTTCATTTCTTTCAGTACTTTTAATTTAACTTTCTGGAAGTGACCTTTATATCTTTAATCATGTTTCTTTGCGGGACACCAGAGAATAATAAATAACTGCTTTTTTATTAGTGGAAAAATAATCAGTTATTAGAGTAGCATTTAAAAATGTGTGTATCGTAACTTCAAAACTTTATAACGCCAAAACTGGCCATCCGTTACGTATATTGCCAAACTGTACCACTTACAACAATTGATAACCAATATGAATTTCTAACTTTGTAAGCAAAATTGAATCAGAAACCATTTCGCATAATATGAATAAAAATCAACATAATCTTAACTTCTGATGGCATGGATGGGTGTTCAGTTTGATTGGGATTATTTGGATTGATCATTATTATCTTTCTTTTAAGAGATACCATAATATATTATCTTAATATTAAGTAAAAACAAATCTCTAAATAAGTATAATAATAAAATTAGAAAAAGTGTTATATATAGTTTTTAGATTTTGATTGAAATAGTCTGTAAATGGTTACGACGTAGTTTCACTCTGCAAACTAAAGGAAGAGAGTACAAGAAGAAAGATATATCTTGAAATGAATATTTGAAACTATTTTAAGTTTTAAGTTTTCAACATAATCTTTACGACGGGTTTTCAAATGATTCTTTAGCACAAATATTTTTAAATATTACTAAAACCCTAAGTACATAAAAAATATTTGTAGAATCTATAAACATCCTGCATTACTGCTTTTAAGGAAGTAAACTTAGATTTTAATTGTCAAGAAAGATTTAGAAAGATGTTTTTAAGCAACAGATTTTCAATTAAAATCTTAGATTCTAAAGATAGAGTAAACTTAGAAATTTTTTTTTTTTTTAACTTTTTCATAACTTATTATTGAAAATTTCAATTTTTGGCTTAATAAAAAAGTTGAAATAAAATTTATAATAACAGAAAAAACATATGTTTTTTAAAGTTTAATTTAGAAATTTATTTTCTCAAAATTTAAAAATTAAAACAAATAAAACTCTTTTATCTCCTATTGTTTTCTTCATCCTCTATGCCAATAAGATCATCCCACAAAATCAATCAGTATAAATGGTTTAATACATTTTTCATTCTATTCTAAAATCTGAGATTTGTTAAAATTTTAGACTTTGACCATATATAAAATAATATACCATTTTGATTTTAACTTCCATTTATATTTATAAATCTAGAGATTTAAATAAAGAAAACTTTTAGATTTCTGATTTATATAAACAAATACCATTTTAATTTCAAAAAATAAAAAAATATAATATAATTTTCATTTTTAAATACAATTTATACTTCATGTAGTTTGAATCAAAATTTAGATTTCTGATTTTAAATTTAAACTAAATTCATAATTTTAAATTACTATTTTTTTAGCAAAGTATTTTAATCTCACTTTTTATTGAAAAATAATTTATTATTTACTAATTAATGATACAAAGTAAAATATTTAATTTGAATTTAAATTAGTTAAAACTAAAAAGTTATAAGTAATTAAACATTAAATGATTTTAATAAATTTCTAAATTTAAAAATAATTTTTATATTTTACATCATTAATATATAACATCTTACATTATTTTAAAAACAGAGATATGATATATGATAATTCTACAAGCAAACTGGAAAGTTTGATTAACATTTTAATATAAAACAAATAATTATAACATGGGGAATAAGTGAGACCGGTTTGGAAATTAGAAAAAATATGGCTGAATTCGATGGGACCACCAGATTGTCATCACTTAGTAATAAGTGTTCTTGTAGCCTCGCACGGTAAGCGATTATGAAGTTTTCTTATTTTAGTGAAAATTTTAAAAAATGGCGAAAATGTTAATAAATAATAAATTGTCGCCCAAAGGTTCGGGAGGCACAGAAAATTCTGAATCTCGGATGATGAAACGGACTCTTGTGATTAAATTAGGTCTCGCGAAATCTAGTGACCTAGAAAAGTTTCGTCGAATTTTGAAACAAGCGAAATTTTTTCCGATTTTTTGGGTGATAAGTTGTCAGTGACTCCAAGGACGAGATTTTTACGAAAATCTCAAAAGTTAGGAAATTGTTTGGGCTAAGTTCATTTAAAAAAATAAGTGAGCCGAAAGAAATAAATTGTTTCGGAGACGAGAGAACGGATCTGAAAATAAAGCAATATGGATCATGTATCCAAAATAATAATAATAGCCTGCTTAGATTATATTTTAAAAATAATTTTTTATTATTTTATTTTATGCACTAATATAAATAATAATTATTCTCATAATGTTTTAATAAATAATTTATAAGATTTCATAATATTTTTATTTTTATGAAAAATATTAATTTTAATATAATAAAAATAAAAAAAAGCAAATATATAAAAAAAATTAAAATTAAAAAATAAAAACAAAAATAAAATGTAAGCGGGCGAGTTTGAGAATTTTATCTATACGTCTTGTTTAATTTTTTAAATAATCTGAGTTTGAGAATTGAAAAAATAAATGGTAAGTCGGGATGGGACCGCCCCGTCTGAAACCTAGATTGTCATCCATAGTAGTGTATATTGTTAGCCCTTATTCTTGTTAGGCAATAATTGAGTTTTTCTTATTTTTGTGGAAAATGACTTTTGGATAAGAAAAATACGAGAATCTTTCCCATTTTCTATTGAGCTTTTAAAAAATTTGTGATAAAGTCGTGAAATTTAAAAAACAACAGAACGTCTTTGAAAGTTATTTAGCTTCAGCATTAAGTCAAAAAACAAACGCAGCCTTAGATGGTGTTTGTTTTTTTTATTTAATGTTGTCTAGTACTTTTTTTAGCTTAATATTAAATAGTTCTTAATAGCATTAAGTATTAAGTTGTTTGTTTTTTAACATTGGGTAGTGAGTAGGGATGACAATGGGGCGGATTATTTGATTTCCCAGCCTGCATTTGCTAATGAGGCAGAGTTTGGTTTTTAATTATAATCGAGTTTTTTAACCGGGTTTGGATTTATTTTAATCAGGGGCGAGTTTTGGGGTGGAGTTCACGTAGTGTTATACTGCCTGATTATATTTTCAAAAATATTTTATTTTATAACTAATATAAATAATAATTAGAATGTTTTTTTTTAATAAATAATTTATAAAAATTCATAATATTTTATTTTGTATGAAATATATTAATTTTAATATATTAAAAAAGAGCAAATATATATAAAAAAAAAAAAAAAACAAATATCGAATGTAAGCGAGTTGGGTTTGAGAACTAACATCAGTCAGTTTTATTTTTTAAATATAACAGGTTTGAGAATTAAAAAAAATAATAATGAATTCGAGATAAATTCTATCTAGGTTATTAAATACGCTAATAATAAGTGTTCTTCATGCCTCGCATTGGCGATTATGAGTTTTCTTTATTTTAGTGAAAAATAATGAACTGCGGATAAGAAAAAGCAAAAATATTTTCTTATTAATTAAAGCTTTTAAAAATTTAATGATAAATTGTGATTTTTAAAAATATGAAATGAGCAATCTTTGAGAAAATTTATTCGATTTTTAAACGATAAATTAATAACCACTTGTCGGTTCATACTTAATAATATTAAGCACTGATTAGAACAAAAGTTGTATTCAATACTCAGAGAGTCCATTGGAGTTTGAAGATGAATGGGGGTAAGAAGAACTTGGTCTTCAAAAAAATGAGTAGTGTGGGGAAAAGACGGAAACAAAAAAAAAAGAAAACACTGAGAGAGCAGTGTGGTAGTCAGTGACAGTGATTCTCACTACCTCACACATCAACTTCACCCCACAGTCACCTTCTCCACTCCACTTTATCCCATAATTTCTTAATCTCTTAGAACTCCTATTCTATAACAATAAACAACATTAATCAGTCCATTTAAATTAAACATGTTCAATTTCTGTATTATCTTTGATCATAGTACATAGAAAGAAAGAAAGAAAGAAAGGAAGAAAATTCTGCATATAAAACTCAAATTGATCTAACGGAAGCAAAGACCCAATTGGCCTCCGGGTTTATTCTTTATTCCTAAATCCAATTCCAGAAACATCAACTTCAACTGATTCCAATGATGTCTCTGGCAGTAGTAGCCAGGTAAAAATAAACATGGTCCTTGTCGGTGAACGGCGGCGGACCACGGGACGGTCCGAATCGCTCGTCAGAAAAGCACGCATCGCAATCAATGGCAGTTTCGCCGACATCGATCATCACGAGCATGGCTTCATGTCTGGCTCCGCTCCGAACATATGCTTCAGGATCAGCCGATTAAGAGCTCACGAATCAGTCACGACCTGGCCCCAAGCCTTCTTTGCTCACCTCGTCCGACGCTGGGATCAACTTGTTCCTTGCCCAAAATCATCTGCTGCCGTTTACTGCCAATTTATCTTGATGACGACCGCCCTTCACGTCACCGCCGGAGCTCCGACTGTCCGACCTTAAAGCCGAGACGCAGAGATCATGATACGTCACCTTCTGGCAAGTCTGTTCCACCAGGTTCGCTTGGGAATGATTCAGAGGCAGAAAACTTAGCATAACGACAAGGGCAATCGCTACGCCGGCGCCGGCGCCGGAGGTGCTCATCTTCTTTGTGTGGGGGGGGATCGGAAAAGGTGTCTCCAACTGGGGACTAGTTGAATTCTTTAGTATAGTTAGTTTTTCATATTAAGATGCAAAGATCCTAAAAAAATTTCTTACTGAATTAGGTATTTTTCTTGTTTGGGAAGATTCTGTTTCCACTTCCCATGATCTGATAACTCAATCTGATATGATATATAAGGGAAAATATAATGCTAGCTTTTCAGAAAGTTGGGGATACAAGAATAATAAAGGAAGAGTTTAGAGAATAAGGAAATATGTGTTTTAGTGTTGTCCGTCTTTTACTTATTTAGTTTTATTTTTACTTCTATTAAATATGATTTTTAATCAGTTTACTAAATTTGATTTAGTTACCTTAATTGTTTATAAAGTTTTTATTGTTATAATAAATTATAATATTTTAGGATATATTATAAATACTAAGTTTATAGATGTCCAAGAAAAAAAAACAACCACATTGATAATTAAATGACTTTTAATTCTATTAAATTCAAATAATGCTTCATTATGGAATAATTTAAGATTTTCAGTGGGTTCTTTGATGAAACTCTTTAAGTGCTTTGTGAGAGTTTATTTACAGTTTATTTGGTGCTATCTTCTCATATAGGTATTTTTGATAAAAATTGTAGATGTTTGGAAGAACATGAGAATAAACATGACTCTTAGATAAGCACTCTTTTAGGCTTTATTTGATAAGTTTAATGGAGAAACTTATAAAAAAGCAAAAACATATGAAACTTAAAAATCTATATCTTGCGTAATAGTCTTAACCTTTTTGAATTATCTGTGCGGGTTTCTGCATGTAAGGGTATAATAAAAATAAATGTATTTTTTTGGAATAAAATAATCTTTAAAAATAAAATAAGCGAAAATGGGAATTAATTCAAGAGTCGAGGGTAAATTGGTATTTACGGTCAGGCAGAAATGTCGTGATAAGAGGATTATGAGCTAAAGTGGAAATATGAATAAATTGATTTACGAAATAATAATAAAATAAGGACCCAATAGCAAAAAACCTAAAAATTAGCCACAAAATTGTATAATGACAAACATGGTGCTTATTAATGAAGAGCAAAGTATCTCATTTTTTGGCCTTTGGGATAGGAACCCAAATACTGGTGGGGAGAGAGAGAAGAGAGAAGGAGAAGAAGAAGAAGAAGAAGAAGAGAAGAGAAGAAGGAAGAAGGAAGAAGGAAGAAGAGAAGAAGGAAGAAGGAAGAAGGAAGAAGAGAAGAGAAGAAGGAAGAAGGAAGGATAAAAGAAAAGCTGAGGTATGGAATTGTTTGTATGGATTTTTGTATGGATATGTATAGGGATACTTGTTTGGAGGTTTGGAATACCTCTTTTTGTGTACAATCCTTGTTTGGTTTGGTTGTGGTCCTCAATGGAGGAAAACTTTGTATAGAGAAAATGTTGGGTTTTAGGAGAGATGCTGTCCGTTTTTTTTAAACACATGTTTTTGTTTTAACCATAACTTGACAATCACTCATTCAAATTGAGTGATTCAAATATTTAGATAAACTAGACTTTTAGAAGAACAAATATTCTTGAAATATGCGTATGCAAATTTGGACCCCAGTATACCCAGAAAATTCGTCAAAGTGAATACGTTTTGGTCAATTACGTCTACGGTTGGGTTTCGAATAGTTTGGTATTGGCGCTAAGTTAAGTTTCAACTATCAAATTGAGTGATTCAAATTTATGGATAAAATAGGCTTGAAGAACAATCTGCTGAAATAAATATATAAATTTGGACTATTCGTCAAAAAATTTTAGCCAGAAATGAGAACGATTACATCAGCGAAATCTGTCTTACTCTTGATCCCACTGAACTTGAATAATTCCGGTTGTTTAAATCATAACTTGAGTTATACTTATCCAAATGAGGTGATTAAAATTTCTATACAAACTAGACATATGGGATAACAACTTTCATGAAGAAATTATGGTCAAATTATGTCTCTAACATTCCCATAAAATTTTCAAATATAGGACACAATTCATGTCTGACATGAGTGTCGAGTAGTTCGAGAATGTTTAGACCATATCTCCCAAATTAAAAGTCAAATGACATAGTGTTTGAACCATAAAAAACTTAAGACATAGAGATTTATATTGAGTTAGAGAAGATCGCTTTCTCTAACAATCGTTTCTGAGGGTCAAAATTGCAATGAAAACAAAAAGACTTTAGGAGTTTACTTTAGAAGCTGTTGAGTAGAATTGGTTATAGAAAGCTGAGAAATTGTATAAGGTTATATAAATGTATTGTTATATGGACTAAAGAGAATACCGCGTGGTGTGTTATACGAAAAAAAAGGCAAAGTATAGTTAAATATTTCAGAGATTATTTGATAATGAATGTACCGTAGTATACATGATATCAGTATTGACCATTGTATATGAGATATCTTTTACGATATCACGAGAAAGATTGTTAAGAAAACATAATAAAATTGATTCTTTGCTTATGATCGGGTAGTTGGATAGATAGGCATGCACATGGGGATCGATTCTTTGCGGCATACAATTTCACGATATCGGCGTTGGATCGATGACATAAGATCCCGTTTTAATTATTATACTTGACCCCAGTTTGGGTCATGCGTATGAGATCCTTTGTCTCATACATTGATAGTACCTTCGGTGCATACAGGTTCTTTCATTATCCACTTCTAAGGTATTTGCGGGCATAAAACATAAGATAAATAACAAGAATATGTAAATGGCATGACGCATTATAGAAGAATAGTATTGTTATGTAATGATCATTATGATGATAAGTCTGAGAATAAAAACGTAAATGAAGATGATATGGAATGAAACATGATAAGGCGAACAAGTATGATATATGTAGAAGTATATCTATAAATGATATATTTAAGCTATGAATAAGCATGTGTATATGTAAATGAATGTTAAAAGTTATATAAGTTGTCTAAAGTGTGATGACTTTGATTAGAGGTGACTATGTATTTATTAAAATTATGGCTGTAGGTGTTCATCCATGTAGGTATAGAAGAGAAGCAGGAGGGACGGAGACGTCAGCGTCAGTCAGTCGACAAATCACTAGGGACCCATTGGAAGACCATTTGGTGCAATGTATATGTATTTTTGTTTTGTGCTTGATGTAAATATTAGCCAAATATTGAGCAGCTTTTCGTATATCAGAGCTTATTGTATATATTTGTAATCAATGCCACATAATATTACAAGTTAAATATTTAACATTATATGAATAAATAAAGCTTAAAGTTTATAAGTTTATAGTAACGGAAAAAAGGCCTTGCTTGCTTGTACTTGGGTCTTGAGTTGGGAGTGTCACCTGGCTATCATTGTGAAAATAATGAAAAAAAAAAGAAAATAACTTCCAGAAAAATTATAAAAAAATAAAAATTTTTAAAAAAATTATATAAAAAATAGAAAAATTCTGAAAAATAATGAAATAAATTCAAAAAAATTATGTAAAAATTTTTTGAAAAAAAAAAAAAACGATGGCATATAATTAAAAAATAGTAAAATTATTGATGATGGAAAGAGTGATATTAATGATGATTTTCTTGATTTAAATTTGATGAATCCATAAAATTCATTTATTTTGTTTGGGCTCAGAATTTTTTGTGATAATGGGAAAGCACTAAGATATTTGTTCATTTTGTTTTGAAATCTATTTTGTGATGATGGGAAGCACTAGATGTTTGTTATTTGTTTTGAAATGTTTGTGATGATAAAGAATATGATGTCTTTGATGTTATTTACTTTGTATTTATTATTAGATAAAAACTATAGACAATATTTAGTGAGATATAAATTTTTTTATTTATATTAGGTGAAACATCCCGAGCAAAAAAGCGCGCATCAGTGTCTTGAAATCCGGCAGGCGAGAGGCTTTTACGTTTCGGTGTGCCTATGTCATGTTCAAATTTATATAAAGCTTATCAGAAAAAATTTAATTAGAGAAAAAAAACATAATATTTTAGTTTTTATAATATTTTTATGCATATGGAACAAAAGTAAAGAGGAGAGTTTGATTCATTGGTTATTTTTTATACTAGATATTTCAATTGAATGATAAATGTTTTCAATATATATTGAATCTTTACTTTATTTTTAAGTTTTGATCATGGTTTCATAATATATATAAAAATTAATTTTTAGTTCTTTATTTTTTAGTTTTTAAAATATTTAAAAATTATGACAAGTGTTTATTTATCCAAACACCTTAAAATGATGCATAAATGTTTTTAAATATGCATCTTATCATCGAACCACACCTAGTGGCGATGTTCTTATCTCTTAAGACTATGGCCTTAGCCCAACCTCAATCCTTAGGTTTCATATACCATATTTCACATCAAACCACCTAAGGCGATGGATACCCAAACCCAGCTCCCTAGTATTCGTGATACCTAAGCTCGATACTGGCTTAACGCCCCGTAACTCAGGTCCGTTGACTACCCGTCAACTCACACATACTTCTGGAGGCCAAGCATCTGACGCCACTTTAAAATCTACAGTAGCTTCCTTCAGACGGAAATTTCACCAAATACAAAGCCCGTATAAACTCAGTCCCAATCAACAATATATGCAATATATATATCCAATACGGCCACTGGGCCCATCAACCGTGCTCAACACATATATCCAACTATATTCAATAGCCGAAGCAATATTTACCTAAACAATACATATATTAAGATTGGGTAAATTCTAAATACATGCATATCGCCAAGCCAAAGCCAATCCGGCTTTTCTCTAATCCACGGTCTCTAGGATGAGCCGCCCCTCGCACGCCCCCTGCACTGCAAAAAGCGGTGATCCCACGACGTGGTGAGCTAAAGCTCGCAGGAGAACGCCTCTGCTCGCTACTCACCACCTGCCAGCGCAACGTGCTCCAATTTAAACAAACATTCAAGCAAATGTACGATCCTACTTGAATGTCTACACGACTAACCTCGTATCCCAGCCTCATCGACTCTCTCACACTCGCCTGCTCCTCAGATTTCGAGAATTATTATTTTATTAATGCGATTAACCTTCCGACGAATATATATATCAATCAGGGGCCGGGCCCGACGATTGGATATATATATTATTTGTTTGTGGACTACCTCAGATGAATAAATATCAATCGGGCCGCCCCGACGGTTGATATATATTATTCGATGGATCGCCCGATAAATAAATATCAACTCACCTCGACGTTGATATATATTATTTGATTTGGACTACCCTCCGAATTTACATTTTTAGACTACTCTCCAACTGCCTTCCTAGACTTATACTATGCACTAACTCCTATATTCCTAGGATGTTCACATATGGAATGCAATGTACGCAGCTCCAAATATTTTTTTTTCCAATCACATGCAAACATATCAACATGAATATTCGCATAACATCCAATCACACAATCATGTCATGTAATTAATCAATTCCAAGCATCAAAATACCCAGTTTCTGGGCTAATGATCATAATCATCTCCAATGGCCTATGCTCACAATTATATTCCATATAATTGAGCAAATCACAATTTTTATTCCCAATGGCCTATACACACACAATTATATTCCATATAATTGTGACCTCATGTTAATCCTCATTAAGCATTAACCTATTGATTTCTACACAACACCAACTCAAGTCATTCAATTCACACAAGTCAAATGCCCAAAACACATGGATGATTTTTATCCATTTCACACAAACTCGACCTGCTTTCATACCTGGGAGGGGCGGGCTGTCCACTGGCAGCCTTATACTTACGCTTTGCCTTCAGGAACCGATTTCCATTCCCATTTCCTATCTTATAAACACCCAAGCATAATTTATTGAATAAATTATGATCTTAACACCTCAATTCGGGCCCCCAAAACAGGGAAGTGGGTCGTCCACGGCAGCCCACTCATCCTACACTATTCTAATTTTTGAAACCGATTTCCATAGCTAATCCCACCCCATACACACCAACATAATTTAAAACACAATCTCAACACAAGCAGCTCCACTGATTTTTCTCGTTCACTGACACCCCCAAATGTCCAAAATATTTTCCATAATTCGATCCCATGTTTTCGTAATCGAATTAACAACCCATTCCCCGCATTTATTCACATCAAGACATGATTTAAAGAGAAAATTCCAGAATTAAAGAGACCCAAACAGCTCCCCGCTTCGGGCAGTCTCGGATGGTCAAAGAATTCCCAAGAGCTCTAACACCCGTCCCACAAGCTGTGATCGATCAAACTAGCCACGGCCTCAAACTAACCGAAACATCAAAAACACTTAAATGGGAGTAAAACTCAAGTAGGGAGAAATTCTACCTCTTGGAGTTGTCAAAAACTCGCACTCCAGGGTCCACGCAGCTCGCTCCGCTGCAGAACGCTTCTTCTGTCTGGCCGACCGCCAACCCGGTCCGATCACAGCATAACCTGCAGGCTGGCGCCGCTTCTCTCTAAAACCCTCAAAATCGGCGGGCTGGAAACGCTTCAAATCACGTTTTTCCCCTTTGCTTTAATTGGAGAAGAAGACCCTATTTGCTATTTCGTCTTCTAACTAATTTAAATCAACTCCCATAATTACTATTTTGTCCCTCTTCTCGATTTGATATTCTATGACTACCGTCAGCTCCATTTTCATCATTTCTCTACTTATACCACTTATGGTACATGAGTACATGTTATATGTGGCTTCGCCGCATCGAAACCCATTTACTTCATGACCTCAAACGCGATGCTCGAAAAACGTGTCGATTCCGACCGCCTCGTAAAATTACGAATTTACGCATAACTAGATTTCGCGGAGACGATTCCAACGGCCAATCCGCTTCACATCCGAGATCTAGAGAATTAATTATGGATTTTAACCGTAATTACAATTCTCAGAATCAAAATTACGATTTGCCTTATTCCGTAAATTGAATTTCTGGTCTTTACATTCTCCTCCTTAAAAGAATTTCATTCCGACAATCATATCACACACAACACGTGACCCTACACAACCCTTACTTGGTGTGTAACCAACCTCTTCCGTTGTCACAAATATCGATTAAATCCAATGGATCATTAACTCAATCCATGCCATGCACATATCCATTTCACGAGCCCTGCTACCAACAACACCCAATGCAATTTCCAAAGGGTATCCTAACCTCAAGTCACCCCGACTTCTAATACTCAACTCTAAGTCTGAAGTGGATAACCCGACAAAGCAGGTTTTCATCTCGATCACATAACTCTTCGGCTTACACTTCGAGCCTCTCAGATTTATACGTAAATTCGGATATCTCCTCGAGTCTCTTACGCCTCTAACCCTGTGGATTTCCCACCGAGGATTTACGAGCCCCTTATTGCTTTGCCCCACACACTCACCATGAGTGGTGAATGACCATACCGTGCACCCACATCTGTCTCGATGCGATGTTACCGTGCACACGAACGCAGTAATGTCACACTGTGACAACCAATCCCGATTCCACCATGAGCAGAATCTTAGAGATCTCTCACTCATAATCCCGACCTATCAGGTCAACTCTCACCCTACACCCTAGGGAAGAACATCTTATATTTCATTTCTCTAAAGGCCTTAACCTCTAAGCCCAATCCAATGCCGTGGTCGTAGTACATTAACCCCTACTTAGTCTCACTATCGACAACCCGATGGTTGTCAACTCATCCATGTCAAACCCGACAATCAACAACCAATAGGTCTACCACCCTAAGGTCCACCACGCCCGATGCAACTCGATCCGGCTCCCCGACTTCGACCCACACTCGACTCCCTTCGGGCTAATTTTAGGCCGCTGGAGTGCTAGTATAGCACTCGAAACTCGAACTGTTTTCCGAATCTGCATTTCAGTAAGCGACAACGAACCGATAATTCTCACGTCCCACGGGAGCCAATCAATCGCATTGTCCCAAGGTCTCGATCCCCGTCTCCTGGCAATCCCGCCACCATGCTCAATCCCGCCCTAGTCCTCGAAACCACGTGAAATGTAAGTCTTGTGCCTCTTCTCCAACTAGGAGAAACATCCTTCCTTCTGCTACCAACACCCGCATCTCCGAAAGTGTTCCAAGTATCCTCAATCTCTCTCTACGGTCATGGTCGTCCCAACCATGGAGTTCATATCCCGTAGGCAAAGTCCTACGATCCTGTCCCGAATGGACAACTTCAGCCCATTCTCGTGTCTCCTATAATATCCAAATTAATCCCAAGAAACTACGTATCTCGAAGATTGACATTCTGTCTTTTCCAACGCATCGCTACCTCAACCTTTTCTAGGTCGACTGACACTCCTAATGCTAACACCACATGTCTCAAACTCTCACCTCAGTAAGCCAAAACTCGCACTTACTGAACTTAGCGTACAACTGATGGTAACCAGCGCGAAGGTCTATCATGGAGTAGACTCGCGCTCCTCTCAACTGGTTAAATAATTCATCAATCCTCGGTAATGGGTACCCGATTCGATCATGCACCTCGCTCAACCGTCTCAGAGCCAATGTATAGTCGGCTGGTCTCGCCTCTTCTTCGCGAACTAGAATCGCGCCCATGGTGAAGTGCTCTGGGCTTTAATAAAACCCTTTGTCCAATAGCTCCCGTAGCCGGACTCGGAAGTTCCCGTACAACTGTGCCATCCTATGCGGAGTCATAGAGATGGGTGAAATACCAGGGTGTAACTCAATACCGAAGTCTATATCCCTATGCAGAGGTAGTCCAGGTAGCTCATCTGGAAAACATCCACAAACTCGCACACTACTCGAAGTAGATCTAAGTTTGGTCTCACCTCTTCCTCTAGTAAGGCCTGCCACAACCCGCCAACTCGTCCCTCGACACTTGACTCGTGATACCCGTTCGGGGGGCAAAACATCATACTTGTCCCCCCCGAAATACCACCGGAGTACCGTCTGTGTGGGGCGTGTAATCGTCTGCGCCACAATCGATAACGACCCCGTAAGCTATCAGTCAATCCATCCTCAGGATGACCTCGAACTTTGACATGTCCATAATCCTCAGGTCCACTGTGAGTAGTGTCCCCGAGATCTCTAACTCGCAACCTCGACATATCGTACCTATTCTCGCCCTAATCCCTAGGGGAGAATTCACATGCAACGACTCCTCTAAGGTCTCTAGAGGTCCTTGCCCATTTCCACCATATTTCAAGCCCCCATTCCCTAGCTAGAACGCAGCTAGTCTAATCCGGGTCGCGTCTGAGGTAATCTCCATAGCCTCTAACACTTTCTCGATCTGCCTGAACCTATGGTATACCGCCATCGGATCTTTTCCCCCTATGAATGTCGGAGGATGATATGCCCTAAACCTCTAAGGGTTACTAGGATCTTCTTATCTAACTGCTATACCAGCCTGTGCTATAGCATTCGCTGTAATACCTACAACCTCGGCAAAAGTGTACTGATTAAACACTGGTGGTGCTTGACCAGTACCCCGTGGACGTCCTCCATGTCCTCGTCCTCTACTAGCCATTTACACAATTAACATGGCAACAAGAATCGTTTAATTTTCATTTCGGGCCTCAACTAGTAATGCAAATGCCGATTAATGATCGACAACCCAACTCAATCTGCTCATTTCCTAAGTGGAAGCAATTCCAACCACTTAATTCTGGCCGACTTATAAAATTCTAGGCTCTTGTTCATTTCAAAGACTCCAAATCCCAAGGTCATAATTCCCAACCTTACATTCATACCCATTTTCCATACGCATCACACCATGTATATAATTGCATCGCAACTAATGGGCAATCACCATTTCAAATGGTAGTTAAATCCAATACAAGATTCTAAGGCATAAATCCACAAATTCTCGAGACACTAATCATACACATAACTCGCATAATGCAAGAATCACTTCGCGTTTAAAATATTGTTTTCAACAAAATTTTATTCTCAAAAATTTTATTTTTGAAAATTTTATTTTTCAAAAATTTTATAAAAATTTATTTGATTTTATTTGATTTTATTTGAATTTAATAAATTTTTTTTTTTTTCCGAAAAAAATTTTATTTTACAATGAACAGTGTTCATTTGGTGACTCAGAAAAAAAAAAAACGAGTCAAAACGGATCGAAAATGGGCCGAGTGCACCGAGTGCACGCTCTAAGGCCGCCCCAGCGCCTGTGCCGCCTGGGGCCACTCGCCTCACAGCTGTCATACTGTTACATACCATACTTACATATTGCTGCCGACGCCTGAGCGCCCTGCGCTCGCACGCTCAAGACGCCTCAAGGCGCCCCGCCGCCGCTCGGCTGCCTCTGGGGCCACGAAGGCTCATCTGCTTCAGCCATATATACACTAGCCGCTTGCCGCTCTCTCACAGACGCCCCCGGGGCCGCCCCATGTCAGACGTTTACAGCGTTGGCCTTCCCAGTTTCAATACAACCTCGTCAGCTTTCACCAAACTCAGACAGGTAATGACAAGACTCTCCAAAGCAGCTAAAGGCCGCCTTATCAGAATATACAATTGCCCCTTCAGAATACAAATGGGCAAAGAGTCTATCAACTTTTCTCTCGCACTCAAATTTTTTTTTTTCCTCATTTTTCACTTTAATTAAAAATTTTTTTTTTTTTTCATTATTTCAAAGAATTGGAAAATTACAAAAAATCACAAAAATTTTTTTTTTTTTTTCCATTCTCTTTTACACTCAAATAAATTTACAAAAATTTATTTTCTCTATTTTTCTTAAATTTTACACCTTGTAAAATCCTAGAAAAATTATTTTCCTCATCTCATAAAATTTATAAATTTTATTTTCTTTCCGCTTTCCACGAAAAATTTTTCCACTAAATAAATTTATAAAAATTTATTTCTTTCCATTTTCTTCAATCCTCTTCCAATAAATTTATCAAAATTTATTTATTTATTTATATTTTTTTTTTTCCAATTTTCCAACTTAGAAAATTATTTTCATCACCTAATAGGCCAAATAAATTTATAAAATTTATTCTTTTCATTTTCTACACATTCATGTAAGCACCACCACACACATCATTTCAATAACTCACACACAACATGGCAAACACACCATTTATCAAATAATTCACAAAATCACACAAAACACATTAACACTCGTGCACGGAGTGTCCTAGTTTTGTCCCGTGATTCCCAGGTAATCTCATACCTATATTTATCATCGAACCACAATCTAGTGGCGATGTTCTCATTCTAAGACTATGGCCTTAGCCCAAATCCTCAACTTGTGGTTTCCATATACCTATATCACATCAAACCACCCAATGTGATGGATACCCAAACCCGAGTCCCTTGCGCATTCGCATACCCAAGCCTCCGACTACTGTCAGAATCGCCCCCGTAACTCTGGGTCCATTGACTACCCAACTCCGCGGAATACAAGTGGAGGTCGGTTACCCGACGCCACTTTAGAAAATCGCGCAGCCTTGTACGGAGCTCTACCCAAATACAAAGCCCTCAGAGGAACCTGTCCCAATCAACAATATATGCAATATATATCCAATACGCCACTGGGCCCATCAATCAGGCTCAACACATATCCAAACTATATCCAATAGTTTCAAGAGTTAATATTTTTACTCTTAAACAATACATATATTAAGATTAGAGAAATTCTAATACATGTACATATCGTCAAGCCAAAGCCACAATCCGGCTTTTCTTCTAATCCACGGTCTCTAGGATGAGCCGTCTCCTCGCACGCTCCCTGTACCTGTAAAAAGGGGGATCCCACGACGGGGTGAGCTAAAGCTCAAGAGGAGAACGCCTGCTGGCCACTCACCACCTAAGCAAGAAATAAGAATGTTCCACTTAAACAAACATTCAAGCAAATGCATGATCCTACTTGAATGTCTACATGACCAACTCGCATCCCGGAGTCCTCACTGACTCTCACACTCGCCTAAGCCTCACTTTCAGAATTATTATTTTATTGTACTGACAACTCTAATAAGAGAGACAATCGGGCCCGATCATCGATATATTATTTGCTTAGCGGACTACCCGCATGAATAAATATCAACTGGCCGCCTTAATTCCGCTGATATATATTATCTCGATTCGATCGGCTTCTCCGATAAACAAGACAACTGGCCGCCCGACGTTGATATATATTATTTGATTTGGACTACCCTCCGGAATTTACATTTTTAGACTACTCTCCGAACCGTCTTCTCTAGACTTATACCATGCACTAACTCCTATATTCCTAGGATGTTCCAGTGCATATGGAATGCATGCATGCGCCCAATATAGCCTAATCACATGCAAAACATAATAACATGAATATATTCGCATAACATCCAATCACACAATCACGCTACGAATTAATCAATTCCTAAGCATCAAAATTAGTTTCTGGGCTAATGATCATAATCATCTCCACGGCCTATGCTCACAATTATATTCCATATAATTGAGCAAATCACAATTTTTATTCCTAATGTTTGATATACTATACTATATTCCATATAATTGTGACCTCATGTTAATCCTCATTAAGCATTAACCTATTGGATTTCTACACAACACCAACTCAAGTCATCTAATTCACACAAGTCAATGCCCAAAACATACTTGATGATTTTTATCCATTTCACACAAACCCTGGATCAAGCATAGCCCTAAATAAAGTGTCCACGGGCAGCCCATATTTCCTACGCCGGTTCCTCTCGCGGAACCGATTTCCATTCCCATTTATCTTATAAAACACCCAAGCATAATTTATTAATAAATTCACATCTTAACACCTCAATTCAAATTTCCTGTGCTCAGGGGTGGCCGTCCAGCCCGCAGCCCACTCATCCTACATCGGTTCCACTTTTTTTTGAAACCGATTTCCATGACTATTCCCGGCCTCATACATACCAACATAATGAAACATAATTCAAACACAAGCAGCTCCACTGATTTTTCTGGGTTCACTGACAGCCCAAATGTCCAAAAATATTTCATAATTCGATCCCATGCTTCTGGGGGATCCGACCAACAACCCATTCCCGCAGATTTATTCTAAGACAAGACATGATTTAAAGAGAAAATTCCGCACTGAAGAGACCCAACAGCCCTCAGTTCTGGGCAGTCTCGATGGCTTCAAAGACTCTAAAATTTCAACAATTTCACCCCATGTTTTCGGGGATCGATCAAACGGCCCTCGCCGCCAAACTAACCGAAACATCAAAAACACTTAACGAAAGAAACTCCGCAGTGGCAAATTCCTACCTCTCGAGCTTGTCAAAACTCGCACTGGGGTCCAGTCACGAATGCCCGCAGGAACGTTTCCCTTCGCTTCCATCGACCGCCAACTATCCGATCACAAGATAACCTGCAGAGGCGATGCCGGGCTTTCTCTAAAACCCTCAAATCAGGCTGCTGGAAAATCTGCTTCAAATCACGTTTTTCCTTGCTTTAATTGAGAAGAAGACCCTATTTGCTATTTCTGCCAGAAGCCACTTAAACTAATCATAATACTTATTGTCTTCTTTCTTTTCCCGTATTCGATATTCTAAGATCACTTACTGGCCCATTTTCATCATTTCTCTACTTATACCACTTATGGTACATGAAAGACACAAGAGACAAAGGCTGGTCGCATCAAAACTGATTATCAGCATCTAAACGCGATGCTCAAAACGTGTCGATTCCACCGGCTCCCAAAATTACGAAATTTTACGTGCTAACTAGATTTCGTGGAGACGATTCCAGTAACTGGCCAATCCGCTGGCTATCCGGGAGATCTAGAGAATTAATTACGGATTTTTAACCGTAATTACAATTTTGTAATCAAAATTACGATTTTGCCCTTATTCCAGAAATTGGAATTTCTCGGGTCTTACAAAATTTACCATAAAATTTTAAGGCATGTTAGTTTTTAGATATACAAATCTTTTTTTTTGGCTGTTTAAATACTTTATATACAACGAAGAATTGGTCCTATTTAAAACTCAACCTTGGACCCTTCTCCCCAGCGTTCACATTTTAAATGCTTAACGCTTTATGACATGAGCTATGCATGATGAGCAAATTCTAGATATACAATTCTAGCTTAAGTATTAAATACTAATCTTTTTTAGGCAGATTTAAATACAAATATGTTATATTTCAAAACACTACATTTGTCTTTAATTATGTCCTGAGGTAGCACTCAAGTAATAAAGGGAATGGATGTACTGGAAGACCTAGGTTCGAATTCTTATAAGAAAAGGGTATAACGATAAAAAAAAAACTTATTATTCTGAATTGGAAAACATTTTGAATTATATTGTTTTAAAAACGATTTTTATGAATTGTTGCGTCTATTTGTTTTCAAAATCCCACTAAGGTTGCTGGGATGAACCATGGTCCCTTGTGCAGATTTGGACCTACATGCATATTATTAAATATTCTCACAAGAAAAAGCTACCCAATTATCACCTTAGAGAAGATGGGCCTGAAGCTGGCTCAAATGTATTTAGACCTAAAGCTGTTAATTTATTTAGATCATTCACTATTCTTCCCCCTAGTGACGAGTTTTTTACCTAATAATTTTAGGTGCAATGGAAATTCAAGTAGAAAAAGGCGAATGACCACTTCTCAAATAAGTGGAGTGACAAAATATAGTAAAATTAATACGAGAAATATAGAGTAAGAAAGTCTATATAACTACTATGTGATAGAAGTTTAATATATGTTCATGTATATAAGTTGAATACAAAGTAGCACATCATGTCTAGCTTATGTGATGAAACGTTCAATGTTTCAAAAAAGCAAGATATATAAAGGGGAGAGGTACGGTTTGCTACATTGTAACTAAAGTGTTTCTCTGTAAAAAAAAGTTGAATACAATTACAATTGATGGAAAACAAGTCAACTTTATAAATATTATCAACAACAGATAATTGTCATCCTATCTAACACAAATTTGGCTCTAATTGAACCATTTAATAATCTTGTTGCTAACTTTTTTACATCTCTGAATTATTTTTAGGAAAACTGTAAGACCCGAGAAATTCCAATTTTTAGAAAAATGGCAAAATCGTAATTTCGGTTAAAAATCCGAAATTTATTCTCTAGATCTCGGATGATGAAACGGATTTCATCGCTTTGAATGAGTCCACAAATTAGCTACCACGTTGAATTTCCGTCGAATTCCGAGACAATGATTTGCACGCTGGCAAGACGTATTTCAATAGAATGAATATGTAATGACGTAAAGTCATATAAAGAAAAATCAGCATTATGTCAGTATGAGTAGAGAATGATTAAATCACTACGGAAGATAAAGGCAAATATCGAAAATCCAAGCTTTAGAGACACAATGACTATTATTTAAATTTTTGGGTAACACTAAGGACAAAATAGTGAATAGGACCTGTCTCCCGCCTTTAAGAGCAAAAAGGAAAACGTGAGAAGGAATAGAAGGAGAGGCAATATCGACGAGTTTTAGTTTTTAGAGAGGAACATATCTAACTTCCTAGATTACGTACATCCGACCGTCGAATTTTCGGCTAAGAAAGAAGCCTCTACGCACGGTTTCCACGCTATGGGTCTTGGCTGAGTTTTCAAAACTCCGTGAGGTAGGGGTTCCATCCCACTTGAGTTTTACACTTTGTTTAAGTGTATTTACGATGTTTGAGTTGATTGAGGCCGTGAGGGGCCGTTTGATTGGTCCCAAAGCTTGGGACCGAATCAGAAAAATTAGTGGGCACCCCTTTCGGGACACCGTGAAGGGTACGGATCAAGCCAGTAGATTGTGTGATAAATTGTGCATTAATCGCTGATGTATGAGCCTAAATGGCTATACAATCTGCTCTGGCCAAGTGAAACCGATATCGGGTATGAATGTGAACAAAGGATCCAGGCTCGCCACCAGTTCATTTAATACACTACCAAAATCAAATTGTGTGAATGGTTTAGTCAGTAATTCAAGTCAATTGTTTTGCTTGACTATTAGCCTATGGAGTTTTTGTACTTTGATGAATGGATTGGGAAACATAATAGACATGTTTGTGTGATTTAATTATGTGAATATATGCATGATTATATATTTACATGTATTATAGAATCGAATCGAATTGGCATCATGCATTCCATATGCATCGGGGCACCCTTCTGCAAACATAAGAGCGGAGTGCATGAGGTGATTCTCGAGAGAATGGTTTCGGAGGGTTGACTAAAAATAATAATACCATCGGAGGGTAGTCCATATAAAATATCAATCAGTCGGATTCACCCAAATTGATATATCTCTGAGGGTAGTCCAACAATATAACACTGGAGTCGGTCCACTACTTATATCGTATAGTCCACAAATAAAAACAAATATCTTTGTTCAAAATAATGTTTCTCATACGCGCTTGCATATGAGCAGTCGTGAGACCTGGATGAGTTGAGCCTGTGTAGACATTCCATAGGACTCGTACTTACTTGAAATGTGTTTTCGGAGCATCAGATAATGCACTTAAAGTGAGAGTAGCCCATGTGTAAGTGATCTCTACCACTGAAAATAGCTCACCCTTGCCGAGGGATATTATTTTTCGTATAGGGAGCACACGGAGACTTTACCATCAGAGGCCGCTTAAAGAAAGTCTGGGTTGTGGCTTTGTGTTGTATGATGGAGTGCTATGTATTAGTAGTCTTAGAATTTTAATATGTGCTAAAAAGAGTAAATTAGAATCTCGAACTATCAGATATAGTTGGGCATATTACTGATGATATTGTGCAAGGCCAAAGTGGTCGTTTTGATCATGATATTGATGTTTGGGACAGGTTAGGTATCGTGGGTAGAGCTCCCCGTACAAGGGAGACTCATCATTTTTCAGAGTAGGGATTGGTTATCCCACACTCACGCAGTATTCTGATGTGCCGACGGGTAGTCAAACTGACCCCGGAAATGGGGCTTCATACCAGATCGTGAGCCCAGGCATAATCGCTACCCAGGGGCTTGAGGGGATTCGCTAGCTATCAAGCTGAGGTGTTAAAACACGCTACTAGGTGTGGTTCGATGTTATGTAGGTGAGATTACCTAGAAATCACTTCGACAAACTAGACACACCATACAAGTTCGTGTGTTTTCAGATTTGATAAATTTGTTTTTCAGAATGATCATAAACATGAATGATGTGTGATCATGTATTGTGTATGGTTTGTGTGCTTAGTAGATAGCACATAGGTAAATTTTTAGGAGTTTTTATAGTGTGTAAAAACTGGAATAAAGAGAAGAAAGAAAATAAATTTGCATAAATTTATTTAGTTGCAGGAAAAATGAAAAAAATTGCAGAAGAGCATAATTTTCAAGGTTTTACAAGTTGTAAAATTGAAGAAAATTGAATAATATAAATTCTTATAAATTTATTTGAGTATTATGGAAGATGAGAAAAAAATAAGTATATATATATTTTATTATTTTCCAAAGGGCTGGAAGAAGTGAAAAAAAAAAATTGGTGCGTAATTGAATCGGGCTGTACGCCTAAATTGTATTGCAAGAGAGAGGGTATTGTATCGTGACATAACAAGAGGTCTTAGGGGCTTAAATGGCTAGACTTTATTGCAAATACAACAATTGTATCAGGACTCGAGTTCCTCGCTACCTGAAATCAGACAATACGCTTATCAGACAAGTAGCTATGAGGTAGGCTTGGCTGGGAGTTGTATTGCAACACAACAGATTGTATTGCAAAGGTGTAGTAGGCTGGAAAATTGTATTGCAATAGGGTAAGTGTATTGCAACAGGTAAGTACGATGTTTCGCTAGAGCACTAGTCACAATACGCTTAGTGTATCGTGGATCAAGGCCGGCCGCTGAAATGGGCCACTATACAATCAATCAGACGATACAGCAAAATTGATGAGTGCAAAGGCTAGGTCGAAGAAGGTCATGAAGGCAAAGGACGGTACCACAAGAACGGAGGACGGTCGGGGGTAAGAGCCGCGGTCACGCATACAAATTCTATAGTGACCGAGGCGCGGTCGTTTGGCCGGGTATCGATCGCTGACCCAGCCATGACACGGACAGTAAAGTGCCGCAGCCGACCATGATATTTACCATCACGCCGCGACACGGCACGACACTGGGCACGGCGACGGGCGCGCAGGCTCGCAAGGGTAAGACTCAGGCGCGACGCGGTGACGGGCGCTGGCGGTGGGCGATGGGTGACGGGCGCGTAGGGCGCACATGAGCGCCGCGACACGCAGCCGCGCTACGCGACACGGCACCGCGCTACGCGACACGGCAGCCGGCGCGCTGCAATACGTGCCATGCACCGCGACACGGCTGAGGTTTCATCATCCACAAACCGCGGCGACACGACGCCAGCGCAACGGCATGCCGCGTGCGCCGCGCCGGCGCGCTTCGTGCGCACTCCTTTGGTGTGTCGTCAAGTATGTGCCGTGCACTTGTGCACCTAGCATGCTTTAGACTTAGTAATCGCTCTCGAGTCACTTTTTGATATTGTTTACAGAACCCTGCTCATGAACACTGACTCATCACAAAAATTTTCGAAAAAAATAAAATAAAAATAAAATAAAATAAAACCAATAAATGACAAAATTTAAAAAATGAAAATTTTGAAAATAAAATTTTGTTGATAAATATGATTTAATATATTGATAAATGGTCTTGCATTGCTTATGAATGCAGGAACTTGAAATATACATCGATTCCAGATATGAATAGTGTCTCATCGTATTTACACCATTCGAGATACGAATTAATGTCGCATGTTCTTGATTACAAGGATTTTATGTTTCAAATTATATGGAAGAACATTACATATACATCAGATGATGTATACGGGAATTATGATCGCGCTGATTGTTGCGTAGGAAATTATATGCATGGTAATGCGATAGTAGGTAAGGGTGAATGCTAAGGTTGGGGAACTATGACCTTAGGACGGAATAATTCGAAACGAACAAGAAAAGCTAGAATTTAATAAATAAATGAATCGAAAGTGGTTGAACTGAATTTCACTTAGGAAATGAACGGGTCGCCCATGGTTGTCAAGTCTATTAGTAATTGGTGCATGTGCATGCTAGTTAGATCGAAATGAAAATTAAATGATTCTTGTTGGCCATTGAAACGAGATGGCTAGGTCGAGGACGAGGACGAGGGAGCCCAATGTGGTACTCCGGGGTCACCACCCGATTTGATCGCAGGCCTTTGGCGAGGCTATGGTGACGCGGCGGCGCCTATAGCACAGCCGGTATAGTGTAATCGTGGAAGTCCTAGTAACCTCCAGAGGTTTAGCGCATCATCCTCCGGGACATTCACAGAGGAGATCCGATGGTGGCGCATCATTGGTTCATACAGACGAGAAGGTGTTATTAGAGGTTACAGACTCCTACACAACCGTGATTAGTTAGAGAGTGAGGCCCAAGTATGGTGGAAATGGGCAAGGACCTCTTGAGACCTTAGAGGAGCCTTTGTATGTGAGTTCTCCCCTAGGGATTAGGGCAAGAATAAGGATGATATGTCGAGGTTGCTAGCTGTCGAGATCCGATCATGACATGTCGTAGTTCAATGTCATCCTAGGATGGATCGTCGACCTACTTACAAGATCGTTATCGATTGTGAGCGTAGGAGGGCCATTCCGCCTATAAGCAGGACTTTACTCGTGTGGTATTTCAGGGGGACAAGCATGATATTTTCCCGTACGCATATGAGTCCAAGTGTCGTGGGGATGCTTAGTGTTGGCTAATGAGCTCTGCTCTGGGAGGACGAGGAAGACTGTGACTTAGATCTACCTCTCGAGTAGCAAAGGAGTATGTGATGTTTTCCGCATGAGTTACCTGACTACCTCCATGCTGTGGGGTTGTAGACTTCGGTATCGAGTTACACCCTGGTACTTCACCCATCTCTATGACTCCTCATAGGATGGCGCCAATTGAGTTACAGGAACTCAGAGTCCAGCTACAGGAGCTACTGGACAAGGGGTTCATTAGACCGAGCACTTCACCATGGGGCGCTCCGGTTCTATTTGCGAAGAAGAAGGACAAGACCCTTCGACTGTGCATTGATTACCGACAGTTGAACAGGATTACAATCAAGAATCGATACCCATTACCGAGGATTGACGATTTGTTTGATCACTGAGGAAGGAAGTCTACCCAAGATGGGATCTTCGCTGATTACCATCAATGAGAGTTAGGGAGACAGATATCCCTAAGAAGCGTTTAGGACGCGTTATGGGCACTTTGAGTTTACTGATGCTCTTTGATTTACCCATCGCGCCAAAGAAGATTCACGGTTCCCATGCATATTAGGTATTCCAACCCTATCTAGATTCAAGGCTGGTCGTAGTCTTCGTGGATGACATCTCGATCTACTCCTAGTCGAGTGGGAGCATGAGTATCACTCTTGAGGATCGTGAGCCATAGCTTGTCAGAGACCATCACCGACGCCAAGTTCAAGAAGTGCGAGTTTTGGCTTACCGAGGTGAGATTTTCGGGGACACATGGTGCTCAAAGAGATCGTGCGTGTCTACCGGACTCCCAGAGGAAGGTCGAGGTCGTGATGAGTCGAGAGACCGAATGTTAATTCGAGATACGTAGTTTCCTGGGATTGGCCGGGTATTACAGAGATTCGAGAATGGTCAAGTTGTCCATTCGCGTGATCGGGACTCACTTATCGTGACACGGACTCCATGGTCGGGACGACCCCGACCATAGAGAGAGATCTAGGATGCTCTGAGCACTCGGATACGGGTGTCAAGTAAAGAAGAGGGAGGACTCAACATTCTTCTAGTTCAGAAGAGGCGTAAGACTTCAGCAGTTTACACGAGTTTCAGACCAAGGCCGTGGATTGGGCTGTGAGACGGATTGCCCCCTTGTGAAACGGATCCTGTGACTGGGGATGCTGCGGGTCCCGGGGCTAGGGCCGAGAACAGAGAGCATACGCCCATTCCTCCACACCCTGAAGACGAAATGAGGAACCGCTCGCTCAGGTGCTATACAAGCACTTCCAAAGAAGACAGATAGGCCGAGGCCGCAGTGTGGGCTGAGGTCACGGACGCATCGCAGCTGCGCAAATGAAGCATGGTGGACCTGTGGTGGTAGACATATTGGCTCTGCTGATGTCACGCTGACATGGATGAGTCGATGTACCACCCAAGTTGTCAGTAATTGACCTTAGCCTAGGCTGTCATACCCGACACCCGCATTGCATTGGGCTTAGAGGTTAAGGCCTTTAGAGAAGCTTAGGTAGATGTTCTTACTCTAGGATGTAAGGAGAGAGCTGACTTTGATAGGCCTTGATTAGATGAGATCTCCGAGATTCTCGCCTCATGGTGGACCCTCGAGATTTGTGTCACGCATGGCATCATTATGTCAGGTGCACGGTAACATCGCATCGAAATCTGGGGGTGTGGGTGCACTATGACGGCCATTCACCAATCTTGGTGAGTGTGGGTTGAGTTTGTCTAGACTACGTCCAATGAAGACTCATAGTTCGATTCAAGAAATGAAGAGTATCAGAGTGTGTCATGAAGCAAAGTAAATGTTAATCCCTAAGGTGAGAATCGGTTAGGTGTAAGAGACCCGAGGAGATATCCCGACTTCGTGTGAATGTAAGAGGCCCGGGCGGTGAGCCGAAGAGCTATGTTAATCGAGATGAAAAACATTACTCACAAAGTTATCACGAGACTTAGAGCTGAGCGATAGGAGCCTGAGTGACTCGAGATTTGGATACCCTTGGCAATTGCATTGGGTGTTGTTGAGCCGGCAAGGCTCAGTATATGGATGTCATACATGACATGGACTAGGTTGACTGGCCCATCGATTGTTAACAATCGGTGACCTCGGGAAGGTCGTTTACACACCGGGCAAGGGTCAGGTAAAGGTTACACGCATGGATTATATACAGGTGTTGGGAGGACACGCCGCGAGCATACGTCCGGTCATAAGGGTAGAGGAGCATTCGCTTCTTAGTGAAATTCACCTACAACAATAGTTATCAAGCTGGTATCAGATATACCATATGAGGCATTGTAGCCGGGAGGCCATGTGGTATCACCATTATGTTGGATCGAGATGGGAGAGAGTTCCATCACTCAGTTCCCGATCCGATTAGAGACACTCGAGAAGGTGAGCTTGATATTTACGTAAATGCCTTCACGCGCCTCAGCCTGGGCAGTAAGAATTATGCAGATGTATGACGTCGAATCTCTTTAGCCCGAGGTCGGTGATCACGCTTCTCAAGGTGATGCTCCTCGAAGTATACGCCGATCCACCTCATAGTGGATTGTGGGATGATAGAGGTTGACACCGGAGACCTTTGAGGAGGGACTAGTGTGCATTTTGGATAGCCGCGATCAAGTTTTGTGACGCAAGACTACGAGACAGCGTAGGTACTAGCAGGCACTAGCTGAAAGCGGGAGGAGTCCACGTGGGAGCGAGACACGATGCAGCCACATATCTCTTCTGTTTAGGGACGTAAGGTAATGAAGAATGC
Organism: Tetrastigma voinierianum; assembly: GCA_016808115.1. NCBI lineage: Eukaryota > Viridiplantae > Streptophyta > Magnoliopsida > Vitales > Vitaceae > Tetrastigma > Tetrastigma voinierianum. The sequence goes on from JAEQBH010005036.1 coordinate 525,243, forward strand.
TTTAATAATCAAATGATGAGTTTGGTTACGCATGGTTGAGTGCAAGTTACATATGCATGTGGAGCGGTTGTGATTGTCCGTAACTTCGACGCACTTTTAAGGAGGGGGAGAATGTAAGACCCGAAATTCCACTGAAAAGGGCAAAATCTTAATTTCGGGTCAAAATCCAAAATTTATTCTTTAGATCTCGACCGACAAAAAGGATTTCACCATAATCGCCTCGCGAAATCTAGCTACCACGTCAATTTCGCCGACCCGAGACAAGCGGATTTGTACGCTTTTCGAGGCACCGCCGTGCCGTAAACATGTGTCGTGACGAAGTCAAGATTGTAACGTGCACTCATGTTACTTATGTTGCATGAGTAGAGAAATGATGGAAATGGACAGCCGAGATAGTGTCAAATGTCGAAAATACAAGCTTAGGGACATAATGGTCATTATTTAAATTTTAAATGACACTAAGGACAAAATAGTGAATAGGACTGTCTCCTACCTTAAGAAAGAAAAGGAGAAAACGTGAGAAGGAATAGCAGGAGAGGTAGTAGCCGATTTGTTTGGTTTTTAGAGAGAGAATATCTAACTTCTCTCTAGATTTACGGGTGATCCAACCGTCGGAATTCTTCGGGTCAAGAAGGAAAGCTGCTCTACGCATCGAGGCCTACGCGTGGGCTCTGGTTTTGGGAGTTTTCGACAAACTCCATGAGGTAGGGGTTCCATCCTACTTGAGTTTTACACTTTGTTTAAGTGTATTTACGATGTTTGAGTTGATTGAGGCCGTGAGGAAGTCATTTCTGATCGTCCCAAAGCTCGGGACCGACCAGAAAAATGAGGGCACCCTTTGGATACCAGAATGGGTATGGACTGTTTGGGTATTGTGTGATAAATTGTGCATTAATTCACGTGTTGATGCGTATGAGGCCGGAAATGCTGAGATAATCTTAAGCCACAAGGTGAAACCGAAGGCAGATGGATGTGAACAGTGACCCGAGGGTTTCACTGTTCACGTGAATAGTGACACGAAAATCAAAATTTGTGTGAAATTGTGTTTGGTCGAGTAATTCAAGTTGAATTGCTCGTGTTTGATCATTAGCCTAAGTGAGCTAATTTTTGATGTAATGGATTGTGAAATTACATGACATGTTCAGGTGATTTAATTATGTGAATATATACGATTATATATTTACATGTGTTATATAATGGAATTGAATTGGTATCATGCATTCATATGCACCGGGGCACCCTAGAACAATAGGAGTGAGTGCAAATGAGGTGATTCTCTTAAGAGAATGGTCTTGAGGGCTGACTAAAAATAATAATAATTACTCCGAGGGTAGTCCATATAAAATACCAATCGTCAGAGTCGGCCCAATTGATATATCTTGGAGGGTAGTCCACCAAATACACATCGAGTTTGGTCCACTACTTATATCGGAGGGTAGTCCTGCACAAATAAAAACAAAATATCTTTGTTGGTGCATAATGTTTCTCACGTGGCTTAGTGCTTGAGAGAGCCCAGTGAGGACTCCTGGGGTATGAGGTCACCCAGCAGACATTCAAGTAGGATCATGGCATTTACTTGAATGTGTGTTTTCTTTGAGCATTGCATATGCACTTAGGTGGAGAGTAGCCCATGAAGATCACCATCGAGCATTGGCTCACCTTGTCGAGGGATATTATTTTCAGTAATAAGTGGATGACTAGGAGACTCCGCTTCATCATAGAGGCCGCAAGGTGCCAAGCCAGGCTTTGTGTTGTATGATGTAGTACATGTATTAGAATTCCTGAATTTTAATATGTGTTGTAAAGAGTAAATTTGTAACTCTCGAACTATCAGATATAGTCGTATATATTGATGAGATTGTATGGGGCCAAAGTGGCTTTTTACTTCATGATATCGATGTTTGAGACGGTTATGTATCAGGGGCAGAGCTCCCCAGACAAGGAGACTGGCCTCTACGTTAGTCGAATGAAGTTACCCGACACTAATGAGTATTCCCCGTTGGTGCTGATCGGGTAGTCAACAAACCCCGAAATGGGCCACAAAACTATGCTATCAGTATTAGAAATATTTGAAGAAGACATACAGATCGAAAACATACATAACAATTCCTTTAAAGCATAAAATATACTAACCTCCAAACACAACCATTGATAAATTAGATTTGAATTCCTGTGAGACAAAGAACACCGTAAATGTAGTGTCTATGGATACGCTACTCTCTAACCACTCTCTTATTTCTAAAAACCTTAGATCACAAAAATATAACATACATATGTTTACTTGCCCCTAGGCCTATTTATAGTTTGTGCAAGTCGAAATGGGCTTTTAAAGAGAGTTGGTATTCCAGTCCAATGGACTAACTAGAGTCTTATATAGAGTGTGTAACAAAGGGCCCTACTACAAAATAGTAAGCAAGCCATTTCCATTAATGATATAGAATTGGCTTTGTAAGTGAGTAACTAATTATGCTAAGTCCACAAAATTATTTATCTAACATTCTCCCACTTGGACTGCATAATCAACACATATAAATATCATACAAAACTCGCTTCCTATAGAATCTCTCAAAACAAAATACCATTTCATCTAAATATACATTGCATGCTCACATGACACAACAACATACTGGGATTAATAGGGGTAGTGTAGATTCCTCTCAAGAATCTCCCAAACATGATACCATTTCAACCGAGTACTTTGCATGCCATAAACTCAGTCTAGGTAGTAGAGATTTACCTAACCATGTCCAATCCCCAACACACAATACCATTTCATCCGAGCATATTGTGTATCGATAGGATACAACAATATACCCAAACTAGGTGCAGGGACTCTCATAAACACACGTGATCAACATACACATATACAAACACTAAAAGCCCCCAAACAAGCTTGTGAATATAAGGAGAACAAAGTGAAATGCCAAATCATCTCATACATAAATAATGATCCACATCCATCAATGTATCAAAAATACTCAAAGAAATAAATAATACTCAACATGGATATTACTGCAGGATACATAATAAACTCTCACAAACCCACAACAGTCTCAATTGCCTAACAATCAATCCCAAACGAGAAACATGCTCCTCAAATATGCCTACCAGTAAGGCCTTGGTCATTGACGCCAATTACGTCAGAAGTCACAGGAATAATAGTGGTTGAGGCCCCCTTCAACTTTCTTTAATACTAAACTACTTTACATCAACGTACTCTCACCCAGTGGTACCTTTTAAATTATTGCAAAAAGACACTATTGTAGTATTGTCACAATACATCATAATAGACCTCCCAATAGAGTTAACTACTCCCAAATCAAGAATAAAATTTCGAAGCAAAACTACATGACGAGTAGCCTCATAACACGCCACACATTCTGCCTTCATAGTTAAGGATGCTGTTATAGATTGCTTGGCACTCCACCAAGGCACAACTCCTCCTGCCATGAATAATATATACCCAATGGTAGATTTCTTATCATCCACACAACCTTTAAAATTTGCATCACTATAACCAACTACATCAAGGGAGTTGGTGCGTCGATATGTCAACATATGATCTTTAGTACCTTGAAGACCTTTTTAACTGCATGGAAATGAATAAAACTAGGATTTCTCATAAATCTACCAAGCACACCCACAACAAAAGATATGTCAGGTCGTATACAAACTAGAGCATACATCAAACTACCCACTACTAAAGAATAATGAACATTTTTCATTGTCATCCTTTCTATATCATTCTTAGGACATTGATCCTTAGAAAGTCTTTTCACCCTTTTCGTGATCAAGTACACTTATAGGAGAATGATTGTACATATCAAACCTCTTAAAGATCCTATCAATATAGGTTCTCTAAGACAATTGCAACGCATGATCAATCCTATCTCAAACAATCTTGATGCCCAAAAAAAAAAAAGTCTCACCAAGATCTTTCATGTCAAAATGGTTGTACAACATCTGCTTTGTCTCAGCTAACAGGTTAGTATCATTAGTAGCCAACAGTATGTCATCAACATATAACACTGGAAACATAAAACTGCCCCCACTGACCTTCATATAAGATATGTGCACCTATCAACAATATTCTTTAAAATCATATCTAATGATAACCTCATCAAACTTTTATTTACTCATTGCCTCTAAGTCGTTTAAGATCATATAAATCGACTTCTTAAGCTTACAAACTTATTACTATTCCTCAAAGTTTGTTGGAATAAACGTTGTCTCATATACACATCCTTAAACAAATCACCATTCATAAAAGTAGTTTTGATATCCATCCGATGCAAACTATAGGTCATAATGCGCCATAATCACATGATGATTCTAAAAGAATCCTTTGTGGATACGGGAGAGAATGTCTTTGTATAATCAATTCCTTCTTTCTTGCTAAACCCTTTGGCAACAAGTCTAGCCTTATACCTCTCAATTTGATCATTAAAGTCTTTTTTAGTCTTAAAGACGCACTTTCATGCAATAGACTTGCTACCACATGGTAACTTAACCAAATCCTAAACACCACTTAATGCCATGGATTTCATTTCATTTCATCTTCCATTGCATCCAACCAAAAATTTGAGTTCAAACTGCTTATGTCTCCTCATAAGTGATCGGACTGAGTCATCACTTGCGGCAAAAATCATGCTCCTACAAGTAAACCTTATAGTCATCAGGAATAGTTGATCTTCTAGACCTTTGCGACCTTCTCAAAGGCACACAAGGATCTGCAATAGTTGAAATATCCTGCTCATCAACAACAAGATCATTTTAACCAACTACTGGTTCATCAACCACTTAATAAAAAACATCTCGATCAGGAACAAAAACGCGAGGAATGAATACACTTTCTCTTCTAAATTGAGGGTCCCTTAGACCATTAATGCCATCAAATCCAAAATCATCTTCAAAATAAATAGCTATGTCTGACTTCACAATTCTAGTTGTATGGGATGGACAAAAGAATCATCAACCCCTAGATCCTATACAATAGCCGACAAAATAACAACTTATGGTTTTAAGATCCAACTTCTTAATTTAGGGATTATAAATTCGCACTTCACCTTTGCAACCCTCTACACGAAAATGAAGCAAATTAGGCTTTTTTCTTGACCACAATTCAAAAGGAGTCTTAGGAACATATTTACTTGGAACTTGATTCAAATTATAAGCCACCGTCCTTAAAGCCTCTCTCCACAAGTAATCCGACAAACTAGAATTTGCCAACATAGAACACACAATATGTAACAATGTGTGATTTCTCCTCTCAGTTATGCCATTTTGCTGAGGAGTTTTAGGCATTGTGTATCATGCATCAATGCCACACTCACGTAAATAAATCAGGAATGGTCTCTAGGTTTCATTCCGCCCACTCATATCTACCATAAAACTCTCCACATCTATCAAACCTCACAACTTTTACCTTCTTATTCTTTTTAAACTCCATCTTTACCTTAAACTCCTTAAAGGCAACCAAAAAATCCGATTTCTCACTGATAAGCTTAACATGTTCATAACAAGAGAAATCATCAGTGAAGGTAGTAAAGTACCTATTGTCACCCAAAGCAGACGGTGTGAAAAGTCCACATATATCAATGTGGATTAGCTCCAAAACATCTCCACACCTTGTTATCTTATCCTTTCGTACTTTGGAAGTTAGCTTCCCTTTCACACATTCTACACAAGTCAACAAGTAGGAAAAGTCAAGATTATGAAGTATTCCATCTTTCACTAACCTTTCCATTTTGTGCCTAGAAATATGTCCCAAAAGCTTATGCCATAAAATTGATGAATTATCATTAACCCTCGAGCATTTAGAAGTAATAATAGGAGCAACAACATAATTAATAGAATAATTGAGACCATTATTAAATAAATCAAGTTTATATAAATTGCCACATAGGGTTCAAAAACAAACCAATTTACCATCCTTATACATTTCAACTTTGTTATTTCCAAACAAAAAACTATAACCTTGACTATCCAAAAGGGAAATAGATAACAAGTTTCTTCTTCTTGAAGGTACATAAGAAACTTCTTGTAACTCTAAAACATATCTAGTGGCAAGCTTCAACTTAATTATTTCCATAACATCCACCTTCGCTCTTGAGCTATCTCCCATATACACATGCTGCTCAAGGTTGGTTGGTCCCCTGTAACCTATCATCCCCTTTCTTCTCCTGCTTTCTTTTTAATTTCCAACGGTCTACCTTCTTGTGTCCAAGCTTCTTGCAGTCAGGGAATAAAATTTCCGATATTTCGGTCGAAATATCGGTGAAATATCGGTTTTCGGTGGAGATCGATAAATATCTCCACTGAAATTTCGATTTTTCCCATAATTTCCAACATTTTCCGATTTTTTCCCTGTTTTTTCCTTTTGTTCTTTGGCTCCAAAAATCTCAAAAAGTCTAAAAAAAAAAATTGATTCTGGAGGGGTTGACACGTCGAAAATCTTTAGTGGCACCTCCAAACACAAGCCATTGATTGCACTTAATATACATAGTGCAAACCTTTTTATATTTTCTTATTATTTATTTGTTCATAATCCCTACTTAGTGATTATAATATTTTATTTTATTTTATTTTTACATTATAAATTATAATATTTTAAATCAAATATTAATTTGAAAAGGAAAAGAAGTAAAATAATATCATTTAAAATTACAAAAATTATAATATATAATATTTTGAATCTCCCTCAATATCTACATAATATTTATAATAATAACAAAAACAAATAAATAATATTTCTTTAACATAATAATATCTTAATAATGTATTAAATATAACATATTTAATTTAATAATTACTAATCCATTTGATTTTAATCTACCTTAATCATTTCTCATCATCTATATAATTAAAATATGAAAAATTTTAATCGAACTGATATTTTTATAAAAATATCCACCGATATTTGCAGATATTTCCGATATTTCGTAAAATCTAATTACCGATATATCCCGTGTTTGATATTTTGATCTTTGCTTCTGGTAAACTACGCCTTAAATACTGAAGTACTCCTTCCTTTCTCCTATGTGATGAAGGCATATGCATCCTTGAAGTTTAGACTTATTATAGTAGGAAGAAAGTAACATAATATGGTCCCTTACTTCTTTAATTCCATCATACTTAGTATTATTCAAAAGGCCTAAGTAATGATGCTTCTCAATCATGTCAAACTTGATAAACTTCTTTCCTATCTCCTCAAGAAGTCCCTTTTTTGTATTGACTTTCAGAATGCTTGCTTATATAGCTTCATCCATGCAATTCTCCATTATCATCATACAACACCTGTTAAAGTGCTTCCAATCCTCATAAAGTTTCTTAATAGTTGCACTACTCTCATTAGTCGGTTTCTTTTGTGATGGATCCATCTCTAAAGCGAATCTAATTTCATAAATGTCGATTCATAACTAAAGTCTTCTTCCACTTCTGATAATTTGTCCCATCTAATTTCATCATAGCAATTATTGGCAAAACATTCAAGGTGTTACTTGCTGTGAGAATAGTAAACTCAACAAGACATTTAAAATAAAACAATAACTATTTTTCTGCCCTTTAACACAAAACATAAAATCAATATCGCTAGAGTCTTTGTAGCACTAAAAATACCCTTTCGCGGGCCAGGGGTAGTCAACCAAATAACCACAATGAAATGCATTAAACTAAATTTCCGATGAGTGACTTTCGAAACCTATGATTCATGTCATTCCATCAACTTCCATTGCCATTCCAGGCATCACACAAAACAAGCCCAAAACCATTGAGGGTAGCCTAAGTTATAAGAATACTGGTTAATAAGTGGGAAAAATAACATATTGACAATTTCATGAAATAGGTAAAAATATCCACTATGTTAACACACATTACATTGGTACACATAACACATGCAAAAATAAGTCTCACGACAAGTGAGTACCTAAAATCCCACACTACTATACCAACTAGGCACAAAGCCTCTTTAAGGAAAGCTAACACAATTCAATTCCGAATGTAGATAATTAATTTAATTTAAGAAATTTGAAATTGAATAACAAGAAAACAAATAAATAAATAAATGATATTAGGAATTTATTTATTTATAATAAATAATAAATAACAAATTTATTTATTTATAATGAGATTTACCAAATTTGTGTGTTTAATATCAAAATCAAGGCTTAGAAAATATTCATTCTATAATGATAACACAATCATGCAATATTCAAATAAGATTTTATCAAGTCTTTCCATTGGGTAGAAACTTTAATGAGAAAGAAAAAAAAATTGAGGAAAATCTTAAAAATATAGAACTTTGGAAGGAAATTATGTGATTCAGGGGTCAGTTGACAAGTATTCGTCGACACTGTGGAAAAGCACTTGTGTGTCTCGTATCGTGAGACTCATTACCTCAATCTTCGTCAAAAATTGCTTAAGTATATTCTGATAGTTCGAGAGTTGGTACACTCTAACAAAAATATATTAAAACTAGTTCGATTTATAATATATACATAAAGAACGTGAATCAAGGCCACGGTCGACCCGCCGTAATCAGGCCTCTAAGAAGCGTCGTCTGCCTGAATACTTGAAAGGGGGATTCCACGATGGGGTGAGTAATGCCCAGTAGTTGGATTCTCCTTCGAGGGCTACTCCCCACCTAAAATGCACATGTAATGGCACATCACAACATCCACATTCATACAATTCACAATGCATACATGGAATGATTTATATCATGCATGAAAATGTTTTCCAGGCCCATACCCCAAGTCACCCACCGACTCTCTGCGTGCCTATGCAAGTGTGAAAATGGAATCCTTGGCAATGCCAATGACGCCTTCTGAGAGCCCTTGTGGCTCACCAGCATCAATACGGTTGCCAATGGGTAACCCATCTCGAGTCAACCCCGACTCATATCACTCAACTCTAGGTCTAAGTGATGAGCATGATTGTGTGTTTTCTCTTAGGCAACATAACTTTTCGAATTTCACCGCGAGTCTCTAACACCCATACATAACTTTTCAGATAGTATCGCGGGTCTCTCACACCCGTGCAAAACCTTTTCGGATAGTACCGCGGGTCTTTTACACCAATTTGGGTCTTTTACACTCATGCAGGACCTTTCGGATGTTACCATGGGTCTCCTACACCCGTTCCAAGAACGCCCAACACACATTAATCATTTCTCATTTTATAATTTGAACTATAAGTCTTTATTGGACTAGTCCCAAGACAAACTCAACCCACATTCACCAAGAGTGGTGAATAACCATACCGTGCACCCACACCCTACTCAATGCGATGTCGCCGTGCACATGAATGCAATGATGTCAATTCATATAATCAATTCCTATGGGTTCCACACACAAATTATATTTCCTTATAATTCAACCACTCATGTTTACACATCAATTTAGCATGCATCAACATGTTTCACACAATCCTGCATCCAATTCAAGAAAATTCACATGAATATTTTCGATCCAACAAACACCTCCCGAGTTGTTTTGGAGTCCACATCAATCAGGTAGGTACATCCGTAGCCGATCACAACTTCATAAAAAATGGCCCTAAGCATCAAACACACAACATGCTATTCATTTTCCAACATAACATCAAGCAATTTTACATGGATATTTTCAGTCCAAAATAATTTTCTAGACTGTGCAACACAGTCCCATGTCCGGCCAGGTGGTACTTGAGGCGATCCCCACTTCCAGCATGCAGTCCCCTTTTCTTGGGACTGAAATGCTCGGCCATTCCGGCCTCATAGCTCCAAAACATCATTTTCATGGCATTTTAAACAAGAAATAATCAAGTAGGAAAAGACCCTACCTCCGGTTGTTGAAACTCCCGCAAAGCCGTCTCCGCGCGTAGCCCTTGCGTGATAAGAGCAACTTTGCCTCTTGCTTCGACGAGAACCGATGGTCCGAAAGCCGGAAAATCTAGAGAGAAGTTGGACTCTCTCTCTCTCTAAAATCTTATTTTCCCTCCCCTGCCGGATTCCATCCCAAAGAAAGAGAAAAATGTTAACTTGCTGCTTTTCGATTTATTATTCTATTTTTGTCCTCATTGTCACATGTCAACCCTCCATTGGTTGATAGGATTATACCTTATCCTCTTTATCCACTTACTTTGGATTTCCATCCAATTAGGAGATGTCACATGTCCACGTGGGCCCCACTTTCGACAAAATTGATGGTATTTGGAATTTGTGAGACAATTCAACGGTAAGTCCAGTTTAGATCATCGAGATCTGAAAAATTCGATTTTATTAAGAAATTACCATTTAACATTTTTCGAAAATTTGGATTTTCTCGGGTTTCACCAAAAAATATATATATATATATATTAAGTTGCCAAAATGACAACGAAGGATCTATTCAAATATTAATTATATTAAATTATAGTTTACTTGACTATATAGGGCAACCTATAATAATAAGAATTATATTTTATATTCAAAGATCGCCATTGCGTGAGTTGCCAAATCGTCGTGCGGAGAATATTTCAATATAATTAACCTTTTTTTTTCTTTAATGTTTCAAATATATGTTCAGTTTGTTTCCTTCACAAAATTGATTTGCAGGTTTTTTTTTTTTTTTGTTCTTTAACATGTGTTCGGTTCCAAAAAAAAAAAAAACAACAAAGCAAAGGAAAAAGAAAACAAAGGAAAAATAAATAATAATAATTGAGTCATGTACATATATGTCTCACGGAGATTTCAAGCATAACACAGAAATGACACGAAATATCATATTCATCAAAAGGAAATAATAAATAACATATACATAGATGGCGATGATAGGTGGAACCCAGAATCAATATACACAACGGGAACATAGTCCATTATATGACAACTTACAAAGAAATTTATTCTACTTATTAACCATGCTCTGATACAAATTGTTAGGAATATTTGAAGAGGATATATGGATCGAAAACATACATAGCAATTCCTTTAAAGTATAAAATATATTAACCTCCAAACATAGTCATTGATAAATCATATTTGAATTCCTATGAGACAAATAACACCATAAAAGTAGTGTCTATGGATACACAACTCTCAAACCGCTCTTTTATTTCTGAAAACCCTAGATCACAAAAATACAGCATACATATGTATACTTGCCCCTGAGCCTTTTTATAGTTTATTGCAAGTCATGGGCCTTTAAGAGAGTTTTGTCCTCAGTCCGATAGATTCGACTAAGTCTTATAGAAAGTGTGTGACCAAGAGCTCTACTACAAAATAGTAAACAAGTCATTCTCGTTAATGGTATATAATTAGCCCTATAAGTGAGTAACTAATTATGCTAAGTCCACAAAATTATTTATCTAACAATGGGGTCCTCAGTATAAAATATTTGAAAATTTAGGCTCAAAGCTTATCAAACCTATTCCTAGTTCCATTGGAACAAAATAATTGATAAAAAAACTCATAATAATTGATAAAAAGTCCTTTAGATAGCAAAGCAAATTTATCTCCCTAAAATACCCTCCACTTAATTTGATCAAAATACCCTCCCATAAGAGAACAAAGCCCTAACCTGATCCTCTACCTCTCATCTCTCCCTCTTCTACCCAATAAACGATCTCTTTCCCTCTCTTCTTCAACACAACACCTTCTTCTCTTCTTCAACTTTCCCCCTCCCTATCAAATTCAAGCTCACGATCTCTCCCCAAAGCACAGCTCAATAGTGAGATCAGAAAGCTTGGTATCCTAGGTAAAGCACGTCCCTAAGAAACGGTGTCTCCCTCTCGCCCTCTAGCTTCAAAACTCGCATACGAGATGATATTCTCTTTTCAAAAGTCTAGGTTTTTGGTTTGGAAGCTAATTGACGAGAGCACACTATGATTAAAAGTCATAAAGAACTCATTCGACCGTTCAAGGTTGATTGAATTGAACAAGTGCTTGAAAATCACTTAAACTTCGTTCAACCGATTGAGGTTTCAAACTTCAACCGATTGACTAAGGTACACTGTAATTAAAAAATTATAGAGAGCTCATTAGATTGATCGAGGAACCATCAATAATGTTTATGTGATTTTCAATCAGTGTACTTCAACCAATTGGTTGAGGTTTCAAACCTCAATTGGTTGAATGATGTTTCTGTAATAGTTATTGTGTTCAGTCATGGGAAATTTTTTAAAGAGTTAGTTTCAAGAATGAGCTATTCAAGCAAAATATGTCTTAATTTTGTATGTTTATCTAAATATTTGGGAGATTTAAAACTTGATCTGAAGTTTTTTTCTTCTGCTTTGTTATCCTCTCTGATTTCTAGAAGAACAATTATGGAAATTTTCTTCTTTTAATAATGGGAAAATTATGCTTGTCTCCATTAATACGCAAATATTATAAAAATTAAACCATAGAATTCAAATTGCATTACTCAGTTCATTCTGCCAAAAAATAATTGCTATTTGGTAACAAAAGTCAAGATTGCAAAAAAGTTACCCCAAACTACCCCTATGGCTAGTTATCCCATGGTAAAATCCTAGTTATTACTATCTTCTCCCCTCCTCCCCGGGCCTCCCAGACTTCTGTGATTCTTCATCTCTTCCTTATCTCCTCTAGCCTGTCTGCGCCTCATCCTCCCGCCAACTACAAAGCATTTTTTTTCCATTTTCACATCTTTCACTTCTCAACACAAGGAAGATGAAGGAGAAGGGAGCTTCTTTTTTTTTTTTTTCCCATTTTATGTTGTTTTTTGATATTTCCCCTCTCGCAACGCAAGGAAGTAAGGTAAGTACGAGTCATTGCTAACAGTTTTTCGGCGATCCTCTGTGTTATCTCTATTTGAGTATGAGTTTGTGTTGTTTAGTTTTATTATAACTTCGTTTTGCTATTTTCGATCGTTCTTTCTTCTTTTTGTAAATATTGTTTTCTGCTTTGGCATTTTCGAATGCTCTTGTTCGTTTTGCAAATATAGCTTTGCTTTCGACATTTTCTAACAGTTTTTCTTGTTATTTGTAAATAAAGGTATACTTTATTAGTAATCGACTATGTTTTGATGAAATGGGTAATGATAACAAGTTGTCCACTTAAAAATAGCTTCTTCCATTTTCCTTACCTTGAGCAAGAATATTACCACATGGTTTAGGTAATACCTTTATGGGGCGAAGGTAGGCCCGTAAAAAGCATAAGGTACTCCCTAATGTGGTCCCAAATATTATGTGGATCCATTAAATCCTGGTGGTACTATTGGGAATAGCATAATATACTAGGGGTACACCATAAGGTATTTGGGCTACTACCCAGATTTCCACTATATTAAAACATTGGCGAAATGGGCTCTAGTGAGTTAGCTTCCTTCAAGTCAATTTGTTACTACCATTACCTAGAGCTCCATAAAGCACTATATTTTGTATCTAAGTTTTTATTCTATTAAGGTTAGAGTCATTCTGTCACGCCCCGAACCCCCGCCTAGGTGGATTGAGGGGCACGAACCCGAACTGGGACTCTTTACTTTCTTTTTCAAACGTTGGTGGGTCCAAGTCTTATAACTGAATCAAAATATCCTATAAAAAGGATACAAAATAAAACTACCACCGTAGTGGTGTTTACAGTGTCATATGCATACTGTCTTGAGTCTCATTTACATATACAAAAACTGTACATTTACATTTACAAATAGGCGCAGAACTCAAGCATGCAAGAACCCCCTTACTAGTGTGGTCAGCTGGGCTCAGCAAGATGCGGGAAGATTGCGGATATCCCTCCTCGTACCTACACTAATTAAAATCCTCGTGCTGCTTTACGCTGGGAAAGTATATGACTTGTATATATATACACATGCATTGATACTTTCAGATAATAAGCACATAACAATAATGTAGTATTCATTAGCAAGACATATAAGATTTTCATGAATTCATATAACAAACTTATAACTACTTGTACTTATAGCAGATCTTACATTTATTTAGATCTCCCGTAGGAGCTACAGAGCTTAGTAGTTTATACGTATACCCAGAGGTATCTGCGTATCTTATACTGCAAGTGTATACCCATAGGTACTGGCCAGAGAGTTTTTCTTTAATCTGTCTATCTCACTTCCATTATATAACTCGTTGATTTACCTAGACCAAGAATAATAAAATGATTAGACATAATACAATAAGTAATTAAGGTACAAGATAAAGCATCGAGGGGTGTCGTGAAAGGTCAAAGCAAGAGTGCCAAGCATTGATCACCGTGCCTACCCATCGCAATGTATGCCGCGGGAGCATCACAGAGTGTCAGAAGACTAGCAGGAGTGCCGGCACCAGCGTGAGTGCCAAAGACCGATCGTAACGTGTCCGCCATCGTGAACATGCCGCCGTAGCACTAGCAGAAGTGCCGAAGCACTTATCAGAACGTGTCTGCCCACATAACAAAAGTGTTGTGTCATTCAATATCTGGTCTTAGGCATTCCTACAATTATATGTGTTCAGGAACTTACTATCTTATTATAAGGGCATTAAGTTTGCCACCATCGAATTCGCTCCGCCTCGGCAGCAAGGTACGGTCTAATTTTTCCTTTACTTTACCTTACAAACATATATGGACCCCTTCATACACTTATAGGTTCCTTATTAGTCCAATAGATAAGTCTTCGGAACAACGGAAAAACAAAACGAAACAAAAACACAACATTTCTATGTTGTGAACAATGTCTTAGCCACGGCGAAGCCCTTCGCTGCGGTGAAGCTCAACTTCGCCGCGACGAACCCAGGCCCGCCACCTTTCCTCTTCGTTTCGCAATCTGCATGGGATCCTTCGCCGCAGGGGTCTTTTCTGTGAAGGACCTCGACAATCGCCTTCGCATTTTTTCTGTCCATTTTCTAGAAAAAATTAACTAACCAAAACACAATAAAACGCATATATTCTCTAGAAAAACATCTCCCAAGTATGTTCTAGCCTAACTAAAACCAATTATAGGGATTAATTAGGGTTTTTCCAAACCCTAACTCAAATACTTGTAAGTTAGGTTAACTTCCTAACACCCAAACATGTCTCCAAACACCATAATCCAAGAATCCATACATAATCCATACTATCTTATACAAAATAGGGCTCTTTACCTAACCCAACTTTTTAAGACATCTAGGGTTAGATGCATTCTTAACTAAACCCTAGGAATGGAACCACTAATATCCATACAAACACTTCCAAAGCAAATTCAAACAAAACCATAGCAAATCTAAACAAGTTTCCAAACCTTTATTAGCTTTCTCTTCTTCTTCTCTTCTTCCTTTTCTTCTTCTCCCTTCATGTATTAACCTCCAAAAATGTGAAACCCCGGAAAATTCGAACTTTCGAAAAAGGGTAAAATGGTAAATTCGGTCAAAATCCGGAATTTTTTTTTTTTTTATCTCGGAAGACAAAACGGACTTCACCGCCAAATCAGTTCCTCAAGAAAATCTAGCCATCACGTCGCGACTCAGCCGACCTGAGATAGTCGAAATTTCACGTTCTTCGAGGCACTGAGAGTGACACGTGACATGTGGCAGGTGTTGAGTGGCTCACATTGAGCCATGTGTCAAGATGTGAGCAAGTCAAACAATGAGCTCAAGTATGGGCTATAGGTGACATGTGACATCATGTCATTGTAGGGAAATCCATGGCAGATGGATAAGAGGAAAAGGGAAATCCTAAGAGCCAATGAGACCGGATACGCGATAAGCTTGGTATGACATCCTACTGACTTCTATCTTCTCCCAACCGGTTGGGAGAGAGGGGAAGGAGAGAGAGAAAGGCAAACCAAATTTGAGAGGAAGAGAGAGAGAGAGAGAGAGGCTCTACCTTCTACATAGATTTTCTGACGATCGAATCCACATCGCTTTTAAAGTGAGTGGAAGAGGAAGAGTTCATCCTCACGATGCGCTTCTGTGATAGAGACCGGAGTTGGAGAGTTCGACAAACTCCTAGAGGTAGGGTTTTCTACTCGGGTTTAACTTTTGCTCCATGGGCCATCTAAACGGCATGGGTCAGGTGAGGCCATGAGTGGTCAGGAACCGTCCCAAGACTCGGGACTCGGTGCTAGAGATTCCCTGGACTCAAGCTGACAAACCGACACCGATTCGACTAAGTAATTTTCCTTGTGTCATTTCATGTGTTAGAGTTAAAATGAATAATGGTGTTAGTTGTCTTGCCCTAAGGGGAATGTTTGGTTGTGTTTTGAACCATGGGAAGCTATCATATTGTGGTAGTACACATTAACTGGACTTTAGAACTGGTTTTTGGGTAGGAAATAAAGGGAAATTGGTAGTTATTCCTTTAGGTAAATTGTAACCACATCAGTGAACTTGATGTTAGGCTTTTTAATTTCTCAAATCGGACCTCTGTAGCACAAGTTATGGTCCGTTTACCCTAAATAGTCTAGTGGAAGGGCTGCCTAGTCATGTGTGACCTCCAACTTCGGAAGGTCATAACTTCTTCATCCGAACTCCGTTTCAGGTGTTCTTAGACTCTATGGAAATCCCATTTAGTCAATATTCCAGCCGTATGCCTGTGGAGGACAGTGGGTACTGGAGCTGTCCGGGGCTCTCGGGCAGGTCAGGTAGGCTGTCCGGGTCGGGCTACTTAGTCATGTGTGACCTCCAACTTCGGAAGGTCATAACTTCTTCGTCCGAACTCCGTTTTGGGTGTTATTAGACTCTATGGAAAGACCATTGAGTCAATATTCTATCCATATGCCTGTGGAGGGCAGTGGGTACTGAAGCGGGCTGGAAAGGGGCTCCCAGGAAGGTTAGGTAGGTTATCCAGGTAGGGCTGCCTAGTCATGTGTGACCTCCAACTTCGAAAGGTCATAACTTCTTCGTCCGAACTCCGTTTAAGGTGTTCTTGGACTCTATAGAAATCCCATTGAGTCAAGATTCTAGCCAAGTTCTTGTGGAGGATATTGAGTAATCGCATCAATAGTGCCAGCTGTACTAGTTGTGTGTTATGACTCTGTGAATAACATGTAAGGTAAATTTCGTTAATATATATATGCATGCTCATATATTAACATGAATTATCGTGAATGGAATATTGCATTTCATATGCCCTAGTGGCAACCCTAGAACAAAGAGAGGTGGTGGGAGTGCAATGACATGAAAAACATGGTTGTCAAATGAATTCATGGGAATATTTTTCAAGAATCGCCTCTGAGAGTTGTCCAACAAGCTCATCTCGAGGGATGACCTATGACTATTTCTAGAGTTATCTTAGCAATTGCTTCTGAGGGTTGTCCAATGAATTTTATCAAGATTACATTACGTCTAAGAACAAAACCTTTGCATTTTGAAAACAAGTGTCTCTCAAACTCTCACGGCAGACATAGATGAGTCAAATGAGGCTTCTGAGACGGGGATGGTGTATCGCATTCTCATCCATAATATGTAGATACTCGAGTAAAGGACTTGTATGTTTTACTTGAATGTTTGGTGCCATTGCATGAGCACTTAGTGGGGAGTAACCCTTGTGAGATTATCACTACTGGGGCTTTGCTCACCCACGTGGGATCCCTTCCAATACAAAGACAGACAGCAGCACGGACAAACTCCTTAGAGGTCTGGATTATGAAGCAGCCTTCTGACCGTGGCCTTGATTCATGTTTTGTGTAAGAGCATGAACGAACTAGTTTTAATAAGTATGCTTTGTATTAAGAGGATGTAATAACTTTAATCTATAGAAATGTACGCTTGGTAACTCAAAAGATGGACGAGTATGGATTTATGGGCCCTATTGGGTCATTCATTTCATGTATGAGTCTCAGAAACGAGACACATGCTCCTCCTTCCTCAGCTGACACATCAACGGACCCTGCCGAGGCACAAAGATGGTATCGTAACATAGGTATACGAATACCTAAAATGGTGGTTACTTCGGTTTAGGTCATTGTCACATGTGTGCAGATATAGAGAATTATAGTTTGAAGGCTGTATTTAGGTAGGTGATTACCTAAGCGCCACTGTGGGACAGATTAGAAACATCGCATGCATTGTGTTTTTATGTGTGCTTTAATGTATAACATGATGTGTCAGATGTTGTGTACATTTACGCTGATTTGGTATGTATGGAAAATAAGGAATACTAAGGTTTGCAGGAAAACATAACTCATGGGTTTGGAAATTGAATTTGAAATTGTATTAGTGGGTCGACGATTAGCACCATTTAAGAAAAGAGGATGAAACTGATTAGTTCAAAATGACTAAGCTCCATTAGTGGTCGGGCATGTGCAATTTAGCTGGGAACGAGATAGAAATTTAATAAATTTGCCGCCATTTGACATGTGTAGATGGCTATCAAGGAGGAGACAGAGGACGTCCACGTGCTAGCCTAGCACCACCGTATTTGACTACAGCCTCGGTCAGTTGTGGGATTACCGCCGGCCATTGCACATAAAGCAAAAAAGATGAGCTGGAGGAGGTCCAGTAACCTCCAGAGGTTCAGGTCACATCATCCTCCGATATCTACATGGTGGGAGTGAGATCTCGATGGTAAGGCACTCATTGGTCTTCGTATAGATTGAGAAGGTGTTGGAGGCCATGGATATCACCTCTGATACGGCTAAGATCAGGCTAGCTATGTTTCACGATAGAGGCCAGTCCCAAGTATGCAGCGGATTCAGGCCAAGACCCCAAAGACTTCAGAGGCAATGATCAGCGAGTTCCATGATTCTACGTGGCAAGTATTTTCGCCACCCGCTAGATATAAGGCTCGTGAGTTCCTGAATGAAGTAGCGGAGCCATGACTTATGATAGAGCATGCGGGCTTAGGTCTCATCGAGTCGGGTCTGCTTATCGACGATTATGTGGCCGCCATGTGGCCAAAATCGAGGTTCGAAAGAGCGGGCCGAGATTGTCCATTCTAAAGTGTGGATCGTGGACTCCACCTACATGACATGGACTCAATGGTTAGGACTACTTAAACCATAAAGAGGAGATGGAGGATGCATGGAGCACTCTGGATGCAAAGCAAGGGCAAAGAGGAAGGAGAGCCTGCCTTCCAGCTTCGAGAAAGAAGCCGATGTGGCTTCTAGTTCACGTTGTTCAGAAATAGCACATACGCCGTAGATATGTGGCTACAAATGCAAAGACGATGGTATGTTTCTTAGCCATAGCGCTTGAACACATGAGGAGTGACGTCTCAGAGATAGGGGATCCTAGGGTTTAGGACAAAAAGGGGCCCCGGGCCACCGCGGGGACAGGAGGATACGCCTTTTTCTTCTCTACACCCTAAAAGATGATTCTGGGAGGGGCCGCATCAATCCCTGAGTCGACGGTACCTCCTAAGCATATTGTGCAAAGCAGGGGCGGATTATGGCCATGAGGTAAGATATCTGAGCCCAATGTGATGGTATGTCAGTGATGCAGATGTGATCGATCCAAATTATACTAATCAAGTCTGATAACATGTTTAGTGGTATAATAAAAGTAATAGGTATATTTGTCCTGAATAAATAAAGATAAAAACAAAGTAGTGAATATGCATACAAGTTAAATTACAACACAAAGAAGATTTGAGGCTATTGTAAAATATCATAAATTATTTGCAAATATTAGGAAGAGTTGGAGGACCAAAGTGAAATAAAAAGGATAAGATCAATACATAAGACTAAATAATAAACATCTCCATTTTTATTCGAGAAAGGGAGAGCAAACACTAGATAAGAGAGAAGAGAGAAGAGAGAAGAAAGGAAGAAGAAGAAGAAAAAGAAGAAGATCACAGGTACGGATACATGTCTTGGGTTGTATGGAATCGCTTAGTACTGTACGGAATTTGAGCATAGTTTTCAGATGGAAACTATGGAGTATGGAAGTCTAGTTTTGTCTACATAGCTTAGATACATGGTTTAGAACCTCTATCTTGTGTGCATGGTTTGGGCTCGGGAAATCCTAAATTCATTTCGTAAGGTTGAGTCGAGAAGAGTTCTAAGACTCCCAGGTGATATGCTTCGGGGAAGGGTCTACGGTCAACCTTAAAAAATTCTCTATTTTCGACCATGCTATGCAAAGAAATTCGAACCTTAGAACGGGCTTTTCGTCAGAAATAAAGGGAATTTGTAGTAAGTCCTTCTTAGTAAATTGTATCTATTATCAATGGACTTGATTTTAGCTTTTGAATTTCTCTGATTTGGACCTCTATGTGACCAAGTTATAGTCTTTTTTTTACTGAGGTCACTCAACTAGATCTCTGCCACAGCCGCGCCTCGGTCAGATTAGCCGGATCTTCCTAGAGTTGGATTTCCTTGGGTAAGAAATAAAGGGAATTTGGAAGTGAGCCCTTCTAGTAAATTGTATCCACATCAATGAACTTGATGTTAGGCTTTTGAATTTCTCAATTTGGACCCTTGTAGACCAAGTTATGGTCTTTACTCTAACAAATTAATGGGCGAGAGGTCTACCCATGAGGTCATGCGTGTACAGAGGTCAGCAGCATCTCTCATGCGTACAGAGAGAGGTCGCACTCCGCATGCAACAAAGGCCGCAGACCATGCAAGAGAGGCCATGCATCTCGGGTCCCGTAGAGGCCGCCCGTCCCGGGGCCAGCCGCCTGTCTCAGGGATGACTACGATGACCTCCAACTTTGTTATCATAACTTCTCCGTCTGGTCTCCGATTTGCGTTCTTGGACTCAAGTGAAAGCCCATTGAGTCAAGAATCCATTCATATGCCTGAGGGAGAATATTAAGTGTCAGACTGGAGGTGTCGACCATTCACCGGAGGTCAGTCAGCTCATTCTCGGGCCCCAGTCGGCCTCGTCTAGGTTGACTACGCATGACCTCCAATTCTAAGGTCATAACTTCTCCGGGCCTGAACTCCGATTCGGTGTTCCCGACTTATGGAAATCCCATTGAGTCAAGAATCCATTCATATTCCTGAGGAGAATATTAGGTGTCAGACCGAGCTCACCAAGGTCATGTCAACTCGTCCAGTTCTGGTCAGCTCGTCTAGGTTGACTACGTATGACCTCCAACTTCGGAAGGTCATAACTCCTTCGTCTAAACTCCGATTCGGGTGTTCTTGGACTCTATGGAAAGCTTCCACTGAGCCGGGCATCCATCCATAGAAAGTTTTGATAAAATTGGAACTCATATTAGTCCTGAAAACATGAAAAATAGTAAGCACTACAGTAAACTATAGCTATTCATATTATGAAAGCTCATTATGAATTCATATAAATAGCTCTATAAGCATACATGGTAAGCATAGTTATTTATATTATAATGAGATATGAAAAATGTAAAGATAGAATAACTGATTATATATATATATATATATATATATATATATATATATATATATATATATATATATATATATATATATAGTTATATATATATATATATATCGAAATATGATTACCGAACGAAATAATTATTCTGGAATACAGAGATATATCAACATAAAATACATATTGATTGTCTGCTTAGAACCTGGTAGAGGGATAGATGGGCATGCCTATTAAGGAAAACCAAGTCTCCAGTATACAAGTTCTGATATCGAGGCCCCGTTTGGGTTGATGAGATAGATCCCGTTTGGATCACGGTGGCCCCGAAAGGGTCACTACAATGCCTTCGGACCCTTATAGATGGTCATTGTCTCGTACAATGATAACAGCGCCTTGAGCCCATATAGACCCTTTGTTCGCCACGGTGAGTACAAACGCCTTCGGGTGTATATCGACCCGCTGTTTCTGGTAATCGTGTATCGGGCCCATATAGTTTCTGTATCACTTCTAAGGTTTATGCGAGACGCAGAACATAAAAGAAATGACGGTATATACAAGATGATGTAGAGAATATATGACGCATGATATGAGAAGCATAGCAACTATGCGATGATGATATCTGATTACAAGAACAAGTAAGTCTGAATGACATGAAAAGTATGGAAGATGATAAAGTAAGCGGTTATGAAAAAGTATATATATGAGAAATGATAAGAATACGTAAATGTTATATGTGTTATATGCATTTGTATAGAAATGACCCTTAGTAAGTCATCCATGTGTGATAATTCCACTAAGCTTAAAACACTTGCAGTGTCAATCCGTGTAGGTATAGAAAGAGGAAACAGAGGGGCCAAGACAATCCATCGTGATCCAAAGGCCACGCATCAATAGGTGTCACTAGACCTTTAGGTCTATTTTGTATATGAAATTTTATATGATATAAATATTGTAAATGTTGAACATTTCCATATATGGAGCTTGTATATATATATTTTGTAATCGGCCTTTCTGAGGAATATATCTGAGTTAATTGTTTAACATTATATGAATGAACTGGCAAAGTTTATACGTGAAGGAAAAAAAAAAATGGCCCCTCGCCCGGCGCACATGTCGAGTTGGGGCGTCACATGTGGGGCTGTATACATGCCATCACGCCACCGGCGAGTCAACCATCGGCCCGGTCTCGTATAAGTGCGTTTTTGCTATCTGCCTATGGCTTGAAGTGTTATTTGACTCGGGTGCATCGCATTCATTCATCGCTACATCGGTTGTGCGAGTTGGGCTTGGAGGTTGAGACCTTGGAGGAGCCCATGTGTGTGAGTTCTCCCCTAGGGACTAGGGCGAGCATATATCTGATATGTCGGGATTGCGAGCTAGAGATCTCTGGGATTCTGCTCACAATGGACCTGAGGGTCATGGATATGTCAGAGTTCGACGTCATCCTTGGGATGGACTGGTTGGCTGCATATCGCATTGTCATTGATTGTGAGCGTAGGAGGTTCTGCTTTACACCTTCCGGATGTACCTATGCGTCGCCCATCTACATGACTCCATAGGATGGCGCCCGAGTTGAGTTGTAGGAACTCGAGTCCGGATCTGAGATTCTTGGACAAGGGGTTCATTAGGCCAGAGCACTTCACCATGGGCGCTTCGGTTCATTTGCAAGAAGGATAAGACCGCCCATTTCATTGCATTATTGTCGGCAGTTGAACGAGTTCACGATCAAGAATTGGTACCCATTGTCGAGGATTAATGATTTGTTTGATCAACTAAGAGGAGCGTGAGTCTACTCCAAGATAGACCTTTGCACTGGTTTCTATCAGCTAAGGGTTAGGGAGACAGATATCCTTAAGATAGCGTTCAGGACGCGTTATGGACACTTTGAGTTTATAGTGATGCCCTTTGGATTAGCCAGATGCGCCATCGAGGCATTCATGGATCTACATCATGGGTATTCGACCACTATCTAGATCAGGTTTGTTGTAGTCGCTGTGGATGACGTTTTGATACACTCCCGGTCCCGAGGAGCATGAGGATCATTTGGGAATCGTTCTGGCTGGCGAGACAAATGCATCAAGCTATGCCTTGACTCGGTAAGTGCGAGTTTTGGCTTGCGAGGTCTGAGATTTTGGGGCACGTAGTGTCAGCCTCCAAAATTGTCAATAGACCTTGAAGGTTGAGACCATGATGAGTTGGAAAGGCCCGAAGTCAGTCTTCGAGATCTTTATGATTTCTTGGGGATTGATTTGAGTACTCTGAGGAGGTTTGTTGAGGACTTCTCCCGACTAGCAGCACCTATGACAAAATTGACTCGGAAGGAGGTGAGTTTGGAGTGGAATGACTAGTGAAGGCGTCAAGAGTTAAAGGAGGCTCACTTGACTCCTATTTTGATAATCTAGAGAGGATGAGGGTACCGCGATTGTATTGTGATGCCTCGAAAGACAGATTGGGATGCGTTTTGATGTAGTGCGAGTGGTAACCTTGGTTTCCGCCCCGGTTGAAGAATCATAGGCGAGTGCCCCAGCGCCACGACATGGAGTTAGCGGTAGTAGTCTTCGCCTTGAAGATTTAGCGCCACTATTTATATGGTGAGTAGTTTGAGGTGTGTGAAACCACAAATCTGAAGTATATCTTTACCTGGCCCAGGACCTCAATATGAGAGCAACTAAATGGATGGAGTTCCTAGGGATTATGACTTCACTTTGCATTACCATCCGGGTAAAGCCCGAATGTAGTAAACGATGCGCTGTTCGAAAGTCATGGGGGTGCCTTTGGCTAGCATGGCTTCCACAGGTGGCGGATGCTTTCGAGTTGTGGGGCGGTTGAACTCAGTACCTGGCGAGCATGTGCTCAAGATGCGTTGGGGAGTTTGGTGGCTACCGCAGTCTTTGTGGCCCAGTGATTGAGTCTAGGGATAAGACGCGACCCGGGTGCAGTTAGGTGCAATTCGGCAAAAGTTTGGACCGTCCACATAGATGGTAGTCTTCGGTATAGAGGACGGGTAGTGGTTCCCCAGTTGACAGATCTAAGAGAGGAGATCCTTAGGGAGTTCCACTGTTCCCGATTTGCAGTACATCTAGGTGGCATGAAGATGTACCGGGATCTTCGTCGCCAGTACTATTGGGGCGGGATGAAGAGACAAGTAGGGGACTTTGTTAGACGATGTCTCACGTGCCAACAAGTTAAGGCTGAGCACCAGAAGTCAGCAGGGCTACTCCAACCATTGGAGGTGGCTGAGTGAAAGTGGGAGCATGTCACGATGGACTTTGTGACCCACTTGCCATGGAGCCACGGAGGCACGATGCAGTTTGGGTGATGCGGTACGACTCACGAAGTCAGCACATTTTCTTAATAGTCACGGATGACCTTCACAATGGAGGAATTTTTCCAGTTGTATATCTGAGAGATCGTCTGGCTACATGGAGTGTCGATATCCAAATTAGCCGGGACCCAGGGGCCGAGGTTTACAGCACTTTTGGAAGAGTTTCAGGCCGTGGGCACCGCATTGACCATGATCTGACCTTCATACGGTGAATTAATTCGGTCGGAGGGACCATACAGGTGTTAGAGGACATGCTACGGGCATGCGTCCTGGATCATAAGGGTAGCTAGGAAGAGCACTTGCCCTTAGTGGAATTCGCCTACAACAACAGTTACCAGGCGAGTATACAGATGGCACCCTATGAGGCGTTATATGGGAGAACTTGCAGATCATCGATATGTTGGGTAGGAGTAGGAGAGAGCTCCGTCAGCGGTTCACGATCCCGATTAGAGACACCTCCGAGAGGTGAGCATGATCGACAAGCGTCTTCTCACGGCTTAGAGTCGACGAGGAAGAGTTCTGTTGACATGCCCGTTGACCTAGAATTTGTGGTTGGCGATCCGCGTGCGCGAAAGGTGATGCCTAAGGAGGAGTAGTCAAGTTCGGTAGCGAGGAAGCTATCGATGGGGTTCATTGGGCCCATGAGATACTTTCGAGAGGGTGGCCACTATAAGCGTGCCGATTAGCGCTGCCACTGGCATGTCGGTGTCATGAAGTATTCCGTCTCCATGATCACGGGTATACTCGGATCTAGCTCACTATAATTGGATTGGGGAAGATTGAGGTTGACACGGATGGGATATTCGATGGGGACCGGTGTGCATCATGGATAGTCGGGATCCAGGTTTTGCGGCCTTGAACCGTGAAATTTAGTGAAATGCGTGGCAGCAGTGGAGTGGAGGCAACATGGGAGCGTGAGGACACGATGCGGGCCACCTATCGCTTCTTGTTTAGGGATGAAGGTACGCAGTTTAGTCGTTTCGAAAATTAAATGATTAGTTGTATGCATGAAATAGTGCACATAGCATATGCATGTAAGATGATATAATCGTGTGGAATTTCGGGACGAAATTCTTTTAAGAGGGGGAGAATGTGAACCCCGGAAAAATCCGAACTTTCAAAAAATGGTAAAATGGTAAATTCGGTTAAAATCCGGAATTTTTTTTTTAATCTCAAATGATGAAACGGACTTCACCGTTGGAATCATCTCGCGAAATCTAACTACCACGTCGAATTTCATCAAATTCGAGCTTGATCCCGAATTTAAGTATTCTTCGAGGCAAAGTGATACGTGACATGTGGTAGGTGTTGAGTGGCTCACATTGAGCCATGTGTCAAGCTGTGAGCAAGTCAAACAATGAGCTCAAGTATGGGCTATAGGTGACATGTGACATTATGTCATTGGAGGGAAATCCATGGTAGATGGATAAGAAGAGAAGGGAAATCCTAAGAGCCAATGAGAATTGGACATGTGGCAAGTGAGAGGACATCTCACTTGACTTCTATCTTCTCCTAACCGGTTGGGAGAGAGGGAAGGAGAGAGAAAGGCAAACCAAATTTGAGAGGAAGAGTTAGAGAGAGAGAGAGGGGCTCTACCTTCTATCTAGATTTTCCGGCCGTCCGGATATTCATCCTTTTAGCGAGGAGGCAGAGGAAGGATTCATCCCATCACGATAAGGGCTTCGCATAGAGACCGAAGTTGGAGAGTTTTGACAAACTCCGAGAGGTAGAGGTTTTCTCCTACTGGGTTTAATCCTTGTCTAAGGGTCATTCAAATGGCATGGGTTGTGTGAGGCCATGGTGGCCAGTGTGAACCATCCGCGAAGACTTTGGGGCTTGATGTCTTTGGAAATTCCGGGACTGTTTTCGAGCAGTCCGAGGTGATTTTAGGACTAAGTAATTGTCCTTGTGTTCCATTTCATGTGTTAGAGTTAAAATGAATAATGGTGTTGGTTGTCTTGCCCTAAGGGGAATGTTTGGTTGTGTTTTGAACCATGGGAAGCTGCCATATTGTGGTAGTACACATTAATCGGAATTTAGAACTGGTTTTTGGGTAGGAAATAAAGGGAAATTGGTAGTTATTCCTTCAGGTAAATTGTAGCCACATCAGTGAACTTGATGTTAGGCTTTTGAATTTCTCAAATCGGACCTCTATAGCACAAGTTATGGTCCGTTTACCCTGAACAGTATAGTGGAAGGGTTCTTTTTTAGTCGCGTGTGATTTTTCCGGCTTCGGAAGGTCGTAACCTTCCGTCCGGCTGGATTTCGGGTTCTTAGACTCTATGGGCGGGTTGGTCGAGATTCCAGCTGTATGCCTGTGGAGGACAGTGGGTACTGGAGATGGCCGGCAAGGGGCTCCCGGGCAGGTCAAGAGTAGGCTCCGGGTAGAGTGCACAGTCGTGTGTGACCTCCCGACTTGAAGGTGTAAACTAGCCGTCCCGAACTCCGTTTCGGGTGTTCTTGGAGATACATAGGCGGGTTTAGTCAAGATTCTAGCCATATGTTGTCAAGAATGGTGATGCTAGCGGCGGGGCTCGACGATCGGGTAAATTTGTTTAGATGGTGCCTAGTCATGTCGACCTCCCAACCGAGAAGGTCATAAATTCTTGTCAATCAGTTTTGGGTGTTCTTGAACTTTATGGAAAGCCCATTGGTCGGGTCCCCAGCCCAGGAGTTCATATGGAGGATATTGGTAATCAGTACAGCTAGTCTTTGGCCGATTAGGTTGTGTGTTGTGGCTTGTGTGAATAACATGCAGTGTAAATTTCATTATATATATATATATATATATATATATATATATATATATATATATATATATATATATATATATCATCATTTTATTATATTAGCATGAATTATTGTGAAATGGCGTATTGCATTTCATATGCGTTAGAGCAACCTAGAGCAGTAAGTATGAGTGCATGACATGAAAATATGGTTGTTAAATGAATTTCATGGGAATATTTTAAGTGCGCTGGAGAGTTGTCAGTAGTTCATCTCGGAGGATGACCCATAGTTGTTTAGGAGGATTATCAGCCAATTCAGCGCCGGAGGGTTGCCGATAAATTTTATCGAATATTGCTATATGTTTTCAAGAACAAAAACCTTTTGTTTTGAAAGCGGTGTTTCTCACATTTAGGCCCAGGCGTGCGTGAGGGGAGTTAGTGAGAATTTCCGAGATAGGGGATGGTATGTCGCGTTAAATTAATGCGTGTAGGCGTTGAGTGACAGGGACACATGTTTCTTGAATGTTTGGTGTCTTGGTGCGTGAAGCGACCCAGGTGGGGTAATGCTTGTAGGAGATTATCGCTTGGGCTTTGCTGTACCGTCGTGGGATCCCCCTTCGGGTATAGGACGGTACAAATGGTGACGCTCCTTAGAAGCCCGAGTTATGGGCGGTAGGTTGTGAGTATTGATTCATGTTTTGTGTATAAATATTGGAACGAACTAGTTTTAATAAGTGTTTTGTATTAAGAGTGATGTAATAACTCTTGAATCTATAGAAATGTATGGTTTTGTAACTGCATGGAAGAGTATGGATGATGGGCCTGTTGGTCGTCTTACTTTCAGTATGGAGTCGCGTGAAATGGGAGCGGGTTACTCCATGAGTTGTGATTGGTCCAACAGGGACGCACTCCCGGGTCGGGCGTCTAAAAAATACCCAGAGTGAGAGACCAAGTGGTCTTGTTGGTCTCATTTCGTAAGGCCATGTTTGGCCATAAAAATGCATTAATTTGACTTAAAGTTTCGCTTTATTCTTGAGCTTTGGTGGCCCGTCTCTCATTTATTTGCACCGCAGTTATTCATATTCGACTTGGGCATGTAATCTTATAAATTTATGGCGTTTATATCCCATTTTGATAAATTCTAATTTATCGCTTCTTTATTCAGTTTGAAATTTTCACCTCTTGAATTTAAATTGCGAAAAATTTAAATTATACATACAAAATACTCTAAATATGCTGAAAACGACTAGCGTATATTTTAGGGTGTTACATTCTTTATCAAATAGTTAACTAGGCCTCAAAAAAAAATTTTGGGTCTCATTTCTCAAATAGTTTCATATTTTCCCTTTCACACTTGTCCATGATACCGAGACTAGGGCCTTTTTTAGGGGAAATTGCGCTAAGGTGCATTGAAGCATCATTACGAATGAAAATAGAACCATACACCATCAAATAGTAAACCTCTCTCATAAAACTACAAAATTTTCCTCACCTCTTCTTCTATCTTAAGCTATGGGGAAGAAAAAAACTCCTAGGGCCTGCTTGTTTCTAGTTTTGAAAGCTGTTTTTTTCTTAAAAATAAGAATAACAAGAAAAACATAGAATTCAATTTGACTTGCTGATTGATTTTTTATTTAACAAATCTTGAACCAGCAAGGTCGAAAAAAAAAAATACAAGAAGAAGATTAGAGTGACCTAGAAAGACAAAGAAGAAGAAGAATATCCGTATCAAACAAAGGGAAAACAAGGAGTTTTTTAAGAAGGTTTTGGGAAAAAATATAAATAAATAAAATGTTTTTGGAAATGGTCAAACAATTTCTTTTTTTTCTTTTTTTAATATTCTTTTATGTTTATCTTTTTTTTAAAGAAAAAAAAACAAGAGAATCTTTTGTTTGAAAATCATGTAGGTTTGGTTTTTGTTTCAAAAAAATTAAACCAAACATATTCTTTCCTAAAGATCATTCAAAATCCTTCCTAAAGATATTCTTAAAAATATATATATAGATATTCTTTTATGTTTATTTTTTTTAAAAAGGAAAATACATGAGGATTTTTGTGTTTGAAAATCACACACGTTTTGGATTTGGTTTAAAATTAATTTTTAACAAAATTCAATTAAAATCCTTTTAGGAAAACATCTTCTGAGAAAGTTTTAAGGAAATACCAAACGCTTTTCATCTCCGTTTGGAAGAAGTTTTGGAAAAAATAAAATAAAATAAATTTTTTTTATCAAACGTTTTCTTTTTTTTTTTAAAGAAATAGGATAACTTTTTTATTTCCTTTCTTGAAAATTATGTAAGGATTGGTTTTGGTTTTAAAATTATTTTCTAATAAAAAAATCAATCAGAATCCCTTACATAAAACACATAAAATATAGTCTGAAAACTGTTCTTATTATTTGAAGTTAGTGTTTTCTGAGTTCTTTATGGTTTTCATAAAAGAACCTGAGAACCAAATATGTTTTATGTGTTTTTCTTGTTTTTCACAACAAAAAGCTGTAAACAAACAACCCTAAAGTGTTTGATTAACATTTCTGGTTTTGAAAAATGTTCTTGAAAACACGGATAACATCGCTTTGTCATTCTCTAAAAATTGTTCTTGTTATATGAATTTAGTGTTTTTTATATTTGTTTTTCAGAATAAGAAAAAACCTGAAAGCCAAAAATGTTTCCTTCTTGTTATTGTTTTTCAGAATAGAAATAAGTTTTCAAAAAACCGTAAGCAAACATGTCTTAAGTTTTGTTTTTCATACAGATCATTCGAAATGTGAAACACATTTTTTCCATTTGAGTTTCCAAAGCCGTAAGGCACACGCATAGGTCCAGGGAAAAGCAAGAAAATCAAAATTGTGGATAAAAAAGAAAACGCGACAATGCCTTAGGGGAGATGTGGCAGGTCATGAGCCCTTGAAGTTTGTGAAGGATTTGGGGTTATTATGCTATAGCTTCCAAAGGCGTTGTCTGGAAATTGTCATCACATTAATGAGAAATTAGTCCCTTGTCTGGGGGCTGGGGCAGCTCTTTGTGGTCCCTAACTCCTTCCCTGCTATATATGTCATTTTTATTTATTTTGTTTTCTCTTGGACGTGGGAAGTTTGGTGAATATGATATATATATATATATATATAATTGTAGGGATAATGCATGTACTTATACTTATTCAACATCAGGATATTGCTGTCGGCAATCAAACCCACATGTGAACTGCATTTGATAAGATCCCATATTGATCCTATATAAAAGTGTGGAGTGGTACTTAAATTTGATGGGTTCTTTCATTTAATAGGCTAGTCTTTTGGGTTAGGTTTGTACCTATCATTGGTGTTTTCATTGAGAATCGATACATAACGGAAGATAATGCGGAAGAGAACTACGCAATCTTTTTTTTTTTTTTTTTTTTTTTTCGAAGGTGGGTGAGTGAATCTTGAATTAGAGTGTGAGTCACAAGTGAATGTCGTTGTAAACGTTGACTGATCGTATCGGTCCCATACAAAAGTGTGGAGTGGTATTTAAATTTGATGGGTTCTTTCATTTAATTGGCTAATCTTTTGGGTTGGGCTTTTCCATTAGGCTTGTATTTATCATTGATGTTTTTCGTTGAGAATCGTCTACGTAAAGAGAGAACTCACGCAGGAAGGGCCCTACTTGGAAGAGAGTACACCTAGTCTTCCCGAATGTGAATCCAGAGTGAATCTTGGCTAAGTGTGGCGAGTCAAAGTGAATGTCGATAAAAAGCGGGCGTTAAAACTGCCGAGGGGTATGGGAATGATGATTAAATCACTCCGGTTGCATACAAGAGTGTAAAATGATCTGCAAGAGCGATGTGTTGTCAGCCTAATAGGTTAGTCTTTTGGATTGAGTTAGACTTCAGTCTTATCACCATTGCTTTTAAATATTCATTCCCCTTTTTTCACAAAATAAATACACCAAAAACCTACAGCTCATGTGTTTCTTGTACTTGTTTTTCCGAATTATTTTTTAATTAGATAATAAAATATAGGTTTTAATACAATAAAGTTATTTCGCAAAATGTTTTTTTTTAAAATTAAGAACTTGGTTAGATAAATTATTTTTAAAAATAATATTTTATTTTAATTATACATAGGTATAATGTAAGTATATATAAAATTTAATTTGTATATATTATGATTTTTATTAAATAAAAAATTATAATATGAAAAACAACGATTATCCTTAATTTTTAATTAAAAATATTTATTTTTTTTTAATATGTAAACAAACTAAGTTTTTTTTTTTTTTTTAATGCTCGATTTTCATATATCGTACTGCTTCGTTTGGTAGAGAAGCGTTCGGGTTAGAGTTAATAAGGATAGGCAATGTAGCAGAAGTGTTTATTGTAAAAAAAATAAAAAATTACTCAATCCTTAAATGTTTTTTATATAATCTATAATTAATTTTTTGGACAACTAAACACTAGAGTTATAATGTAATAAATTGTCTTCACTGGGGTTCAAACCCGATACTCATCCCTCTACATGCTGCATGCATTTAAACGTTGAGCGTTTTATCATGTATAGCTGCAATATAATGAACGTAATCTAAATTTTAGAAATAAGAATATTGATTAAATAATTTAAAATAATAAATATGCCTTAGAATAAAATTTTATTTATTAAAATTCTTAAAAATATAAGTATTTAAATTATGAAAAATAGCAAAGTCATCCTCCTTAAGACAAATCATAAAAATAGACTTGAAATGATATATTAAAAAATATTAAAAAGGAAAATAATAAAGATCCAATCTTTTAAGACATGAATCATCTTTTTTTAAGGAAAAAAAAGACCTTTTTTCTCCAAAGATCTTTTGGTTTATTATTTTCTAAATAAAGACTTTTGATTAAAAGAATAACATCTTTCTTTTCTTTATGAGAGAAAAATAGAAATTATTTTCTTTAGCACATTTAATGAGTAGTTTTTTTTTCCAAATATTTTAAAGCTTTCACAAACTGCTTCCTTTGAAATCCCCCCATGTATTAGGTGTGGTTGGATTGAGGAAGCCATTCAGGCACTCAATCGAACTCCAGCACTTTTAATCCATTTTTTTTCTTATTAAATCGAAAAATATTTTGATTTTTAATTAAATGTATAAATGAAAATTAAATATAATTAAAATTACTTATAAATTTATAAAATCTTATTTTTTTTTTTAAATTTTAATTTAAAAAAGAAAAGTGCTATACAAAGAAGATTAAAGTATATATTGTTAGTGAAAGGTAGCTTTTTTCAAAAAGAAAATTGTCTCTCTTTTAAGATTTATATACTAAAACTCATTTTGTTTAACACTTGAGAAGGGAGAAGACCTCTCACGTCCATAAGAAATGGGCTGAAAACCCGATTTTAGTGAAAATCAATGAATTTTCTTTTGTGTGTGATTATCACGAGTCACATTTAGTTTTGCTTCAGAGTATTTTTAGTTTGTTTTACCTACATGAAAACCTTGGTTTTTTACCATTTATGCAATTTTTTAATTTAATTCCTAATTGCCATTTTGCTTTAATTCCAACCTTAATAGCCAACGGTTATTTTTCGAATTTCAAAACAAACTATTACAACTTGTTTTCCTATAAATTGAAACCTTATCTATGTTGAAATTCCTAACACATAATTCTCTGTATCACTCTTTTTTTGTTGTTCATGTTCCAAAAGCACTTTTTTAAAAGATGAGTTCAATTTAGAGCCTATTTCATTCATGTTTCTGAGAACTATTTTTAAAACATTTTTTTAAACACATGGAGAATACCAAAACTAAAACGAGTTTTAGACGGAAATACGTATTTTTTTTAAAAAATTATTAAATTAGTTTGAAAACCGAAATAAAAACGAAAGTAGTACGTAATATATTTGTCGTGGATAAGCGGCGATTGGAGGAATTCATGAGTGTCGAATGTCGTTTATCGTAGATAGCGGGCACGACCAGGTTTAAATATAATAAATTTGGCCAGAATTCTGCATTGTTATAGATAGCGGCGTTAATGGCCGTGAATGACAGCTTGCGATTTAAGTCAATTTATATTTTTGATTGTCGTTGTCATGGATCTTGACATTCACATCTTATTTTAGCAATTAGTTTGATTTTCAAACTGATTTAATATTTTTTTTTTCACAAATTATTTCCACCCAAAACTCAACTAAAACCATGTTTGTTAATAGTTTTTAAGAACTATTTTTTGTTCTAAAAATAAAGAAAACACAGATAACATATTTAAAATACAAAAACACTAAGTTTAGATAACAAGATTTCAAAAACAAAAACCAAATAGATGGTTTCTGTGTCCTCCATATTCTTCAGAAAATAAATGAAAATCAAACGAGATCTACAAGTTTTCTTTTTTCCCTTTTTTTTTTTTTTTAAATGTGACCAAACAAGGACTTAAAATCTGAATTGCTATTTGGAAAATAAATTGGAGGCATGTACAATGTGTTTTCCGATTGAGAAAGGGCTTCGGAAATTTCAAAAAAAAAAAAAAAAAAATATATATATATATATATATATATATAAAGGAAAACCATATGGAAATCGATTGTGAAATGGGCAGAAAGAGGCAAAAACACATCGGCTAACGATGCCTCCAATATGAGCCAATCATTTCCCACGGCTTTCTTTGAACTCAACGATCTCTCCTCACAACTCCAAAGCCATTACCAGCGCCACAGCTAACCCAATTCACACTCCATTCCCAGGTGACCCTTTTCTCTCTTTCTATTTCCTGTTAATCTTTTCATGCGTCTTTCTTTTACTTATTTCCACAAACTTGCTACTTTTCTTTTCCTCTGTTTTTTATTTGTTTATTTATTTATTTTTCCCTCTCTTCAAACTCGATAGTACAGAGAATTTTTGTTTTTCCCCTTTGAAAAATATTTTGCATTTACTTCTGTCCTTTTGATTGTGTATCAGAGTAAGCAATCCTGTTCTTCCTCTTTACTAGAACTGCTAATTTCTGGGTTGTGATTATAATTTGAGAATTTGATCGAACTTATTGAATTTTGTCTACGGCTTGGTTTGGTTGCTAAGAAAGAGATGATGTTATCTCGTTTTCTTTTCCTCCACTTTCTTTCTTTCACGCTGTTCTGGTTTTTTTTTTTTTTTTTTGTTTTCTGTTTATCAAAAGTAGTTTCTGTTATGTAACAGGTTGAAATGGAAAGAGGAGAGTATAATAACAGAAGAAGAATTGGGTCGTTTAAAGCAAACATTAATAAGAATGGAGAGAGGAATCTTGAAGGTAGTGCTGCTGTGAGAAAACCCCATTTGGAAATTTCAGAGGTACTGTTTCTAACAACTATTGAAAGTCTTATTACCACATATGGTAGTGTTAATTTAATTCGCCCATCTGAATTCCTTCTGATTATTTATTCTTCTTCCTTCCTAAAATTCAGAAGAAGCCCTCAGTAGCAAGAGAACTCCTTGTGGCCAGGAGGGAAATTGGAAGATTCAGTGAGAGCAGGAGAATGGCAGAATCAATGAAAGCCGAAGCCGAGTCTGAGCTCTTTAACACGAGGAAGACTGTGAAATCTCTGAGCTCCCTTATCAATGAATCAAACTTCAAGGCAAAAGCAAAGATGCAGGACCTTGAAGATCTAAAGAAGTCTGAAATACAAGGGCAGGCTTCAGATGTTGGAAAAGCTGATAATTATCAGTATGCAGAAGTGATGCGAGAATTGGAATCTGTGAAACAGGAAATGAGTAAACTTAAGCTGGACATGGCTTCAGTTTTGGAAGAGAAGTCGCAGGCCGAGAAGGAGATTGAAGCTGCAAGCTCAAAGATTAGGTCTTATGGAAGTTCAGCAAATTCGCTTAAGAAAGAGATTGAGGAAGCCAATGAAGAGCAAGTGCTAGTTGAGTTGGCACGGCTTGAGGCTGTTAAGGAATTGGTAGCCATTGAGGCCGAGAGAAAAAAGGAAGCTAATGAAATCGGATTTAAATTGGAGAAAACCAGGAAGAAAATGAGTGAGGCTATCCAAGAGATTGAGCAATCAAAAGATCTTGAGACCAAATTGTCTGTCACAAATTCTGATATTGATGTGCTTCAGAATGAACTAAAGTTAGCTAAGCAAATAGACCGAAGTGTCAAAAACAATGACAGCTTGAACCACCCTAAAGGCATTTTAGGAAGACGACATTGGTCGGAGAATGAAGCTTTGTTGCAGTCAGTCACAGATGAATTGAAGGCAGCAAAGAAGGAATTAGCTACTATTAAAGAAGAAGGCTTTCAGTTCATGTCCTCTATGGATGTCATTAGAGAGGAGCTCAAGCATGTTACAGAAGAAACAGCACATTTCAAGAAAACAGAAGATAAGGCTGATCTGACTGTCAAAAATCTCAATTTGAAGCTGCTAAGGGCTCAGTCAAAACTTGAAGCTACATCTAAGGCTGAGGAGAAGGCTAGATCAATTGTGTCCAATCTAACTCTCACTCTCGAACAATTGAAAACAGAAGCAGAGGCGGTGAAGAAAGAAAGGGAACTCATCAGTGAAGATACTGCAACAATCAATGCAGAAATTCAGAAAACCAACTCTGAGATAGACTTAAATGAGGAAAGGTTCCAATCTGCAATGCAAGAGCTTGAAGCAGTGAAATCTTCGGAGGCAATAGCACTTGACAAGCTACAAACTGTGACTGAGATGACTATGAGAGCCAGAGCTTCAGCATCTGAGCAGAATTCCTCAATCTACGTCTCAAAGTTTGAATATGAGTACTTAACTGGACATGCAGTTCGAGCCGAAGAGGTTGCTGATAAGATGGTTGCTGCAGCTCATGCTTGGATTGAAGCTTTAAAGGCCAGTGAGAAGGAAATACTGATGCAAACCGAAGTGGCTCAGAGAGAAATCAGGGAGCTAAGAATGGAAGAAGACAAACAAGCTCTCAGAACAGAAAGGTCTCTTTCTGCAACAAAAGCAGTGGAGGGAGAACTACAAAACTGGAGGGTACATGGTCAGATGAGCAAAGGCAGGAAATCTGAAAACATGCAGGTTCAGGTGGCATTGCCAAGAAAATCCATTAAGGACAAAGGTAATTTCACTCCTGCAAGACGAGCAAAGCACCGTAAGTCTGACTCACCGGCAATCCGCCATTTGCCCCGCTCAACTTCTTTCACTCTTAAGAAGAGGAAGAAAGTGATGCCAAATATAGCCAAGTTATTCAGAAGCAAGAGATAGGAAAACAGTTTTTAAGTCATCAAAAGATATTTATAGCTATTGCTTCTCGTCTACTTGAGCTCCTTAGCCATTCGAGTCCATTCAAATAGGCTGTACTGTTACATAATTTCAGCACTGGGAGCTTATCCTTTCAAGTTTAATTTCAAAAAAGTTCTTTTGGGTTGACTTATTGAGAATACAATTGAGAAAATTGTAATTGTTGATCTTTTTAGCAGCTGCCAAGATTTGTAAATAAATCACCCTTTTCTAGTTGTATGCCTTTCAGTTTTTAACTAACCTTTAAAGAGCTCTCTGTTGCAGTTTCTCTCTGGCCTGAACTATCCTACTTCGTTACATGTTTAAAATAAATACATTTCTTGCTTATTTTTGCAGATGATATTGATCCCTATTTTCATCAACTAAGAAACCAATCCCAACAGTGTACGTATGTATGTGTGTATATATATATATATATATATATATATATATATATATATATATATATTGAATATTAGGAGAGAGAGAGCAACTGCACCAGTGATGATTCTGCTACAATCATTGCCTATTAGGATCGCGCAAAAAGACCCTGCATGGCTTAGGATCGATGTTTCCAATAGAACTGATTTCATCAGCCAAATTCCTAATTTGATACTTATAAAAATCTAAATAAATAAAAATTATTAATTTCCTCATGTTTCTAAGACCTTAAGCGGATTATAGTTTCAACAACTTCCCTTAATCCAAGCTGATCAACCTGAAAGCATCATCTCCAACTTCTTGAATAAATCCTTCTTTAACGGATTCCTTTTCATGTCTAGTCCAACTGTAATAGGAGTAATAATTGGTGATAATGATTCCTTCTTAAATTGTTTTATTATGTATACAACAAACTTATTTTGGGAGATAAAAATGTCTTCTTGTTTGCGTTGGCCTTCAATTCCAAGAAAATAGGACATTAGTCCCAAATTCATCATCTTAAACTATTATTTTATAGTCTCCTTGAAATTTTCAAACACTTGTTGACAAATTTCTATAAAAATTAAATTGTCCACGTAGAGACATAGACTGATTATGTCACTATTAGAATTGATTTAATATAAAGTGTGTACTCAAAATAACTCTTTTGAAATCTGTGTTATGATAAATAGTATATCCAATCCGTGTGTACCGGGAATATGCTTCTAGCCTTAACCTATATATGTATTGAGTTTGTAAACTTGCTTACTGCTTTAAGTGCTACATTTTGCCAAACCGATTAGTTCGAATGACTTGATGTCGCTAATATGAAATCGGCGGAGACCAGAATCTTATCTTGTAATTAGTGATTAGTTATAAAAAATAAAAATAAGAAGTCTTATCTTTCCTTAATACACTTGGGTGGTTGTTTAATGAAAACCTCTTCTTAAAGTATACAATAAAGAAAAGCTAATTTTGCATCTAGATTTGGTGAATTTCTATA
The DNA here is from genome assembly GCA_016808115.1 of Tetrastigma voinierianum. NCBI lineage: Eukaryota > Viridiplantae > Streptophyta > Magnoliopsida > Vitales > Vitaceae > Tetrastigma > Tetrastigma voinierianum. Next base: position 563,096 of record JAEQBH010005036.1, read on the forward strand.
TTTTCTAAGCTGCAAGTGCAGTTATCATGCTAATGGTATCTAGTTTAGCAATTGGGGCAAGACCTTCTAAATAGTCAATACCTAACTTCTCTTTTCATCATTTTGTAATCAATCTTGGTTTCAACCAATGAATTTTAATATAAAGTTTATACTGTCTTATAAACTCATTTAACACATATAAGCTTCTTTCTATAACTGAGAGGTTATCAACTCCCATATTCTAAAAGCTTTCTTAGACTTGTTTATGTGATTATGTTTCATCTAAGCTCAAATGATGCCTTTATCATGGATAATGGTCTCAGAGAAGGATAATGGGCCTTAGGTATGAATGTAGTAAACACACATTCATAGAGACACGAGATTGGTAACGCGGTTCGGCAATAGCCTATGTCCGCGGGGCTGAGCCTAGATATAAAGGATTTCAGTATATATTAATTAGGTTACACGTTGGTCTTATATGAGACAAGGCTCCTCATTTCTCATTGTCGTCTTCTCCTAATTATCTCACAGTGAAACATGGAGATAAGCTCCCCTTATTTCCCCTTTCACAACATCTGAACTACTACAAAGCCCGATCACTTCTTCTCAATAAGAAGTGGCAGGCCCTAACTCACCATCACGAACAAGGCGTGCACATATGGATTACTCCAGGTGGATGGCTTCCCGATCAATCTCCCTTGTGTGCCTTCACAATTCGATCACCTGTTCGAATCAATAAAGAATTGTACAATGCAACCTGTTCTTATAGCCGCGAAACCCTCGTATTTCAATATTCCAAGAGATCCGGTTTCCATCCTTGTTCGTCTAGATTTGATTTGCTTAATCTTCCCTTATATTAATTTTACCTTTGATTTCTTTCAAAACCCGTCATAGGGAATATCACATCCAAGGAAATCCACTAGCCAAATCCATGATGTTCAGATATGGATAAGAAAAGTTTCACAACATGACTTACCATTTAGCTCTCCAAAGATGATATTTATTTTTGACAAAGGGCAAGTCCAATCCAATACCTCCAACATATTCTACTTCTATATGGATTGGATTTCTTTATGCACTTGTTTGAATCCACTTTTCATCAATTATACTTCTTCACATGAAACTAGATCATAATATGCAAATAAGCAAAAATTTACTAAATCTTCGTTAGTGATTTCATTATTTTTCATGACTTCATGATTCTTTAGATGTGTATGTATAATATAATGACATTTTTGGTTACCTTGTGATTCAAACTCCTTTCCTATTTCGGTTCACATAGGAGAACTTTTAATAGGAGTGCTTGAAGTGGAAAAATGTATCGTAGGATCCTTTTGATTGTTTTTAACAAAATCTTCTTTAATTACAACTTTTTTCTCACTTTGTATTTGATTCCATGTTCAAATCTTATTATTTAGGAATTAATCATCTCTATCTACAATCAACTTCCTTGTTTTAGGATTGTACAGTTTGTAACCTTTAGTTACATTATTGTAACCAACAAAAATACATTTCTCATGTTTAAATAGCATCAAAACTTTTCCTATGCTCTTTTGATATATGAAAATATGTAATACATCCAAAAATTTTGAAAAATGAAACTTCTAGCTTATGACCACTTTAAGCTTCTCAATGTTCTCATAAATATTGTTCTAGTAGGATACCTATTCAATAAGAACATTGCACAAGTAACAGCTTATGCCTAAAAGGTCTTTAAAAGAGACTAGACCTTTATATACTTGCCATTTCAACCATGGTTCTATTCTTCCTTGTGAGTATTATACCATTTTGTTGAGGTGTATAACTAGCTATCATTTATCATTAAACACTGGACTTTTAGAATAATTTTGAAATTCATTGGAATTGAACCTTCTTACTCTATCAGATCTCAATATCTTAATATTGTAATCACTTTATCTTTCAACATGAATTTTGAATCTTTAAATTAACTAGCTAGTTACAAGCCTTAGAATTTTCCTTTAACCAATAAATCCAAAATTTTCTTGTCAAATCATGTATAAAAGGCTAAAATATATTTGTTGTGAGCAAGAGATCTTGCTTTGTGAATCATAAATATTTTGTATGCATTAACTCAAAAGAAGTTGTTTTCCAGATTTTCCAATTGAAAATGTTTTATGTGTTTCCTTAGTGGACATCCTTTTGGAACATTAGCCATTACTAATTCTGCTACCATATTCTTTTTGTATTATCAACTTCAACCCACGAAAATTGAGATGACCAAATTGAAGATATTAAAACAAATCAAATCATTATCTTTTGTCGTTACCTTCAAATGAAATACAATTTTGTTTGAAGCAACATAAGAACATCATATTAGTTGTCATCTGCACTTTTTTTAAATCATTTTCTTATTGATATAACTAAGGCTGTAAAATTTTCTTAAGGAGGTTAGTAATATACTTTTTTGTTACTATCTGACGCAACATGTAGCACGATTGATCAACATTAAATTAATCAATAAGAATAACACGCTTCAATCCAAAGACCAATTCCTATTCCAGAGAACAAAATAAAGCAAAAAACTTTGATTTTTTTGATAAATTGATAAAAGTGATAAAAGTCCCTAAAACAAACTCTAAAACATCAATTTATACCCTAAACATAATATGGATATAATAAGAAATAAAATAATATTCCAAAATAATAATAGGAAAGAAAATAAGACTCCTAAAACAATAATAGGAAATAAAAATAATATCCTAAAAAATAAAGATCATATCTCAAAACAACCAAAATAAGGATTTTGGTTGATTTGATCTAACGCCTTGCATCATACACCTCCACTTATGAAGAACTTGTCCTCGAGTTACTTCTAGATATCCTAGACTCATATATGGTTGGAACAAGGTAAGATCAGTAACATTTAAGATCTTTGAAATCCACATCCATCAACAACATTGAAGATCTTTGAAATCTACATCCAATTTGGTAAGTCAACCACATAAGCATTGTCGTTGATCTTCTTAATGATCTGATACGATCCATACTTTCTTTGTTGAAGCTTGCTATGGTCATCCCTTGTCTTGAGTGTTGTCTTCCACCCATCACCTAGACGAATTCTGATTTGATGATAGCCACCCCTCAAGTCAATCTTGCTAAATACAACTGCTCCACTTAATTAATCAATCATATCATCCAATCTTGAAATAAGAAATCTATATCTAACGATAATTTTGTTGATCGCCTTACTGTCAACACTCATCTGCCAACTTCCATCTTTCTTAGGCATCAACAAAGTTGGTATAGCATATGTGTTAATGTTAGCTTGAATATGCCCCTTGCTTAGTAACTCTTCTTCATTCTCCCTTAAGATTTTGTTCTCCTTGGAACTCATCTTATAATGAGGCACGTTAGGAAGAGAAGCACTTGGAATCAGATCTATATGGTGTCATATGTTACGCATAGGAGGTAACTTTGTCGATAGATCCTTAGGAATCACATCATCAAACTCCTCCAACAAAGTCTGCAACTCTACCGGAATTTGAGCCCCAACTAAATCTCTACTTTCTATTTCTCTCTTCACAACCATCAAATGCACTTCTCGGATCTCCTTACACTTGCCCATAAGTGAGGATGGGTCATGAACAATAGTTAGAAAGTTCCTCTTGTAAAGCCTTGGGTTGGCTCTCACTTTCTAGTAACTAATTCCTCTTTGCCAATTTCAAAAATTCAGTAGTATAGTCATTCACCCTCATGTTACCATGTGTACATCTTTGATAAGCATAAAAAATATATTGCTCATAGTCCGGAGGCAAAAATCTACCTCATCCTATGCCATGTTTGAACCGGACCACGACCCCTCTCTCATCCTCATCTCCCTCAATCTATCCCACCATACCGATGCTCTCCCTTTTAATTTATAAGAAACAAATTTAACCTTTCTATCATCAGGAAACTCGGTATATTCAAAGAACCTATTTAACTCAGTCAACCAATCGACCATGAATATCAAGATCACCATTGAAGTTAAGGATATCTACCTTTAGTTTGTATTCGCCATCTCCTCTATAGTTTGGTTGCCACTACCTTCCTTCTCTTTGTCTTCCACATGGATTCGCAAATTCACCAAAGTCGGCATCCTCATCTGAAGTGTCATCAAATACTACGGTTGGCCTTCTTTGATTTTGTATTTTTTGAATGTGATTAAAAGTGGGTCTAGCGAAGCCAATTCCTCCACCTTGTTTCTCATCGTCATTCCTATGTCCTTGTCCATTGATCCTCAATAACGCTTGCAATTGGGGTTGTATTGTTTCCAACGATTGAGTTGTTAAAATTTGATTGATTGTTGCCGCTGTTAATCGACTCCAAACAACCTACAATCCTCATCACGCGATTAGGATTGGCTTCGCTAATACTAGCACTAGTATTAGCCATCGATTAGGAGAAACCAGCTCTGATACCACCTGACACAGCGTGTAGCGCACTTGATCAACAAGAATAACATGTCTCAATCCAAAGACCAATTCTCAATCCAGAGAACAAAATAAAACAAAAGCTTTGATTTTTCTGATAAATTGATCAAAGTGATAAAAGTCCTTAAAACAAACTCTAAAACATCAATTTATATCCTAGACATAATATGAGTATAATAGGAAATAAAATAATATTCAAAGACAATAATATGAAAGAAAATAATGCTCCTAAAACAATAATAGGAAATAAAAATAATATCCCAAAAAATAAAGATATCTTCAAAACAACCAAAATAAGGATTTTGGTTGATTTCACTAACACTGGGCCGCTATCTTTGAATTGCATTAACATTACCTTTGCTCATAGCCAAAACTTTGGATTTGTTTCCAAAATTAACTTCAATGTGAATCGATTCATTTGTTTGTTAAAACAATTTCTTCTTATCACATGATTATCGTGGTCCTCAGACAAGATACCAAACATCTTGGCATTCAATATTCAATATTGCCAAATTTTAAGCTAATAATAAATTCTAATCTACCTTAGTGGGATGTTTCTGCTTCTTTGCTCATTCTATTCATTCCTTCACCTCATTTGACATTTTGACTTATAATGTTACAATCCAAAACTTGAGTCGTGATCCTAGGTCAAAGATTTGATCCGGAGGGTTTGTGTTCATCCACGCTGACAATGAAACTGAAGCTATATTTTTTTTCTTTATTTTACTTTTACTCAAATATAAAATCACATTAATAATAAATGCGTACTCTTATAAATTCAATAATTAAAAAAATATCTTTCAAGTTATTAATGCAATTTCTAAAGTAGCAAATATAACTCAAAGTATATTGTTTATTAAACTTAACCCCAAACAACCAAATAAACATAAAGGAGCTTGACATCACAAAAAATCTCATAGTAGATTAAAAATCATTAAATTCATTCCTCCTTCTTAAGTTATTTCAAGGCCTTTTGAATTGTTTTGAACACTCCTAAGCATTGTCTGTGGTTCCTCAAGAACTAATTTTCCATCTAAAAATCATAGCAAATGAAAGGGTGGGCCTTTCCACGTTGCTCAATAAGGTGTTTCTCACCTAGGGTTAGTAGATACAAGCAACACTTAGGATATACCGGCAAGAAAAACCGAATTAGACGGATTAGAGACGAGTTGTAGACATAAAAAACCTTGAAATTACAAATTAATTTGAGAAGAAAATTCCGTCTCTAATTTGAGACATAATAAAATCTAACTATCAAAGGTCACCCAAGCATGAAAGTACACTAAGTTAAGATAATATTGAAATCTTACTATCTAGTATCAATTGCTTGGAAATTTCCTTCAACATTTTTGTATCTTAGCTGACCCAGCTTTTTTTTTTTTCTTCCTTCCTGATAAAAATGAGGCTATCCAAAAGTGTGAGTGTTATGTTTATTTCTTAAGATGCATGTATAGAACCTAAACTAACAAAGGGAAGATGCATCTTATCTCACAGATGAACTCTTATATAATCCACCCATATCGACCGCTTCTTTCTTTTTCCTTTCTATTGCAAAAGATAATTGCCAATTTCAATATAAGATACAACAGTGAATTTGTTTGTAGGATTAACACTTTATGCTTGTTGATGAACCTCCTAGGTGGTTGGTTTACTAACCATCATATGTGCAGATGGGTAGAGGTAAAGGAAAAGAAGGACAACTTGGAGGTAGAGGTAATAATGACAGTAGAGCTTAGAGAGAGTCTGTTGATGAGATAAATTATGTACCAAAGACCTAAGACATGGCTCCCACGATACAGTCCCAACTTCCTTTAGTACAACCATCACCTCCTCCGTCAGTAAAGGCACCACAACAATTTGAAATTGGCTCTGCATTAGCATCTGTTGATGAATCTATAAATGTTGAGGCTAACACTAATGGTGCTTATGGAATTGACTCTAGAGATGTGATCACTATTGAGAAAAGAGAGTAAGCTTTCATCAACTTAATTTTCTTCTAATAATGCAAATAGAAGTAGGTATTGTATTAACATGCCATAAGCATTACTATCCATCAATATAGGAAATTTAGTTACTACTCAAGTGGTTTAATGAAAGATAGTCATAATTGATCACATTTAATTGACTGACATGTACGAATACACTAGAATACTCACAGTTTTAAGTAATCAAAAAGTAAAATGTACTAATAGTGTGATATAAATCCTTTCTTTTATTATATATATATCAAATTAACTCAATAAAAGTGGCTTCACATTTTCTTTTAGCTATTGATAAAATTGCATTTAAAAATAAGATTGACAACACACTAAATCTCACGACATTAGCTTTAGGTTAACCTTATAACTTCAATGAACTAAAAGTTTGATTAGCAAAATTAACTATCTTATTTAAGTGCATGTTGGTGGTAATTAATTGGGGTGAGGATTTAAATAATGTTAGCTAAGCAATAGTGGTAAATGTGAACAAAAGAGGAGTTCTATTGGTGGGCTTGTGGTCCCCTCCCTTAGTCCTTCGGGACTGAGACACGAGTAAAGGTAATAGTTGAAGCCCATGTGCTCTTTGCTTGGCTAACTTGTCTTTCTCACTCAAGCTCCATTTCTACGAACTGGGCAGAAAGAGTCTACTTCTTTTTTTTTTTCTTTTTTTTTTTTGGTTTTTGTTTTAGATCAGTTAGTCAAGCCCATCATCCTCATCATTTTTCTTAGACTTGGCTAGAGCTTGAGCTATCCCATTAATTACTTTAATCACTTTAACCAAAGATAAGAAGGTTCAAACACGTACACTTCTGGTCCACACTGTATAGGTCCTGGATAAAAATATATGTTCAAGTCATTTTCAGTAGAATTTTAAGTCAATTGCATTTAATTATCCAATCTAATCACGATTAATATCATTACCAAGAAAATGATTTCTTTATTTGTTCGACATTATTAACTCTTTTTATTGAAACTAACGAGAAAGTAATTTTCATCATAGGTTGTTGCCTCATGAAAAATGCTCACATATGATCACCAAGACTTCTCGAGCAAATGACTTCACAAGGACGGATATGGTTTGGAAGAACATTCCTCGTAACACTAAGGATTTGTATTTTGGAGGATTTTATGGTACTATTACTTTCACATATATCAGAATGTTTAAAATATAAAATGAGCTCAGACTAACTATTTTCTTTTTTCAAATTTATATAAATATTTTTGGTGGATCCAAAATAAGTATATAGTTAGGGATTCTTTAGAGAAATAAAAATTTATTAAAGGTGAGTTTTATTTGACCATTATCAAGAATCACAAACTGAAGCCGACCTATGTTTCGATGATATTTGGAAGGCATGGAATGATGGATCTGGGCTGCTTGAGTACATAACACGAGCACGACCAAACAAGCTAAATCAGCAAGTCGATGAACTTGCCACTCATACCGGAGGATCTATCACACATTCTTCACATGCCAAACACATGGTTAGTGACGGGCATCGTAGAGGTTATGTAAAATTAATGTAAAACGTAGGCCCGCTCACACAAGTATATGCGTCGAGTGTACGTAATATAATAGCTTGTCAATTATCGTTCCCACAAGGAGAAGTGTGTTGAATACCGAAATTGGCTCTAGAATATTATCCGATCTCAAACTCGAGTGAATTATGGCTAATATAACTAAAAGCTAATCCTAAATGATTTGTTAACTCAATTAATGGGGACTATGGTTTTTGCCTCCCCTTGCCACACTCAATGGATTACTATCTAGATAGAATTGATCTTTCAGTACTTTAACATATTCACGCTGGCAAGTTGATCATGCCTACGAGATATCCTCTCTCGAGGCATATTCGCCTATCTCGCTATAGGGTATATTGCATCTTTGCATCAACCCTTAACTCCGAGACACTGCACGATTAAAACCCTAATTACACTTGAACTCGATCTCACTTCAATTGACCAAGTGTCACTCTACCCAGATCCCCAGGAACCTTTATCTCTCGATCTTAGATTCTCGACAAAAGCATGTTAATGTTGGCCAAACACCACCATGTAGATAATTCACATAAAATAGAGCAAGTTGATATCAAATCCATTGATATACTGAATGAAATTGAATTAACAACTAATCCATATGAATGTAACAAGGGTGCATCAAAAACCCTAGATATAAAACTAACACGTTATGTTGGTCATTACAATCATTGAGTTTTTAAATCAATAGGAGTTCGAGAAAGAAAATACAAATACAAGAATCACACGATCTCTCGAATCACCCTGCGTCGTCTTCCCCGTCTCGTATCTCCTCCGCTCCCCTTTTCTTTTCTTTTTCCCCATCTTATTTGAAATTCACGTTGACCAAGTCTCGATGACGTTGTGACGTTGAGCAGATGAAGGGCTGCACGTCGTACGACCTCAACGTCACGACGTTGGGATGTTGCGACATGAGAACGTCGTGACGTTGAGGATCGATTCTCCAATCTCCTTCTTCAAATCTCCACATAGCCTCTAAATGCAGCCTTTTTTTCACCTGAAATGCACAAGAAGTTGAGTATCAGATATAAGGCGATAAACACACTTATTACTAATTGAAATGAACTCGGGGAATAATGAATGCGTGGTATATGATGAAAGGCCTCTGGCACTCATCACCTCTAACTTATCTTCTTGCTTGTCCCCAAGCAAGAAACAGACTCATAACACAATACACAGGAAAATTGACACACCAAAACGCCTACAACATGAGTGTGATATACACGATGCCAAAAAAGGAGAGTCAAAATGAACCAGACTAGCAATTCGAGCCTTTTGTCCTCTGAAATCAAGGGATCCTTAAGGTTGTTCAACTTTCTAAGGACATTAGCTGGTCAAGGGTAGGCTGACCAAGCAACTCAACCCCCCAAGTTCTCAATGACCTTTCCCTATAAATCTATGTGCATTTGTTTCATGATCTCCAACATATACCTAGGTTCCAGCACCCCCAAACTTAAAGTCAACTCGCCCATCTGAAAGACTCTAACCACGAAAGGATAAGAACACACCCTTTTTATTCATGTTAAACTACCTAGGCATGAAAGAAAACTAGTACCTATAAGTTTTAGCTCGCTTGTCCCTCAGAAGGGATCATTGGTGGGTTCCCACTAGTCGGGTTAAGGGCACCGCACGAAGTTCCCCGAACTTTACCCGGAACACTCAACCAAACCTAAAGGCCCTAGATTGTGGGAAGGGTCCATCCTCTATCCCATATAGCGGGTAGTGAAGTCAATGACTCCCGGCTAGTTGGCTCAAGGCATTAAGCTTTAAAAGGCCCCTCGGATTGTGCCCGAGATTCCGATTGAATGATCCCACTTATTCTATTTATACACGATCTTTTTTATCCTTTAATAAATGTGGGGCTCGATGACAATCCTCTTTTTCAAAGGTGTCCCATCACTTGGGTGTTTAGAAACCCTCAAGGCTCGTGGAATTCTTGTAAGCAAGGTCCAAGGCCTTGGTATACCCTAGAGATCACATGTGTGTGTGTGCGATAGACTACTTGGGAAATGGCTTCTTGACGTGTAAAGGGGATGACTAAATTAAGTCACCCTAACCTTTCTAGCATACCGTTCCAAATCATGGCACAACTTAAGGGTCCTTTTTTAACTTTTTTTTTTTTTTCGATGAAAATTTTTGACCCAAATTAACCTCCCATTAGTGATCATGGCATCCACTCATACACAATACCTAAAATAGGTAAACATGTAAAAACTGAATATTAAAACAGAAACACTCGCAACCTAAACACATAAAAACTAAAACAACCTAAGCCTAAACACACTGAAACATAAATAAATCCAAACCGAGACCGATCACCCACACCCCCCAAACAAAAATAGATAGTGTCCTCAATGTCAACAAAAGAGCAAGTGAGGGTGGAGGAAACTCCCATGGTGATCATTCGGATCAATACAGTGGTGGTGGAGGTGGCAAGTGAAAAGTCGAGTCAGGAAAGCCATTATCGATGGATTAACGGTTGCTCGTAATGGTCGCCCGGCTGGGCAGACATCGTGTTCATGTTTGCCCTGAGCATTTCCATTTCCTAGCTGATGGAGACCTGCTGCTCCTGGGTCTCATCCCAGTACGCATCGAATCGAGCGGTCAGGTCATGGACTTGGACCTCCAATGTAGTGGAAGGAGTGACCCGTCCTCCCCAAGACGCTAAGGGCAATGGGTCATGACGACCGCCCCAAACTTCCTTCGGGGCACCCTCGCTACATCCCAAACCTAGGACCGGCATGCCCTCGAGCCTATCCTCATATGAGGGCTCACGTCTAATCATACATCTTCCTCCCGGGTCTTGGTACACCCTAGCTTGTCTTCTTAACCATCGCCTTTATCTGGGTGTATCCAAGCCTCATCATTCCTCTAAGTGGCACCCCGACTTGCTTCGTATAGATCATGTATGAGTGGAAGGTGGGTGCTGAGATTCATCTTCAGATTCGTTATAGAGGATTGCATCCTATAACCCGCCGACATCAATGGGATGTCTTAGATGATGGCAGTCAAGTGTGGCTCTCTCGCCATCACTTCACACACATCGGGTCATCGGACGTAGACGTGATGTGATGAAGGCTACGATGCAATACCTTATGAATGTAGGCCAAGTGTCGGCTCATGCACCGCGTCTTCATTGTTCCGCTTCCACTTGCCTTGCCCATCGGGTCAACATCCCAAGGACTTCGAGATAGTCAAGTTCTCATGAGCCTAATATAGGCTTCTGCAGGTTTATCGTCTGTGTTATAGTGCATCGGGACGATAGACCCTCGTACTAAAGTTCACCAAACCCCGCGCACCTGCAAGACCCTTTCAAGTACATGAGAGGCTAAATTGGTATAGAATTCTCGTACTCACCATTATGACCATCGACCTGGTTGGCAAAGCACTCTTCATCCCTTATTCGCAATAGTTTTGGTGGAAAGAAATCATCGAGCGCGAAACCCTTCCTGATGAACGACCGATTCTTCGAGATTAGGCCGACTCTTGGTCGCACTCGCATGGACAAATTCCTCATGATCGTAATCATAAGCTGCTCTTCACTTGCTCTATTTCTTTCGTTTACTTTATGCTTTTGCTTGACATCGAGCAGCAATTTAGTGAGGTAGGTGTTGATGATCTTTGTGCTTTAATACAACTTTACTCGCCTCCTAACCCCCAAGCAGGATGCACTCCCATCGTAAATACCCAATAAAGCCACACAAATCTCACTTAGGCAAAAATCAAACACCTACCCGCACTACGTTGAGATAGTGTTCTCGCTCAAACCCGAGGCTTCAACCACCACCCACTCACTGGTTCCTTCTAATCTGAACCAACCTACAAAACCCCAATACAAATCAAATTTGGACCTAAACTTAATAAAAACCATACCGTAAGCAAAGACAGTAGGAACACGGTGGAACTCTAGGTTTTCGATCTAGAACTATGCTTAGACTCCCAAGTATGCTACAATCAAGCTGGGATGAAGTTTCGATGGAGGCTGGCTGCGGGAACCCCGCAAAATCGGGAAGGGAGTTGTGGTTTCAACACCACTCTTAAGGTGAGAATATGAACGTTCATGTTCATAAAAACAGGGCAACGTCGCAATGTTCAAGCCAATGTCGTGACGTTCCCGAGAGTCATACTTCCAACGTAGCGAAGTTGAGATGCAACGTCACAACATTCCAAAGGATTAGGCTTCCAACGTCGCAACGTTCCAAAGGATTAGGCTTCCAACGTCGCAACGTTCCAGAGAGTGCAAATTCCAACATCGCGATGTTCCTAAGAGTAGCTCAAAACTATTTTACCAACGTCGCGATGTTGGGAACCAATGTCACGATGTTATAGAGAGCTGATGTTTCCACTTTTTCCTCAACGTCGCGACGTTACAGAGAAGGTGACTCAACTTTTTGATAAAATGTTTTTAAAGTAAGGAGCACTCCCTTATTGAGCTTTCGATCCTTGTCCAATCCTAGAGTAAATTTCTTGAGCTATCTCTCTATCGTCGCTTCGATCTCGAAGCCTGAAAAGACAACAACACACATAATTTACGGTCTCCGAGAAAATTTCCATCCCTAAAATAATCAAACATATTCAAAACTATACTAATGAATGAAAAAATTTAAAATGCTTGGGTTGCCTCCCAAGTAGCGCTTTGTTTAATGTCGTTAGCTCGACTTCCTTGATTCTCAATGCCGGTCTTCAGAAGAGACTAGGACTACTAAAAAATCTCCATAGTGCTCCAATGCACTGCTCAAGGCGGGTGGAATATCTTGTCTTCCTCACTCTCAACTCTCTTGGTTTCTTTCTGTGCCGTAATGAGCTTATCCTTGCAGTTTACCACATCGCTCTGCATGATCTCATGGGGTGACATTCCTGAATACCGTCATTGGGTTCGATCATCCGGATGTTTTTTGTAGCTTGGAATACATGGAGCGTGACCCCATCTCCTTGAACTCTTAATTTAAGCTCCGCACTCTTGCACATAAATTTAAGCTTTTCCCATAGCTAAGAAAGATTACACCCGGTATGATGGGGGCCGTATCATCTTCATGTCTAAGATGACCAAAGTCTGGCTGGGAAGATGAACTTATCCACTTTCTGGACATTTCAATTACACTCGGTGGGTGTTTATGTTATGTTAGTTAATTGCAATATGATTGTCATCAATTTTGCTTCTTTCAACTGCTTTAAACATTGAAGGCAGCATCAAGTTGAAGCTTGCTTCCAAGTAACAAAGAGCTTTACCTGATACCGAGTTTCCTATAGAGAATGGTATAGAAAAACTACCCTGATCTTGAAGTTTAGGTGGGAGCTTCTTTTGAAGGACTACATTACACTCCTCAGTTAGAGAGATAGTCTCATACTCACCCAATTTCTTCTTATTTTCCAAGATCTTTTCACGAACTACGTAGCAGCGGAGTTCTCAAGTGCATCCATAAATGGTATATTGATCGTAGTTTCTTGAAGATATCGAAACTTTGCGAGCGCTTCTCTTACCCTTCTTCAGTCTCACGAGGATAGGGGATAAATTAGAGTTGGATCTCTTGCCAGCGGCTTATCCTTTTAAGCTACCTCACGGGTGCTTCCCATTGGATTTGCTTAGTTGGGGTTGATCCACCATCACTCTGCTCTATATCTACCTCACGTTTTATTTGAATTACATTGTTTTGTTTCTTTTACTAACCTTGGTGGGGGCCTTAGTGCAGCTACTTCCCTTTCACTTCTCAGAGTTATTGCTTTGCAGTATTCCTTCCCCTCTCCTCTTGGGTTCACCTCCGAATTGCTTGGCAATGAACCTTGCTGCCTCTCAATCAACAAAGTGGCAATTTGGCCCATTTGCACCTCCAAGTTTCTCAACTGTGCTGCCTGGTTATTCAGTTAGGTTGCCTGATTCTGCATATTTGCCTTTGTCTCATTCATAATGTAGCATACAGAAAAATACTCTCAACATTTTTTATAACATGTTCGAGTGTAAAAATAAATTATATTATATTTTTCGGAGTTTAAATGGCTAAAGCAGCAGAGTAAAAATCGAAAATTTACATAAACCCGAATAAATTTGGTAAAAATGTCGAATGAGGACTGGGGTCGCTAAATGGTAATGTAAGCGCCAAAGTATAAATGAAATGAAATGAAATTGAAATGAACTTTAAAGTGAGAAAAATGAGAAAAATGGGGTAGTGTGTAGCGAGCAAGGCTTAGTGCGGGATTTTGATTAAAGACCAAATATTGGTCTTTGAGAGGCATTTTGTACATTTTGCAAAAGAATGGGAGAGAAAGTGCTAGGGCTTTTTCGGTTGTAAGAGAGGGAGGAAGATTAGTGGTCTTTGCTCCATGAAATCAAGGATTAAGATGATCAAGAGGAAGAAGGAAGATTGGTGTTGACGAATCAAAGATTTAAAGATAAGGAATCAAACCCTAACTTTCCTTAATGTTGTGTTTGAGTTTAGAAAGAACCCTAAGTTGGTATAAAAATGATGTTGATTGGTTTATTTCAGTTTTGGGGGTTGCTCTAAGTTGTTATATGGTTGTTTGGATTGTGTTGAGAAATTTTTGTATAAAGGAAATGTTTGGTTTTTAGGGGAGATACTATCAAAATTTTCCAAAACCTATGTTTTTGTTTTGGCCATAACTTGGCCATCACTCATCCAAATTGAGTGATTCAAAATTATGGGTAAACTAGACTTCTAGGAGAACAAATATCCATGAAATAAGTGTATCCAAATTTAGACCACATTAGACCCAAAAATTCGTCAAAATGAGGCTCTATTTTCGGGTCAATTTTGGTTCAGTTCTGATACAGTTTTAGTGTTTCGGAATAGTTTTGGTATTTAGGTCATACGTTGAGTTTCACTCATCCAAATTGAGTGATTCAAAATTATGAGTAAACTAGACTTCTAGGAGAACAAATATCCCTGAAATAAGTGTATCCAAATTTGGACCCCATTAGACCCAGAAATTTGTCAAAGTGAGGCTATGTTTTCGGGTCAATTCTGGTTCAGTTATGATACAGGTTTGGTGTTTCGGAACAATTTTTGTATTTAGGCCATAAGTTGAGTTTCACTCATCCAAATTGAGTGATTCAAATTTCTAGGTAAACTAGACTTCTAGGAGACCAAATTTTCCTAAAATAAGTGGATCCAAATTTGGACCCTATTAGACCCAAAAATTCGTCTAAAGGGAGCCTTGTTTTTGGCAAATTCTAGCTTTGTGTTGAAAATAGAATAGTCCCGGATGTTTATGACATATCTGGAGCTTCGGTGCTCTGAATTGGATGATTCCAATTTTTGAATAAAATAAATTTATAGAGGAACAATGGACTTGAAGGAAGTTGAGTCAAATATGACTCATTTGTTCCCGAGAGAAAAATTTTACAAGTGAAGATTGTGTTGGGTAGAAACACCTAACTAGAAACTTAAATAAGCCGGTGATGATTGTTAATTGTACATTAGAATAGGAGTACAGCGAGGAGAAAGCTTTGAATTGATCGAGATTCCAGTTGGAATCAAGTGCAAAAAACTTTTGGTTTGTTATTCGACTCTCTCTTTTGTTTCCATTTTGGGTTGTTCTCCGATTCAATCTCTTCTTATTTGAATTTCACGATCATTGTTCTATGATTGAAATGATTTTCAATAAACTGCATATTTAAGTGTTTTAATTGATTTGAGACAATTAATTGTGAAATGATTTGCATATGAAAAATTGCATGAGTATTGAAAAATGAATTATTTGTATATAGATGTATATACTATATTGTATTTTTCTATGAATGAATTGAACGCCCTTAATGGAATGTTAATTGTTAAATTCGAGTTAAGGATAGATTGGTATACCCGATAGAGGGTCAGAATTAGCGATCGCGCGAGCAGTGTAATGATGTGTCACTCGTCCGAGTAACTGGCGGGACGATATCGGTAGTGTTCCGCGAATTGATTTTTAATAACGATTTAAGCGGCCAGCGGGTTATGCTTTGTGTTATAAAACAAAACGTTTTTATCTTAGGCACACGGCCTAGTGGGGTATGCTGCGTGATTCCATTATTGTAAAGCATAGGTTAAATTCGTTTAAGGGAAAATTGATATGGAAATTTGTAAAGTGCATGATTTGTATTTTGAATGATTTATTGCATATGAAAGTGCATATTTAGAATTATATATAAACTGTGAATTGATGTATATGAAATGAATATATGTATTGGATTTGCATTGATCATTCAAAAATATTCAAAAGCATGGTTTAGAATAATTACATGATTTGACTTAAGCGGGAAATGGAAGAGAAATTACTATAGAACCATAGCATGAAAATGCTTAGCGCATTACTTTATCATCGCAGTCTTAGAAGTGAACGTAATACGAAGGCATTAGGCGCGGTGAATCGAGTCATCGTCAAAGTCACATGGAGGATAAGTAAAGTTCTGTCACATGCATACATGAAATTATTCGACTCATTTTATACAAACACTATTATGAAAATTGAACTCTGATTATGTTTTGTAAATATTTGGATATTGAAAATGGCTAATAATGTTGCATTGTATAAATGTGGGAAATAGACCAAATGGGCATGAAATTTCATATCGAATGAAAAAGAGTTTTATGATCAAATGATGGGCCCCTTTATGTTAAAGTGGTATTTATGTATATATATTGTCGTTGAGTATTTGAAATGTGTTTAGAAAAGTAATGATACTTGGCATATTCGAAATGATTCGAATTATAAAAGAAGAGTGAGGACCGCGTCCCCGAGTCTGGGTTTGGCCTCCGGGTCGGGTCGAGTACGGCGACGCAAGCCGTTACACATAAAGGTTATTTGGGAGTAAGCATTCTTCCATATCTACCTTTCTCTATTTGGTGGTTTGTTCACTTAGGTAGGTTGCATGCTATTCTGATTGTTCCTCCATCTATAGTTCTGATTGCTCTTATTGTTCCACCAGCCTTGGCTTTAGTTCTTATTCTGATAGGTGTCCATACTGACCCTGTTGTTGTGTCTAATTAAATCTCGACACATATTGTGACTGCTCTACTCTCATCCCAGCGATTTAGATTCTATAGTCTTGTGATGTCTTCCATGATTCCACATATCTCGAGGTTAGCTGAATGGAATTTAGCACCTTCTTTGCCTTTGTAAATGTTTAGTGAGTCGTGCAACATGATTTACCAAATTGCTTAGGACCTCTGTGTCCGCACCTCCCACTGCTTTCCTCGGTATCAACCTGTCCCTGGGCCATTGGTTACTATTGGCAACCATATCCTCTAGGATTCCATACGCTTGGTATGTAGTCTTCTTCATCAAAGCGCCCCCTACTGAGGCATCTATAACTGTTCTGGTAGAATCACTCAGACCGTTGTAAAAGGTATGGACTTGCATCCATCTCGTCAGCTTGTGATGTGGACACCTCCTTAACGGTTCATGAAATCTCTCCTAAGCTTCAGCTAAGTTCTCCTCCTCTAACTATCTGAAGGTGTTAATCTCTTTACCAGGTTGTCGCGATCTTGAGGCGGGAAAAACTTGGTCGAGAAATTTACGCACAAATCATTCCCATGGTAATGGAATACGGTGGTTGGCTCGTCGACCAATATTTAACTCTATCACCTGAGTGAGGTGAGAACAATCTCATTTTCAGAGTTTCTTCTTTTACTCCATTGTATTTGATCGTGTTGCATACTTCAATGAAGTTTGTCAAATGTGTGTTCAAATTCTCACTTAGCAATCCATGGAATTTAATGTTCTAAAGCTTTTGCAGGGTTACTGTTTTCAACTTGAAATTGTTCGCTTGAATGGGTGGTCTTCATATAGAAGACTGAATAACCGTAGGCGGTAAGGCAAACTCTTCTAGTAGCATAAAAGGATCATCTGATTTGTATAAGCGACTTGGGTGCATAATTCCTACCATTATTCCATTTTGTCCCCCTTTACGGCTCATTTTGCTCCTTAGCCTTGATTCTGCATGACTACTAGATCTCTCTGGTGTGCTTCTCTTTTCTCTCTCTTTGTAATCAGGTTAGGTTCTCTTTGGCTTAGGATCAAATGGCGAGTTCAACTTATTGAGTCTTAGCGTACACCACAAAACCTTGACTACAATCACACGAGAAAGCACGACAGACCAAATTACAGATTAGCATTGTAAACGAGAATAAAATGAAAAGAATTCCAAAGTAATATCTAGTTGCGCTATTGTCAATATCAACATGAAACTCCTCCCCAGTAACGATGCCAAAAACTTGCTAGGCACCGTAGAGGTTATGTAAAATTAATGTAAAACGTAAGCCTGCATGCACAAGTATACGAGTCGAGTGTATGTAATATAGTGGCTTGTCAAGTGTCGTTCCCACAAGGAGAAGTGTGTTGAATACCAGAATCAGCTCTAAATTATTATCCGGATCTCAAACTTGATTGAATTATGGCTAATATAACGAAAAGCTAATCCTTAACGATTTGTTAACTCAATTAATGGGGACGCTATGGTTTTGCTCCTTGCCACATAATGGATTACTATCTAGATAGAATTGATCATTCAGTACTTTAATGGATTCACACTGGCAGGTTGATTGTGCCTACGAGATATCCTCTCTCGAGATATATTTGCTGATCTCGCTAGTAGGGTATATTGCATCTGCGCATCTGACCCTTAACCGAGGCTAGAATGATTAAACCTGTCGCCACACACTTGGGCGGGAGATCTCTACTCTCCGATTGACCAAGTGTCACTCTACCCGGATCCTCGGGAACCTTTATCTCTCGATCTTAGATTCTTGGCAAGACCATGTTAATCATTGGCGAACACCACCATGAATAATTTAAAAAATAGACGAGTCGATGCTCGGATCCATGGATATCTTGAATGAAGTTAGATTAACAACTATAATCCATATATGAATGTAACAAGGGTGTAGCAAAACCCACAAATAAAACTAACATTATGTTGGTCATCCCACCAATCATTGAGTTTTTAAATCAATAGGAGTTCAAGTAAGAAAATACAAATATCATAATCACACGATCTCTCGAATCACCCTGCATCGTCTTCCCTATCTCGTATCTCCTCTACTCCCCTTCTCTTTTCTTTTTCCCCCTCTTATTTGACATTCATGCTGACCAATTCTCGGCGACGTTGCGACGTTGGGATGATGAAGGGCTGCAGCCGTCGACCTCGGCGTCACGATGTTGGGATGTGCGACATGAGAACTTCCGGCGATTGAGACTAGGTTCTCGATCTCCTTCTTTAAATCTCCACATAGCCTCATCTTTTAGCCCTTTTTCACTTGAAATGCCTGACAAACCAGTATAAGATATAAGGTGGTAAACACACTTATTACTAATTGAAATGAACCGAAAACGTGATAAAACACAGGTATATGATGAGTGTTTTAGGCACTCATCAGTTAGGTTTTTATGATAAGAAATTTTGTTACAATAATATTATAATTATGTGATCACATTATATACATTTTTTGGTTTGAACTCACAAGAACAAAGTTTGGGAAAGAAGCCTACATACTACAGGTTGTTTGTGTAATCATACTAAAATGATGACTCATTACGTCGATGAGAGAAAAGCGAGAAGCTTTGAATGTTAGCATCTTAATTAAAATTTAATGTTTTATTATATTAATAGTTAATTCTTTCATTACTAAATTTATAAATTCTAATGTGATTTGTTGTTGAGTGCATGGTGATTTCATCTGACTCCGGGAGGACATGTCCCAATCAAAGGAGGGGTCGGTCAGAACCTCGTCCGATTATTAACTGATAGAATTTGTGTTAAAAATGTCAGGGGAGTGAAGAAATCGAGACTATACGGTATTGGCTCTGAAATATCAACATACTACAACATTGCTATAAGTCATAGTCATGAGTTAGAGGATCAATTGCAACATGTGTAGGAAGAGAATAAGTTGTTACGTGACCAACACCAAAAAATGCAAGAGCAAAACGAAAAAATACAAGAGTAAAACCAAAAAATACAGGAGGAGATGTAGAGACAAATGCAGGAGCATGACCAAAAATTCAGGAGATCTGAAGCAGTCTGAAGCGAGATGCAAAACACGAGTTAGCCACTTTTCCACGATACCCTTTAGTAGCCATTGTGGTGACAATGATCCCGATAGCTATATTTGACACTAATATTACAATTTTGTTATTTAAGAATACTATTGATTTTATAATTAATTAAAAGTATTATGTATTTCAACTTATTTAATGATATCTATTAATTTAACAACTAAACTACATCTTAATGATTGTATATATATGGCTTTGAATGACACCAATATCAGTATAAAAAGTCAAGACATGTCAGCAAAAAATATTAGTACATATAGACAGGCAGAGATGGATTTTTAAATGCGATTGAAATAGAGACGGAATTTTTTCCGTGCTTAGATGCGAGACGACTTGAGAGGCAGAAGAATTTCGAGTCTGTCGGGGAATGAAAAAATTCAATCTCTAATAATAGACAGAATGTTTCGGTCTCTGATCAAAGATAGAATGTTTAGATCACATGATTAAAAACCTTGAATGTTTTGAGTCTTTTTTTGATGAAAAACGAATCAATGATCTCTTATCACAGACGAATTTGAGGCCAGAAAATACCGCGGACTTTGTCGGTATCTAATCGAGAGGCGGAACAAAATCAGTCTACGATTAGGGCTATAGTAGTCATAGGAATTAGAGACGGATAATAATCCGCCTCTATTTAGAGACAAAAAATCCGTCTCTAATTTGTCTCTGATTACAAATGGAATCTTTCCATCTCTAATTAGAGACGGAAGGAATCATGTACCAGCGTTTTTAAGGCCGAAAATTCCGTCTCTAATTCGTCTGGAATTCCGTTTCCAAACGGATTAGAGATGGAATTGTCCATCTCTAAATGGAGGTTTTTTTGTAGTGATACTCTAATTGTAATCGAATATATAACAATTAAATAATTTCACATACATGCATACATGCAACATCATACATATTAGCATACAATAAAAACCTGACCAAACTATATCTCATGCAATTCACAATATTCAATCAAATCAACAACACACAAAAGAAGCGGAAATGATGTGTAGGTATTGTGTGACATGAAATTATGCAATGCATTGTTGTTTTTAGACTTTCACCAAAGGATATGCGTCCATACCCTAATATACTCCTCATTCGGAGTCTTCATGGGATAGAGTTTGGGGCCTTTCACCCTAGGGATCTCCCTCCCTTCTTAATTCGCCTATCACATACTTTTCTTTCATAACACCATTTTTCATTTATTTATTCACTGAATATCATTATCAATTTCAATCTAGATGCATGAGCTGTCACGCCCCGAATCCCGGCCAGACCCGATTGGCGGATCCGACCGGTTCCGGGGCCTTGGGGACAATCTTTGGGACTCACTTGCACGATTTTTTTTTTTTTTTTTTTTTTTTCGCCGGCGGTACTGTGGGTACATCTTATAACTATTCAAAATATTATATACATATAAGCGAGTCCATTTACAAATACAAAATTGTACTTTTACTTATACAAATCGAGCCACGGAGACCTACATGTAGTGAACCCTTCTGGTGTGTTGGCCCGGTATGCAGTCTTCGAGATGTCTTCTCCTGTACCTACCGCAGTTAAAACCCGTGCTAGCTTTACGCTTAGTGGGAAACATGTATCTTATGCATATACACATTTAATGCATAAAACATATAATATAATTCTTATGTATTTATATTATGAACTTATACTCTGTACTTATTCTGCGTAACTTATCCTTATAATCGCACTTATTGTGGCATCTCAGACTCCCGTAGGAGTTACAGAATCCTATGTTTATGCTACTCTGAGTTTAACTTATTCTGAGGTACCATAGTACCACGTGAGATTACTAACGTATACCGGGTATTTCTGAGCACATACTGGCTCTACAACTTATACCCGGGTTCCTTACTTCGAGTTTATACCGGGTTTCCTACTTTAACTTATATATGTATTTCTAGATACAAGTAATCGTAGGTACCATAACATTTTACTCATATGCAAAGTACCCAGTGAGAGGTACTACGTATCGCATTCCTTATACGGAAAATTCGGAAAAGCATCGGACTTATACTTATCTTACTATTAATGAGTACTCAGAGGTACTACAAAAACTTCAGACTTATTTATCACACAAGAGTACTGTAGGTACCACCGAACTTAATCAAATACAAGAGTACCGCAGGTACTACTGAGCTTTAACCCGATACACACGTAACTTACTCAAGATACGTGAGCACCCAGAGGTACTACCAAACTAAATCAAAGACAGGACATATTCAGATACAGGGGTTAATCAGAAACGGAACTTATTCAGATACTGGAGTACCCGTAGGTACTACATAACTTATACAGAGACAGAGTTAATCAGGGTTTTAGAGTACCGCATAGTACTTACTGCACTAAATCAGATATTGAATATACCTTAGTACTATTAACATATACGTGAGACAGACTGGCTGCCGACACTTGAGTACCTCCGTAGGTACTACGTACGGAAGGCAACGATCGATATGGACATTTAACTTATTATTCAGATACGCGAGCACCCAGCAGGCACTACGTAACAGATCAGATAGCCAGGATGAACTTTAATCAAATGCAGATACCCGTAGGTACTTACAGAATGTGATCGATATTGTGACTGATCATATGCGTATACCAGAGGTACCACAACCAAGAGTACCGTGAGGTACCACTCGAACTTATACTTAATCTACCGATATCGGAGCACCCGTAGTACCATCGAGCTTATATTAAGATACAAGAGTACCCGTGAGGTAATTACAGAACTCAAATAGCTACGTGGAGTACCCTAGGTACATGTAACTTATTAGATACGCATTTAACTTAATCACATACGAGCACCCGCAGGTATCATTTAAATGTGATCGATACAGAACAACTTATTCAAATACGGAGCACCTGCGGGTACTACGTAACTTATTCGATACAGAGTTATCAACACTGAGTACCTCGTAGGTACTACAGAACAGATCGACATGTGACTTATTTGGATACTGTGGAGTACCCGTAGGTACTGCAAAACTCATTCAGATGCAGAGTACCCGCAGTACTACAGTCTTATCTGCAGACAGTTTATCGATACGGAGTGACCGTGAGGTACTACCTACAGACTTATACAGAGACAGACTTATCGATACAGGAGCACCAGAGGTACCACATGCAACGCATCGATACGTGCACGTAACTTATCGATACGTGAGTGCCCGTAGGTACTACGTATCGCACGATACAACGTAATTTATTCGCTACATGAGTACCCGTAGGTACCACAGACTTATTCAAATACAAGAGTACCCTTAGTATTTCACGCGAACTTATCGTATCGTGACTTATTCGTAGACAGGAGTACCCATAGGTACTGGGCGTAACTAAATCGTAGAAAGAACAGAACGTAACTTAATTAAATACAGGAGTACCCGTAGGTACTTCAGAACATTTTCAGATAGAGTACCCGTAGGTACTACGGACCTTATTCAAATACAGGAGTACCCGTAGGTACTACAGAGCTTATACAAATACAAGAGTACCCGTAGGTACTACAAACCTTATTCAGAGACAGGAGTACCCGTAGGTACTACTTAACGCATACGTATGCGTACATTCGTATCTTTATTCAATGTCTTATCATATGTCCTGTCGACTACCTAGACCAATTATAAGAAAATGAGTAGGACGCAGGCATAATAAGTATCCGAAGGTACGATACAAAGACCGGGTGCCATAGCACCAACAGAGTACCGGGCATCAATGAGGTCGCAACACTAATCAGAGTACCGGCAATTAATCGAGTGCTCTGAGCACTAATCGACGTCCACTCATTCATTCTTTTGGTCCTGCGTAGTCATACGCATCATACGCCTTTCATATATTCCTGTTCCCTCTATAAATCATCTTTACTCGTAAATTGGAATCACTCCAATCGGATCATCCAAATCCTCAAGTTATGGCATTTCACAACTAGTCGATTTACCGATTTTACCGAGGGATGATTGAATTACTCATTTTCCGAGGTCTTAACTTCATATTTTGACACTAGGTCCTTGTACTATTTAAATCTAAGGTGCTAAGGGTCTCATTCCAACTGGAATCACCCACTGAGCACCGAGCTCGCTACGTCCAAACAAATCTCGACTTCTATGATCGATGCAGGAAATGGGCTTACATGTTTCACTTTGAGTGGATTTTTTCGACCACATAGAGTCAGAAATTGGAGATACCTCTCTTGTGCTGTCTCCTCAGTTTCATTTTACGTACCTACTTGAATCACTCAAATCGATAAGAAATGAGGAAGTTATGGCCAAAATACGAAAACTGGCCGAAACTGGAAAATTAACAGTCCTACCGGTGACTTAACCCCACCGCGTGACTTGGCCAAAATCGATCGGGGACAGTTCTACCAGAACTTTAAGTCCTACCGGTAGAAGACACCTGAGAATGCCTGTAATGGGTGTTTTTCTCCATTTTTCCATATGTTCGATCCCAATCACTTCTATACATCCAACACACATCTAACTTTTCCAAATCACCTTGGAATCACTTTTCTATTCCATTCCTCTCTTCACTCCCTCATATCTTTCTTCAAAAATCCATCATGAATTTCTTCCAAAACCCTTCTAATATGGGTTATAACCCATACACAAACAACACATGAGGATTAGTTAGGGTTTATTCTAAACCCTAACTCAAAAACTCTCAATTAACCATGAATCCATCCTAAAGGAGAGGATTCTTTGTTTATCTTGTACCATATGGGATTTGATCAACCCTATTTTCAAGAGATCCAAGGTTAGAATGAATTCTAACAAACCCTAGCTTTTTGAGACAAGCTATTAACAAAACCAAGCCTTAGAATCTATAACCATACTTCAAAGGAGTTTCCATACCAAAAACTCTCCCTCATAGAATCCATACCTTAATCGAGCTTTGTTTCTTGGCTCTCGATCTCCTCCTTCTTCTTCTCTTCTTCTTTCTTCTCTTTCTTCTCTACTGCTCCCAATTTGAGCATTCTCAAATTTGGTCTTTAAAATCCCATATTTACTAAGGCCTTGTTTACATTCTCCAAACCCATTTTGCCATTTTCTCTAATTGCCACTTAGCCCTTCAACTCATTATTATTTGGTTTTCAATTTACCATTATTTCATTTCGTCTATAGTCTCTTCAATTTATGACTTTTAAGCCCCTTTTGGACCAATTACAAATTTACTCCTTGGGAATCTTGTAAATCTCCTGTCTCTCGTTCCGTGTTTCAGATTTAACTCACGAAACAGTCAAATTATACTTACAAAATACCCTAAACATATCGAAAACGACTAGGGTATATTTCGGGGTGTTACATGAGCAATACCTTGACTTAAACTTTCATAATTTCACAATCTCACAATTTATATTATAGAAAATTCTCAAAAAAGGTCATCTCATCATTCATAAACAACCAAACAAAATCTCGTACTCAAATCAAAAGTACACAACTTCACAACACATAATTTTTATCAATTTCACATACATATAAATTCAAGTTTCATAAACAACTCATTTAATAATTTACAAGTAACTAATCAATTTTCTAAAGTTAACCTAAACTTCTAACAAATTCATCCATACATCCCATGAGTATTGTAATTCATGGATTTATTCCTAGAATATGGTTTACAACCTCTTTTTTTTGTGAAAATAATTAAATAAGGGTTTAGGTTTAAAACATCCATCCTTAGATCTACACAAATCTAACCGGTTGAATTCAATTATGACACTGGCACGTAGATTTCTATCTAGAGTAGATCAATCACTTCAAAATTTCCACATATCAAACCCAGCAGGCTCGTGGTCGACCCAGAGCCCAATGAAAATTTTTTCTTCTCCCTTTCAGGATCCCCTTAAACGCACATATCTTCTTTTCTTTTATTTCTCTTTCTTTTTGTTTTAACCAACCACACTAACTTCCTCTTATGGATAAAAATAATAATAATGTTGTAAAATTATAAAGTGCAAATCAAGACGAGTATATTTCTCTCTTACATATGAGAAAGAGTTGTATCGA
This sequence comes from Tetrastigma voinierianum, assembly GCA_016808115.1. Taxonomy (NCBI): domain Eukaryota; kingdom Viridiplantae; phylum Streptophyta; class Magnoliopsida; order Vitales; family Vitaceae; genus Tetrastigma; species Tetrastigma voinierianum. The sequence goes on from JAEQBH010005036.1 coordinate 589,085, forward strand.
GAGACATAATTAAAAGGAGAGAGAGAGAGAGAGAATGAGATCTCGTGATGCTAATTGCAGATGATAGAGGAAGCCTTACATAGTTACATGTTTCCACTGCTACTACATTAAAGGTGACTTAATACACGTTAATAAAGAAACTTATGAATGTGGTCATTACCACTATTCACCACAAATCTTACGCATGAGCCATCATGTAAATGATTCATTTACAACACTCCCCCTCGAATGACCATCATCAAGAATGCCTCATTAAACCCCGGCTAGTAAAAACCCGATAGAACAAAACCCAGCGAAGGAAAAGATTATAATTTTCTTACGATGTTATAGATTATTATTAGTTTGTTAGATTGCCTCGTTAAAAACCTTGCTGCGAAACCTAGTGACAATACCTCGGATGAATGGAAAAGATACACAATACACTAACATCATGTCATAAGCATAGCCCCTTCATGTCAATGTGTCCTTCATAAATGTGTTTTCCACCTGTATATTAAGCCAATGTTTCGAGGTTGACAATGGATCTGTGAATAAGTCTGCTAGATTATTATTTGAGCGTATTTGTTGAACATCGATTGCACCATTCTTTTGGAGTTCATATGTGTAAAAGAACTTTGGAGAAATGTGTTTAGTTCTATCTCCTTTGATATAACCTCATTTGATTCAGGTATCGTATGCAACATTATCTTCAAATAATGTTGTCAGTTGTTCGATAGAGTGGAGTCCGCATGATTCTTTGATATGCTGGAATCATTTCCACTTACTTCATGAATTGATATAATCTCTGAATGATTTGATGATGTGGCCACCATTATCTGCTTAAAGGATCTCCAAGAAATAGCAGTTCCATTACAATTAAACACGTACCCTGTTTGTAATCTAGCTTTATGTGGATCTGACAAGTATCTTACATCAACATATCCAAGCAATTATTGCTTTGATTCCTTTGAGTAAAATAAACTCATATCAGTTGTTCCTTGGAGGTAACACAATATATGCTTGATACAATTCTAATGGCTTTGGGTTGGAGTGGAACTGTATCTAGCTAATAAATTAACTGAAAAAGCAATATCTGGGCGACTACAGTTAGCAAGATACATAAGTGCACCAATAGCACTAAGATATGACACTTCAAGACCAAGTAATTCTTCACCCTCTTCATAAGGACGAAATGGGTCCTTTTTCACGTCAAGTGAATGGACAACCATTTGAGAACTTAAAGAGTGTGTTTTATCCATATAAAAACGCTTCAAGATTTTCTTAGTATATGTCGATTGGTGAACCAAAACTCTAGAAGGGAAATGCTTGATATGCAAGTCGAGACAAAATTTTGTTTTCCCAAGATCTTTCATCCCAAATTCATTTTTCAAATATTTTGTTGTTCTTGTGAGCTCTTCATGAGTCCCTACAAGATTTAAATCATCAACATACACAACAATTGTAAATCTTGTTTCCGATTTCTTGATAAAGATGCATGGGCGTATAAGGTTGTTCACATACCCTTCTTTTAGTAAATACTGCTACAAGTAATCATACTTCACATGTGTCTAGATTGCTTCAATCCATAGATATCATTGTAATTTGATCGAGCACATATTACGAGGCTTTGTATTATTTGCTTAAGGAAATTTAAATCCTTAAGGGATTTTCATGTATATGTCATTATATATGGATCCATATAGATAAGTTGTGATGACATCTATGAGACGCATATCTAGTCCTTCAGAGACTACCAAGCTTATTAAAAAGCAGAAAGTGATTGCATCCATGACAGGAGAATACGTTTCCTCATAGTTAATACCAAGTCTTTGGGAGAAACCTTGTGCTACTAATCGCGCTTTATATCTTATGATCTAATTATTTTCATTGTGCTTTCGTACAAATACTCATTTGTACCCAATATGCTTTATACCTTTTCGTGTTTGGACTATAGGTCCAAAAACTTCTCGTCTCATTAACGAGTTTAATTCTATCTACATAGTTTCTTTCCATTATGGCCAATCATTTCTACGTTGACATTCTTTCACATTTTGTGGTTCGGGTCCTCATCATTTCTTATGATGTTTAAGGCCACTTGGATGGCAATATTATTATTGATAACAATATCATTTTGATCCAATTTATATCCTTTGTGCACATAACTCATTGAAATCTCATAATTTTTAGGTACTTGTGCCTCTTTAAGGGCTATTTCTTTATCTTGAACATCTTCAGGGGTCTCTTGTTCAATGTATGCCTCTATTGGGGCTTTTTGTTCATCATATGCCTCTATTGGGGACTTTCGTTTACCATGTGCCTCTGCTAAGCCTTTTGTTTTATATTTGCCTCTCTAGGAGCACCAATTTTCTTTGTGTTCTCCTCTTTTAGGAAGTTAAGTCTTTTGGGTCAATAGGTCTCCCACACTTCAAACGTATTTGAGACTCAGTTACTAACTGTCCTTCAGGGACATCAATCCATGTTTGATCCTCTACGGCCAGGATATGTGACTTTATCACTTTCTTTGTATCAATAAATGCATCTGATAATTGATTTACAAGATTTTTCAAATGAATGATCCTTTGAACTTCTAGTTCACATTAATTTGTATGATGATCAAAATGAGACATTGTAAATGCATTTCAAGTAATTTATCGTCATTCTTATGGAACCGACTTTTCACCCCATAATGGGGAGAATAGACTCTCATTAAAATGACAATCCGTAAAACGGGCTGTAAGAACATCTCTTGTTAAGAGTTCAACATAACTTATGATAGATGGAGAATCAAAACCTTACATAAATCCCAAGTCTTCGTTGGGGACCCATTTTAGTACATTGTGTAGGTGATTAGTACGTAAACTACATAACCAAAGATTCGTAAATGATAAATATTTGGTTGTTTTCCTAGTACAAGTAGTGAATGAGAGTATTCATGGTAAGCTATTGATCAAATACAAACCAAGCTTGCAGCATGCATAATAGCATGTCCCCACACATAAGTCGGCAATTTGGTTTTCATTAGCAGTAGTTGAGCTATTATTTGAAGACGTTTGATGAGGGACTTTGCTAAACTGTTTTGGGTGTGAGTATGAGCGATAGGATGCTCAACATTTATTCCAACTAACATGTAATAGTCAGTAAAGGGTTGGGAGGTAAACTCACCGACATTGTCAAGTCTCGATAGTCTTAATCGATAATCGTGAAACTGGCTCGTAGAATTTGATCTTTTGTGCAGCGAGTCTAGCAAAAAGCAACATTTCGTGCGCGGGTATACAAACATGCGACCACCTCGTAGGCACTATTAAGACCATAAAGTAATGGAAAGGTTCATACGGCGACGGATAGTCCACATATGTCCCCATTTATTTTTTCTAAGAAGATTGGTGACTCAAATGTGACTTTGCTAAAAGATGGTTTGACTATCAATTTACCTTGTGAGCAAGCAGCACATGGGTATTCATCAGGCAAAATAATTTTCTGGTTCTTTAGTGGATGCCCATGTCAGTGTTCTATGATTCTTCACATCATCAGGACCTAGATCTAGCCTGCTACGCCAAAGCAACAAGTTTCGTCATCAACTTCCTGGCTCACAACATACGAATTTTATAGGCTTTATATTTGTATGATATAACCCAAAGGAGAAGGCTGAGACTTTTTCCATTATAAGTTTCTTGACAAAAACAATAAAGGTAATGTAAAGACATTTTTTATTACCTTCATTCATGCGCTAAATATGATATCAATTTCTCAAGTGATATCTTTAGAAATTCCTGGAAAGAAATTCCTCATGATTACAGAATATAATGCATCATTGATATGGAACCTAGCTCCATTTGGTAGCATTATGTTTGCTCTTTCGGAGCCTTTGTTTGTCTGTGAATATGTAGACTAAACCATTCAATTTTATCCCTCTACAGGAGCCTTACAATTCCCTTGTAGTTATGCCAAAATTGGAGTTAATTGGTTTAAAAATTAAAAAAATGGTTTTATGTTTATAAAATGAGTTTTAGTCTAAGACACTGCAAGTGCACAAGTCATATAAATAGTAAAATTTGGATGTAAGTCAAGATATCATTCCCTCGGAGATTGACAAAATTTTTGAAATCAACTACCATAACTACTCAAGATCCACACTATTTGCACCTCCTTGTAACGGTTTGAAAACTAGAGTTGAAACACAAGATCATCCTATATTATATTTCTCTAATTAGAATAAAATTGGAAATAAAACAAATAAAATAAACTGGACTAAATCAGTTCTCTGCTAGAAATGACTGACAAGGAATTGCTGTTAAATTGCCCATTTCTACATCATAATCTATTATGACTCTATCCTGATTCTTGATCTGGATTTGTCAAAGATTTATAAAATGCAGCTTGGATTTCTCCTTATCTTCACCAATTAGATGTCCCTACTTCTTTCAAAGATAGGCATCTGATCGGGCTTACTTATACTCGTAACACTTTTATAAGATCCGGGCATTTTTCTTTAATACTTCATACCCATTTCAAAGACTGCATTTCTCAAGCACCCCAAGTCTCCAAAGGCCATCGCAGTACCTCTACAAAATGGTTGGATGACCTTCCTTTATATCCGATGGAGTTCTCCTTCCCTTGATTTGATCTCGCCTAACATAGGATCAAGATCTTTCCATCATCAAGGCAAATCTCCGATCGCTTAAATTGATAAATGCTTCCAACCTACTTCAATCTCGAGTGAACTGAAATTTATCGGCGAACTCGAGCTCTTTTAATTCCACACACAATTCATACCCCCAATTGAATGCTACAAGCTCTCAGGAATCTCCATCTCTGTGTCACTCAGAAGGCATCCTGGAAATCATAGCAGGATACAATCCCTTGAAGGGTATTCGCTACTAATATTGGGAACAATTCAATTCATAAACAACATCAACCAAATAGAATCCAAACCCAGAAAATTTCTTCTAATTTATGTAGAAAAGACTATAACTAACAACAATTCCAGAGTCCTGGAAGCCGCGCTTCTCAACATCGAATCACAATCGACAATTGAGTATCGATCACATCTCCATTGTAACCGTAATAAACTAAAAAGAACGTAATCTTAAATCGCCCGTACTTCACTAATTCTAGGTAGTAATTAGAAAAGAGATTGAACTATTTGATTCAGTTTCACAATTCAAAACAGATTGCAGTTCAAATCCACAAAAGAAAAAAATTCAAAACAATTCTAACTAATATATTCTAAAAATATACAAGTGAGTCTTCTTCAATCCCCCAAGGATCTGGGTTCCGGAAGAGCTGCATTTTCCTAATGCAAGGTCGACTATTTATACACTTCCAGAAATTGGGCCTGATTCGAAACCTTCAAGTGAATTTTCCCAATTCAATGGCCCAACTCATTTTTTAGGTCGCGACCTAAAGGAGCTAGTCGCGACTGAGTTGCTTATGAGCTTGCTAAGTCTTTCGTGACTTCAATTACTTGTCGCAACCTTCTTTGTTTTGTTTTTGGCAGCAAGGGAGTTACGACTTTGTTTCTTCTGTTACAACACTGTTCTTTACAGCTTCTTCATTTGGTTGTCGCAACATAGTTTCTTTGTCGCGGCTTAATTTGTTGCCCCATCCCCTTGATTCTTATTGCAACTAAGTTCTCGCCATACATGAGTTTTGCCTGTATTTCTTCTTTCTCTCGAATATTTGTCGCTTACATGAATTTCTCGGCGCGACTAACGCTTAACTCTTCAATTCCTTTTGTTCTTCGATGTGTGTCGCAACTCTGAAAAAATCCTTGTCACATCTTTACTTAGCTTTTTCTTGAGAATCATCATTTTTCAATCGCGACTTGAATTGTTATGTCGCAACCCAATTCAGCTACCAGTAGTCTTGACTTTTGTTGCAACAACGTTTTCCTGTCTCAAAGTATTTATGTCGCGACCAAGTTTCCATGTCGCGACTTGATTGTCTTCTTCCTTTCATCAATTCTACGTCGCGATATAGTTTCCCCTCGCGGTCACGACACTATTTGTCGTCGCCCAATTTGATTCTCGCTGCAACTTCCCTTTGCGTCGCGACATCGCTAGGTCAGTTTTTTGCTATCCGTGCCGCGACCAAAGCCGGCCGGGACTGGTCAATTCCTCACGGACATACAAATTTAGTCGTGACTGTGCTATTCCTTTCGATGCAATTTTTGTCACAACATAAAAAGGTAGGTCGCTAATCTACTCATATTCTTACTTCTCACTTTGTCAGAACCTCATTTTCGCCATAATAGTTGTCGTGGTATTCGCCTTTCGCTCGGGTCGTGACTGGAAGTATGTCGACTAAGTTGTTACTCCTTTTACTCGCTCACGTGGTTGCTCGTAATTGATAGTAGTAAATACGATTTAATGGTTTCAACACCTTTATGTCGCTATAACCTAGAACCTTCGGTCGCACCCGAACGATATCTCCATCTCGCCATCATGTCGTAAACCAAAAATCCTTCGTCGAGACTCGCCGGGCCTCATGAAGCTATCATTCCTCACGCTGACATCGTTTTCTGTCGCGACAATAGTTGTCTTCTTCGTTGTCACGATACGCAATTCATGTCGCAACAAGATCCTTCTTCAAGCTTTTTCTGCCCCACATCCCGTCCTCACGCAACATTCTTCCTCGGGTCCGCAGATCACTCGGCCATGATCTTACTTTCTATCGCAACCAAGTTTTGTGAAATCTTCATTATTTTCTCTCACGACATATGACAAACGTGTTGCGATGTAGTCTTGTAGATCTTGCAGCAACATCCTCACTAAGGTTGTGACTTAAATGCTACTGGTTTGCTAAATCCTTTGTCGCGACCTCAAAGTATGTCGCGACCTAGCCGCCTCGTCGCCTGGTTTTTGCTATTTTCCACCCCGTCGTAAAACCCGCAAAACATAAATCGTAAGGTTTTGCAGCCGCATAAAATCAGCAATTACATTAGAACAATATGTCAGGAAAATGGATTAAAAATAGATGAGTTTTCGACTCATCAAATTCCCCCAAAATTAAAATTTTGCTTATCCTCAAGCAAAGAAAAGAAAGATTTGTTTGTCCTCAAACAATTGAACTTTATTTTTAAGGACATTTTTCCATTTTATACTACAATCTTTTGTTATTCCACCAATATACCTGAAATAAGTCAGTTGCAGTATGAATTCAAATTTCAATTTTCAACTCAGAAGAAGGAAAATTTTTTTTCAATCTCTATTACAAATAAATTGATGAATTCTATATTGTAAACAATGCAACCAATCGATCCCGTTCTGTGTGTGTGTGTTGGTCTTCTTTCCTTTTCTCCTTGGTAAATTAGTTAATCTTATGAGAATCTCTTTAATAAATTAGCCAAAGTCTCATATGCTTGTTTTTCATATTTATCTCCACTAATGTAGGCAAATTCAACCTTTAAGATCAATGAGGTCTTTTAGGCTGGTAATGTTAGGCTTGGGTAATTAGGTAGATAATTGGAAATTTTAGGCTGTAAATTACCCAAAGTCCACTCTTTCCATCTAAATAATTGCCTTTCTCTTTCATTATTCTCCTTCCTACTGATGTAAAATTTAATAATTCCCCCAAACTTGGTTTTGGTGCATCTTTCAGTAGTTATTGTGGTTCCTTTTATCGCTAAGGTCTCTCTCAAATCCTATCACTAGTTCCCTTTAACCGAACTCTTTTTGTTCTCTTTTTTGTTAAAGATTTAGAATAAGGCAATGTTTTGTCTTTTTAGCTTCTAATACTCTTAACTGCCAAGAACTCCCATACCGCTTGGCATTAGGATACTAGGTGTTGAAACACCCCTAAGAACTTAATTGTTCAAGAGAGATAGGCCACAAGACAAAACTTATTCCCTTTTTGACTTCTTTTCTACATCTCTAGTCTTTCAACTAGTCTTTTCTTCTCTTTCAATCCAAAAGAAATATATTCCCCCAATCTTATTCCCTTTTATATATTTCAGTTCTTTTCTTGAAAACTGGGTAATTTAGGGTTCTTTGTTGTAGGATTAGCTTAAGGGATGGATTTTAGGTTTTGAATTGTTGCGTATTGAAAAAGTTAGGCATTTTGGCTCAAAGCATGGAACTAGAGTGTATGCATCTGCATATAATGAGGGTAGGCTTGAAAGGTTCAAACTTCCAAAGATGGCCTCTATCATTCTGCTAGTTGTTTTTGCCTAGATTTCGACTAATAATCTAACAAGCTCAGTGACCTCAGACTAATGCTTGTGAATCACCCTTAAGATGTCCCTTAATCCTTTCCCAATTTGTAAAGGATCATTTTTAACTAAGGTATTGTTTTTCCAAGATTGTATCGACTTAACTTGCTTACACACAAAGATTCTAGAATCTTATTTGTTCTTTTCACTGTGTACTTTTTCCTAATTCGCATCTCTAACTTTATTCAAGTCACAGCTTGCAACTTGTTTCGCCTTCACTAAGCCTTACTTCCCATTGCCACACAAGATTAGTTTTCGATGTTATCAGTGGTTGTTATGCCTTTCACCAATAAAAGCGTGAATACATAAATCCTTGATTTCAGACAATCAATCAATCACAGCAACCTAATTCAATCAATCAATCAATGCATCCAAAACAATTAACAACTTTCTCCAAATCATTCAACTACCAGACCCTTTTAAGCATTTTCACAACACATCTGTTCTAATTGAAAACTCACTGATAGCAAACACAATCAAATCTACGCTTAAAAGGATAGCTCATAAGATAAAAAGCATAAACTATATTGAATTTCTATTAAGATGGAGAAAGAATATAATTCCATAAGGGAAAGAAAATAAATTCATGACAACACTTTTATAAGATCTGGGGGAGGTATTATATTGGGAGGATATATGTCAAAACTTGCCAAACATGGAGAAAATTTTTGGAAGGTGATGTCAGGTCTTTTCTTTTCAGTGGCCTCTTCCTTTCCAGTTGAGACTAGATCATTTGTGAATTCCATAAGAGTGATCAAAGTGACTTGCTTGTGGCCCATATGATTGATCAGGTTTCCACCTCAAAGAATAACACTTAGCATATTTTGACAATTCTATTTCTATTATATCTAAGCTCTGCCAAAATTCTCCTCAGAAATATCATCAGTCTCCTCCAATTTCCATATCTCTTCTTCACGAGCCTCCCAAATTCTCGAACTACTCTTTATAAAGGTACTTGAAAGCTTCTATCTTTTCAACATATTTCTTCCATTTCGCTCTTTTTCTCTCTTAGAATTGTCAATAGTCTCGAATATCTTTTGTATTGATTATTGTAGAAAGCTTCCAAGCTGCCCTTCATCTTTTCTATCCATTCCTTCTCCTTTATGTCTAACTCTTCTTTCTACTCTTCTTCCTTCTGCTTTAAGTTCTGCTCCCATTGTTGCTCTGTTCTTCTAAAATTAGCCTCCAAAAACTCCTCTGACCAAGGCTTCTCCCACTTCTTTTCTCTCTTTCTTCCATCTCCTTCCTCATCAGCACTAATATCCCCATGATCTCTCAAGTAGCCTCTTCATTTCTCCCTCGAGCCTCTCTCGCATGCTCAAAGAAAATTCTCTCATATCAGGGCAGGAATGACTTAATGGACTCATTCTACATTGCATCTCCTCCTCTTCTGCTGAAGGAGCTTTTTCTAGGAAGTTTTCTATTTCCATATTATCATTCCCCTCTTCAGGCTCTGCTTCTACCTCTATTATTTCCTTTTGTTTTCTGTTTCGTCCTCATTACCCCGCCAAGGTCGATGAGAGACTCTAGGGCAAACTTCTTCTCTTTCCCATATTCCCTTCACTCCAGCCAAGATACATAACCTGGTGATGGTTGTCACAATTAACTTTCTTGTCAGCTTCAAATGATAACCCCTAATACAGAACCCTCGACGTTCTTTCTATTATCCATTTTATATCCCTTCAAAAGGGCATATAAAATGATGGCTTTCTGTTCCATGACTGAGCACAAATGTTTGGTAGGGAGTATGCCTGATGCTGTAAAATAAAACCAAAACTTTGCCTCCTCTGTAAGAGATCCTCTGTTTATACCGCTGGTTCTTCGTCGCCTTTCATTTTCCTTCCAACAAATAAGTAATAGATTTACAATTTTCCTCATGGTCCGGTTTTTCAACTAACTTCGAATTTCTCGAGCCATGTTTTAGTTCCTTCACCGAATACCTCATTAATTCTCTTATGATCAAAAAGAGAACCCATAGTCTCCCGTGACATAGACGAGTCTTCTCCTCATCTCCACCATATTCGAAAGTAAAAAATCTCTCGCTGTATAAATAAGCCAAAGTAATCTTATGCTTATAAAGAATTCCAACCTTTCTTTCTATTATCAAATAAGGGAAATAATCTTACCGAAACCCCTTTTGCTGATGAAACCCTTATCAGCAAATTGCTTGTTCCATAAAGAATGAACCTTAACTGAGACAAATCCCTTTTTCTTTTCTAATTCTGCCTCTTCATCGGATTTGACCGATCTCGTCTTTGCCTTCCTCCCTTCCTCACCGGCTTGCTCCATCCTCAGTCGAGCTTCGGCTCAGAATCGGGATAATCTCATTCAGGCTCCGTGATGAACCCCCTTCCCTCTCCTCGAGCATACTCTTCTCCGTCATTTCACCAGATCGGGAAATCGTTGTTCGTAGTCTTCCGCTATCGATGAGATTTGAACTTGGGTTTTTAGGAATGTGGAAGCTAGGATTTTAAATCTTCGGCGAGAGGAAGAGAATGAAGCGTTTGATGAGGATGCAATTGAATTGAAGTTTTTGGAAAGAATTGGATGTACACCTTCGAGTTCTCTTATTTATGGGCTCAATGATAACATTGTCTTATGGAATGCCACAACATTAATTTCTCGGTTACAACACTAACTGTTAATAATAAGTGCCTCATTTAATGTTGCGACGCCTCAAACAAAATGCTAAAACCAATATTTATTGTGGTTTTAAAAATTTCTTGTCGCGACTTACTTAGGTTTGTCGCGACAACAAATGTGGTCCTTGAAAAATAGAATTGTTGTCACGACATACCTTTCCCTTTCTTCAGTTATTCCTAGTCACGACATAATTAACACTATCGCGATAGTGTTTCTTTCACCAATCATCCAAATTCACAGAAACTGTTGTGACCTAGAAATTAAGTCTCAACCTTAGTTTGTTCTCATAGAGCAAACTTTAGTGGCGACATAGACTGGTGGTCGCGACACCAAATTTTCCTAACCATTTGATTTATTCAAAACTTCGTCAGCGACTCGAGTAATTGGTTGTCTCACCTAGAAGATTTCAGTCTCGACAAAAAAATTGTTTAATGCCCACTTTCCCGTAACCCTATTCTCCCCTCCTTATCGACCAAAAAAAAAAAAATTTCATTCCATTCGCCTCAATGCATACTTGTGAAAAACATAAACATTCAAGAATCAAAATTCAAGTACGACAATTATCTTCAAAGATTTAAATATTCAATGAATAAACTCAACGGGGTTAAGATTCATCATTACCAAAATCAAAAATCCCCCAAACTTGAATCATGCATTTTCTAAAAAAATTGAAGTTAGAGAGCATAATACTCCTTGTAGTCCGGTATGCATACCGACCAGTTCATTTTCCATGTGAAGACTCCATTTCTGCTCATACCCTCACAGATATGAAAAAACACCAAAAGAAAAAAAAAATTAACAGTAAAGCAACACAATTCTAACTAAAAATTTTAAACAATTTCATTGACTATGAAACAAATAATAAAAAATAAAAATAAACTATTGTATGAGTTGCCTCCCATGAAGCTGCTCAGTTTTAAGTCCTTAGCTGGACTTGCTGCTATGATTCTCTTGTCTCAACAAAATTCTTCTTTAATTCAGAACATAGAATTAGTCTTCAATTATCTTCCCTCCATGGTAATGCTTTAATATCTGGCAATTCACTTTGAATTCTTCTCCAGGATTGGTTTTCAATGTCACTGCCCCAAATGTTGTACTTGCCATTACTGTATAAGGACCACTCCATTTTGATCTCAAATTTTCTTTGAAACAATACTGAGTTAAATAAAAGGACTTGATCTTTCATTCGATATTCCTCCTCAAAATTTTATGATCAAGGTTACTTCTTTGTTTTATCTTTTAAATTTCGCATTATCATGCTTTCATTTCTCAGCTCTTCCAATTCATTCAATTAGAGTAATCTTTCTTCTTTAGCAGCTTTAAAATCAAAATTCAATTTCTTGATGGCCCATATTGCTTTGTATTCCAATTCAAGAGGGAGGTGATAGGGTTTACCAAAGACAACTCTGTATGGGGACATTCCAATGAGAGTTTTATACGTAGTTCTATAAGCCCACAATGCATCATCAAGCTTTAGAGACCAATCTCATGCTGTAACTTACAAATTTTTCAAGAATTTTCTTTACCTCCCTATCGAAATTTCAAATTAGCCCATTTGCTCGAGATGACAAGCGACTCCACAGCGTGTTTGATTCAATACATGCTCATGAGTTTTCAAACACCTTGTTTGAAAAATGGCCTCCATCACTTATGATAGTTCTCAAGTCTCAAATCGCTTAAAATATTTTTCAGAAGAATCCCACAACTCGTATTAGCATCATTTGTGACAAGTCGTCAAGCTTCCATCCATTTGGATAAATAGTCTACTACTAGAGTATGTATAGATTCCCAAATGAAGCATGGAAAAGGTCCAATGAAATCTATTCCCCCATACATCAAAAAAGTTGCAATTCACCAAGATAATTTTGCAAGGCATTTCCCATGTCTTCTTCTAATACTTCCCATTCTTTAGCATCGATCACAAAGTTTTACCCATTCAAAACAATCTCGAATATGGTAGTCCAATAAAAACCTGATTATGAGAATTTTATGGGCTGTTTTGTCTCCTGCAAAATGTCCTCCATATGGTGATGCATGACATTCATATAAAATTCTACTTTGTTCACTTTCTAGCACACACCTCCTGATTATCATATCAGCTCATCTTTTGAATAATAGGGGGTCAATCCATATATAGAATCTACTGTCAGTCCTTAACTTCTTTCTCTACTAGTAGCTGAATTCTTTTGGCATAACTCCACAAACTAGAAAATTTACAATGTCAGCATACCAGGGTGACTGGAATGACAACTGGAATAACTGCTCATCTGGAAAGTTTTCCTCACACTCCGCTCCCTTTTCCTTTTACAAAGAAGTTTTTTCAACTCTCGCATAAGTGATCGCCTACACATCGCCACTTCCTTTCTTTGTCCCGATTCCTTATATCAAATTCCTACAGTAACAATACCCATTTGATCAGTCTTGGCTTAGCTTCTTTCTTTGTCATCAAATATTTAATTGCTGCATGATTAGTATGGATGATGACATGAGATCCCAATATGTATGGCCTGAATTTTTCACATGCAAATACCATAACCAGAATCTCTTTTTTAGTAGTTGAGTAGTTCTCTAAAGCTTCATTGAAGGTTTTGCTGGCATAATATATGGCCCTAAACATCTTGTCAGTTTTCTGTCCCAATACAGCTCCCATTGCATAGTCACTAGCATCACATATTATCTCAAATGGAGCTTCAACTACTATGGATCTGATTTCTTCAAATGAAGATTGGCAGGATTCATCAAAATTAAACTTGGTAACCTTTTCCAAGAGTTCAATGGTCTTGCAATTTTGAGAAGTCCTTGATAAATCTTCTATAAACCAAAGATGTCCCAAGAAACTTCTTATTCCCTTTATCAAGTTGTAGGTGCAAAAGAGTCTTTATGATGGAAACTTTTGCCGATCCACTCTGCACTCGCCGTTAAATCCTCGTGTCCAAGGACAATGCCTTATGTTACCATAAAATGACATTTTTCCTAATTCAAAGCTAAATTCTTATCCCGCACCTTTGGAAGTATCGTCTAAAAATTTTCGTGCACTCAAGCCAAACCGGATCCACTGGACCGTGAAGTCATCCGCGAATATCTCCATAACCTCCTCCCGCCAAGTCCGAAAACATAAACATCATGCATTCAAACGCGGCAGAGCATCGTGAGATAGCCCAAATGGCATTCTTCTAAAGCAAATGTACCATAAGGGCATGTGAAAGTAGTTTTCTCCTACCCTCGTAATAGCAATTTTGGTTATATCCGTATCACCCCATCAAGAAAACAGCATGAGGTCCCGCGCCATCCAACATCTGATCAATGAAAGGTAGAGGAAAATGATCTTTCCTAGTCATAAAGATTTAATTTTCTCAGTAATCTATACACAATCTCCATCCTATCACGCTATTAGAATCATTCATTCCTTTCATTCCTGATCACAGTGAATCCACCTTTCTTGGGAACCACATGAACTAGGCTCACCCAAGGGCTGTCTGATATTGCATAAATAAAACCTGCATTTAACCATTTCAGCACTTCCTTCCTTACAACATCCTTCATCATTGGATTCATCCTTCTTTGATGTTCAATTGAAGTTTTTGCATTATCTTCTACCAGGATTTTGTGCATGCAAATAGTTGACTTACATATCTTTGAGATCTCTCTAATCACTCAAGCATCAGCCTCCTCAGATTCTCAGAATCTTTAACACTTTGTTCTTCATCCCGCCACTAGCCCGATATAATCATTGGTTTCTTTTTTCTTTTTCCTCTCGTCTCTACAGGAACATACTTCCGGGATGACTAGGCAATTCTTTCAATATCAACCCTTCTGTACTTGTTTCTTGCTCAGTTGCTTTCTCTTCCTTGCTGCATGATTTTTCTTAACTGTTTTCAATCAAACTCAAGACTGTTTTTGTGTATTTCAAACTGGAATGCAACAATTCATAATCAACACTCTTAAGATACTGGAAATTCATCTCATTTTCATTTATAGAATGTTGGTTATTACAATTAGAGTTCAGTTCAAGACTGATGGGACTAATGTTATCTACAACCATACAATTTTCCTCATCAACATCAGACTGTGCTAAGCTTTTGTTGAGGTTGAAGTGCACTGCTTCATTTCCCACTCTCAAGGTAAGCTCACCTTTCTATACATCGATAAGAGTAACTCCAGTTGTTAAGAAGGGTCTTCCTAACAACAGAGGAACTTGTGTGTCCTCTTCCATTTTCATGACAACAAAATCCACAGGGAAGATGAATTTCCCTACCTTGACCAGTACATCCTCAAGGACTCCTTCCTCGGGGTCAGGTCATCGACCCATCACCATTCAGAAGGTAATTGATGCTAGGTTAAGTTCCCAAAACCCAACCTTGTACAACCGATAAGGGTATCAAATTAATATCGCAAGACTGGAAATACACAAAGCTTTCTTTGAATTCATATTTCCCCAATAGTGCAGGAATGGTAAAAGTCGCTGCCAGTGGTCTTCTTCATCTTAGCCTGTAGACTTTTTTTGAATAACTGCATCTACATGCTGCGCTTAGGCTCACCACTCATTCCTCAAATTTTCTTCTTTGCTTAGTATATCCTTCACAGAATTTGGCATAGTTCGCATCTCGAAAGTTATAGCATCTCGCAAAGGAATGTTAATTTCTATATTCTCGAACATCTCCAAGAATTTAGAAATTGCTCTTCTTGCCTCTCAAGTCTTGTGGGAAAGGAACCGGCAGTGTGTAGGCCTCGAACTTCTCTTCCTCGCTTGTTCACAGCTTTTCCTCTATTCAATATGCATTTTATTCTCGCCGCAGCCCCACTCAATTGTTCTTTCTATCTTCTTTCCAGCTTCACTTCTTCCGCTTCGCACCTTTCCCCTTCTTTCTACTCGCCGTTGTTCACTTCCTTGCCACTCCTCAATTAGACTGCCATATAATCTCTTGGATTCTTCTGGGTGTCACTAGGGAAGGCATCCTTGGTCTAGTTTTGCAAGGTTGAGGCCACCGCCTAACCCGGTGGTTTCCAAGTTCTTGCTGAAGCATTAGTGTTTGCTTGAAATTTCAGGTGTCGATTTAAAAAGTTTCCAACTCAACAAATTTCTGTTCATGGAGGTTTAGCAGCTTTTTGTTTCCTCCATGAATTGTAGCATTTGCTCCTCAAAGGATTGAGTCGTCTTTTGACCTTGATATTCATTACTATTCTCTCCTTGCTATTGCTGCTGCTGGAACCTTGGTAGATTATATCCTTGCTGAAAACCTTGCCCATGTCTAGGCCTGCGGATGCTCCTCCACCATATGAGAAGTTCTCATGACCCCTTAGTACTAGCGTGGTAGTGCAGGTAAGTTGGGGTTAGGCTTGAAATGTAGCTTCTCTGCTCATTCAAATAATCGCCTCCTCAACTTGGATAGGATCCCCAACAATTGGTCCCTCAACACTTCTTCTAATTCCTTCTCTTCCATTGCTCCAATTTCATGAACATAGTGCATTCTTTTCTCTTGATTCCCCAACCTATGCATTATTGCATCAAGTTTTTCTTTGATAGCAGTCATTTTATTGAGCTCAATGACCCCACTCCCCTTTGTTCTGTTGTTGTTCACTGAAGATTCAGATGGGGCTTTCATGTTGCATTTAGCCAGGTCTTCTATTAACCGCCTTGCCTCTTCTGCATTTCTTCACTTGAATGCCCCACAACAAGCTGCATCTATGATACCCTTAAAGGTATCATTCAGAAGTGGCAGATGGGCAATATCCACATTTGGTCTCAGTCTATGCTGCACAGGCACCTCTCTTCAACAAAATTCCCAGACTTTCCTGTGCAAGATATGCTTTCATCCTCCCCCTCAAGTTCAACACAATGATCTCCCTTCTTTCTATTATGAGGGATTTAGGAAAAATCTTCCTAGGTAGTGCTCCACCAACTTTCCTATGTATTAATTGAGCCATATGGCAAATGATTCAAACCATGGTCGCACATTTCTCAAAGAGAAAGGAAAGAGTTGTAGTTTGATCACCTCTAGTCTCACATCATTTAGTTTAACTGTGTTAGCCATCCTGAGGAATCTGCCCATGTGCTCATTAAGATCTTCAGTAAGATGGCCTGTAAATTGATTATGTTGCACCATGGTGATCAATGCTGGTTTCAGCTTAAAATTGTTAGCCTCTATAGCAGGTTGTCTAACCGTCAATATTCTTTCTGGATAATTGGCCCCCGTAAATCCTCTCCATCAGATATATCAGATCAAGGCCTTTCGCCACGTTCGTTCAACCGTCACCCACCTATTCTTTCATCTACCATAATTGCTATTTTTGCACTTTTGACCTTCCTTAAGTTCCTCAATGTTCTTTCCAATTCAGTATCTAAGGGAAACATATCCGATTCTGACTTCCTGTGAAATAACTTCTCAAACGGAAATATATCGAGATTAATCGAAACAGCGGGTATAAAAATCATATATCATTTAAGCTCTTTAAAAGATCAGTAGCTTATGCAACCACTGCTGTCAAAACTATTTTTGTGAATTTATTTTCTTCTTTTATAAAATAAAGAAAAATGTCTAAATTAGCATTTCTCTCGCCGTAATAATCGATTATCTGGGGTCCTTTCAATCCACAAAGAACGTCGCCATAAAACTTGCTTGTCTTCGTGAATATGTGTATTAAACCATTCAATTTTATGCCTCTACAGGAGCCTTACAATTCCCCTGTAGTTATGCCAAAATTGGAGTTAAGTGGTTTAAAAATTAAAAAAATGGTTTTATGTTTATAAAATGAGTTTTAGTCTAAGACACTGCAAGTGCACAGGTCATACAAGTAGTAAAATTTGGATGTAAGTCCAGATATCATTCCCTCAGAGATTGACAAGAATTTTGAAATCAATCACTCTAACTACTCAAGATCCATACTATTTGCACCTCCTTGTACCCGCTTTGAAACTAGAGTTGAAAAGATAAGATCATCCTATATTATATTTCTTAATTAGAATAAAATTGGAAATAAAACAAATAAATAAATCGAATCGACCGCTTCTTCATAAATGAACACCGACAAGGAACCATTTTAAAATTGTCAATTTCTACATCATAATCTATTAAGCATCTTATCCCGATTCCGACTGATTTGTCAAAGATTTTTAAAATGCAATCCTCGATTTCCTCCTCCCTTATCTTCACCACCAGATGTCCCCGCTTCTTTCAAAGATGCATCCGATCGCTACTTTTACTTAACACTCTTTATAAGATCCGGCATTTTTCTTTTTAATACTTCATAGCACTCCATTTCAGATCATGATTTCGCACCCCAAGCTCGGGGCTATCAGAAACCTCTACAAAATGGTTAATGACTCTTCCGCTAGATCCACAGCCCCTTTCCTCGATTAGACCCGCCAACATGTGATCAAGATCTTTTCCATCGACAAGGCCAAATTCCGATCGCTTAGTCTGATAAATAGTCCAACTCAATTTCAATCCTGAGTGAACTGAAATTTATTGAAGCAACTCGTAGCTCTTTAATTCCACACACACCTAACATACCCCACCGAATGCTACAAGCTCTCGTGAATCTCCATCTCTACGCCACCGTAGGCATCCCGAAATCGTAGCACGATACATTCCCTTGGAGGGTATTCGCTACTAATATTGTGAACAATTCAATTCATGAACAACATCAACCAAATAGAATCCAAACCCATAAAATTTCTTCTAATTTATGCAGAAAATACTATAACTAACAACAAATCTATCATAGTGGAAGCTGCGCTTCTCAAATACTGAATCACGATCGACAATGGAGTATTGATCAAGCATCTCCACTGTAACTATAATAAACTAAAAAGAACGAATTCTAGAAATTGTCCAGACTTCACTAATTCTAGGTAGTAATTAGAAAAGAGATTGAACTATTTGATCCAGTTTCACAATTCAAAACAGATTGCCGGTTCAAATCCACAAAAGAAAAAAATTCAAAACAATTCTAACTAATATATTCTAAAAATATACAAGCGGGTCTTCTTCAATCCCCCAAGGATCTGGTTCCTAAGAGCGATTTCTTTCCTAATGCAAGCGTCGATCATTTATACACCTCCGTAAATCGGGCCTGATTCGAAACCTTCAAGTGAATTTTCCCAATTCAATGGCCCAACTCATTTTTTAGGTCGTGACCTAAAGGAGCTTGTCGCGACTGAGTTGCAGTTATGAGCTTGCTAAGTCTTTCGTGACTTCAATTACTTGTCGCAACCTTCTTTGTTTTGTTTTCGCAAAGCAGCGGAGTTACGCATTTCTCATGCTTTCTTCTCTGCTACAACACTGTTTCTTGCACTTCTTCTATTTGGTCGCCGCAACATAGTTTCTTTGTCGCGGCTTAATTTGTTGCCCCATCCCCTCGATTCCTGTAACCAAGTTTTCGGGCCATGACATGAGTTTTTAAGGCTCTAGAGTTTCTTCTTTCTCTAGAATATTTGTCGCTACATGAATATCTTTGTCGCGACTAACGTTTAGCTTCACTTCTTTTGTTTCTTCAGATGTGTGTCGCAACTTGAAAATCCTTGTTGTCATCTTTTACTTAGCTTTTTCGAGAATCATTTTTCAATCGCGACTTGAATTGTTATGTCGCGACCAATTCAGCCTACGTTAGCTTCCTCGACTTTTGTCGCAACAACGCTTTTCCCGTCTTCAAGTATTTATGTCGCGACTAAGTTTCCATGTCAATGACTGGGTCGTCTTTCCCTTTATCTAGTTCTCACATGAGACATAGTTTCAGGTCATGACATTATTTTTGTCACCAATTTGATTTCAATGCGCTTCCTTTATATTGCAACATCTAGGTTGTTTCTCTCGCTTCATCTGTGTCGCGACTAAAGTCAGTTGACCTATCGAATCTCGTCAGGCATACAAATTTAGTCGCGACTAGGCCATTCCTTTTCTTGATGCAATTTCTGTCACGACATAAAAGGTACGTCGCGACCCAATTATATGTTCTTACTTTTCACTTGTCGCAACCTCATTTTCTCATTACAAACGCTTTTGTCGTATTCATCTTCTGTTGGTCGCGTATTACGGGAAGTATGTCGCGACTAAGCTGTTACCCTCTTTACTCGCTTTGTCATATTTCGTAACATAATAGTAACATGATTTACTTGTTTCAACACCTTTTATGTCATGGCCTGAAGCCTTTGTCGCAACCTCGAATGATATCTCCATCTCGTTATCATGTCGCAACTTGAAAATCCTTCGTCGGTGACTCGTCGCTCATGAAGAACATTCCTTGTCGCGGATCGCTTCTCGCCGCGACAATAGTCGTTTCTTCAATGTCACGACATACGTAATGATGTCACGACAAGATCCTTCAGCTTTTCCGTTCCGCATCCCGTCTCTTGTCACAACATTCTTCCTTTCGCCCCGCATCACTCGTCATGGTCTTGATTTTCCGTCGCAAATCCAAGCCTCGTGGAAATCTCTACTGTTTTCTCACTACATATGACGTTATGTCGCGACGCATTTTAGGTTTTCGCCTTATAGATCTCAGAGCAACATCCACACTAAGGTCATGGACTTTGCCGGCTTGCTGAACTTTGTCGCTACCAAAGTATATCGCTAATCTAGCCGCTCTGGTCAAATTTTTTCTCGGGTTTTGCTATATTTGTCACCCCGCTGTAAAACCTACAAACATAAATTAGGTAAGGTTTCCATATTTCTCGCATAAAAATCAAGAATTACATTAGAATAATAGTCAAGAAATGGATTGAAAATATATGAGTTTTCGACTCACGCCTTCAATTGCTTGTCGTACTGCATATGGTACTTACATTGTAATTTGTTAATGTCAAATCTAGAAAGTGTATCTTTTATCTCAAAGAATCAGTGGTGTGTGGTTGCATACCAATAAGACATACATCACTCTCATTCATCTTGAGATCAATAACACATGGATTTCAAATAAAACTAATAAAAACTATAGATAATATAAATAACACTGTAATGTGATGTAATAAATTTAAATGATATTTTATTTAATTGATATGTAAGAAGCATCATTCACAAAGATTTTCATCATTTATCATTTGTTTTTCACTAGATCTCCAAATAAATCGCATCATAGTAAAGTTGTTCAGTTTATTTCTATCAAGAAAGTTCATTTCTATATCTTTCCTTTTCTTGATTGATGCTTGGTAGTGGTTTAATAAATGTTTTGGAATGTACAAATGCATACGTGAGTTCAATGCCTCATACCATGGTGTACTATTCTCATGGCCTTTAGAAGGCGTATCTTGTATATACTTCCTATTTTTTTGTTTCATCTTAGTATTATTCCACTTCTAGTGGTTCCATGGGATTTTCTTTTTCTAGGAATTTGAATGATTACTACCATGAGTACCATGATATCAGAAATTCCTTCCAATGCACCACTTTACCTCACTTCCTCATCCATGTCTACTTGCTCAGACGATATTGCATTCACTTTCGTGTGGGAATGGTTCTAATCCAACTGACTCGAACCCGGTGATTTTTTATCAATAGTTCATTATTTTTCTCAGCAACAAGAAGACATGATATCAATTCAAGGTATTTTTTAAATCTACACTCTCAATACTGTTACTACATAAGCACATTCGAGACATGAAATGTGGTAAACGTTTTTTCTAGCATGTCTTCTTCTGTGACTTTTTGTTCATACAACTTCAATTGTGAGATGATTTTAAATAATGCGAAGTTATATTCAATGACTGTTTTAAAATCTTGCAACCTTAGATGCATCTAGTCATATCGAGCTTTTGGGAGGGTCACATATTTCTGGTGGTCATATCTCCCCTTTAACTCATTCCATAGGGTGAAAGGGTCTTTCACCATAAGGTATTCACTTTTTAGATCCTCATGGAGATGGTGTCGAAGGAAAATCGGTGCTTTTACGCAATCCTACAGTGGATGTGCTTGATTTTTTTCGATGGTAGCTCCAAGATTCATTGCATCAATATGTATTTGAGTATCAAGGATTCAAGATAGATCATTCTTTCCGATAATGTCAAGTGCCACAAACTCAAGTTTTGTGAGATTTGATATTGTCGACAAACTTTTGATAATAATGTATTATGATTGATTTTGGCAAATAGCAGTATAGATTTTGGTTTACAATCAAAACCAAATATAATTATAAATATGCAAAATCAAAATAACTTCAAGCTAAGGGTTAGGAAATTGCCTTGAGAGCAAGCTCGTTCTGATAACGTGTTGTAAAATTATTATAAAGTGCAAACCAAGACGAATATAATTCTCTTTTTCATATGAGAAAGAGATGTATGAAGAGATATAATTAAAAGGAGAGAGAGAGAGAGAATGAGATCTTGAGGATGCTTATTGAAGGTGATGGAGGAAGCCTTATATAGGCTACATGATGACCTTCCATTACTTACATTAAAGATGAATTACTGAAAGGTTAATAAAGAACCTTATGAATGTGGCCTGGCTACCACTATTTACCAAATTCATGCACGTGGTCATTCACCGCATGTAAATGCTTCATTTACAACAACTAGTAACATTTAACTAACTTATCCTTTACATATTTATTTATTTATATTTATAATTTTATATAACCTTAATTTGATTTCGATCGAATGAAATTCCATGTTTTATAATTTTATTTTATCTCTTCTAAGTTTTCTGAATGCAAACCAAAAATATTTTAAATTCTCACAATCTATTATTACCAATTTCATATTATTAATTTTCTTTAATATTTTACTATTTACCATTTTCAAAATACTATTTTTAACATTTTTTAATAATTTTAAAATTACCTTCCTTGATTTCATTTTCCATTATTATAAATTATATCAAATTTACAAAAAACTTTATTATTAACCTATATATATATATATATATTCTAACTTAAATTAAATTCTAGAAATTTTAACTGGTTATTTATTACATGACAATATTTTCAACTATTAACTTTTGACCAATTTTCTAAAAATTCTCCTAAATTTTTACATGTGGACCTTTTACACCCTCTTTGACTATTTGACTCACAATTTTATAAATATTTTTCTCATCCTTGAATCAAACGTGTCATGAGAAACCTGGGTGTTACATATAATGCATACTTTTGGCATATGAAAAATTGTGGCTGGACTCTCTCTTTAGGCTTCAAAGTGCTTCCTCTCTCCTTTAGACTTATTTTTTGTCACAATCTTCATCTTTATTGTTAAAGTTATTATGTCATCCTATACTTTTACTACGTTTATTGGCACCTTGTTGGTTTCCCCAATGACCTCTGATAAACATTCTACTTGTGAGGCTTTCTTTGAATTTCAGAATTTAATTTATCTTTTCTTTTGTTGTCTGGGTGCAAATACATTGAACTCATTAACCTTTCACTATGAGAGTGAAGATATATTTACCTTTCTCAATTGTTGTAATAACGTAATTGAATCCTACACTTAAGATCGCATGAGTTTCTTTACTATCATTAATTACCAAGGTTCTTATCATTGACTTATAGGCTATATATATTGGAAAAACAAGTTGAATGACATTCATTATGAGGAATGAATATCTGATATTCATTATGAGGAATGAATTACATTCATTACGATGAATGAATGACATTCATTCCATGTTTCTAGCAAAAACAAGCTCCTGTTCAAAGGTTGTATCAATTTTCTCGCTTTATGTGTGTGTAAATGTTGATCGCTTACATGTGTCCGACATTATTTATATCTAGCCATGTGCTCAACATACTTCGCCTCATCAGCAATATCAGCGCTGCTGCGACTTCATATGACTCCTGGTCTTTTCACAATCTTCTCGTTTTTATTCCCTTGCCTTCCACTAAAGCCTTTGATAGCGTTGTGTGATTATGTTTGATTGTAGGTATTGTTTGTTTCCCAATTCAAGGTTCGGTTGCAGGTTTATTAGAGTTTCTTACAAGTTTAAAACATATTGAAAAAAACATATTGAAAGCTGGAAACAATATTTTTGAAAAAAAATTGTTCTAGAAATTCTTTTCTATTTCCCGGCTGATTTTTTTTTTTGTATGATCTAGAACAAAAACAAAATTGGGAAGGGAAAACATCAACTGAACTTTTGTTGTGTATGATATATTATACTCTTTTGTTTGAAAAAAATCTTGTTTTAAACAAAGGTTTGCTTAACTGGAAAGGGAAAAACAAATTTGTTTTTGCTTGTATATTATAACTAACAAGGAAAAAAAATCTATTGTAAAAAAAAAAAGAATTATTCTTAACAAAAAAGACTCATTTTCTTTGAAAAAAAATAATAAGTTGTTCCTTTATTTCAAAAAAAGGATAAAAACAAAAAAAAAGACTAAAAAAGAAAAGAAAAGAAAAGAAAATATTAATTTTCTTTTGGAAAAAAAAAGAAGTTGTTCCTTTGTTTCCTTTAAAAAAATTGTTTGACATTAAAAATAATTTATTTTCTTCAAAAAAAGAAAAGAAATTGTAAAAATTGTTTGGCATTACAAAAAAAAAAAAAACATTTTACAAGAAAAGGTTTAAAAACCAAACAAAAGTGGTTTGTTGGTTTATTGAAGAAAATCCTTGTTATAAAGTACAAGGAATGGTATTGAACCCAAGACTTAGCATTCAACATGCTTTCTCTACCACTAGGCTACATGGTTTGCTATGTTTTTCCTCGTGAGGAATATATGATAAGGAGATAAGCCTACTAAGCTAAACTCTACACTTTTTTTGCTCAGGCCGATTGAGTTTCAGGCTGATTCCTATCGGGTCTAGGAAATTGGAAATCAGATATAAAGAAGTTCTACTTCACGGAGTTTGATATTACAAACCATATGTGACCCTCCAATCTTTCTCTTTGAGATCCGAATATTTTGTCTAAGGAGATCTGATCTACATGTGGTTTCTGCTGCTCATAGTCTAGCCTCGGGGAATACTTTGTTACACGTTATTTTCACTATTCTGAAAATTGGTTTTAGGAATAGAAAATTGACTCAATTTTTAACTTGGTGTAAAAAAAGGACTTTGATTCCAATACCGTTGTTCCAGCTTGCATCTACCCAAGTGACAACCCCACTCAGGGCACGTCTCCAATGATGCTCATCGATAAAATTTATCTTATCTCACTGAGAAATGCAGTTCACTAATTAAACTTTAAAAGGTGGCAATTGCAAGACGTTATTCTACTGATTAACCTTGAATCTTACGAGATTCTTGACTGAAGATGCTCCTAAGCTCAAAGAAGATGAGCATGATATCTAAGTGATCAGTGTTGTGGATGCATGGAAAAATTTTCACTTTCTATGCGGGGACTATGTCATGAATGCTTTGACTAATTCTTTATAAAACGTATATTCAAATAAGAAAACAACCAAAGAACTATGAGAATCACTTTACCAAAAATATAAAACCGAGGATGATGGGGCCAAGAAGATTTTCGTGGCTCGTTACCTCGATTACAAAATGGTAGATTCCAAAACTGTAGTCAGTCAAGTCTAAGAACTTTAGGTAATCCTCCATGAGATACATGTTGAGGGAATCATGTTAAGCGAAACTTTTCAAGTTGCAGCTATTATTGAGAAGCTACCTCATGCTTAGAAAAACTTTAAGAATTACCTCAAGCATAAGAGAAAGGAGATGAGCATCGAAGAAGACAATAAGGGATTGAGAAGAAAGGGGCACACAATCCGAGCAAGGCTAAGGCTAACTTTGTGGAACATGTTCAAAGTTTCAAATTCAAGAAGGTAAAAAAAAAAAGGGAAAAGGCATTAAGATGTGACATAAAGGGTGAATTTCTTAGAAGCAGAAGTTCCAAGGAAATGCTTCAACTACTGGAAGCAAGGTCACAAATCCTTAGATTCCAGACTACCAAAGAGGAACAAACCCAAGGAAGCCAATGTGGTTGATGGCATCACCAAGGATGTGTTTGACATTGACCTCACAATAGTAATCTCCAAGATGAATTTTGTGGGATCCAATCCCAAGGAATAGTGGATTGACACTGGTGCTACTCGCCATGTGTGCTCGGATAAGAAGACGTTGTCCACCTTTAAACCAACTGAGATTGGGGAAAAGGTGCACATGGGAAACTCTATCACCTATGAAATTAAGGGCCAAGGAAAAGTGGTCTTGAAGATGATTTATGAGAAGAAAGTGACTCTAACAAATGTCTTATATGTACCCGAAATCCGCAAGAACTTAGTTTCTAGTTCATTGTTGAACAGTCATGGATTTCGGATGGTGTTTGAATCAAATAATTTTGTTTTGTCCAAGAGTGGAATGTACATCAGGAAAGAGTATATGAGCGATGGAATGTGAAACTCAATGTAACGACTGTTATCAAGTCAAATATGGATAAAGCTAGTTCTTCTGCTTACATTCTTGAGTTGTCTAATCTATGGCATGGTAGATTAGGACATGTTAATTATGATAACATAGATTAATTACCTTAGATCATATACCAACATTCCAAATCGATTCGAAGCATAAGCATGAGACTTGTGTTGAGGCAAAACAAACCAGGTCATCCTTTCAAAGCATTGAAAGACACATTGAACCTCTTAACTTATTCCATAGTGATATATGTGATCTCAAATTTGTACAAACAAGAGGTGGTAATAAATACTTCATTACCTTTGTTGACGATAACACTAAGTATTGTTATATGAACCTACTCAAAAGTAAGGATGAGATGATCGAGAAATTTGTTCTCTATAAAACAAAAGTTGAGAATAAGCTCAACAAGAAATTTAAAGTGCTCAGAAGTGATCTAGGTGGTGAGTATGAATCGCCATTTCCTGACATTTGTGCTTGGAATGGGATTATACATGAAACCACAACACCTTATTCACCTCAATCTAATGGAGTAGCTGAGCAAAAGAATCGCACTTTAAAAGAGATGATGAATGCAATGCTAATCAGTTCTGGTCTACTATAAAACAAATAGGAAGAAGCAATTTGGATCAAGCATCATTACCTTTTGAATAAGGTCCCTAAAAGAAAGTGGCAGGAAAAGACTTCATATGAGTTAGGAAAGCGCGTGAAAGTCATCCTACAAATACTTACGAAAGTGTGGGGATGTCTGGATAAAGTGGTAGTTCCTCCACCCAAAACGGTGAAAATAGTACTCTTAAGGTCATGGATTGCATCTTCATTGGTTATGCACATAATAGTAGTGTTTATCGATTTCTTGTTCATGAGTCGAATATCCTAGATATTCACAAGAACAAGATAATGGAATCGAGGAATGCATTATTCTTTGAAAATGTATTTCCATGTAAATTCAAGGAGGAGCAGGTTTTATCAAAACGTAAGTTGGAGACTATTAATGAAAATAGTCAAGATCAAAATGAAGATAGTGAGGTTGAGCCTAGACGTAGTAAAAGAGCAAGGATACAAAAATATTTTGGTCCAGATTTTCTTATACGCTCAAAAGGGAACCTCAAACATATAAATAAGCAGTGAACTCTACAGAGGGTCTCATGTGGAAAGAGGCCATACAAAGTGAAATTGATTTCATACTACAAAACCAAACGTGGGAACTAGTGGATCTTCCACCAAGTTCTAAACCTTTAAGTTCCAAAAAGGTTTTCAAGAGGAAAAGGAAAGTAGATGATCAATTGACAAGTACAAAGCAAGACTTGTGATCAAAGGCTGCAACAAACCAAGACCTTGATTATTTCGGGCACATATTCTCTAATGACGAATAAATTCCATAAGGATGTTTGCAATCATTGATCGAGAAATTCAGTACATCAAATAGATGTAAAACAAACTTTCTAAATAGAGAATTAAATGAAGAAATCTACATGGAGTACCCTTAAGGGTTTTTTACAAATTCAAGACTAGAAAGGAAAGTCTATAAATTGGTAAAATCATTGTATGAATTAAAACAAGCACCAAAACAATGGCATGAGAAATTTGACAATGTTATGATGTCACAAGGATTTAAAATCATTGAATGTGACAAGTGTGTGTATGTTAAGGATACAGAATATGGATATGTCATTGCATGTTTGTACATAGATGACATGCTTATTGTCAGTAGTGATGATAAGATGATCATATCTAGTAAGAATATGTTGAATTCAAGGTTTGACATGAAAGACATGGGATTTGCTGATGTTATATTAGGATTAAAAATCTTAAGAACATCATATATGGATTCATTCTAAGTGAGTCATTTGCAAGTTGATAATATTCTTGAAAGTTTGATAAAGACAATTCCTGAATTTGCTTCGTAATACCAGCTTGATGTAACAATACATCTATCCAAGAATAAAGGAGAGAGGTTTCTACAGAAATACTCTAGAGTAATAAGTCGCCTAATGTACCTAATAAGTCAGCTCTAATGTACCTAATACAAGCTGCATACAACTGTACATATAGCCTATTCTCGTTAGTAAATTGAGTAGTTATAAGAGTAATCTCGAGCTAAGAATCGGGTAAGGAATCATGAGAAAACTTTATACTGGGATTTACTCGTGATTACGGGTCACACTCCATACAAGATATTTCCTTTATTGGTCTCTTTGCTGCCATATATTAATGCAACCGGATATGTCAAATGTTAAAGACTCCAAAGTCCCATAGTGTCATGGTGTTTACATTAGGAGGGGCAGTCTCATGGAGTCTGCGGACGCCCAAAACTCTGGGTGTCCGCTGACTACTCGTCAACCCGTGAATTTCTTGAATTGCCTCACTTGACAGACTCATACATCAGTAAAATGGCCGTACGGGCCCACAGATCCTTACTCATAAACAAAATAATCAACTACATTATCATAGTTCATGCTTGTCTCACAAAAAGATTTATACATATTTACAAAATTTTACTTAAAGCCACATTTCGCTTTCTTCTCAAAGCTTAACTTCATCATGCACTCATCTCCCTGATAGTCCCCCGCACCGGTACAATCCCACCTGATCTGGTGAGCAAAGCCCGCAGAAAGTTTTCCTACAAGAGTTACCCTCACCTAAATGCATACGCAATGGCATATATAAACAATCAATCACATTCCATACAATTATTCACTATTATTTAAACGCTCATATCACGATGAGATGCGACCCCTCATGCTCACCACCTGAGTCCCACCCGACTCCCTCACACTTGGACTGCCAAGTGTGACTAAACCTGTCACACACCATGACTAAACCATTGACACCTCCAATTTTATTTATCAAACTCGATTTTGATTCTTTTCCTTTATTTTATTGCCACTTGATTTCCGGTTTACATCGAGGACAGACGCCTTTTCAACATTTCACTGAACTTGTATCACCTGGATTCATGTCTAACCGTGAGTAACCGGTGGACTTTTCACCTCGGGGGATCTACCCCAACTCTGTCTTCGCCAAACATGTAATTTATCATTTGATCATTTACACACTCTCGCGGAATCTCTTGCAATTTCGACTTCATCTCCCATTTTTCCCGAGCTCACGGTAATCTATCTACCAACACTGATGAATAAACCTTACCGCACTCCAACACCCTACCTGACGCGATGTGACCGTGCATATGAACACATGTCAATGCATTTCCTCATGTTACATGCATGAATGAGCACTACATGAAACATTTACACTCCATGGAAAATTATAATTTATACATATAACCTACCTCCATGCAAACATATTAATACATCAAAAGCATGCATCAATATCACAATTCCACACTTAGCATGTTATTCAAGCAAGCCATAACACACAATTTGGTCACAAACTGAACCATTCACCAGGTACCTCACGGCCCTCTCTTCACAAATACGAACCGCCTCGTTCCAAACTCCACACATCAACAAACCATACCACCTAGAAACCTTCTAGCTTCTAGTTCAAACCCTAACTCCCCTAGTCCGGAAACCGGTCATGAAATCCATACCCATTAGTCCCAAGGCTCGGAACTAATTTCCCATGGCCTCTCATGGCCAGCCTCCCACAAGCATCCCCTACCATTATAAACGCTTAGTTAAAGTAAATCAAGTAGGAAAATATCTCACTTCGAGTTTCTGTCGAACTCCAACTTTTTGGTGTCCACACGTAGATCCACTCACAAGTGGCACCAACTTTAGTACTTACGAACTTTTGAACATCGACTAAACCCGAAATCTTTCCTCTTTTCCTTTCCTTCCCTTCCTTTTTCTTTCCGCTTATCTTTTCCTTTTTCTCTTTTCTCATCTCACCTTCTCACATTCTCTCCTTTCTCTTTTCATTTCTCTCCTCTCTTTGGATTTCTCTCCTCTTTTTGGAGCATTAAACGTATGAGTCAAAGGAGGAAGTTTCCTCCCCTCCTTCCTCAAGCCAAATGAGTGGCTACCAATTTTCCTACCTTTATTCCTTATTTCTTTATTTTCCTTTTATGACATCATGTCCTACATGGCTTAATACTTGTGCCTACGGAATTATTTCCCACACATGGCTAATTGTGAGCCACTCCTTTAATGCCAAGTGTCATTCCTGTGGTGCCATGGTACGCTAACTCCAAGCATGTGTCACCCCACACCCCACGTCTCGAAAAACGTGAAATCCCGACCACCTCGGAATCTAACGAAATTCGACGTGGTAGCTAAATTTCGCGAGACGATTTCAACGGAGAAGTCCGTTTCGTCATCCAAGATCTAGAAAAATTCCGGATTTTTACCGAAATTACGATTTTGCCCCTTTTTAGAAAATTGGAATTTTCTCGGGTCTTACAGAAATCCTCAAAACAAACGATTATTTCCATATCCACTATAACGCCCCTTACCCTAGTTGAGGCAAGAGAGGGGACGTCACATGGAACTGAGACTTCTTAACCTGATTTTCTGACATTGGTAGGCCCATTTCAAACCATAATAATAGTAAATCAGAACCGCCACCGTATGAAGTTTAGATTGTCCCGCTTCATACATACTCGTTTCGAGTCCATCTACTTGTATTTATACAAGTTCCATTACTACAAAATCTTACATCACATTTAAAACAAAGTCATGGACTCACATATGATTGACTCAATGTCGTGGTTAACCTCGCTAAATGCTGGGTTATCTTCGACGACTCTTCAATACCTATATGGATGAAACAATCTCATGCTGTTTATAACTTAGTAGAAAACAATATATCATATATGACCACATGCAAGTGGTCCCCGACATAATATACATATAACATAATTCATATATCGTAGTTTTCACATTTCGTAGAGTTCATAATGTAGAATTCAAGACATAAAGTACCAGAGGTGCACTACAGAACAAAACTGATTACTTTTAATTTCATATGTTTCGTTGTTCAGATACTTATCATATAAATGTTTGCCTATATAGACCGATAACAATGAATGAGAGGGACACAACACAATAGGTACCCGAATGTATGGTACAATACTTAATAGAGGTGCCGAAGCACAAACAAAACGTTCCTGCACTAAACAGAGAGTGTCGAAGCACTATGCAAGAGTGTCGTAGCACTTAACAGAGAGTGCCGAAGCACTAAACAGAGAGTGTCAAAGCACTAATAAGAGGTTCCTATTCATTCACTATTCTGGGCCTTAGGTAGGCATATAATTATACGTATTAATAAATTGTTATATCGTTTTAATCACATTCTCAGATTTATATAACGCAGTTAAATAAGGGCAAGAAAAAAAGTCTTCGGCTGAGGCAAAATGGGGTTCGTACCTATATCCATGTCACGTACATTTTATTTAGTACTTAAGATCATAACTTAGAGTACATGTAATGACCCTTCATTCACTCTGTTAGGGTCCTCAATTAATCCAATTTCATACTTAATTATCACCTCATGATAGTCCGAACAAAAGAGTGATGGTTTTTAGAATTAACAGAAGAAAAGAAACAAAAACAGGATTGCAGGTTCTCTTAGGCGTAGGGGACCTTCGCCTAGGCGAGCACCTACACCAAGGCGGAGCAACCCACGCCGAGGCGTGGCAGAGACTGGAAAATTTGGGGCTTCGAGTTCACCTAGGCATAGAAACCTTCGCCTAGGCAAGCACTCCTTCGCCTAAATGGAGAGGAGTCTAGCTGAAACTGAAATGAAGCATTTTTAGCCATTCTCACCGGCTGATTTCCAACCAAAACAAAACAAACTCAAAACAAACCTCAAAACCTAACTCAAACAAACCTAAAAACACATTTAAAAGAGTTGGAGGAAGGAGTTAGGATAGTTTCCTAACCTCAATTTCTTGAACTTCTCAACCAAATTCCTTTCTTCTTACTTGAACAAGACTAGATCCCCAACCAAAAGGATTGAAATCACCAAGGATGGCTTCTTCTCCAAACTGTAGCCCTAGCTCTCTCTCTCTCTTTCTCTTAGCCCCAAATGAAGAACTTCTTCCTGTAGACAAGCTCGTTCTCAATCCTCTTTGACTTTATTTTGTACTCTTGCATTTTAAATTTTCCAATTCCCAACAATTTGCAAATCAATTTATCACAATTCCTGCCAATAGCATATAATCTTCTTGTTTTATGTCCTTGGGTCCTTAATTGGCAAATATTTTGTCTTTTCACATTTAGCACTTAAATTTCCAAAAAAAATACAAATTTTACTTTTATTATACCCTAAACATGTCATAAAACTACTAGGATATAATATAGGGTATTACAACCACAATGGAGTCTGAGTTTATAGCATTGGACAAATGTAGGGAAGAGGCGAAATGGTTACATTAATTCTTAGAGAATATTTCGAGATGGCCAAATCCTATGCCTCCAATTTGTATACATTGTGATAGTCAATCTGCTATTGGTAGAGCACAAAGCAATAAGTATAACAGTAAGTCTATACCTTGTTAGGCTCAATTTATGTGATAATGTTATGCAATTTTATCCACAAGTGTACGCCTACAAGTAATATAATGGACTCGGGCAAGTCCGAATATCGAACCATAAGGAGTCGGGTGCTAACCATCGAAATTTGAATGATTTCTTTTGTATCCAACCTAGGTAAAAGAAGAACTCTAAGAATTCCAAGAACAAAAAAAAAAAAAAAAAAAAAGGATTTATTAGAGAAAAACAAGATTAAAGTTCTCTAAAAGGAAAAGGCTACCAAGTAAAAAACCCTAGGATTTTGAAGTAAATGGATAATCCCCAAATATTAAGATGAACTTTCTCTCATCAAGCCAATTGGACGCATGCTCAAGGCAAGTCTTACAAAATTAATCATTAACCTCTCTCGAAAGCTAATGATCTATCAACTAGTACCAAGTATATTGCTTCTCAGCTCAATCTCAAGCCTTAGTGAGGCATTAACGAAAGAGAGACTCAATTATGACTCATAATTCCTGTTAATATCTCTATTACCTAGCAAATTATGTTGATTCACCAAGGTCTAACCTCACACTTCTCAAATCTTATAACAAGTCATAAACATATTGAAGATGATCAAGAATCAATATGAATTAGCATAAACATGAATCCATGAGCAATTGGCAACCAATAGACACAAGAGATAAAAATCAACACATTAATATAAGGTTCATATCCAAATTACAATCAAAATCTTAGGTTGCTGAATTAGAACATCATAAAGAACTTATACAAAATAAGAAAAATTGAAAACATGAGGAAAGGAGGAGAAGAAACTCTAAAGAGATGATGGTCTTCAATCCTTGCTTTCTCTCTCCTTCTAATCTTCAATTCTTCCAAAATAATATCATGAAAACCTCTCAGCTCTTAATCACAAAGGTAAAATTCAAACAAAAAAATCAAACCCTGAATTGATTCTAAACAAAAAGGAGAGAAACCCTAGGAGAGTGTGCTCTACCTTGAAGTTCGAACCCTAAAGACAAAAAAAAAGAGCTTATATAGTAGTTTGGGAAATGGGCCTAAAAAGATGGGTCGGGATGGTAAAATTGCCAATTATGGGCTGTGATGCTGCGGCATGTAAGTCCAATGTCACGGCACCACAACTGAATTAGGCTTGAAATTCCAAAATTTAACTAGAAGCTTCTTCTCTGCTTTGATGTCGCAGCCTCTAGTTCCAATGTCGTAGCATGTTAATGTTGATCATCCCTAGGTTCATCTTGGATGCTACGACATCCATTTCCAATGTAGAGGCATGTCAGTACTTGTGCTCCGAGGTGCTTGTCTTCATGCCATGACATATGGCTTGATGCCACGACATTCCAATGTTGATTTGCCTTTTCATTTTTTGTTTCTTACTCCAAAATACTTGATCTTCATCATGATTTCTACAAAATGTGCAAGGAGGGAAATTATGACAATTTGTATGATCTAGGTGAAATTTTGCATCAAAAGCTCATAATGAATGTATAAGACATGCTCAAATGCTATGTAATTTCACACCTAACAAACACCCCTAAACTTAACATTTTCGCTTCGTCTCTGGGCAAAGAAACAAAGTCATTTCACAATCTTATTATATAAACAAAATAGCCGAGCTTCATTAAGGTATCCAGATATTCATCTCAAGGGTCGTCCCCATAAGAACATGGAGAATACTTCGAGACAATTCCTTCAAAAAATAAGGACCTAACCCTAAGTCAATCAAATTTAAATCAAGGCTTGTAACTTTGTGTGTGTGTGTGGTCTTCCCCAATCCAAACAATTGCAAGTTACATGAGTTTATGAGAATTGAACAAGTCCGATGATGATCTCCTTACATTAGACGATTAGGTTCCATAAGCTTGTTGGTTATAACAATCTCCACTAATGTAGGCAATACACAACTCTTAAGATAAAATAAGTCTTTTACAGGCTTGTAATGTATGGCTTTGGTGAAGGTAGATGAATAGGTCATTTAGGCTCATACTTACTCGAACATACATGTCATGCTTTGATTCTCATGGACCATCCTTACATGCATTTCATCTTCTCCATTGAACCAATTTCAAGTAACCCCCAAACTTGTTCGGTAGTTCCCCTTTTATCATGGAAAACCCTAAACAACAATGTTTCATTATCCTTTCAAGAAATTTAAAAGCTTATTATTTTTGCACAAGGAGTGGAGTAGTGCAATGTCTGACCTCATTAAACTTTCTACACACCCTTCACGAGCTTTAGGTCAGTAGCTCCCAGACCAATTGGTCTTAGGGTACCAGGTGTTGAGACACCCCTTTGGACTCAATCACTCAAGGTAGGAAGGCTACAAGGTCAAAACAAACTCCCTTGATTTATTTTTTTCTTTTGCTTTTCTTCTCTTTTACTTCTTCTGCTTTTTTCTCCTTTTTCTTTGTACGTTTTGAATATCAACATTTATACAATATAGTTCAATCAATCCTCCAACTTTTCAAATTATCCATCCAAATTCACACCATGTCAACATGACCTTTCATATTCAACATGCTATATTATGGGCAAGTAAGGATTCTTTTACTCAAGATTGATTATGGGAAGGCTATCCTGTTCATACTTGGCTTTCAAGAAATAAAATGTCTATATGGCTCAAATAGGGTGCTATGGACACTTACATAGTTAATAAGGTGGCTTGAAAGGCTCAACTGATCCAAGGATGACCTAAATCATTTCTTAATTGTTTCTCTACCTAGGATTTCACCTCGAATGCTACTTGAACAAGTTCTAGAACCTATGGAGATTAACTTAGATGTGTTTTCATAAACCTTCTCTAACCCAAACAAAATTGATTCTCAAGGGGATTAAGTGACATTGAGCTCATGTATGCCAAGAGGCCATGCCTAATTTGTCAACTGATAGGATCAAGACCTTATGCTCTAAGTCCCATTGTCTCTAACATTCTCCATGTCTAGAGGGTTCAAACTTTTTCATCATCAACATCATGATTAATATTCAGCTCAACTTAAAACAAGAAAACAAATTGTTAATGGGCTTTTTTCGCAATATGCACAAGCATATTCACACTCGATCAAAATCAACATCTTAATAAGCTAACTAATGGATATTTCTTAACATTCAAACTAAAAAATATGTAAACATGAAAGGTTCATCATTCATTCATTCATTCATCAACAACTAGCCTACCGCAAAGCATGCACACTAATCCAGGTGATTCAACACTAGAAAGCAACTAAATCACAAAAACAACTAAAAATCGAAATACTAAAGGCCAAAGCACACTAAAGCTGGGAAAACAAGTTGAGAAGATCGAAAGATAGTTGCTAAGATCCAAACATAATTGATGTGCTCATGCACAAACCACCCCCAAACTAGACAGCATTGTCCTCAATGTGTAAGAAAAGAATGTGGGGAATAGAAAACTCCCTCTAGTATCCTCCCTGCTATTCGTCCGATGGTGAGTCGATACAATTCTTTAGCTGTGGAGGGAAACAAGGGGTGAAGGTGGTGTAGGCGGCACCATTGAAGAAGATTCGTATTGATGCTGATGCTGGATCAACTGAGCAAGGTACTGCATGTGTTGCTCTTGCTTCATCATCATGAACTTCTACTGCTCATATAAAAACCTTATGTAGTAGCACTTCTTATTCCACAACATTCGTCTTTCCTCCACGAGCACGCTTAGGACCTCGACCAATAATGAGTTGCACATATTTCTCATCCTCTTCTTCTTCACCTTCGCATTTTTTCATGTTCATCTCCCCGCTTCATTTTATCTTTCAATCGTTTTCAACAATGCATCGTAATTTTCAAAGGAGTCTTTTTTTCACTTTAAAAGCATCGAGAGGCAACATACTGGGGCATCTTTCTTTAGATTCAGAATTGCAATCTCACCCATCTTGCAAAGCATAGTGATGGTGAGGTGTTAGTGACACAAACAATACATTTCCCATTTGTCATTTTACACAATGGAATCCTCTATTTCATGGCCAAATAACGAACTTCACGCCTTTAGTAATTGCGTTCCAAGATAGCAAATTGGTCGTTTATCGAAGATACGTGTGTACTTGGCTTCAGTCTAGAAGATATGAAGTAATGCCATATCCTAGAAGTTGGTGAGAGGCCAGTCCTAGGAAAATTAATAACTTCATTTTTTGAATTTGTTTTCCACTAAACTGAGTTGTCCGTCAACACTTCCAATATTTCATCATAGTTTGGCGAGTTGCATAAGTTTCGATAGGCTTCGTTGTTGTCATCTTGAAGCTTGAATGTACTGGTGATTGCAGCACCATCAAATAGGACCCATACTCATCTCACTAACACTTTAGTGCCATCTTGAAAGGGAAGATTGGCATGAAATTCTCATACTAGAGGAGCCACACTTTGTGGTGGGTGTTCACATAGTCTAGTCCATTTCATCTGTTGGATGATGAGGCTAAAATAAGCATTTGGCTTGTGAAATCCTTGTTCAATCACAGAGGCTCTTGTGACCAAAGAATCATGAAACATCCTTTCTACCTCCTAGCTTGACAAACTCGAAGGGTCCCTGCCCTAGGAGGGGGTTGGTTCTCACTTGGGCCTCCAGCTTTTCCTTCTTTACATCCATTTCTTTAACTCATAAATTTCTTTGAATACTTGGTGTGCACCTAAAATTCTTCTACCAAACTTGTGTTGTTGCACCTTCGAGGCTCTCCTCAATACACAATAATAGCTACCCAACTCCACAAATGTCTAACATGTGCTCAACAACCGAAGGTCGAAGCCTTTTCTTTGAGTTGGAAAAAAATAAAGGTCTTCACTAATGGTGGAAAGTTAGGTTTATGAAGAAATGGTGGAGGAGGAGGGTGGGAAGGGGCTTGGGTGATGTAGTAGATGGGTTGTGCAAAATGGTAGAGGCTAGCTTTAAAGGCTTTCTAATTGATACACTTAGAGTAGGAAGGAGAAGAAGAAATAGCCTTTTTTCTTTAATTCAAATGAGGTAGAAGGTTTTAAATGGCAAAACGGGACTACTAGATTTTAACAAGTATGTGAATCAAATGTCACGGCATACCAATGGTAAATTTTCAGTACTCTTATGTTGATGCTCACACATGAGCAATGTCGTGCCATATCAATGGCTAAGTAGACAAAGCAGAGATTGATGTCGTGGCATGTGAGAAGCAATGTCGACATATCAAGAACTCGAATGGAATCGCTGATGCTACGGTCAAAAAGTCACGTAAGACACTCGCAGGTTCTTAGTCGGTTAAGCATGTTGTAGCATCAGAGAGCAATGTCGCGACATACTAGTAGATTCTCTTAATTACTGCATCCAACATACCTTCAACCTCAACATCTCCACTAGATTCATTCCCAATCCAACATACCTTCAACCTCAACGTTTCCACAAGATTCATTCCCAACCAAGACAATTCACTCTCTTATTCCTTAAATCCAACCCACATTCAGTATCCTCAATTTACGTGTTCGAAGATTTCCAAGATTACTCAATTTCCTTTAAACTCCATAAATCTATCCAATACCCAATTCTTCCATAAGCACATAGCCTTTTCACATTTCATTCCAATTTCCTACACTTTCAACTCTTTTCGAACCTACAATTAGAACACATTACAAACAACAAACACAAATTTAGATAAACAAAAAAAAAAAAAACCAAAAACAAAAACTAAACTATTTGAAAGAAAATAAACAAGAGAAAAGAAAAAGGGATCCGAACAAAATTAGGTTGCCTCCCAAGAAGCGCTTAGTTTAATGTCGTTAGCTTGACTTCCTTGACACTCAATGTTGAACATACTTAGGCATTGATGAAACAACTGGTCACACTTCCAATAGATTTCTCATGGTGATTTCTTTGCACTTGTCTACTTCTCCACCAAAATAAGGTTTCAATCTTCGCCCATCGAGCCTTGAAATTCCCTTTCCAATGTGCCAACTCCACACTTCCATAGGGGAATACTTAAGCAATAACAAAAGGTCAAGACCATCTTGATTTAAGTTTTCCTTAAACAACTTCAACCTTGAAATCAAGAGAAGTACTTATTGCCCCGCTAAAACTCTTTTTTCGATCATGTGCTTATCATGCCATGCCTCGTTCTTTCCTCGATATTCGCATTCTCATAGGCTTCATGTCGAATCTCATCAAGTTTATTGAGTCGTAAATAACCAATTCTTCTCCAGTCCAATTTGGAAGTTCATATTCAACTTCCTCGTTACCTTAATAAGCTCTATGCTCGAAAGTTCCATCGATGACATGCTTTCCAAAGACTAATCTATATGAGAGGTCCTTATCGTAGTTTCAAAGTCGTCCGATACGCTTGGCAAAGTGCATCATCCATCTTTGCCGACCAATACTTCCGGGATACATTCATAGTTTTCCCTAGGATCCTTTTAATTTCCCAATTGGAAATTTCAGCTTGGCCACTACATTGTGGATGATAGGCAAGAGCTATGCAGTGTCTTACTCCATACTTGGACAAAAGTTATTCGAACAACTTGTTACAAAAGTGCGTCCCTTAATCACTCATAATTGTCGTAGAAGTTCCAAACCTTGAGAAGATGTGCTTGTGGAGAAATTTCAGCACCACCTTGGCATCACAAGTAACCATGGGGATAGCTTCCACCCAGTTAGATACGTATTCCACCGCCAATAGTATGTATTTGTTTCCACAATAGGAAGGGAATGAGCCCATGAAATCAATACCCTAAACATCAAACAGTTCTATTTCTAAAATTGAATTCAAGGGCATTTCGTTTTTGCTTGAAATATTTCATGTTCCTTAGCATCTATGACAAGTTTTCATGAATGAGTGAAAGACCTTGAATACAGAGTCAACAAAATCCTGATTGCAACACCTTTGTCCACTAAAGTGTCCACCACACTCCAAAGAATGACAATAGAGGAGGATAGCTCGCATTTCATTTTTTAGGATACATCTTCTAATCATCTAATCAACTAATGTTTATAGAGAATGGGATCCTCCCAAAAATAATGCCTCAAATCAGCAAAGAAACTTTTCTTTTGTTGAGAAGTTAAATAAGTAGTTCATGATGTTTGCAAACCATGGAGTCCAATCAGCATGGGAAACAGCTAACAATTGCTCATCCAGGAAGCTATCATTAATGTGAACTTGTGAAGCTTCATTATCATCCAATTCTAGTCTTGAAAGGTGGTTGGCCACCAAAATTTCTAATCCCTTCTTGTCTTTTATCTCCACATCAAATTCTTGCAAAAGAAGGACCCATCTTGTAAGGTGATGCTTGGCGTCCTTCTTTGTCATTAAATACTTTATGGCCGAGTGATCCGTGAAGGCAATGATCTTGTTACCAATCAAGTAAGGCCGAAATTTGTCAAAAGAAAATACCATTGCTAGCAACTCTTTTTCGGTGGTGGCATAATTCAGTTGTGCTTTATTTAGAGTTGTGCTAGCATAGTATATGGCATGAAACACCTTGTTCTTCCGTTGTCCCAAAAAAAGCTCCAACCGCATAATCACTTACATCACACATTAGCTTAAATGGAAGTCCCCAATCTGGAGCTATAATAATAGGCGTGGAGGTGAGCTTATCTGAAGGGTGTAAAATTTGGCCATGCATTTCTCATCAGCAAAACGGGACCCCATGCATTAATAGGCTTGAAAGAGGTTTTGCTATTATTGAGAAGTCTTTAATGAACCTCCTATAAAAACCCACATGGCCTAGGAAACTCCTAATTCCTTTCACTGAAGTAAGAGGTGGAAATTTCTCGATTGTCTTAATTTTCGCCTCATTCACCTCGACCTATCACAGGTTTAATAATTCTATGTCTCAAAACAATGCCTTACTTCACCATGAAGTGACATTTCTCCCAATTAAGGACGAGGTAGGCCTCTTTGCATCTCTTTAAAACCAACTCTAAATTGCCAAGGCAATTATTAAATGAGGCTCCCAATGAAAAGTCACCCATGTACCCCCAATCGACTCCTCTACCATGTCCAAGAGTATTGCCATCATGCATCGCTGAAATGTGCCTGGAGCATTGCACAACCCAAATGACATCCTTCTTAATGTTAAAGTCCCATAGGGCATGTAAATGTTGTCTTCTCTTGGTCTTCGTATAACAGCAATCTAGTCATGGTGACTAGAATATCCGCCAGAAACAACAAATTCACACCCGCCTCAACCCATTCAACATCCGATCAATGAATGGCAAAAGGAAAGTGATATTTCCTAGTACTTTGTTCACTCCTATAGTCAATGCAAATTCTCCAGCCACTTAGTGTAATTGTTGTGATTAACTCATTGTTTTCATTTTTAATCACTGTCATTCCACCTTTCGCACTAGCTGCATCGAGCTCTTCACCTACGGACTGGCCGAAAAACGGATGAAATCACTCCCTCATCAAGCCATTTTAAGACTTCCTTGCGTACCACTTCCTTCATAGTTGAGTTAAGCCTTCTTTGGGCTTCAATTGTGAGTTTACTGTCATCCTCTAAAAGTATTCGATGCATGCACATTGATGGCCTAATCCCCTTTATATCAGCCAAAGACCATCCCATCGCCTCCTTATGCTCTCTAAGCACTCTTAATAGCTTTTCCTCTTCCACTTGAGAGAGATAAAGACCAATAAGCAGAAGACTACCAAGGTAAATACCTAAGGTGAGATGGAAGTTGTTTCTTCAAGAACCAGGGGTTTCTCAATTGAAGGGATAGGGCGAGAAGGACAAGATCTCAAGCTCTCAAAGTACTTTCGTTTGTTTTGTCCAAAAGAGTCAATCCACAATACATATTCCCTTGCTTAATCATCAATGTCGAGAATCTTATTAGATAAGGCTGTCTCCAAATGATCAATGTGATCCTTTGGTTGGACACTATAGCCTCAACAATGTCCACTCTGTGAAACAACTTCTCACTCTATGATGCTTTACGGCATCAACACGCTTGAAAGTCACCTCTTCATCTTGCACCCTCAATCTAAGTTCTCCATTTTGCACATCAATAAGGGCCCGATCAGTAGCTAAGAAGGGTGTTCCAAGTATAACAGACACTTCCTTATCCTCTTCCATGTCAAGAACTATGAAATCAGTCGGGAAGATGAACTCGCTCACCTTCACTAAAGACATCCCTCAATAATTCCCGAGACATTTCGAGGGATCTATTCGCCACCGAAGTGTACAGTCGTAGGATCTCGCTCCCAAACCAAGTTTCTTGAAAATAGCTAACGACATTAAGTTAATACTAGCACTAAGACCACATAAGGCTTTTTCAAAAATTGAATTGCCACAATAGAATACATGGTATAGTAAAAACTCCCCGATCCTGCTTTGGAGGTACTCTTTTGGAGGACAAAGATTGCATTCCCTAAAGAGCAATGGTTTCATAATTGCTGCTTTCCTCTTTGTTTGTGAGGATGTCCTTCGTGAACTTAACATATGAAGGCATTTGCTCCAATGCATTGGAAAAGGGAATATTGATGTGGAGCTTCTTGAAAATTTCCATAAACTTGCCAAATTGGTTGTCCAACTTGTTCTTCTTCAATCTTTGAGGATATGGGACAATTGAAGTATCTTCCCTTGAAGGCGCTTTCAACTCAATTTTTATTTGCTCCTTACTTGTTGAATTTTTCAGTAACTTCTATGCTTTTTGTGTAGTTCCAACATCTTTTCAGTAGTTTCAGCACTATTTCCTAAGTTTCTAACTTTGCTTTCTTCACTCTCAGCATTGTCTTCAACATTTTCAACACTGTTTTGGACAAGTTTCTCCACAGTTTTTCCTCTTCTAAGTGTGATGGCTTTGCATGCTCCTTGCCATCTCTTCTGGGGTTCACTTTTGAAGTGCTAGGCAAATTTCCCTGTTGTCTTTCATTGAACATGGAAGCCATCTAACCTATTTGAACCTCCAAATGTCTAAGTTGAGCGGCTTGATCAGTGAGGGAGGTTCTTGTCTCATTAACAAATTAAGCTTGAGATTTGCTCAATTCCAATTGGTACTTAGCTAACTCGCTCATAATGTCTTCCAAGCTTTCTTTCTTCTCTTGAGGAGGCAAAGGTTTAACTTGCTCCACTGGGTGCATCACATTTAGATTGTTTCTCCAAGAGAGGTTAGATGACCCTCCACCCCTGAATAAATTGTTTCAGATATGGATTGAATTGGGCTTGAGGGAATTTGGCTTAAGTACTGAGCTTGTTCCACACTCACTGGTCTCACAAAGGTTTCCCAATTGACACTCTAGATAATGAGTCCATTGCAAAATCGTATGTGTGGATGGCCCTCGATTACAATTCGTAACCTGGTTGGGCATTTTGTAATTGAGTGGACTAAAGTTGCTTTGTAAGCAACGAAACTTGGACCTCTAGATTGTTGAAAACATCCAATTCATGTCTACTCGATTTCTTAGGTGTCGCTCTTTCCCTTGGCCATTGGCAAATATTCAAGGCCATATCTTCCAACAATAGGTACGCCTCATTTGCACTCTTGCTCATCAATGCACCTCCAGCTGAGGCGTCTAAGAGTGTTCTAGTAGTCCCGGTTAACCCATTGTAGAAATGATGCACTTGAATCCATTTTTCCAAACCATGGTGGGGGCATTTTCTTAGAAGGTCTTTATGACAGTCCCATGCCTCATAGAAGGTCTCTCCT